>JAKSZU010000003.1:200276223-200876223 GCA_026018925.1 Tupaia tana
ATAGACACATTTTCAGAAGTTAGCATGGATGTTATATTATCAAACACTCATGAGTCTTCTATCATATATACAGTGCAGGGAAGTGCCTGCCTCATGGCCTGCCTCAGAGAATCATGAAGTTCCACTCCAAGTAGGATTACTGAGTGAAGGAATCAGTCCTTCAAAAATTCATCCTTCTAACCAAGATGGTCTTCTTTGCAAGCCATAAAGTAATTCATTCCCTGACACCCTGGGAAAGGAGGAGGAGGAGGAGTGACTTCCCCAGACTTAATGGAAATCAATATGGAGATACTACTATAGCAAGTAAATAGCTAGCAACTGGGCAGCTCAGAAGAGATCATAATCCAGAGGAGGAAAATGGATAGAGGGAAGGAAGTAAGCCCTATCAAGATGAGTAGGAAAGAAAAATTTAATTTAGGATCTATCCCTATGAAAGAAACAATGAGAGATTAATTGTCCTCAAAGGCTACAATTCCTATTTTCAACCTATATACCTATAATTATTTATTCAAATTCCAACTTAAAAAAATATTTTCCCCCCAAATGAAGGGCCTAGGAAAACGTGTCCACCTAGGAGAAGCCAGTGGAGCTAAATAAACCTTGAATGGTTAAATCTCCACTGAGTATTCAGAAAAATCATGCTTTAATCCTATGAAAGGAGACATTGACTATAGCGACAGAAATATAGCTCCTGAGCCATAAAGTAAAGACAGGATAATATTTATCTTTGGTTAAAAGGGATTGTTCCTGTGAATTAAGGGCACTTTTCCAGCAGAGCACCGTGATGGAGGCTGCCAACACTTCAGAGTATGAAAATGCAGCTCTTGGGAAAGTTGGCATGGTGATTGTTATCCTTGGAAGAATAAACGTCAAGTTTCTTACTGAGATCCTTCTAAAAGATTTATGCTCCAGAAAAGTGAGGTGCTCAGCCAATTCAATGGGCTCCAGATGGTCAAACAGCAGACAGGCTTTTCCCTTCTTGGATACTTTTTTCCTCTGTGTGACTCTTCTCATCCAGTCATAGGAAGGACTATAAAAGAAGAGTGAGGCTGGTCAACGTGCTGAAAGCCCATTTCATTCAATGGAAGTTATTAACCTACTGACTCTGTAACTCTTGGCCTGCTTCCAGGAGCTTGTGCAAAATACATGCCCTGTCCTTCATATCTGAAGAGAAAACCACTGACCCATTGCCAACAGAACATAAACTTGGAGTTGTTTTCTCAGCCAGAGTGAGTTTGCACTGATCCATTTGGATCTCTTACTTGGTCTTCCTTGTGACCAGCAAGGTCTAGATCATAAAGAAGAGGTCAGGGTTAGCTATATAAATTTGGGAGTTTACCAGAATAAAGATGATGATTTCAGGCACATGGAGAAACCAGGAGAAACTGGGGTTCTCACATTTGAGCATAACATGAATTATCTGAAAACTTTGTTATAAAGACAAAGGCCTTGGCCTCACTGCCAGAGATTGTGCTTTACAAGGAATAAGGCTGAATAAAATGTATTTTAAACAAGCATTCCTGATGATTCCTGGATCATTCACTGTTGATGACTCTTGAGAGTATTCTAGAGAAACAGAACAGGGTACAAATGCCTAAAATGCAAGAACATACATTTGCAAGGTGATAAGCATATTTAGGATTATCAAATAGGTTTCTCTGTGCCAAATTAGCTAGTCGATATGAATTAATTAACACCAAGTTCCTACTTATTAAGCCAACCAGTTTATGGCACAACTATAGTCAACATTTGTACAATTTCAGGCCAACTTCAGAAGCACCGTGGCAAAGGGCTTCTCAAATTTGAATGAGCACATGAATCACCTGGGGATCTAATTAAAGAGCAGATTCCAATTCAGCAGGTTTAGGGTGGGGCCCAAGATTCTGCACTTCTAATGAGTTCCCAGGTGATGCAGATGCTGCAGATCCACAGACTGCACTTCAAACAGCAAAGGTACCGGACACGTGAATTAGATTAGATTCAATAACTGCGTACTGAGCATCTATCATGTGCCAGATGTTTTCCACACGCTACCTTTCTCAAGGGCATGTGCACTTGCTGGGACACAAAGAGACAGAGGGAGGAAAAGGGAGAAAGCACTCCCCAATGAGGCAAGGTTACACAGGAATCCCTTCTCCTCCATTTCTCTATCCTATTGGAATTTGGGTCACACAGGCACATGTACTTGGTGTGTGTGTGTGTGTGTGTGTGTGTGTGTGTGTATTTTAAGCTATCAGGGCTGAGAGTCGAACCACAGTCAGCCATTTGAGATCTGGCTCCCTTAGCCACTAGGCTATGGCAGTCCTGACACAGGTACTTAGATGCTCATCATAACCCCATGAGAAAGGCACTATTCTTTGTTACCAATAAAGAAATTGTATCTTGAAGAGATGAGTAGTATCCAATAAAGAAATTGTATCTTGAAGAGATGAGCAGTGTCCAAAAAGGCTGTACTTATTGCAGCAAGGTTTTCCTCAAAGAAGTGAACTTTAATTCTAGGATGGTATGGACTCAAGTTAAATTGGGTCATCAATTCTCCCTCCCCACAAAAGCAACGAACTCATCAAGTTTGCAAGACATGTGTGCCACTCTTACATGCTGGATATGTCAATGAGGCTGATGTGTTTCTCATATCCTAATTGACTAGCTACTTCCCGGAATTCTTCAGTCATACGAATCAAACCAAGGTCCAAATTAAACTCTGCAGGGAACTTCAGAATCCAATACCTGAAAAGCACCAAATATTTTTGACAGCTGGATACTTTCAAGATAGACATCCATGAAAATTATTATACTATTTTACAGATTGTATGTAATACTGAATCTAGAACTACACTTCAAATCAGCCATCTCCTATCTCCCATCCATCACCCTGAGTTTCTCTCTTCCTTCTTTCAGTTTATCACTCCCTCCCAATTTTTGCATTGTAAGTAATGGGAATGCAAGTGTTGAGAGAGCAGGAGAAATGAATTCACCCTTTCTGAAAGTTGGTTTAATTCCCTAATTATATTTACTATTACTTTTTATTTTTTTTAGAGGTTTTTGCTATAGGGCGCGTGCGCTCGCCAGACAGACAGAGAGAGACAGAGAGATAGAAAGCGAGAAATCAACCCCCAGGGGGGATGGTCATGCCGCAATCCCTTCTCCTCCATTCTCCTCTCAGGATCTTGGGCATGCATGCACACGCGCCCGGCGTGAGTTTTAAGCCACCAGGTCCGGGACGCGAACTGCAGTCGACTACGTGGGAGTCCAGCGACATAGCCATTACGCTAACTGCTGGTCCCTACTATTACTTGATCTTTAGTTTGAAAGATAAATTCTACCCCATCCTCTATCCTCCACCCCAGGGAACAGAGGAAAGCCAATTTTAACAAAGTCAATAAAAGGGAGGTTTGTGTAGATTTCATAGTCAAACTAGTTTTGTTGCTCAGGAAAAAGGAAATTGTTGAAAATTTTAGAACCAAGACTACAAGTAATTAAATTTGTAATTATATTTACCTCATGAAGTAGCAGATCCTTAATCGAAATTCATCACAGCTTTCTCCACTGGCATTTCGATACGTGCACTAGTTAAAGAAAAACATCTTCATGCCTTGTTTCTTTTGCACATTTCCTTTGCACATTTCTGTAGTTATTTCATCTATTATATGAATTCATTTTTTTTTTGAGAGAGAGAGAGGTATTTTTGCTATAGAGCATGTGTGCTCGCCAGAGAGACAGAGACAGAAAGCAAGAAATCACCTCGCAGGGGCAATGTCCACGCTGCAATCCCCTCTCCTTCATTCTCCTCTCAGGACTTTGTGCATGCATATATACATGCCCAGCATTAGTTTAAGCCACCAGGTCTGGGACTTGAACTGCAGTCGACTACATAGGAGTCCAGTGATGTAACTATCTACTGGTCCTTTATATGAATTCTTAATAAGAGGGCCATTCTGGGATAGTTGAGTTCTATGGACACTCAAATGAGAAGTGGGCTCTAACGACTTTGACATTAGATGAATAACTGAAATTTGATTTATTATTGCTCTGAGACATATTTTTTGGTCTGGAAGAAAAGCCATTGATAAAATTAGTTTTACCCTCTGAGCACTTACCAATTGACAATAGCTAACTGTGATTACACAGGTAGCCAATTATATACACATAATTAAAACTGATAGTATATAGAAGCCACATTTTAGTCATAAAAAATTTTGTTTTTAGGATTCATGTCTTATATAAATTCTCTAAATTCTTTTTTTTTTTTTTTGAGAGGTTTTTTGCTATAGGGCACATGCGCTCGCCAGACAGACAAAGAGAGACATAGAGACAGAAAGCGAGAAATCACCCCCCAGGGGGGATGGCCACGCTGCAATCCCTTCTCCTCCATTCTCCTCTCGGGATCTTGGGCACGCACGCACACACGCCCGGCGTGAGTTTTAAGCCACCGGGTCCGGGACGTGAACCGTGGTCGACTACGTGGGAGTCCAGCGACATAGCCATTATGCTAACTGCTGGTTCCCCTCTAAATTCTTTAATATTCAAAAATATTTTTCAGGCAAATGAATACACAAATTGTTATTTATTCTTAAGTTGATTTGTTCATATTCTTTTTAACAAATATTTATTGAGTTTATATTCCAGGCACTGTGGATATGGAGTGGACAAGGAATCCCAAGGGGGAAAATTTAAGGAAATGTCAATTCACAAGCAGTCTTCAATTTTTACACAGTTTGCACTTTTCCATATTACACTTTACTATACCTAAATTTCTCCTTTCATTTATTTCATACATTGGTGGATATATTAAGGATAAGAATGCTACTTAAGGGCACAGTGTTTGGACAGTGTTTGGCTCATGAGGAAGGTGGGGCCAGATGGAGTCAATCTCCCCATCCTTCCCTCTGCTTTTCCCTTCAGCAATTAGACCCTTGGACTATTGGGAACTAGGATCTTGCCCACTTCTAGGGATCTTGGTTCAGGGTAAATGTCCACTTACTCTAACATCCCTTTCTGCTCTGAGGTTGTGGGAAGAATGGAGTGCAGAAACAGAAAGTTGAAGAAGCTTGAGCTAAACAGGTGGAAGCCCCGCTTCACCCAGGCAGCCTTAGCAGGACCCTCTCCCTGTCAGGCTTCCCCTACCCTGGAAGAGTTTGTATCATCTACAGGGCCCCCTGGGCTGGAAGAAAGCAGAGACTGCAAGAACTAATAGTAGAGATTACACAATAAACAATAGACCTCAAAGAATAAAACCTTCTTAGAGGCCCAGTCATGGTGGCACAGGCAGCAGGGATGCTGCTGGGCAATGGTAGAAGCCATGTGGGAGGGCACCAAGGTCATGTCCCAGGTATGCCCGTGATCCTGACTGGCTGCAGGACTCGGGAGAGGATCACAGCATGAAGTCTCTGTTAAGGATGCCTCTCTCCCTTTCAATCTCTGGAAATAAGAAGATAAACTTGAAAAAAATAAAAAGAAGCCTCCAGATAATCGTGACACTATGTTTTCAGTCATTTTCAAGACTGCATTATGTACAAAAGGCTTTTCCATCTTAAAAAGACTGCAATATGTACAAAAGTGGTGGACTGCTAAAAACCCTCATTATAGAATGGTGTTTCTAACTATGTGCGTAGGGAGATTGTTTTGTTTTTATATCAGGAGAAAATCTAATTAGGACCCATCAACAGATTACCACAAACCTGCTAGAATGTTCATTGTGTCTTGCCAGCAACAGATATGAAAACTAAGTTGGTGTTTGTGCCTGAGCCAGAGCATATTATTTGGGCTGGCATTTCCATGTCTATGCTGTATTCTCTATGCCTATATTTTGCAATTCCTAAAAGGAATAAATTAGTACTGGAAGCAGTGTTAAACATTCTTTCATTGTACTAACACCAGAAATGTTTAAGACAAGTTAGGAACATTTAGCCTACAGTTCCTGCTTCATTATACATCTTAGTATCATTTTCAAGTAGAGCCCAAATTTCCAGATGGATAGTCAACTATCTGGTCCATCATCCAGATGTTTTGTCTAGACATCTAAATTCACAAGAACAGCTGGAAAACTTACTAGATTCTATTTATGCATTTTAATTTACTGGCTTTGGATAGACACTCTATCTAAATATAGAATTTGATTTATGACCATAAAAATTACACAGTAGTTGAAAAGATATATGCAGAGAAGTTTTTCTGCCAATTCAGTGGAAGATAAATACCATCGGTGCATCAGTAGAACTATTCTTGGCAAGTAACTATTATTCAGCTCTCCATTGTCATCTGTTGAAAAAAAAAAATTTTAATTAAAAAAGGTAAGGAGATAGTGCTACTTTTCTCTTTTTCTAATATCATTATAGAAGCAGTAGTGCAAAATATTTCTTGTAAACTCAATTATCTTTCACTTTCATGTCTACTGGTATTCCCTAGCAAATTAAAATAGTGGGGTCTCGTCCTTCCTTTGACTTACAGTTGACAGATTTAGCAAGTAAAAATACAGGGCACCCAGTTAAATTTGAATTTAAAATAAGGCATGATAAACTTTTTAGTGTAAGTATGTCTCAGGAACTATTCAAGATATATTGAGTCTTCAGGAAAATCATAACACATTTTTACATAGAAAAATACTTCATGACTTTCCTGACAACTTAATATTTATTCTAAAAATGTTGTTTATCTGAAATTCAAATTGGATCGATCATCCTGTATTTTATCTGACATCCCCAATCTGGTTTAACTGATTTCTACAGTAACTAGTTCAACAAACAACTTCCAAGGACTTTGGGCACACACTCTCAGGACTTTGGGCACACACGCATGCCTGGTATGAGTTTTAAGAAATATTTGTTCAAGAAATAATCCAAAATGCTGAAGTGGATATATAACATAAAAAGCATATAGCTATAATAAAGTCTATAACCTAATACACAGGAAATATAAGATGTATACAAACATAGAATGTAGCCAGTTGTGCTATTGACACTTGTCTAAGTCCATAGACCAAGTCATACACAGCAGAATAAACTGTGTGCCCTAAGAAAGTTACAATGAACAGTGACAGGGTAAAAGAAGCAACCTGAATTCCTGATAAGGGGAAGTAGGAATGCTTTTACAAACCTCTGAGAAGAGTCCTGAAGCAGTCCAATGTAAGGAATATGATAAAGGCATGGAGGCGGAAATGTTCAGGAAACATTTCAGAAACATCAGGTGAACAGTATAGTGGGGGTAATAGAGAAATGCAAAGGGTAGTGAAACTGGACAAAGTGAGATCAACTCGAAAGGCCTTGAACCAAAGTGCAGAGATTGAACTCTGTTCCACAAGCAAAGTGCATCTGAATAGAGGGAAATGATAGTGTCAAGATCTACCAAAGAAAAAAGAGGAGAAAAGCTTCATACCGAACATCTCAATGCAAGTGCTCAGGAGCTCATCCAGTGTGGCTGCTTTCCCAAGGCCACTTGACCCCATGGTTATTTAGCCGTTGTCAAAAAACTAGTGACATTTTCAGCATCAGATAGGCCATCTCCATAACCAGGGAAGTCGGAGATGTTAGTGTCTCATGGTGGCCTCTGTCCTTAATGGTACTTCAAGAAAACTCTAAACAAACAAGAGAAAGTTATCAGACTAGAGTTCAGACCCTATGAAAGCATTGCTTTACTACCTGAACGAATAACGACTTCCAATGATTTTTATCTTTCTGTGAGAAAAGTATCAAAGCAGTGGAGATTTTGCCTATTGCCATAATGATTTGGAGAAGTCCAGGACTTGGAGAAATGAGGACTTGAAGAAGTAAAGAGGTTGTCATGATGGAAGACATTTATCTACTTGTACAATATGGTAGGTAAATGCGGCCATTGGAGATTCCTCTCATCAATTATTTGAAGCCAATGCCTATTTTACTCTCAAAGTTTGTTTACTGACCTGGCAGTCAGGCACTGGGTTAGGCATTGAGGCTGTCCAGATGAACAAATTATTGTCCCATCCCTACTTTCTCCAGGTTTGTAATCAACATATGAGTAGGGAAAAAATGCCAATGTTAATTGTACAGTTACATGGACAAAGAGATCACTGAAGGGTAACATTTGAGTGGGTGTTCTCTGGCATATAATTCAAGAGAAAAATCCTCTATTCAGGATGTGTAAGAACCATATTTTTGAACCGAAGGGATCACTCTTAGAACATAAAAAGGATTCTTTCTTCTTTTTCATTTTTTTACAGAGGTGTTTTTTGTTTGTTTGTTTTTGTTTTTGTTTTTTTGCTATAGGGCATGTGCACTCACCAGAAAGACAGAAAGAGAAAAATCACCCTCCGGAGGGATGGCCTGTTAATGATAACATGTATAATGCAATCCTTTCTTCTCCATTCTTCTCTCAGGACTTTGGGCACACATGCATGCCTGGTATGAGTTTTAAGCTGCTGGGTCTGGGACTCGAACCATGGCTGACCATGTGATAGTCCAGTGATGTAACTGTTACACAATCTGCTAGTACCTCTTTTTTTTTTTTTTTTTAAAGAGATTTTTACTATAGCATGTGTGCTCGCCAGAGAGACAGAGTGAGACAGAGAATGAGAAGGTGAGAAATTACCCCTCCCTAGGGGCCATGGCCAGGCTGCAATCCCTTCTTCTCTAGTTCCTATCAATATTATGGGCACACATACACCCGTGCCCAGCGTGAGTTTCAAGCCTCTTGGTCTGGGACTCCAACTAAGGTTGACTAAGTGGGACTCTAATGCCCTAACCACAACAACACCTGCTGGCTCCATCTTTTTTCTTTGTTGTCATTACCATAGGGCATGTGCATTCGCCAGAGACAGTCAGAGAGAGATAGAGAGAGAGGGAGAGGGAGGAAGCTCCCCACCACTACCCCCATGGAGCGTGGTTATAACCCAATCCCTTCTCCTCCATTTCTCCACCTTGTTGGAATTTGGGGCATGCATGTACTCATCCCAGTGTGTTTTTCAAGCCTCTGGGGCTGGGATTTGAACCATCAGAGTCCAGACATCTAAGCTATATTCCCTTACGTACAAGGCTACAGGGCCAGCCTAAGAGGGATTATTTCAAGTGTGCACTAAAAATAACAGAGACAGTGGCTCAGTACTCTCTCACTTCTGCTTGCTCAAGTGATTTGTTAAAGGGGATTACTAAAGTCATCTAAAACCCAGGACCAGCAGTTAGTGTAATGACTATGTCGCTGGACTCCCATGTAATTGACTGTGGTTCAAGTCTCAGACCTGGTGGCTTAAAACTCACACCGGACGCATGTGCGTGCATGCCCAGAATCCTGAGAGGAGAATGGAGGAGAAGGGATTGTGGTGTGGCCATCCCCACTGGAGGGTAATTTCTCGCTTTGTGTCTCTGTCTCTCTCTGTCTGTCTGGAAAGCGCACACGCCCTATAGCAAAAACCTCTCCAAAAAACGTCATCTAGAACCCAACAGAGTCACCTTATTGGTAAGGCCTTCCTGACTCCCTCCCCTTGGTTGCACAGCACTGCTTCTCTCCCCACATCCACCTCCCACTTGGCATGCCCTACATCCCTCTCCGATTCATTTTTCTTCATAATACTTATCGCCATCTGACACACTTAACATTTTGCTTACTTGTTTTTAATCTCTCTAGTACTATAAATGTAAGCTCCACCATCACAAGGATTTTTGTGTTTATTTTTTAGTACACTCAATAAGATTTTGTCTTTCACCTAAAAAATACTCAAAAAATATTTGCTAAACTGATGAATGAGTGGATTGATGGCTAAAGAAATGGATAAAGGGACCAGCAGTTAGGATAGTGGTTAAGGTGCTGGACTCCCATATGGCCGACTACAGCTTGAGCCCAAGTCCCAGACCTGGTTGCTTGAAAATGTGTGCCCAAAATCCCAGGAGAAGAAAGGAGGAAAAGGGATTGCAGCATGGCCATCTCCCCTGGGGGTGATTTCTTACTTTCCCTCTCACTGTCTCTCTGTCTCTCTCTGATGAGCACATGCACTCTCTGGCAAAAATAAAAAACAAAAACAAAACAAAACAAAAATCCTTAAACAAAAGAAATAGATAAAATAAAAATTGTTCAAATATTTCTTTGTCTTGAATATGGGTATATTTATGCAAATGTGTATAGGTATCATACATTTTTAAAAGGTTTTGTTTTTAGTTCTTTTACTAATTTTCTGTTTTGGAGAGGTTTTTGCTACAGGGTGCATGCGCTTGCCAGAAAGACAGAGAGAGACAGAGAAACAGAAAGTGAGAAATTACCCCCCGGGGGGATGGCCATGCCACAATCCCTTGTCCTCCGTTCTCCTCTCGGGATCTTGGGCACGCACACACACATGGCCGGCGTGAGTTTAAGCCACCGGGTCAAGGACTCAAACTGCAGCTGACTACATGGCAGTTCAGCAACATAGCCATTATACCAACTGCTGGTCCCATCTTTTACTAATTAAATAAGCTTTAAGTAAACATTTCTGGGATAATTCCTACCAGCTTTCTAGATTTCATAGGATCTATCTATACTCGTAGTAAGAACTCAGTACCTCTTAGGACATTACATTTCCATGGTTTCCCTAGTAAACTCTGTTAATATCCTTTAAAGCCAAGATAGAACAATGAACAAGTTTGATCACCTTTATGGGTATATAGACATTTTTTTTTTTTTAAAGAAAAAAAAAGTGGCCTTTTGCCATAGGGCACTATGCTTTCCAGAGAAAGACAGTGAGAGGGAAAATGTGAAATCATCTCCTAGTGGAATGGCCACATTGCAATCCCTTCTTCTCCATGCCCCTCTTGAGATTTTGGGTACATACACACATACATACACCCAGAGTGGTTTTTTTTTTTTTTTTTTTTTGAGAGGTTTTTGCTACAGGGCGCGTGCGCTCACCAGATAGAGAGAAACAGAGAGACAGAAAGTGAGAAAAAACCCCCCTAGGGGGGATGGCCATGCTGCAATCCCTTCTCCCCCATTCTGCTCTCGGGATCTTGGGCACGCATGCACACGCGTCCGGCGTGAGTTTAAGCCACTGGGTCCGGGATTCGAACTGTGGTCGACCATGGGAGTCCAGCAACATAGCCTTTACACTAACTGCTTGTCCCCACCCAGAGTGGTTTTTAAAGCCTTTGGGTCCAGGACTCAAACTGTGGTCAGTCATATGGGAGTCTAGCGCCTTAACCACCATGCCAACTGTTGCCGCCCAGGCATTTTTTATTCTATTCCTGAATAATAAGTGTAGTACTTAGAACTAAATAGCCCAGATGAACTAAACCAGTTTCTCAGGTCAAAACCAAATTATCCAGCAAAGCTGTTTGGAGCGTGTTGACCTCCCCACACAGGGTTAGAGAGAACCTAGAATCAAAGACCTGTTACCAGGTTTGGAATTATGTTTCTGATCTGCAAATAAGCGAGAGTGTGATGAGCCCAGTGGGCTGGGCTATGTGATTACAATCTGTTTCTGCGAGCAGTAGATGTGTCTGTGCCTCTGTGTCGCATTCTGTTCACCTGCACGTTCACAAGATCTCATGTCATATGTGTGGACATAATTGTGTCTTTTCAAAACTAAAGCTTCTTTACTGTAAAAGCAATATACATTACTCAAAATAGGATGGTAAGGAAAAAGGAGAAAAATTACCCATTCAAAGATAACTTCTTGTTAACATCATAGCATATTTATGTTTTCTAGGCTTATTTAGGAGATATTCTTCCATAATTTACAATAGTTTAAAAAAATACTTACCAGTTGTTTTCACACAGATTTCCAGATCCAGAAGAATTTTAAGTGCAGTTATCATCATTGAGAAATGTAATGAAGAAGCGCTCTACAGAACTGGTTTGTTCAACCTGAATTATAAGTATTTTGGAGAAGCTGATAAAAGAACAGAAAGAAAGTCCCAAACAGGATTTTAAAATGGAAATCCAAAGTATACACATTGTGGTAAAGCATTTCCCAAAATTTTGCATTATAGGTGGTGTTTGAGGTTTGCCTATACTTCACTTACGAAATTAATTAATAAGCCATAGTTTTCAAAACAGTTACTTGGTAACAATTTTTTAATCTGGTAGGGTTTTTTTTATTTTTTTTATTTTATTATTTTTTCTAATTCAACCTACTAAAAACTCACAAATGTGGCAATACCAAGTTTTATAACATAGTGTAAAACACTATTTTAGACTAAATATCTTTGTGTCCATGGATTACTAATCAAGACCTTCTAAATATTATCTTTGGAATATTAGTAAATCCTTAAACAGTTTGGTGAGGGGATCATCAAACTCTGACCCTAATCTCTCTTGATTGTTTCAACCTGAATGTCAATGTTATTTTAGTCTAGGTTGTTTAGTCTCCCAGTGACTTGGGACTTATATAGTGTTGATAGATACTCTGGCTACGATGAAAATTATTACTCTCCAACATAGACATTCTCTCACAAGTCTGAAAAGGACAGAATACACCAAATTTCCCCCAGGTTTGGATTATTTCTAAGAGAAAAGACAAGTTGTAATTATTATAAACATGGTAAGTCCTGATACAGATAGCGCCAGGGCAAGTGAGAGCCAGACGGGCACTGGGCGACTCTGTGCCTCGCCGAGGAAAGATAACTAAACATGGGTGAAGGAGATTCTAAGAAGCCGAAAGGCAAAATGTCATATGCATTCTTTGTGCAAACTTGCTGAGAGGAACACAAGAAGAAGCACCCAGATGCTTCAGTCAACTTCTCAGAGTTTTCTAAGAAGTGCTCAGAGAGGTGGAAGACCATGTCTGCTAAAGAGAAAGTTTGAAGATATGGCAAAGGTGGAAAAGGCCCATTATGAAAGAGAAATGAAAACTTACATCCCTCCTAAAGGGGAATTGAAAAAGAAGTTCAAGGATTCCAAATGCACCCAAGAGGCCTCCTTTGGCCTTTTTCTTGTTCTGTTCTGAATATCGCCCCAAAATCAAAGAACACCCTGGCCTATCCATTGGTGATGTTGCAGAGAAACTGGGAGAGATGTGGAATCACACTGCTGCAGGTGCTAAACAGCCTTATGAAAAGAAGGCTGCTAAGCTGAAGGAAAAATACGAAAAGGATATTGCTGCATACAGAGCTAAAGAAAAGCCTGATGCAGCAAAAAAGGGA
Source organism: Tupaia tana (assembly GCA_026018925.1). Lineage (NCBI taxonomy): Eukaryota > Metazoa > Chordata > Mammalia > Scandentia > Tupaiidae > Tupaia > Tupaia tana. The sequence goes on from JAKSZU010000003.1 coordinate 200,289,300, forward strand.
GTTGTCAAGGCTGAAAAGAGCAAGAAAAAGAAGGAGGAGGAGGACGAGGAAGACTAGGAAGATGAAGAAGATGAGGAAGAAGATGAAGAGGATGAAGATGAAGAAGATGATGATGATGAATAAGTTGGTTCTACTGCAGTTTTTTCCCCTTGTCTATAAAGTTGTACAGAATTCACTGCTTTTGAAGAAAAAAAATGAAATGTAAGGCTGTGTAAGATTTGTTTTTACACTGTACAGTGTCTTTTTTTTGTATAGTTAACACACTACTGAATGTGTGGTTAGATAGCCTTGTCCTGGTGGGGTTTTCAATAGCCGCTAACCTGGCCTGGTACAGTACGGGGGTTGTAAGTTGGCATGGAAATTTAAAGCAGGTTCTTGTTGGTGCACAACACAAATTAGTTATATATGAGGATGGTAGGTTTTTTTGGTGTTTTTGTTGTTGTTGTTGTTTTTGTTTTGTTTTGTTTTGTTTTTAAGAGGTTTTGCTATCGGGCATGTGTGCTCACCAGAAAGAGGAAGACAGAGAGACAGAAAGCGAGAAATCACCCCCTGGGGGGATGGCCATGCTACAATCCTGTCTCCTTCATTCTTCCCTCGGGATCTTGGGCACGCATGCATACACACCCCCACGTGAGTTTAAGCCACCGGGCCTGGGACTCGAACTGTGGTCGACTACATGGGAGTCCAGTGACATAGCCATTACACTAACTGCTGGTCCCTGGGGATGGTAGTTTTTTCATCTTCAGTTGTCTGATGCAGCTTATGTGAAATAATTGTTCTGTTAACTGAATATCACTCTGTAATTGCAAAAAGTTGCAGCTATTTAGTTGACATTCTGAATGCTTCTAAGTAAATACAATTTTTTTTATAAAAAAAATTTAAGTCTTAAAAGATTAATGACAAAAGTGTCATAGGATTTATTAGTTTACAATATTAAAATCTAATTTACTTTTCTCACCACAGACACTAGTCTTTTTTTTTTTTTTAAGGTTATTATCATGAGGCACTTATGCTCACCAGAGAGAGACAGTGAGAAAGTGAGAAATCACCTGCCAGGGGGGATGACATTGCTGTAATTCCTTTTCCTACATTGTTGTCCTGGGATTTTGGGCACATGTATGCACATGTACCCTATGTGATTTTCAAGTCACCAGGTCCAGGACTCAATCTATTGTCAGCCATGTGGGAGTCCAGCACTTTAATCATGCAGACATGAAATTTTTTTTAAAAGTTATTTGATTATCTGATATTCAATAGGAAGTTATTGAGTTTGGTAAGAGACATTATAACAAAACTTAGAAAGATAATTAACTTATTTTACAAATTCTTAATGAGGATTTATTAGAAATAGAAGCTAAGGAAATTACTATAGTGACTGGTGGAGTGGGCTGTGGTAGAAGAGAAGGGTAAATTGGTGAGAAATACAAACATAGTTCTTGCTTTTATAATCTATCAAAGGCTTAAAAAACAATTACAATAAAATAGTCTGGGCCAGCCTCTGGTATGGTGGTTAAGGCAAATGGATCCCACATGGTCAACCATTTGGTTCAAGTCTGGGACAGAGTAGCTTGAAAAACACACTTGGGGGACCAGCAGTTAGCATAATGGTTATGTCGTTGGACTCCCACGTAGTCGACCGCAGTTCACGTCCCGGACCCGGTGGCTTAAAACTCACGCCGGGCGCATGTGCATGCGTGCCCAAGATCCCGAGAGGAGAATGGAGGAGAAGGGATTGTGGCGTAACCATTCCCCCTGGGGGGTGATTTCTCGCTTTCTGTCTCTATGTCTCTGTCTGGCAAGCGCATGCGCCCTGTAGCGAAAATCTCTCCAAAAAAAAAAAAAAAAAAAAAGAAGTATGGGCTTTGTTTGAAGAGCAATGGGACACCATTGTTTTAAAAGGTGATAGGTAGATTCATAAACTATGCCTCAGATAAGGGACTGATAACCAGAATACACAGAGAACTCAAGTGGCTTATCTCCCCCAAAATGATTAACCTAATTAAAAGATGGGGAAAAGAGATGAATAAACTAAGGAAGACATATGAACAGCCAAAAAGCATATGAAAAAATGCTCAACATCCCTCATCATAATGGAAATGCACAAACCAAAATGAGATCAAAATCACAATGAGATACCACCTAACCCCAGTCAGAATGGCAAAGATTAAAAAAAAAAAAATGATAAGTGCTGGTGGGAATGTGGTGAGAGGGAAATTCTCCTACATTGTGGGTGGGAATGTAAATTGGTCCAGCCACCGTGGAAAATTTGGAGGTTCCTCAAAGACCTTCAAATAGAACTACCACATGATCCAGCAATTCCACTCCTGGGTATCTACCCAAAGGACAGGAGAATGCTCAGTAGGAAAAACGCTTGCACAGCTCTGTTTATTGTGGCATTATTCATGATTCCTAAGGTATGGAACCAACCCAACTGTCCCTGAAAATATAAATGGATTGAAAAAATGTGGCACATATACTCCATGGAATACTATTCAGCCATAAAAAAACAACAAGACCCTGGCATTAGATAGAAAGTGGAAGAACATGGAAGATTTATTGCTGAGTGAAGCAAGGCAGGCTATCAAACAGAGACATCGTATGTCTCCACTTAACATATACTGACTGTCTATATTCTATGGCAGAAACTGAAAGACTGGGGGACACAAAAGCATTGAAAATTGTTATGGACACTGGGGACAATGTGGAAGAAGAATGGGAGAGGGGAAGAGTGCAGGAAGGGAAATTTGGGAAAAAAATGGAGAAGTAAGACATTTGATGATGTCATGTATAGTATTCTCGATTCACCTGGTGTGTGGTGTATATCATGTTGGGTAAAATCTCTTTACAATCTAAATGATGTATAGCAGCTGAATGTATAAATAATAATAAATAATAAAAATAATAAAAGGAAAAATAATCAACCTAGATTTTAGAAAATTAAATAATAGTAGCATCCACAAATGCCATTTGTTTCTGGCAATGTATTGTGACAGACATAATGTTGAGGAATTACCTCTATTATGTTTAAATCTTGTAACATTCTGAGAGCTATTATTATCTACATTTTATAAACTAGTAAACTAAGGCATCAAGAGGCTAAAGTCTAACATACATTACTAGTTAGTTTACAAAGCCAACTCCCAACTCCCAAATTTATTTTGTTTTCCCACCCACACAAACTTTAGCTGTTGTTAAGGCTTCGCTATTACATCATTTCTGGGCATTGTCTAGAACAAATGTTTACTATTCTGTGTGTTTAGCTCCTAAAATCCTATCACTGGCTCCATTGTTTAAAAAATGAATAAGCTTCATTATTAAAGCAAGCTTGGCAATTCAGGGAATCACTGGTACCAAGTACTGAACAGAAGTCAGTAACCAGCTCAGAGCTTGTCTCACAAGGCCTCGTTGCTGCTTTTTGGTGACAACTAAGTAACAAGGTTTAGCTGTGTCTTATTTATTTATTTACTTTTTGGTTACTGGCATTTGATATTGCCAAACTAACATATTTGCAGCCACCTGAAAACTGAATGAGAAATTAGAGTCTTGAAGAAGCCCTAGTAATAAATACCAGTCAAGAGACAATTTTCCCAATATTTGGCTGAAGCTGAGCACGGCACAGACATGGTACATAGGTGCTCTAGGCATTTGCATTCCAGTTGACATTAGCACTGCTCAGCTGTTCCAGATAGACACATTTATCCACGGGGAAGGGTTAGGATCTGTTTTGGCAATCCAGTATTCAAACTGTCAATAATGCCCCCAAGTAAGACCCAGAAATAGGGCATTTTCACCTCAAAAGTTAAAATTTTTATTTTAGAGAAAACAGGTTTTTTTGAAGAGTAATGTTTTCTTCTCCTAAAGATGCCAGTAGTGTATGCATAAGAATCCTGTCTGTGGTTCTAATGCTCTGAAAGGTCCTGCTCATAAATCCCCTGAAAGAAAGTCACAAAAGACTAAAGGACTCAAGTCACAAAGGAATCTTATGCCACTTATTTTTTAAATTTATGAGCATGCACGCTAACACGTGAGTGCACGAGAGAGAGAAAGCACCCAAAACAGGGTCCTGTCACGCTGTGGTCCCCTTTCCCCAGCACTCCAGCTCCTCAGGATCCTGGGTGACAGTGTGTATACCTGGCATGTTTTCAAGCAGACCCAGGGATCCAAACCCATAGTCATGGCTTCCAGACTTGCAGAGCACTTCCATTACTGCTGGGTCCCCATGGCCAGACCCCTGTTTATTTTCTTCAGAGTGAATTTGATGATGATAATGGTGATGATGATGTGATTAAAGAAAAGGGTCTTTTTTGAGTGTGCTCCATACTAATCACTATGCTGAGTTTTTTGTTTTGTTTTAGGTTTTTGCCATAGGGCCCATGTGCTCATGGGAGAGAGACAGAGACAGAGAAAGTGAAAAAAAATCACCCCTTGGGGGGGATGACCACAAGACAATCCCTTCTCTTTCATTCTCCTCTTGGGGTTTTGGGCATGTAGGAATAAGTACCTAGAGTAATTTTTAAGCAGCCAGGTCTGCGACTCAACAACAGAGTTGGCCATGTGGAAATTAGCACCTTAACCACATGCCACCTGCTGGCCCCTATGGGGAGCTTTTTATGTAATGAATTTTGGGAGGACAGGTTCTTCTTCTGCTGTAAAAAATAAAATGCAGCTAAATCTTGATACTTAAATGTTACCAAAAAACACAACAAAGGTTTTGTGAAATGAGCTCTGAGATGATATTGACTTCTAGTGTGTATTTGGCACCAGTGCTAAGGTACTCTGCCTTCACTGTGAACAAGGGGACATTTGCAATAGCTGCATTAGTAAATCAAGCTGAGGGGTTCTCCCCTGTGGCCAGATGATGATATCTGAGGATAGAATCTCCGTAAAGGAGGCTCCAGGGGAATGAAACCATTACTATTTATTTATTTATTTATTTATTTATTTATTTATTTATTTATTTAGGAGGGGTTTTTGCTATAGGGCGTGTGTGCCCACCAGACAGACAGAGAGAGACAGAGAGATAGAAAGCGAGAAATTACCCCCCAGGGGGGATGCCCACACCGCTATCTCTTCTCCTTCATTCTTCTCTCTGGATCTTGGGCACGCACGCACACGCGCCCGGCATGAGTTGTAAGCCACCGGGTCTGGGACTCGAACCGCGGTCGACTACGTGGGAGTCCAGTGACATAGCCATTATGCTAACTGCTGGTCCCACCATTACACTTTAGAAAGCCTCTGAAAAGCAAGAACATAACAGAAGGCACAGCCTGGAGTACAAAATCTCTCTAACTTGCCTCCTCCAAGCTACAGGTGGAAGCTTCATGCTGCAGACATTCCAGGTAAGGAATCTTAAAACCTGAGCTCTAAATTGCAACACAAAAATGCAGCAAGAAATGCTAACATAAAAAAAGATTGCCTTCAAACGTATCTCTGTGTTTTCAGAGAAAGGCATCAGTTTGATTAAGCAAAACAGCCAACATCTATTATCTAATAAATATTAATCATGATGTTAAAAATCGGAGATTAAAAGAGACTATTCTCAAGGTCCACAACCCCGTGCAGGAGATTATAAACCAGTTATAAACCAAGATGTCCATTGAGTCCAGTGACAGAGACAGATGCCTAGGGCATCACGGGAGCACAACTGAGACTGAATTCAATCTAAAGTGATCTAGAAAAGATTCCTGAGAGAGAAAACCAAGGATATTAACTCTTATGGGTCACAAAACCAAAACAGAAAATACAAATATCAATATGTGTCAGACACTGAGGTGGCTGGAAATATTTGAGCATAACAGAATTAGGCGTTGGATAAATATGAGCAACCTGCTATCAGAAATTTATCATCACATAAAAAAGAAATAAGAGCACACATAAGACAACAATATTTAGCACAAGAGCTGATGACAGAATAAAATTATTGGTATAAGGTAGTTATGCAAGATCTGATCCATATCTAGATTAAAAAAAATAAAAGTACATATAAATGAAAGAATTATAAAAGTCATAGAGATTTTAGCGTTGTTTTATTATTATTTATTTTATTATCCAGCTTCACTGTTGATAGTGATAAGCTAAAAGACAAATTTCTTATACCACTTTGACACTAACTTCCTATATGTAGATACAGACCAACTTAAAGATGTAATATGAATTTCTCTTTTTAACTAAAACTATACTCTGTTATAATTATCTAAGCGAAAACATTTTGCTCCTATTTAGAAACCTATGTATTTATAGTACTCTTTTACGAAATGGTAAGTTCTTGATTTTAAATTAGTTCAAATTAGTTCTGAGTAAGGATTTTGGAGCTAACTTTTTATTGGGACCAATTAAAGTTAAAGTACAGGAACCACAAAAATGTGTTAAAACTTATTTCTGTGCTCTCAATTAAATTTACACAGCTATAATTAGAAGGCTTCACTTTAAGACTTTGTATTCTCTTTTCTTTCAGATATTTCTCCTACAACAAATGTTTCTTTCTCCAAAAGACACCAAATCTCAAGAGGTATGATACCTCTCTTCTTCCCATCTAAGAGATTAACTAATTGCACCTTACTCCTGGAAAGAAATCGCATTACGTGTCTACAAATGTATATATGACTAGAAAAATGTTCTATCACCTTAGGTTCCATTTAACTTTTGAAAGACTGGCTTTTATCATCTCTAACATGACAGAAATAATACTATTCTGACTTCCACATCAGAACAAAAAATTCATGTGACAAAGATTTTAAGAGCATAAATTGCAATGAGAAAAAACTGAAGTCCTAAAACTTGCAAAATTCTCTCAATTTATAAAGTAGTTATTTAGAATTTAGAATATATTTCCTCATTAGGACAATATAGTAAATTGATTAATAGCAAATTTACATGGAGGAGACAGCAGGCTAATAGAAAGTTGTCAAAATGATGGAAAGAACTTTGAAAATTCTCAAGAATTTTAGAGGTTGATTGTCTTTCTTTGTCTTTCTGGCAAGTGCATGCACCCTATAACAAAAACCTCTCCCCCCAAAAAAGAGAGTGGGGTTTAGAGATGGGCATATTTGGGACAGCATCCTAGCTTTACTACTTAGCAGGGTGTGACTTTTACTTAATTCGGGAGTAAGTTTTCATATCTTGCCCTCATACATTGCTAGTGGGAATGTAAAAGAGTACAATCATTTTGGAAAATAGTTTGGCAGTTCCTTACAAATTTAAACAAGAGTTACTATATGATCTATCAAATTCACTCTCAGATATATACTCAAGAGAACTGAAAATATGTGCTCATACAAAAATTTCTACACAAACATTCATAACAATATTATTCGTAATCACTCAAACATGGAAACAACCCAAATGCCCATCAACAAAATGAGGTATATCCATATAATAAAATATTATTCAACCATAAAAAGGAATGAGGCACTGCTATATACTTTAATATATATGGACCTTGAAAATATTATGCTAAGTGAAAGAGGGTAGACAAAGAAGGCCATGTCTTATCATTTCATTTCTTGGAAATATCTAGAACAGGCAAATCCATAGAAATAAAGTGTTGATTAGTGGTTGTCAGAGCTGGGGAAAGGCGGGAATAGGGAGTGACTGCATTGGATTCAGGAATTCTTTTGGGGTATGAAATCATTCTGAAATTTGATAGTTGTCGAATGACCATGCAAAAATACTAAAAGTCACTGTACACTTTAAAAGGATAGATTTTAGGGATATATCAATTATATCCCAATGAAAAAAAAAGATTTTTTTAGAGAGGTTTCTTTTTTGTTGTTTTGTTTTTGTTTTTGTTTGTTCGTTTTTTACTGTAGAGTGCATGTGCTCACCAGAAAGACAGACAGACAGAAAGCAAGAAATCACCCCCCAGGGAGATGGCCATGCTGCAATCCGTTCTCCTCCATTCTCCTCTTAGGATTTTGGGCACGCATGCACGCACACCTGGTTTGAGTTTCAAATCCCTGGTCTGGGACTCAAACCGCAGTGTGACATGTGGGAGTCCAGCAATGTAACCACTATGCCATCTGCTAGTCCTAATAAAAATATTTTAACTACTTAAAGAATATATCTTCTACCACTTTCCTAAACTATTGAATCTTCTGTATCTCATTCCTTGATCTATGGCTCAACCCGTTCTTCAAAATCCAGGCCAGAAACTTGGGACTCTGCCTAGATTTCCTAGCCCTCCATATCCAGGTCTGACAATCGACGTCCCAATCGGTTCTCACATTCCTCCACTCCTGTTCATTTCCACTATCACTTCTGAGTTTAAGCTATCAGTACATTTCCCTTGACCCACTATAATAGCTTACTTATCAGGCTTCTAGATTGACTCTCACCTTTTGTTTTCTCTCCCTTCTACTAGGGCTAAATCGATCTCTCCAAATTATCAGACTGATCATAGAATTTTGTTCAAAATTCCTCCGCCGTCCCCAATCCTCTCATATATACGTAAAGTCCCTTCCATGATAATAAAGCCCTTACGAATAGGCCCTCACTCCCCATCCACTCCCACTCTCATTCCTCTTCACTCATCTCCTTCTTACATCACATGCTATATTGCTGTAAAAGGGAACAATTTTTCTGATAGTCCCCATGCTTTGCACACATTGTTTTTTCTATAATAGAATGTTCCCCCTCCCTCAGGGTGTCTACTTGGCAATCACATAATCACTTTTCAAGAATTCTCCTCCTTCTCAACTTTTCCAGGCAGACTTTGGCACTCCATGTACTGACCTCCTTCAGGCTTTGTAGGATTTATGTTACTGAATGGTTCTGTCAGCCTCCGCAGTAGCGTCTTAAGAACCAGACTGTGGGAACCAGCAGTTAGCGTAATGGCTATGTCGCTGGACTCCCACGTAGTCGACTGCGGTTCGCGTCCCGGACCCGGTGGCTTAAAACTCACACCAGGCGCATGTGCGTGCATGCCCAAGATCCCGAGAGGAGAATGGAGGAGAAGGGATTGAGGTGTGACCATCCCCTCTGGGGGGTGATTTCTCGCTTTCTGTCTCTATGTCATTCTCTGTCTGTCTGGCGAGCGCACGTGCCCAATAGCGAAAACCTCTCCAAAAAAAAAAAAAAAAAGAACCAGACTGTATTGACTGTATTTTTTCTAACGTCCAACCCAGAAATGTGTCTGATTTCTCTATATGGTTATCTTTCTCTGCCATCTTATTCTTCAACATAGTCTTTAAACTTCAAGTTGGTGTCATCTCTAATTTTATTCTCTAATCTTATACTTGCCTTGAAGAGCTTTTCAATGATTAAATACATTTATTCCTTTTATATGAACATGGCTTATAGTGGAATTTCAAGATGTGTTTCCAGAGTTTTAAAAATTTTATTATTATTATTATTATTATCATTATTTTAATTTGCTATTGGGCACATGTACTTGGTGGAGAGAGAGAGAGAGTGAGAAATCACTCCGTAGTGGGGATGGTAACACTGCAATCCCTTCTCCTTAATTCTCTCAGGATTTGGGGCATGCACGCCCTCATGCTGGGTATGTTTTTCAAGTTACAGGATCTGGGATTTGAGCTGCACTGCATAGACAGCCACATGGGATCCAGCCTTCTTAACCTCTGCATCACTGGTTGGTCCCAAATTTTTAGTATTACATATTGTTAAAGAGAATAAAAATGCACTGAGTACCTCTTCTGGTCATTTTCTCACACACTTACTTAGTAGACACTTATTTCTGTGCCAGGCACTGGGATTGACACCATGGTGGAATACAAGATTGTATTCTCAGAGGCCTTGAGATCTGGAAAGGGAGGCGTAGATACATATGAAGAGATTTTGATCCAGGAAATGGTGAAAGAGTTATGACAGAGGTGAAAATAAGTTCTGATTTCAGGAACCAGCAGTTAGCGTAATGGCTATGTCGCTGGACTCCCACGTAGTCGACCGTGGTTCGCATCCCGGAACCGGTGGCTTAGAACTCACGCCGGGCACGTGTGCGTGCGTGCCCAAGATCCCAAGAGGAGAATGGAGGAGAAGGGATTGCAGCGTGACCATCCCCCCAGGGGGGGTGATTTCTCGCTTTCTGTCTTTATGTCTCTCTCTGTCTGGCGAGCGCACGCGCCCTATAGCAAAAACCTCTCCAAAAAAAAAAAAAAAAAAAAGTTCTGATTTATATTGGGTTTATATTGGGCTGTTGGGAAAGTCATGATGTATTTTTCTGTGTTTTTCTATGCAAAAATGACTTTTCTAACAACTGAATAGAATCAAGCTGTGCCTTTGTTTTGTTTTGTTTTAATTTGCCAGAGGACACATGCACTTGCCAGAGAGAGAGACAGAGAGAGGGAGAAAGCATCCATTCTATTCTTGGGATTTGGAGGTCACAAGTACATGCACTCAGTGGGTTTCACAAGTCACTGGGTCTGGGACTCAAACCACGCAGTTAGCCATGTGGGATCCAGCTGCCTTAATTACCATTACATCCATCTGACCCTACAATCTAACTTTTCAAAGTTTATTATTTTTTTTCCAGGATTGAGAGAGAGACAGGATCTTGATACTGCAATCCACCCCCAACCTCAGCCAGACCCAGATCATAGGCACATGTGTAGCTAGCATTCTCAGAAAGGTCTCTAAATGTAAGCCCAGAACCTTTCCACGTGGATCAGCTTTGCAGAGTATCATGTTTTGCTAATATGCCACCCATTCAGTCCCCTACAATCTAATTTTTTTTGAGAGAGAGAGATTTTTGCTCTAGCACACATGCGCTCACCAGAGAGACAAAGAGACAGGAAGTAAGAAATCACGCCCCCCCTTCAGGGTAGGTGGCCATACTGCAATCTCTTCTCCTCCATTCTCCTCTTGGGATTTTGGGCACATGCACACACATGTGCCTAGTGTGAGTCTTAAGCTGCAGGGTCCAGGACTCACACTGCAGTCAACCACATGAGAATCTAGCACCTTAACCACTATGCCGCCTACTGGCCCCACAATCTAACTTTTCTTTTTTGGAGAGGTTTTTGCTATAGGGTGCATGCGCTCGCCAGAAAGACAGAGAGAGACAGAGAGACAGAAAGCGAGAAATCACCCCCCAGGGGGGATGACCACGCTGCAATCCCTTCTCCTCCATTCTCCTCTCAGGATCTTAGGCATGCACACACACACACCCGGCGTGAGTTTAAACCACTGGGTCTGGGACTTGAACTGTGGTTGGCTACATGGGAGTCCAGCAACATAGCCATTACGCTAACTGCTGGTCCTCACAATCTAATTTTTTAAGGAAGTATTTATCATAAGTACTCAAGGGAATACAAAGATACATATCTGGACTAAAGAGGCTAAAGACCAGCAGATTTCAATAGATGCAGATAGAAATGTCACAAATCTCTCATGTGACCAAGGAGTCTTGAATGTGATCCATGTTTTGATATTTCATTCATTCTTCTGAGGAATGGAAAAAGATGCATGTCAGGTTATTACTATCCCTAAAATAGTTTTGGGAAGTAGATATTAAAAAAAAAAAACATTTCCACCAAAAGTTTTGCTAATGGATCTGCTATTCACAATAAGGATGTTGAATGGTTGAAATAGTAAGTGAAACCGAGCCAAGTACTAAAATTAGAATGAGAACCTCATCAGCTTCTGCGGTAGTTTGTGGGGATTTCACAAGTCTGTAAGTTCACACAGTTTTAGACCCTTGCCAATCTTATCTCATCACAAAATTTCACCTCCAGTTGGCTTCTTCTCAACACTTGCATCTAATTTCTAGTCAGAGAAACACAGAATTTATTTATTAATTAGCTTAGCATTCTTTCACTATTTAATCACATAAAACCTGAAAGCATTTACCAAGCACTTAGGTAAAAACATACTTCCTCACTAAAGAATGCAATACAAATTATTTATTGTATTATTAAAACAAAAAGGCACAGAGTAACATGTTTGAATCTCTCATTAACTTATTACTACTGACTTGGTTTGGAAGAAAACAGCAAAAAGCTATTAGAAGAAAAATCAATCATGGGGAAAAATGCTGAAATACTGGGTTGTTGGAAAAGTCATGATATAATTTTTTATGGAAAAATGCATCATGACTTTTCAGACAACACAATTTATGAAGATCAAGGAAAACTCAAGACCCAAACTGGATGAGGGCACTTCAAAAAGTTAATGGAAAGTGGAATTAAATTACAAGTTTAAATTAGAAATCTGTGAGCAGTTTTTCTCATTGAAAATATGCATTTTTTAAAAAAAGATTTTTACCATATGGTATGTTGTTCATTCATGGAAAAGAGACAGAGAGAAATACAGAGACAGAACAAGTGAGAAATTAATCCCCTAGAGAGGATAGTCACGTTGCAATTTCTTCTCCTCTTGTCTTCTCTCGGGATTTTGGGCGCACATGCACATGCACTCAGTGTGTTTTTCAAGCCATCAAGTCCAGGACTCAAACTGTGCAGTTGACCATATGCCATCCAGTGCCTTAGCCACCAAGCTACCTGCTGGCCACATAATATGCAGTTATTATTTCTTGAGAGAGAGAGAAAGAGACAGGATCTCTCAAGGGTCTCATGCCATAATCCTCTCCCACAGTCAGGATCGTGTTGTGCGCCAACTTGTATAGGGTGACTGGGGGACCAAACGTGTGACCTTCCACACAAAGCCAACATTGCGCCAACATTGCTTGGGCTGTGAGTTACTGCTGTGGCACTAAGTCAGCCTAAAATGCACATTTTTTCACGAACTTTTTGAAGATCCTCTCATGTACCTGAAGCAATGTGAAGGGAGTCCAGATTTTGTAAACATGTTACTGTTTTTTCAGATATTCTAGTTCCACCCCAAATAGAATTTTGCCTTTGAATATGGGAATCCTTCCTTCAGTAATATGCTGTCTACAAAGTGCCACACATTTAGTTTTTGAAAACTAGAAAAGTTCTTAAGTCATCTAGATGTATCTAAATCTCTATATCTTTGCTATAATACGGGATTTATCTGAATCATTCCAACAAGCTTTGCAGATGACTATACAATGCCATGTGCTTGACTTAAGCAATATCTCACATAAATGTGCTTATAGATCCCAAAATAATAACTCAAGCACTCTGGTTCTAATGCTATAGCAATTAAATACTTGAGTGCAGTGTCTGTTCAAACATTATAAATATTGTTCTCAGAAGCTTTCCTCTTATTACATGTTTCTATTTATCTGAGAATGCCTATTTAAAGATATACAAATAATAACCCACAAGCACTAGATTTTTTTTTTCCCTCCAAATTGAAGATGGTGCAAGCTAATTAGTTTTAGCTTACTCAGCATTCACAAGTTATAGAATGTTGACCTTTTGGACAGATCTGGCCCATAGGTGTATTTCATTTTGTCAGGGCTGACTCACAAATTTTCAAAAATTTGTGAGGATTGACTCTCACAAAATTTCAAAATAATTTGAATTAGTTGCAAAAATGTACACATTAAACTTCCATTTAAAAATCTAGTTTTCTAGGTTCTTACGGGGGGAAAAAACATTCTGCATCTGTAAATTTTATTCCTGCAGCCCTATGAGGCAACAACATGTGGGTGGAGCCAAGCAGCAACTGTCTCTCAGTTCCCCTAAGTCCTCACTACTGTCCTCCCAAACCGAGACCAAGCGTCATGACTCTTCATCAATCTACTAAATGCCTTTTCTCTCTTAGTGAGAAGATTTAAGAAAAAAGTGAAATATCACTTGTTGTCTCAAACAGAGAGAAACTTCTGCTTATCTCTAATCTACTTTATTTATTAGGTTATTATTTTATCTTCTTGGTCCTGCAAACACTGTCATCTGCAAGCCCCTATATCAGACACTCTGAGCTGCCACCAATATCATGGATACAAAAGCTAAGGCAGACTCTTCAATGTGCACAGTCCCAACATGTTACCATTTCTAGCTTGGGACAAGGCAGAATAGCAAGACGGCAACTATACTTACATAAGTCTTCTGGCATATGTGCAGTCAAAAAGTAGGTTTACACTGTGAGACAAATTTCACCTCCTGCTTGAGCAAGAAAATAAAATTGAAGATTTACACAATATTTGTCAATCTTGGTAAGTCTAACAAATCATTATTTATTGCCATTCATAATACCAGTAAGATGTTTAGATTATCTCTGCAATCCCTCAGATTTTTGTGCTTGTCTTTTAAAATACATTTTTTTAATTGCCAGAGGGCATGTACACACACAAGAGAAAGAGAGAGAGAAAGAGCGAAAGCATCGCTATGGTGCATGGTCATGTCACAATACCTTTTCCTCTATTTCTCCACCCTGTTGGGACTTGGGGCACACACATGTACCTGGAACGCTTTTCAAGGCACTGGAGCTGGGACTTGAACTACAGTCACCTCCCTTTAACACTAGGCTACAGGGCCAACCCTGTACCTTAAGTTTATAGTAAAGTTCTCATAGTCAACAAAATAGGTGTTCATTAATAATTTCCAAAGAGTGTGAAACTTAATGCCAATGCCCTTCAACACTCTGTAGATTTGGGAAAGACTAAGAGAAAATAGAATGTACATAGGGCTACCAAAAAATAAATAAAAATCTATGTACCTACTCATGCTTAGCAGCAAGTATTCTCAGAATCTGCACACTATAGTGAGTATATAGTTTCATTCTCTCCGACTTCCTGTCTATGTTGCTTTGGGATGGTTGACTAGTAGTAACATGGTTTTTTCATGTCAGACTTACATAAATAACAGATACTCATCTGTGTGAATTTTTCAGAGAAATTTCCTGAAGATAGTTTTTGGGATCATTTGCAGAACTTAAATACAAAGGGTTACTTGTATAATCAATGACTATACAAGTTGAATTTGTATTCTTCCTTTATAGCTGTTTATTACTCTAAAAAAGGAAACCAAAAACCACTGGTCAGTGCAGCTGCAGGGATTGGTCTCCATACACCGAGTTTCCTGAATTTGCTGATTCAAGTCTTCTGATGGATGGCCATGTGGGATCCAGCTATCTTAATCACCACACTATGGGCTGGCCCCATAGCTCTTTCTTTTTCTTTATTTATTTCTCCCATGAGAGACAGAAAGAGAGACTGAAAGAAAGAAGAGAAACAGGTACCCCCAACAGAGTTTTCATACTATGATCCATCCCCCATCTTAGCCAGTCCAGATCATGAGTACACACATGCCTGGCACACTCCGTATGGTCCTGGGGGACCTTCCCATGTAGGCTCAGCTGTGTTACCACTGTAATTACTACCCAGCTCCCATAGCAAAACCAAGACTCAGAGATCTACAAAAATCTTGACATTATACATGGAATTTTCTACGTTTATGCCCTTGGTTGTCTTTATCAAAAAGGGTCTATAGCCTTCCTTGGAGTCTCAAAAGGGTCTGTAATAAAAGCTTACTAACCTCTACTCAAATGCACAAAGACTGATTGCCACAGAAATTTTAGAAGACAAAGGGAAACTGAAGATCTACCATCTGATATAATTTTTTTGGGGGGAGAGGTTTTCGCTATAGGGCGCATACGCTCGCCAGAAAGACAGAGAGAGACAGAGAGATAGAAAGTGAGAAATCAGCCCCCAGAAGGGATGGCCACACCGCAATCCCTTTTCCTCCATTCTCCTCCCAGGATCTTGGGTACGCACGCACACGCGCCCAGCGTGAGTTTAAACCACCAGGTTCAGGACTCGAACCGCGGTCAACTACATAGGAGTCCAGCGACATAGCCATTACGCTAACTGCTGGTCCCATCTGATATAATTTTAACACCTTAAAAAAAAATGGACTTGCCTAATGGCAAAAAGAAGAAAAAACAACCTCACTTTCTGATTTTTCACCATCAGTCTTTCAGATTCTCAAAAAATGCGAGATACTGAAATTTTTACCTCCTCTTAAGAGTCTTGAGCAGCTTCAGATTAAATATGCAATTCTAAAAATACAGTTTCCTTTTTTGACAGAGATATCTGTGATCCTGTCAAGCTCTAAAGGAACTTCTCCCCTGAAGATGCTTCCTCCACTACTTCGTTCACCTCTGTTACCCTTCAGCACCTTGGCCAGATGCTAGAATGTAGTTGTGCCCCAAAGGCTACTGCACTGTGTTGTCCACAGGCAGGGCAGCTACAAGGTGAACTCTGAGGCTGCATGGACAATGACATAATTCTCATCACTTCACAAAAACACTATCTATCCAATGGTATCTTTTCGAATAAACCTATAGCAACGAAGACAGATGACATTTTGTTGGCTTACAGTCACAGGAGTTTAGACATTAGTGCAGTGCAATCCTCAGACTGCGGAAATGGCAAAGTGGCACCTCTGCATCATCTAACTTTGTGTGAACTTAATGTCTTTCTCCAAAGGATATTTAAAACACACACACACACAATTATTGAACTTTGTTCTACAAAATAATTCTGGCAAAGAGAGTTAATAGTATCATTTCTATGTTATAAATAAATTTGAATACTAAGAAATTAAGTGAATTCTAATTGCTTAATGAATCTATCCATGAACCAGTAAGCATTTGTTTAATCTTATCTTAGTTTCTTCTTTTCTTCTTCCTCTTTTTCTTTTCTTCTTCTCTTTTTCTGAGTCATGTTTGAATGTTATCTTTTACTCTTAAAGTGTTACTCTGATGGCAAAGCACCTAATTTTGTGTGTGGGGATGGAAGTTGGGGTGGGTGGGAAGTGTCTGCTTTAGTCCCAATCTAAATACCCTTTATTGACTCAATAAATGCGCTTCTACCTCATAGGTATTTTTCTAGGGTCTGGGTTTCCAGTGATGAACTAAATAGACGGAGTCCTTGTCCAACAGTATGTACAGTTTAGGGAGGGAAACCAATATCAAGCAAACAGAAAAACTGATAAATAATTACAAATTACTATAAGCAGTCTTAAGGAAAAACCACAAGGCATGCTAAAACAGAGAATGAACAAAAGTGATTATATTAGGTAAGTGGTCAGGAAATATATCTTTGAAAAGCTGATATTTAAGTAAAGAGCTGAAACTAGGAGACTAATTCAGTTAAGAATGTGAGGAAAGAAAGAATTCAAAACACTGGCTGGATCACAATCCCAATTTCTGAGCTGAGCAGGGCAGGTAGGGTGGAGAGAGGGGATATTTGGAAAGAAATCTAGAGTTGTGCTTAAACCATGTTAAGTCTGAGATGCCTGTGAAGACCATGCATGAGTCTCAATTTGTAGTTATGTATACAAATCTGAAGCTCCAAGGAAAGCTCTGGGATGGAATTTTAAACTGGGAGCTACCTCCATGTAGACAGCATTTAAAACCTTATGAATGGTTCTGATCACTCAGGAAGGAAGTATCAAGAGAGAGGACAAGACGGGACCAGCAGTTAGCGTAATGGCTATGTAGCTGAACTCCCATGTGGTCGACTACAGATCGAGCCCCAGACCCAGTGACTTAAACTCACGCCAGACACATGTGCGTGTGTGCCCAAGATCCTGAAAGAAGAATGGAGGAGAAGGGATTGCGGCATGGCCATCCCCCCTAGGGGGTGATTCCTCGCTTTCTGTCTGTCTTTCTGGCAAGCCCACACGCCCTATAGCAAAAACCTCTTAAAAAAAAAAAAAAAAAAAAAAAAGAGGTCAACTTAAAAGAGGATGGGGAAACTATCTGCTTTTAAAAAATTTGCTATGAGAAGATCATAGGTCATCTTGATGAGACCAGCATTATTGGAGCTGTGGGCAGAAGCATGTAGTAAGAGTTGAAGAGTAAGTTGAAGGTAAATAAACAAAGCATGTGTAGAATGTAAGTTTACCAAAGTTGTCTAGGATCAAAGAGAAATTGGCAAAGAATATGAGAAGTAAAAGGATAGATATTGTAGAATTATTTATTTAATTTTACTTGTTATTATTATTTTTTACATTTGACCAGAGAGAGAGAGGGAAAGTGAGAAAGCAAGCTTCCAGGTGATGATTATGAATCTCTGATTTATATTCCTCTTTTTCATCTTCCCTTACTAATTATAATCAGTACATGTTTGTAACCAGGGCTCTTTTCCTTTCTTCATCTGTATTACAACTGCTACCTATTGCTGATGGTGGTTCAGGACCTGAACCACCATCAGCGAGGTGGGAATCCAGTGTCTTAATCACTCTACCACCGGCCGGTTCCAAAAAGGATATTTTTATATGGTGAGAGTTGCTGAAGCACACCTGTGCACTGATGGGAATGACCTAGTAGGGAGAGAGAAGCTGAAAACTCAGAAGGAAGAGAAGATAAACAAAGGGAAGGCAATAGGTAACAGTTGTATACAGACGAAGAAAGGAAGAGAGCACGGTTACAAATATGTACTGATTATAATTAGTAAGGGAAGATGAAAAAGAGAAATATAAATCAGAGATTCATAATCATCACCTGGAAGCAAAGTTTATCAAATCGACCTGCCTCTGATGCCTTCAGTTCTCCCCACTGAGTTTTTGAAGAAGAGGAAAGTGGGAAACAGAAATGAACTCCTCAAGTCCCAAGCTGAACTGTCTCATGCCTGCAGCCCTAAAGATGCTTTTCTCTGCTTTGATTGACAGTGTGGTCCCTATTGCTTTGAATATTTTTGTGCCAACAATGGACGCCAAACATCTATTTCCTTGCCTGTCAACATTTCATCTTTTGGATACCAAAGAGTCTTGTCAACCTGTGTTGTGCATAACTAAACTTGACTTCATGGACCTTTTTCTGAAGGACTGGGCATTTTACACCTCACTTTCATCCTGGCAAAGGTGCAACAGGATTGCCTCAAGTGTATTAGGTCATTACCACTTATAGCTCAACAGGATTACAAGAAGAAATGTCACATGTAATTTATCTAAAGTGTTTTGAAGGCCTATTACAGTGAGATTTTCAATTGACTCCTGTAGACCAGGGTTTCTCAACCTTGATACCATTGGCATTTCCAGCTGGATAATTCTTGGGGTGGGAGGGGCCTTCTATGTATTGTATGACATTTGGCAGTATTCTTGACCTCACCCACAAGATGCCGGAAGAACTTCACTCCCATCCCCAGTTGGGACAAACAAAAATGTCTTCAAACGTTGCCAAGTGTCCTCTGGAGGACAAAAACCACTCCCAGCTGAGAACCATTGATATACACTGATGTCAGAACATCAACAAAAACCAAAAAACTTCATCAAATACCTAAATTTTTTCAACTATTAGACTGTCTGCTTTTATGGGGCAAATGCTTGGCCATTTGACTGCATTTTTCTGTTCTCAGTGCTAGATATCTTCATCAACAACAAACATTTGAACAACCACATCCTCTCAGCTTGATTTTTAATTCATGAATTAATCAGTGGGATTTAATATATCAGAATTTGACATAATCGAGAACATTTTAAAACCTTCCTAAATTTAAATTTGTTCCTCTATTAACTGATATATTTTGGCTTCATTTTTTCTCTGTAAATCATTTTCATTTTTATTTTATTGTTGCTGTTTATCATAAACTGGTTTAGTCCTTTTTGGAGGAAGTCAAAGGATAAACTTGAACACAGGCATTTCTTCCAGTATCTGAATAAAGAGTTCTCTTGTGGTGGTCCTGGAGCACAGAGGTTAAGTGCTATGCACAAGAAGTCAGAACACACCAGGCATGTGTGCATGCAGGTCTAAAATCCTGATGAGATGGAGACA
Organism: Tupaia tana; assembly: GCA_026018925.1. Lineage (NCBI taxonomy): Eukaryota > Metazoa > Chordata > Mammalia > Scandentia > Tupaiidae > Tupaia > Tupaia tana. Next base: position 200,308,902 of record JAKSZU010000003.1, read on the forward strand.
TGGAAGGGAAGGTATTGTGGTACATATGGGCGTGTTTGGAGAGAGGCCCTGAGGATGTGGGGACATGCTCTGAGCAAACACCACCTGTCCCTTTTGGCTATGACAGAACCTTGCAGCTTGTCCATTCCTTGATCCTTACTGCAAGCAGAGCAAAGGGTGGGCCTTCCAACAGATACATCTGATGGAATTCAGGAAACATCCTGACCTCAATTAGAAAAGTCCAACCCCTGCTCTGCCTCTGTAAGATTCTTTAGCCTCATCAACACCCGTTTGATGTTTGCAAGAAAGTATCCTCCCCACACCTGCAGCTAGGCTTCTCTCCACTAGGTAAGTTTATTGGAATTCCTCTTTGATATGGATGTAGCCAAGAAATATACCTGGCCCAATATGTCTAAGCCCTTATAGATTTGCTATCTGCTTCTTATTGTCTATAACACATCAACTATCTACGGAATGTCATGATATACATGTATGTAGTGTTGCTTTGCCCTATAAATAAAGGTGTCCAGTTTGGGTGGCGCAAGTTGCTTGGGCTGCTTAGGCTCAGGCTGCCTGTGTCCACTGCTTCTTTATCTCTTTGTCTCTTTCTTTCTGCTTCCTCTTAGATCAAGCTAAATCACAGGCAGACGCCAACAGTAGCGTGACAATGCTTCACTGGGGGTTCTCTTTCTTTTTCTCTCTCTCTCTTGTCTTTTACTGGCAAGTGCATGAGCCCTGTGGCAATTAAGTAAAAATGAAAATTAAATTAGAAAGTAAATAAATAAATAAAATGTTCCCACAAAAGAGAACATTTTACATCTTTTCCCAGTACCCAACTACTCGTTTCCATTGAACAATCTCATGATGACTGTATAGAATGCAGTCTTTTTGCTTATAAATTATCTATTACATTGCATTATTATCTTCAAAGTTACAAAAGGCAAGGAGTGATGCTCAATGTGAAACTATTCTAGAACCAGCTCTATTATTCCTAAGAAGCTTTGCCTTTCTGGGTGTCAATCTTCTTCTTTCTTTCTTCCTTTCTTTCCTTTGTTTCTTTCTCTTCCTCTTTCTTCCTTTCTCTCTCTCTCTCTCTCTCTCTCTCTCTCTCCCTCCCTCCCTTTTCCCTTTTAAAGATTTTTGCCATAGTGTGTGTGTACTCACCAGAGAGAGGCAGAGAAAGAGGAAAAGTGAGAAATCACTCCCCAGAAGGGATGGTCACCGTGCAATCCCTTCTCCGCCATTCTCTTCTCAAGATTTTGGAAATGCATAAAAACTCACCTGAAGTGTTTTTCAAACCATTGGGTCTGAGACTTTAACTGAAGATTTGGCCATGTGGGATACAGTCATCTTAACCACCACACAACTCACTGACCAGTGAGCATCCACTTCTGGATATTCAAGTTCAAGGTTAGTATTTTATAGTGCCTCAAAGGTCATTTTGTGGTAAGGTGTGGCTACTCACTATGGTGACTCTGAGAACCAAGAGGTCCTCAAAAAGTTTCTCCTGGGACCAGCAGTTAGCGTAATGGCTATGTTGCTGAACTCCCATGTAGTCGACCGTGGTTTGAATCCGGGACCCAGTGGCTTAAACTCACACCGGGCGTGTGTGTGTGTGTGTGCCCAAGATCCCGAGAGGAGAATGGAGGAGAAGGGATTGCAGCGTGGCCATCCCCCCTGGGGGGTGATTTCTTGCTTTCTATCTCTCTCTCTCTCTGTCTTTAGGGTGAGTGCACATGCCCTATAGCAAAAACCTCTCCAAAAAAAAAAAAAAAGTTTCTCCTTTTCATAAGCATTTCAGTGAGAACTAGTTGTGAATTATGTTAATCTTTTTTATCACAAAATTCTTTTTGAGAAAAATAGTATAAGTTTAATATCTCTTGGGTAAAATGTAAATTCTGCATAAACAGATTGGATATTGAACTCTAGTTAATAATATGCATGATGAAGTATTTAGGAATGAAGGGTACTGCTATATATAAATGTTCTTTAAAAAAAAGATGAACCAATGAGCAGAGGAATGGATAAATATGTTTTTAAAAGTAAATATAATAAGTGGTTCATTGCAGAATTAATTGATGCACAGAATATACATGTCAGTGCACAATTATTGTGGTGGGAGAGAAAATGCACATATTTTGCTTCAAGGCACACTAGGACTAGAATCCTATTCACTGACTATAACCTTGCACAAGATATTCGACCTCTCTAAAATTTATTTTTCTCTTTTGTAAACGTGTCAACAATGATGTCTTTCTCTAAATATTGTGAAAATAAATGTTATTTTATTTCCTCTCCCAATAACAGATACAATTTAAATGGCTATCAAGGAAGAAAAATAGAAAGAAGAGGATTCATCTCAGAATCAAGAGTTGCTAGAGAGATATGGACCACAGAGAATCTGCAACATCAACATTCAGACTGGGCACTATCTTTGCCATAAAAAAATAATAATCTATAAAGCATCCTGTCAACTCACATGATTTTTTGGGGGAGAGGTTTTTGCTAAAGGGTGCTTGCACTTTCCAGAAAGACAGAGACAGAAAGTGAGAAATCACCCCCCCCAGGGGGGATGGCCACGCTGTAATTCCTTCTCCTCCATTCTCCTCTTGGGATCTAGAGCACACATGCACACGCGACTGGCATGAGTTTAAGCCACAGGGTCGGGGACTCAAGCCACGGTCGACTACATGGGAGTCCAGCAACATAGTCATTATGCCAACTGCTGGCCCTGCATATATATATATATTTTTTTTTTTTTTGAGAGGCTTTTGCTATAGGGCATGTGCACTTGCCAGAAAGACAGAGAGACAGAAAGACGGAAAGTGGCCACACTGCAATTCCTTCTCCTCCATTCTCCTCTCGGGACCTTGGGCATGCACGCACGTGTGCCCAGTGTGTCAACTCATATGATTTTGAAAAGTACATGTCCCATGCACAAATGAAATAATTTCTACTTTTAAAAAATGGAACTGAAAGCAAAGTAGAATCTGAAGTTCAGTCAAATTGAACTTATGGTATGAGTTTTCCAGAACCAAATATGGAGATTATACTATTCTCAATTCAAAACTGTTTAAAATGCTCAAGGTATTTGTGGGTTGCAGAAATGTATGTCAATTTGAGATTTGAGAAGATTCATCCTTGATAGACACAAAGCAAGCTGCTAGAGGGTGGCCAGAAAAAGGACATTCATTTTTTCCTAGCTTTTTGATTTCAGAACTGAAGAGTTTTGTAAAAATACATTTGTGTGTAAATTCCTAGGAAGGAATTTGTTATGGTACCTTCTCAAAGGTAATTTAAGTAAAAGACACCAAAGAATCTTTATTCAGCTCTTTTTTTTTAAAGGAAGATTTTTGCTTGCCAGAGAGACAGAGACAAACAGAAAGCGAGAAATTATCCTCCAGGGGTGATGGCCATGCCTCAATCCTTTCTCCTCTGGTCCCCTCTCAGGATTTTGGATACCTACGCACATGCGCCCAGCGTGTTTCATGCCACTGGGTTTGGGACTCGAATCGTGATCAACTATTTGGGAGTCCAGCAACATAACCATTTTGCCATCTGAGTCTGAGTCCATCACACATTAATATGGCCTCTTTGCCTAAGTTTTCCTCTAGCCACATGGTGCAGTGATAATGCACTGCCCCAGAGAAGCTAGATGCCACATGGCAACCACTGTCAACACCATGATCTGGTCAGCCTAAAACATGTTGGGCATGTGCGCAAGTTCCCAAGACCTGGAAGGATGGAGGGTTGGAGGAAGGGATGGCAGTGTGACCAGAACCTGTGGAGTGTGCTCATATATCCCTTCCCCCTTTTGTGCATGTGCATGAATAAAGAAAAATACAAAAATTTAAATTTTTTAAAATCCTATAAGAAAACAAACTTCAAAGACGTTGGAACATCTGTGGCTACTTACATATTGAGATAAATTCTCCACTTAAGGGACCAGCAGATGGTACAATGGTTATGTCACTGGACTCCCACATAGTCAACCACAGTTCAGTCCTAGACCTGGCAGCTTGAAAGTCATGCTGGGCGCATGTGCATGCATGCCCAAAATCCCAAGAGGAGAATGGAGAAGGAATTGTGGTGGAGCCATCCCCCCAGCCCCCACCCCCACACCACCCCCTGCCATGGGGTGATTTCTCACTTTCTGTCTCTCTGTCATTCATGGTACACGCTCGTGCTCTATAACAAAATCTCTCTAAAACAAAAAATTCTCCACTTAAGGGGCATGAAGTAAACCTTTAACTCCTAAAAACGATCATCTAGGAAGCTAGACCTTTAACCCGTCATTTCATTTTCTTTATCAGTCTTTAAAATTTTCTTTTCCTTTTGTCTTCTCGAAAGATTCAGAAAGTTCTAGTTATGACAGTAGTCACTAAGGGAAACATGTTTTTGAGTCAGCTCATGAATTAAACATTTTTCAGAATTTTTTAAAATTCAAAGCTACCTTTCACCTTCATACTCAAAACAAAGTTACTTAAGAAAGAAGCATTAGGAAAGCTCTTACTGTGACAAAGTTGTTCACTTGCTTTCCCCCATCTTTCATTCCTGGCCATCACAATGTACGGCTGCCCTGTAAATTCATTAGGCATCGTATGCTGCCGTTTTTATGACCTTGCCAACATACTGATAAAGGTGTCGTTCAATGAACTGGATTGCCATAACAGAAGATTGACCGATACTGACACTTCTCAATTATTCTAGTAATCTAAAAAGACTCTCTCGTTGAGGGCAGATAATTGTGCAGAAGGGAATGGTCAAAGTGGACATTCTCCCTGGTGATTGGAGTGCACTACTATCCCATGGGAATAAGGGTGCTGTAATCATGCAGAAAGTTCTAAGAATGCTGATGGCTTTTCTGGGCAAAGAGCGTGTGTGCTGGAAAGCAGAATGTATTTTTTAAAAATATCTCAGAAAACAACTAGATCCTCTCTAAAAGCTGAGTGTTGCATCATGCTACAGTTGTTATGACTGCCACTTAACCACATTGGGTCTGTAGGAGAGGAAAATGATCACTAAGTTCCTTTCAAAGCATTACCCTAAACAAATACTATTGTGTCTGTAACTAAGCCTGTTGCCAACATCAAATGTCCATAGGCTTTGGAAATACCATCATCAACATCGTGAAATGGTGTATCGCAAACAAGTCATCCACTTGCTCTTTGCCTATCAGAAGAAAATAATACAAGTTACATCACATTTTTTTTTTTAATTGTCAGAGAGCACATGTGCTTGCCAAAGAGAGAGAGAAAAAGCATTCTCTACTGGGGCATGATCACATCACAACTCCTATCTTCCATTTCTCCTTCACATCAGGATGTTGGCACACACACATGCTCAGTATGTTTTTCAAGCTGCCTGAATGGGGATTTGAATTGCAGCCAGTTATGTGGAGGCTGGCTCCGAACGTACAGTGCTTAGCTATTGCTTTAATCACAAAGGACAACCCCATAGATCCCATGGAAACTCATGGTCACATAACAGTTGAAGTTGGTCTTTCTCTAGAAGACAGCAATAAGCTAAGAGAAGAAGCTTAGCATTGGGAGTCAGGAAATCGGAGACTCTGCTGAGCTCTGTTAGTCACTTGCTGCACGACCAGGGACAAGTCTCTCACTTTCTCCCATTCCTGCTTTTTCTGTGGAAAATGATGATGATGTCCTCCTCCCTCTTTCACAGGATTGTGGCAAAGTTCAAGAAGTGCATTATGCCAGTAAATTCCTATGTAAATGCAAGGGTTTGTCTTCTCAATACCAACAATGGGCTCAAAGATCAAAGCACAGTGACTCCACACACCAGACTCTGGAGGCACAGTGATCACTTGAAGCGGCAAAAAAATCCAGACTTCAAATCCCATAAAGCAATGGGAACATGGCATTCAAACAGTCATCTCTGAGGATGGTCAATGTGCAATCAATACAAAGGTAAGGGGAACCAAGGGCATTAACTCTTGGGAAACAGATGTCTTTGAAACACACAGTCTGGCAAAGACAAACAAAACATACACTGCATCCCTGAATTTGTTTCTTCACAGTAAAAGGTTCCAAGAAATTCTTCAGGCACTTCATTTTATGTATGTCATACCAGCTCTGGAGCATAACTTGTAGACTCTGTCAGATTCTAAATCTATTCTCATATAACACCCACTGGATTTGCTAATTTCTATGAAATTCCCGGCATGGATTGGAGGTAATTCCCATTATAGGTATTCCCAGTTCTAGTTAACACACTGCAACACTGACTAACAACTGATTTGGGCTTCATTTTAGAAGCATCAGATGGGTAGGATTAAACATTAAAAATGCCCTTTCCTTGCTATAAATAGCTTGGTCATCAAAATGTGTAATCTTGTAATGACAACCTTGAAAAACATTGATAACTTTCTCAAAGATATCCATGCATGGCCTCGTTGCTTAATTTTCCTCTTGATTAACCAAAGCCCCACCCCATTCCTGTCTATGTATTACCCAGAGCTCTTTTTCATTGTTGCCAACACTAATTCTGCTACTTAACCAAGTACAGGAATATGGAAACCCAAATGAAAATTTTGTTTTTTAATTTTATCAAAGAGCATGTGCACTCTCCAGAGAGAGAGCACACATCCCTCCCCAATGGGGTGTGGTTATGCTGCAATCCCTTCTCTTTCATATCTCTTTCCTGTAGGGATTTTAGGCACACACATGCACACACACGCACACGCCCAGTGTGTTTCTCAAGCTGCAGAGTCTGGAATTCAAACCACCCTATTGGCCTTACGGGATTTAGTTCCCTCAACTACTAGGCCATGGGCCAGCCCGCCAAATGAAGTTTTTTAAAAAGTTCCCTTAAGGGCTGCCTAATGACCCAGAAAAGCCACAGGTTCATGGCCTGCAAATGTGACAGCCAGTGTTTACATACACAGCAGGTCAGGGGAGAAGTGACTCAGGAGCAGATGGTAGTTGCAGGCAGCACTCCAGTCAGCAGAGAGAAGCACACCTGTCCTCTGTCCTCCCTCCCCACTCCCAGCCAGCCCTTTCCCTGTCACACACACACACACACACACACACACACACACACACACACAGAGAGAGAGTTCAGAACAAAGGGAACAAAGTGAAGGATTGTGTCCTTTCTATTCATAAATGACCCACTTAGTCAACCAACCTTCCAGGTTGAGCTGCAAAAAACAGGTCTGATAGTTGTATCCGCACTAAGCCAGTTCTTCGGGGTGGGGCCTGGATAGAATGGCTGTCTTTCAAAGGAAAGGAGTCACAGGAAAAGACGGGGAAAGGCCCGAAGAAACAGTGAGAGCAGTGCATTCCAGGTTAGAAACAAAGCTCTCGAGTGCTGTTTGCATCATTGGGAGGGCCATCATCGGACTGTTTTCAAAGAGCAAAACACGCCACCAGTCAGTGATCACATATAGCACGGGCTTGGACTGTCACAGAGGGAAGCCTAGCCCTTCCTGCCATGGAGAGTTCAGAAGGGCCAACACACACATTGTGTCTGATGTTACTGTGCTGGAAAGAGATGCTTTTGCAGCTCATGAACCTTAAAGTTGAAATTTGTCGGATAAACGTAGTTGTTCTACTTTTATTTTTTAATGTGTACAAGTTCTGGAATCAGATCTAGGTTTGTCTGTGTCATGAACAGCCAAGTGACTAAGGGGTCTCTGAATTTTACTTTCTCCCCCTAATAAATGGGAATAATATAATAATGTACAGCACATAGAGTTATTCTGAGGATTCTAGAAAAATAATATACTTGCTAAGCATATCATTTGGCCTAGTAAGTATATAATAAGGTAAGTTATAATTATTAGTACTAGTATTATGATGGTAATAGTAGCAGAAACTTTGAGTTTTTTTTCATTTTTTGACTCTGCACACTGACCCAGACAAATTTGCTACAATTTCCTCATCTTCAAAATGAAGGCATTAAATTACACATTCTCTCATTCCTATTCATATCTCAAAGTCTTTACCTCTGCGGACATACTCTCTGCGTGTAACATAGTGTTTATTATTTTGCTATTAACATTTTGAAAACTCAAGCTATCACTGGGTTTTCAAAATAATCTGTGGTTTTTCAAAAATTCAGCAGTTAGATCATTCAAAGGATAGCCAGACTCTCATTTAAACCTTCCATTGCATTGTAGGAGGCTCCTGCACTTAGGAGACAATTTCACCAGAGTTCTTTTCCATGATCAACTTGTGGAAAATGTGAAGCCAGTCCCCCCCCCACCCCCCAAAGCTTCCCAAAGAATGGTCCAGCAGGATAGCTGGCCCCCTGCAGTCAGTCAGGGAAGTCACAGGCCACGTGGCTTAAGGTTGACCCAAAGACCATCTACAAATGGCATACAGATGAGCAGAGGAGACAGAATTCCGTTGGCCAGTCTAGGTTTTGTGTATTCTTCTATATTTTAAGGAAAATGGAAGATGGCTTCCTAGTGCCAGACTAGTCAGGCTTTCAGACAGGGCTTTGGAAACTGCTCCCGTCAGAGACTGTTAGCTCACATGGTAGTCAAGACCAGTCGTATTGAGGGAAACTGCAGCAGAATCAGCCCATCATGGGTCATTTTCAGTCTCTTCTACATACCACAAGGGGTGGGAAGGGGGAAGAGAGACCAGTGTTCCCTTGGGGCACTGGGCAGAAACTACGAGGAAATCACCTGGGGAAATGAGCGCACGCTTCAGGGGGTCCTAGGCTCATGGCATGCGACACAGTGGGTTTTGGGAAGACTTCAAATAAAAACAGCCTCTTGCTGTTCCCCCCACAATACCCAGGCAATCTAGAAAAAGGAACCTGGTGGGTTATCTGCCTGCAGCCTCTGATTCAGAGCCTGTCACTCACAAGGAGGTTTACATCCTCTATTTGGGGTGCTGCCCTCTCTCTTTTCCCCTTTTTCCTTTCCTTTCAGCAGTATGTCTCGTGACAGCCACAGGACGAATGTCCCTGAACAACAGCGCGGTTCCAGTGCAGTGCCAACTTCACAGTCCCGCCAACAGCAAGCTCCATTATCACTGAACAGACCCGAGAAAGAGCAGGCCCCCTCAGTTACTTGGGTGCCAGGCCCTTCAGGAGGTGGAAATCAGCTTCTAGCAGCTCTTTTGTAAACCAGGTCATAAACAAGAAAGAAAGACCCTCGGCATCATAAAAACACTAAAATAAGAAAGACCAGGGGCAACAAAAGTGTTTTGGTTTTAAAGTCATGAAGATGAATTAGCTTGTTGAAGAAAAGAGCTATAGAATACAACCCTCAATGAGTTGGAAAGGATGCATAAAATCTAAAAGTGATTTCTAACCTACATTCCAATACTATGTGGTCAGTTTTCTATACTACAGGCTATTATTCATAGTTAAAGAAAATTTTTGAAAAATGGACTAGGAACAGTCAAGTCAGCTATACGTGAAATTCACAAGTTCTTTTAAACAACTATGTTTTTAAGTTTCAATGAAAAGTCTGATTAAATTCAAACCCAGTCATCAACTCCTTTCTAGCAGTTTTCTACTTCATAACCTGAATCTTGGCTTTGCACCTAAACTAGGTTCTAAAACCAATACCATGGGCCACCAAAATCCTGGAAATAAACTGGCTGTCTCCTAACTAGGACTCAAGCAATATGCCTCATTCAACACAAATGGCTATTAACAGGTACAAATAAAGTATCTCCCTGTACTGTGCTAGAAGGAAGCTGAAGGCAGTATAAAAAGTTGGTGGCTTGCAACACACACACACACACACACACACACACACACACATACACCCCGAGGAAAGTTCTCATGATACTTACTGGGGTGGTTTTGTCGGTATTCCTCACACCAGCACTCTGCCTGTCCAGCTGCCAAGTGCCGGAGCATACCACAAGCAGCTGTTTCCTTCAAACTGGGGCTCTGTGTCTTAACCAGTCACATGTGTCTCCTGATAAATACCGCCACCGTGCCAGGAGGCCAGAAACTGAAGATCATTATTCTCATTCTCAAACCTTCTCCTAACCCCGGAGCTGGCTCAGCCATCTCATTAACATGCAAAGCAGTACATTCCACAATTTGTTTTCTTTGCGCGACAAAGGCTGAACAGCTGAGAAGTCACACTGGAGGGCAGGTCACAGCAAACGGAAAGTTAATCGTTGTTTGTGTGGAGTGGGAGTGGGGGTTGGGGAGACTGACGGTCTCCCGCTCTCCTCGCACTCAAGTTTTCATTGGGGTTCTCAACAGGGAGAAAAGACACGGCCCACTCGCACGCACAGCAGGTGGAAGCTGCTTGCTCTCCCCAGTGGTGCCCCCGAAGCACAGTCATCTACTACTTCATCTTAGCTTTGTTCTCTCAGCTTCCCAGGCTCTCGTTTGTTGGAAGAGCCACAAGATGAAGCGGGCCAAATAGAACAAGGCAGACCCTAATGAACCATCGGCATGCTTAGAGTCTGATTCCAAGGCCAGGGCTGCTGCGCCATGAGATAGCGAAGAGTTAATGAAGAATAGCAAAGGCAGCTTTATCTAAAAAGCTAATGGACATGATTTCAGGCAGTGCAGGACCAAACTTCTGCATGTTATCTGTTGTATGGCGTCAACATTTTTAAGGCGCAGCAGAGCCCTGAGATTATCGGAGAGTACACATGGAAATAGACATGATCACTGGGTTTCCGAAGCACTTTGCAACTATGCCGCTGTTTTCTTGGGGGTGCTAGAAAGGTGGCCTAGCCTGCTCTTTTATTTATGGATGTATTTATTGCTGCTCACAAGGATGGAAACCATCCTGGACCTTGTACTGAATTCATATTTCTCGCCTAAGCTGATTTCCTCACGCTTCCCTCCTCTCCAAAGAAAGAAAGATGTACCTGACCTTGGGCATCTGACTTCCTGGGTGTAGAAAGAGTGGCACTTCCTGAAGTCGGTTGCTGAGCTCGCCCTTAAGGGTTGAGTAGAGATATGACAGATTTCGCTTATGTGGCCATGTGAACATCCAAAAAAGATGAGTGAAATTCCCCAGGGGATTTTGGAACCATAACGAGCTGGTGAAACTGTCAACCTTGACTTTTCATACACAAGATCTTACTCAATAAAGAAGCGTGTGTGGGCAATCTTTCATATCTGGGCTCTGCCTTGTAATTGTTTACAATGTTAATCAAATGAGAAGTTTCTCTCCATACAGAGGATGGAGTGTTTTCCGGAAGAGCAGAAAAAGACACAACCTCAGTCTTGCCATATTTTCAGAGGACTAGTTTGTTATCAACTCAGGAGAGTCCAAAGTACAAATGGAAAAACTTTGCCAAGTGTCAAAACACATCCTTTCTAAGAGTTTAAAGATAGTCATTGAAATAAACTTCAGATCTCAAAATGGAATGCACTAAAATAAATGTCACCTTCATAGGCATTTTTGCTCCTGTGTTGATGTGACAATCTTCAGTCAGAATCGGAAAAGGAGGCCTATCGAGGGTCTGATTTTGTTTTATTTATACTTGGTATTTATAGTAATGAGCCTTTGTGACCTGATGGCTCTTTATTTACAGCTTACTGAGTTAATTTCCCTGACGATCCATTGCATACCACAGAGCTAAAAAGAGATTATGGAGACTTTTAAGCATGTGTTTGTGAGAGAAAGAGAGCACCCCTCCCCAGTGGGAGTGGTCACATTACATCCCCTTTTCCTCTATTTCTCCGTCCTGTCAGACTCTGGGGTGGGGGGTGGGGGGTGCGCACATGCACTTGGTGTGTTTTTCAAGACGCCAGGGCCAGCATTTGGCCCAAGGCTGGCCATGTGGGATCCAGCCACCAATGCTCCGTGTGCAACCACTGCAGTATAGGCCGGCCCTGCTTTTATCTTCCTTGATCTTTTGGCTCTATCTGATATGATGAAGCACTTCTTGAGAGATTCTCACATGGCTTCTGTACAATTGTATTCCTACCCCCTCGCCCTCCTATGTGCACCGTTCTTCTATCTGCCCCTCCAATGTGAAAATCCCCTCTTCTCTTTTTGTTCTCTAACGTCTCTCATGTGTTTTAATTCATTACTGAATGACTAGCATGGTTTCCTGGTTAGTCATCCTGCCTCCTACCTCCAAAAAGCATTCTCTGCTCTCAATTTATCTTTTTTACACTTTACAAGTGAAAGTCACTCAGAGGCAAAGCTGGCACCTTAGAGAACTTTGTATTCCCAGAACCTGTGACAGGGCTTCATATCATCCTTCTTCCCTCTTTTGTATATTCTGCTGCTATTGTGTTTCTTATTCTGTTATAATTAGGTCTTCATGTATCTAGGTTTCATCAAAACTTTTTCAACCTTAGAGAAGGCTATGATTTATTAATTTTATAGCCTACAATGCCTAATACACTCCCTGACACACAGGGGACAACACGGCTGACAAAATGCTCAATGAATAAACAACCGATTAGAAAGATGTGCCTATTGTCTTTTCTTTTAAGAAAAGATATAAGAAAATTTTGCAGGCCAGCCAGTAGTTGCTAAAGTGACTAAGGTAGCTGGATTCCACATGGCCTACTATACAGTTCAAGTCCTGGACCCAGTGACTTGAAAACATACCAGACTCATGTTCATGTGTGCCCCAAATCCCAAAAGAATCAGTGAAGAAAGGATTGAATGTGACCATTCCTCATGGAGGTTGCTTTCTCATTTTCTTTCTTTCTTGCTTTCTCTCCACCACATGCCCTCTGACGAATTAGGGAGAAAAAATTGTAAAACTTGAGTTTATGTTAGGCTACAAAAAATCTGAAGTAATTTTTCCCCAACAGAAATTATTCTGGCTTCATTCTATAACCACACTGTCATAAAACTATAAACTAATGATCAAAGTATAAGTCAAAAAAGAAGTCAAGCTCTTTTTGAGAAAAACTTCAAATCTTTCCTTTAAAAAAAATCATTGATTAGAGAAAACAATCAAAGGGCAATAATAGAATGCTTAGAGCTTCTATTAATGAGACTACCATAAATCCAATGTTGTGGGGCATAGCCAAAACAAGAAGTAGAGGCAAGTTGACCTAAGAAAAAGCAGAAAAACAATAGACAATAATCATAGGGAATTGTGGAAGATATTAAGAAAGTGTTCTCAACAAACATTTTCGGTTCAGATTACTTAGCAATCAGGTTCTCTCTGAACTTCAAGTCACAGATAGCTCCTAGGCTGTATATCATCGGAAAAGTCATGATATATTTTTCTATGTTTTGTTATGCAAAAATGCATTATGATTTTTCCAATGACCCAATACAATGTTCAAGTAAACAAAAGTAATAGAAAGCTAACATAATACTCAACTCAAAACACACATACACACAAAAAAACTGGGGCCAGCAGGTGGTGTGGTAGTTAAGGCACTGGATTCCATGTGGCTGACCATGGTTTGAGTCCCAGACCTAGAGGCTTAAAAATCATACCTGGCACATATATGTGCATTTCCAAAATCCTGAGAGGAGAATAAAGGAGAGAGATTGCAGTATGGCCATTCCCACTGGAGGGTGATTTCTCACTTTCCCTCTCACTGTCTCTCTCCTCTGTGGTAAGTGCACATACCCTATGACAAAAACCTTTAAAAAAAAAAAACTGATAAAACACAGTAAATGAAACCACAGACTAACCTCACATATAAACAAAGTTTATACTGAAGATACAAACATATCTCAACAGCAAGGAATTCATTAACATAATTAAGACATAAATAAATCAGTGGAGAAAGACTTTGGACTACAATAATCTTGAAGTCATTCTATAAAATTTATTATCTAATTTTTTTGAGGGGAGAGATTTTTGTTATGGGGGTGTGTGCTTGCTGGACAGAGAGAAATAGAGAAAGAAAAAGTGAAAAATCACCCCCTAGGGGGATGGCCATGCCACAATCCCTTCTCCTCCAGTCTCTGCTGGGCAATTTTAAGCCACCAGGTCCAGGACTCAAACTGCAGTTGGCCATGTGGGAATTCAGCACCTTAATTACCATGCCACCTGCTGGCCCAATATCAAATTTAATTAATATAATAGAGTTATAAAATTCTTAACATCTAATGACTATTGATATCAAACTAAACACACACACACACCCTACTTAATAGTCAAACACTAGGGCCAGCCGGGTGGCATGGAGGTAAAGGCAGCTAGATCTCACATGGCTGACAGCGCATTTCGAGTCATGGATCTCATGGCTTTAAAAACATACATATGCATACCCAAAATCCTAAGAGGAGAATGGAGGAGAAGGGACTGTGGTGTGGCCATCCCCCACTCCCCACTGAGGGAAGCTTTCTCTCTCTTTTTCTGGTAGCCCATGGGCCCTATATTAAAAAACAAACAAACAAAAAAGTGACTAGAGGTAGTAGCATTAAACTCAGAAACCAGAAAAAGACGTTCATTATCAAGGCCATAAGTTAGCTCTGTCCTGGACATTTGAGCCATTGCATCCAGGTTAGGAAAAATAAACTAAAGAATTATGACTAAACAAGAGATAAAATTATTCATCCTGCAGAAGTTACAATAATTTGCTCAGGTAGAATCAGCTAAAAAATGTTTTAAATAATTACAAATTTCAGTGAAAATAAAGTCACAAAATACACAAAGTTAAAAGTATTTTCCATATGACAGCCAAAAATGTTAGAAAACATAATGGAAAAAAACCTTATTCTTAATAATAGCCACAGCAATAAAACTTAGAGGAATAACAACAAATAATAAATAAATAACCTACAAAAATGTATAGCATTTTACTGAGAAAATTAAAATATTTTGATAAATGGAGACTTATTTTTCTGAATGGGAAGACTCAATGTTGTAAAAATGTCAATCTCCCAAATTAATTTATAAATATAACCAAATTTTACAAACAGGTCAAATTAGAAATCCAAAAGTCTATTCAAAAGAATAAAAAACTGAGGATGGTAAGGAAAATTTTTAGAAAAGAATAATGAGGATGATATTAGATGTTAAACAGGGTAAAAATGTTAAAATTTTAAAATTTAGTACTGGGGGCAAAAGCAGCAGAGCAGAGAAACAGAACAGGAAGCCTAGAAATACAAATGCAAATACTATATCAGAATGTTTATTATTTGTTAAATATGTCTACTGGAGTAAGGATGCATTATTCAATAACAAATTGAGTAGTTAACTATTAAGAAAAATAAAGATGCAACTATTCCTTCATGCCACATGTAAAGTAAAAGCCTGGTAGACTAAAATAATAAAGGTGAAAATGAACTACACACAAGCTTAAAGAAAATGATGTGCATAATGCTATAGTCTCAAAACTATTGTATTCATGATTAAATACTTTTATCATGAAAATATAATCATTATCATAAAAACAAACTGTAAAGAAAAGCCTTATAATATTTAAATGATAAGATGGAAAATTTATGTCTGTCCAACACAACCCCACCATAACCAAACTTAAATCACAAGCTACAAAATGAGATGAAAAAGTGAAACATATAAAAAAAAAAGTGAAGCATATGAAGAGGGCTTTAAAACATTTGTGGAGAATGCATATTATGAAAACCTATGAATGAATTTCACAATTTTTGCACCAAAATAAACTCATACTTTAATTTCATTTTTCCACGAACTTGTTTTTTGAGAGGTTTTGTTTGTTTGTTTTGTTTTTTTTGCTCTAGGGCACGTGCGCTTACCAGAAAGACAGAGAGAAACAGAGAGATAGAAAGCGAGAAATCACCCCCCAGGGGGGATGGCCATGCCACAATCCCTTCTCCTCCATTCTCCTCTCAGGATCTTGGGCACGCACGCACACGTGTCCAGCATGAGTTTAAGCCACCGGGTCCAGGATTTGAACCGCGGTCAGCTAAATGGGAGTTCAGCGACATAGCCATTGCACTAACTGCTGGTCCCCCACGAACTTCTTGAAGTACTTTCAATATAGTAAAAGATTAAGGTCTTAACAAATAGCATTTACAAATAATGATTGGGCAAAGGGTATTAACAAATAGTTCACAAGGAAGTAATATCAATGGCCAATATAAATATGAAAAAACTTCAGTTTCCCTAAAAAAAGAGTACAAATTAAGCAATTATAAAATACTATTTATTATCTATAATCTGACAAAAATGAGAAAATGATCATTCTCAACATTGTCAGGAGGTTTGGAAAATGGCACCTTCATACTCCGCTGGCAAGAATATAAATTGAGGGGCTGGCAGGTGGTGTGGTGGTTAAGGCGCTGGACTCCCATATGGCCAACCGCAGTTTGAATTCTGGACCTGGTGGCTTGCTTTCTTACTTTCCCTTTCTCTGGTCAAATTAAAACATAATAATAATAACAAATGAAATAATTTTTTTAAAAGAATATAAGTTGGTACACTACGTGAGGATAATTTTGTCACATATAGCAAAAGATTTTAAAGATATGATTATTCTCTAACTAGACAGTTCCTGTTCTAGAAATACACTTCAAAAAAATGTACACTGTGTATGAATGAGAATGTTTCTCATAATATTTATGCTAATGAAAAATTAGAAATAATCTGTGTATAGTTGAATAAATCGGATGCATTAATAAGGTGTATCACTATGCAATTATTATAAAGTAATGTTTATACATATATACATACATATGTATGTATACTTTTTTTTCAAGTTTTACTATAGGGCATATGCACTCACTGGAGAGAGACAGAGAGAGAGGGAAAAAGAAAGAGAGAAAGTGAGAAATCACCCCCCAGTGGGATGGCCATGCTGCAATCCCTGCTCCTCCCTTCTTCTTTCAGAATTTTGGGCAGGCGCACCCACAAGCACACATGTTTTTCAAGCCACCGGGTCTGGAACTCGAACCACACAGTCAGCCATGTGGGACCCAGCCACCTTGACCTCTGTACTACCTACTGTCCCCTGGAATGTATTATTAACATGGAAAAATATTTCAGCATAGGTTAAGGGGAAAACACAGGTTACAAATGTTTACTCAGTACAAACCCCTTTTTCTGAGAAAGGATGTGAGCATATGAGAAAATCTGAAACATTACATATTAAATTTTTAATAGAGATTTCTTTGGGAGTTGGGGATTATGTATTTTCTCATCTTCTTTATGCTTTTCTGCATTTTCCCCACTGCTTCCATGATAAATATGTATTAGTTGTTCTTTTTTTTTTTTTACATTTTTTATAAAATTGCCAGAGGGCATGTGCATTCACCAGAGAGAGACAGAGAAACAGAAAGGGAGAGAATGAGACAGAAAGGAAGAGAGGGAGAAAGCACTCCTCCCTCCCACACTCATGGGGCATGGTCACATCCAAATCCCTTCTCCATTTCTTCATCATGTTGTAATTTGGGGTGCATAAACACACACACGCCAAGTATGGTTTTTAAGCCTCCAGGGATGGGGTTTGAACCATGGTTGGCCATGTGGGATCCAGCTCCATTAACCACCTGGCAACAGGGCCAATCTTAGTTCATTTTATTTTATTAAATTTTTTAGAGGTATTTTTGCTATAGGGCACATGTGCTTTCTGGAGAGACAGAGAGAGACAGAATGTGAGAAATCACCCCTTGGGGGGTGGCCATGCTGCAATCCCTTTTCCTCCATCTCCTCTCAGGATCTTGAGCATCCACACACGCACCATGCGTGAGTTTGAAGCCACTTGGTCCAGGACTCTAACTGTGGTAGACCATATGGGAGTCCAGCATCTTAACCACTATGCCACCTGCTGGCTCCCTTCAAAGGATGAGATCTTTTTGAAATAAGAAAAGGGATACTAGACCTACATGGTACTTAAGTACAGAAAGGGGAAAAAGCCATTGGGAAGAAAAGAGATTTAATAAAAAGGATCAAGGGCAAAAACAGGCTCACCACCCATTTGGAAAACCAAGTGTTCCTTCTAAGTTTAGCTTCTCTGATTTACTGGTCCTGAATCCATCATTTGTTTTTGTTTTACTTTAGGGTGTGTGCACTTGCTGGAGACAGACAGAGAGAGAGAAAGTGAGAGATCACCCCCCAGAGGGGATGGCCACACCAAATCCCTTCTCCTCCATTCTCCCTCAGGATTTCATGCACACAGGCACATGTACCCAATGTTTTCTCAAGCCTCTGGGTTCAGGACTTGAACCTCATGGTCGCCATATGGGATCCAGCAAGTCACCTGCTGGCCCCCTGGCCCCATTATTTGGGCAGCATATTACCTGGAGTGGTAGAACTAGAAGGTTCAAAGAATGCAGGAAGAGGCAGGAAATTTGGTTTTGCATGACCACTTTGAATTTAGTTTCTTAGGGTTGACTCAGTGGTCTTTGTGCCTGTCTGAGGCAGTCCCTTAGGTAGAAATTCCCAAATGGTCCCCACATCTTACACACATGTGGGCATGACCTGCCTGCTGCCTGCTCCCTCCTGGTCCATCTGCCTACTGCCAAACTGTGAACAACTTGCTCCCAATTGCTGACACATCACCTGCTGGTCCATCTGAATCATTAACAGACACGTCTTTTTTTAAATTTATTTACATTTTATTTATTATTGTTTTTCAATTCACCAAAGAGAGACAGAGAGGGAGAAAGAGAAGAAGCAAGCCACCAGGTCCGGGATGCAAACCACAGTCGGCCATCTGAGAGTCCAGCACCTTAGCTACCATACCACCTGCTGGCCCCAACAGACACCATTTTTTTTTTTTTTTTAGAGGTTTTTGCTATAGGGCGCGTGTGCTCACCAGACAGACAGAGAGAGACAGAGAGACAGAAAGCGAGAAATCACCCCCCAGGGGGATGGCCATGCCGCAATCCCTTCTCCTCCATTATCCTCTCGGGATTTTGGGCACGCACGCACACACGCCTGGCGTGAGTTTTAAGCCACTGGGTCTGGGATGCAAACCGCAGTCGACTACGTGGGAGTCCAGCAACATAGCCATTACGCTAACTGCTGGTCCCCAGACACCATTTTTTAAAGACCTCCCACCTTCTTTTCCTTTCAGGTGGGGGGACCTTGTTTATTTGCAGCACTGATTTCTTATCCTTCTAGCTATCTTGCCCAATCTCGTTCTCAGACACATTTTTGTTATATATTTTCTGCTTCTCTTTTCTTCTTCCCATGCTTAAGTATCATGAAAATTTTCTCTCTCTTCTTTTTCTATTTTTACTTTTTTGAAAGATTATTGCTATAAGGCACATGCATTCACCAGAGAGAGAGAAAGTGAGAAATCACTCCCCCGGGGAGTTGACCATGCTACAATCCCTTCTCCTCCATTTTGCTCTCAGGATTTTGGGCATGCAAGCACATGCACCCAGTATGAGTTTCAAGCCATCAGGTCCAGGACTCGAACTATGGTCAGCCATGTGGGAGTCCAGCACCTTAACCACTATGCCACCTGCTGGCCCCAACCCTCTTGCTCTTTCCCTTTTCTTCCCTTTGAAATGTGTATGAGCCACAATAAGTACACATTTACTGCCAGTTAATCATGAATTATGTTAGCTACATTCTAGTAACAAATAAAAAAAAAAAAAGAAGAAAGCATTTAACCCCTAAGTCTTCTGAGCAAAGCAAATCAGTGTCAATAAATGAAAAATAGGGACTAGCAGATAGTGTAATGCTTACGTTACTGTAGTCCCATGTATTTGACCGCAGTTTAAGTCCCAAACTCAGTGGCTTAAAATTCATGCCAGGCACGTGTGCATGTATGCTCAGAATCCTGAGAGGAGAATAGAGGAGAAGGGATTGTGGCATGGCCATCCCCCTGGGGGGGTGTTTTCTTGCTTTCTGTCTCCCTGTCTCTCTTTCTGTCTCTCTGTCTCTCTGGTGAGTGCATGCACCTTACAGCAAAAACTCTCTAAAAATAATAATAAATAAGTAAATAAACTGTGTGTAATGCACGTTGCATTTAGAGATATACTCAAATGTATCTATTCTCCAAGTTAGTAATCTCTTTGGGAGAAAAGAGAAACGTGTAAAAAGCCATAAATAACAGTAATTATTATAAATAACGGAAATTAGTATCAATGATATGTGATAATGTAATTAGTATCTATTAACACATGAAAAAAACATAATTTTTCACAATATGCATTTCCTGTGAACTTTTTGAAAACCCTTAGAATACTATATTATGCTGTTATATAACAAGCAAATATCTCACAGTGATTTTCTTTTTAAAAGGAATTGTTTTATTTAATTTTATTCATCATGATTATTATTTTTAATTTGACCAGAGGGAGACAGAGACAGAGAGAGAGAGAGAAAGTGAGAAAACAAGCTGCCAGGTCCAGGACTCGAACTGTAGTCACCATGTGAGAATCCAGCACCTTAACTACCATGCCTCCTGTCGGCCCCTCTCACAGTGATTTTCTAAACAAATGCTATTACTACTCACAGATGACCTTTTGTGAGGTTCATTAGCCTGCCCACAGCTGATAAAGAGCAGAGAGAGAGAGAGGTGTGCTCAGATCAGTGTCACTCCAGAGCCTGTACATCAACCTCCTAAAATGATTGGGTAGCTATCGTTGTTTTTGTAGGTTTGCTAATCCTCATCTATCAATAACTAATTCTGTTTATCCTCAAACACAACAGCCAAGTCAATCGTATTGGATTTGAGGGATCTAATCACTGGCATCACAACAATGGCTTGCTCTTATTATCCATGGCTGTTGGGTGATATTTCAGCCAGTGATGTCAGCTAAGTGGTTGTGGAAAGATCTGGTAGACTGAAAGGCATTTATAACACATGGATAAATGCATTCAGTGGCTTAAAAACATTTTGATTTCCAAACAACTGATTGACAAGTGAACCTTTGGAACACAATCCATCATAAATTGGAAACAGGCTGTATGAAATGAACGAATGTGGACAGCCTCTCGCAGAAGAGGCCTCTGCAGAAGGCATCTCTATATCCCAGTCTCTGGGCCCCTCTTTGTTCAGCATCCCTAAAGAAACTCACACATTTCTGTGTACATCAGTACTGATTAAAAATAGACTTTCTCAGGGCCAGCAGGTGGCGTAATAGTTAAGATACTGGACTCCCCAGGGGCTTGAAACTGACGCTGGGAGCATGCGCATGTGTGTCCCAAATCCTGAGAGACTAAAGAAGAAGGGACTGCGTTGTAGCCATCCCTCGGGGTGGGGGTGGGGGTGATTTCTTGCTTTCTGTCTGTCTCTTCGGTGAACACACACATCCTATGACAAAAATCTCTCTTAAAAAAAAAAAAAAAATATATATACACACACACACACACACACACACACACACAGACTCTGTTTCTGTTCTTTTTCCTTTCCTTGTTTCCTTTTTCTTTTTGCAAAATTTCATCTACTTTTAAAATATATATTGCCCTTAGTATAATTGCATTTACCTCATTTAGTTTCTTTAAATGTACCTTTATCATACTATTTTTCTCTAAAAACATTTCCCTCTGTCTAATTAATGTCTTAAGCTAGACTAGATTTCTAGTTGAAGTCAGTAAGCCTCAGAAGGAAAAATACAGCATTTATGCCACAAACACCTTGCTTAGCCCAGGCAGTTAGACAGTTACGCTTCTCCTGGTGGATTTATCTCAAAACTCTGATTTGACAGCAGCTTTCATTAGTCTTTGAGGCTCTCACCCCTATAAACCGCAGACTAGTGGTAAAGTTAATCTGAATCTAGATCTCAAATGCTGCTACTATTTCCGGATTTCTTTTAGTTCTTGAAGAGTCGCCTCTAGATAAAAAAAATATCCTGAGGTTTGCCTCTGCGCATTTTTCTGAGAATCACTTAGTGTGCAGAGAATAATTTTAGGGCCATTTTCAGATTTATTGTTTCCTTTCCATATAGACATCAGCATGGTGACTATTTTAACACACAAAACACAAAGCTGATTCGGGGACAAATGAGATAGAGGAAATATGTAAATACCTTTTTTTTTCCCCTCAAATTGTGTAATCGCTGTGGGAAGTGGGGGCACAATGTGATTTTCATAAGAGTCATAGGAACACTGCAGTTAGAACTCTGAATCTTCTTGTCTTCTCATATGCCAACTCTCAGCTTCCGCTGCCACTTCTTCCCATCAATCAGCACAGGTCTTCTGAGTCCACTCAATGCTCCGGTTCACACT
This sequence comes from Tupaia tana, assembly GCA_026018925.1. Classification (NCBI taxonomy): domain Eukaryota; kingdom Metazoa; phylum Chordata; class Mammalia; order Scandentia; family Tupaiidae; genus Tupaia; species Tupaia tana. The sequence goes on from JAKSZU010000003.1 coordinate 200,330,879, forward strand.
GCAGCTCACTGGCCATGGCTAGAAGATGATGCTATTCCCAACTCACTGATATAAAACGCATCTTTATCTCATTTCAAAATGCAATATGGGATAGAAAAACGTATCTCATACATACATATATGTATTGGGCTCTAGTTTTCCATTTTCTAAAATTCCATACTCTATAAATATATTTTTTTCCCTCAATGCATCATACTCATCTATATTGGCTCTAAAGTCAATAATAATGATTTCTTTTAATAAATGAGTGAATGAATGAATGGATTAATTTAATTTTTAAAAACTTTTTAAAGAGAGATTTTTAGCTATAGGGCACATGCACTCACCGGAGAGACAGAGAGACAGAAAGTGAGAAATCACCTCCCAGAGGGGATGGCCATGCCAAATCTCTTCTCCATTCTCTTTGGGCTCTTGGACATGCATGCACACATGCCCAGTATGAATTTTAAATTGCTGGGTCCAGAACTTGAACCATGGTCAACTACATGGGAGTCCAGCAATGCAACCATTACGTCATCTGCTGGTCCTTTAATTAATTTATTTTTACTCTATGACCATAGTTATAAAATAGTCATGTTGGGGCCAGCAGATAGCATAATGGTTATGTTGCTGAATTCCCTCGGTTGACCATGGTTCATGTCCTGGACCTGGCAGTTTGAAACTCATGCTGGGTGTGTGTGCATGCATGACAAAGATCTCAAGAGCAGAATGAGGAGAAAGGATTGCAGTGTAGCCAGCCCCCCTGGAGGTGATTTCTCGCTTTCTATCTCTCTGGTGAGAGCACATGCCCAATAACAAAAGTCTCTCCAAAAAAATTAAACAATCATGTTAATTTGGTGCCAAATCTGTCTGCTCACAATTGTCATTCTAAATAATGCCAATGTTTCAGTTAATCACTTCCACTCTTCACTTTAATTATAAGACTATCCAAACCAAGTTCACTAACTACAACTCCTGTTTTCCAGCCTTAGTGCCTAACTATTTGCTTAAGTTTTAACCCAACCACCTCAGCCTCTAGGTTATAAATCTGTAGGGCCTAGGCTTTAGACCTCACTTCCATATTTCCATATGCTTCTCTAAAATATCACTCTGTCGTATACTCGATTACGTAGCACCATGATTTACTCATGCTGTGTTTGCCCAGTATTTTGTTTACAGGCTTGGTATTACTTAAACGTTTGTGTGTAAAAAGACTTCAGATATCATATTTTTTTCTTATGACTTCCTGGGAAAACCCAAAGGCAGTCACAAGCAGAGTAGGCATGGTGGTTGGGTCTCCTGGATCCCACATAGCCAACTGCATGGTTCGAGTCCCAGAGCCAGCAACTTGGGAAAAACACATATGTGTGCCTGTGTGCTCACACACCCCAAAGTAGGAAGAAAAGGAGGAGAAAGGATTGAGGCCTACACATTCCCCACAGGTGCATGTGTGTGTGCTTTCTCACTTTCCTTCTTTCTCTCTCCCTCATAAGTGCCCTCTGGCAAACTTAGAAAAAAAGGTAGTAGGAAAATTTATCAATTTCCCCAAATTTTAATTAAATAAGTTGTATTCTCAGGACTCATCTTTGTGATTGTCATTCTTATTCATCGAAAGCAGTTGCTCAATTTATGCTGGGGTGAAGCTTCTCAAATTGTGGAACCATTGGGCGAGGGAGTCAAAACTGAGGGGAGGGCATTTTACCCTTACCTTAGATCATAGGATGTAAGAAAGCCCAATATTTACTGATGGAGAAAACATCTGGTAACAAGAAATTGATGCAGATGAGTATGGGCTACCACAATTGAAATATCAATCTAAATGGTGAAGCATTGAAAGATATTTTAGTTCCTATAAATTCTTCTTAGACTTATGTGCCAATGGCCAGAGTAATGACATTATTACACTGAAGAATAGTTTTGTTTCCTTTTTATAAAATAAGAAAAGACTTTTGTGTAATTTTTTATTTTATAAGGGATTTAAATTTAAAAAGCAATGTTTGTGCATTGTCTTGTAGTATTTTGAACAACACAAAGATACATGAAAAGAAAAATTTAATAACTCTGCTTTCCTATCTGTTCCCATCTCACTGAGATAACATGCATCTTTTTCTGTCTCATTCCAAAATGTAATATGGGGTAGAAAGATATATCTCATACATACATATATGTGTGGGGTTCTAATTTTCCATTTTTCATAAACCCCATTACTCTATAAACTGATTTTTTCCTTACTGTATCATAGTCATTATATTGGCTCAAGTAAATAATACAGATGTAATTTATTCTTTTTTTTTTAAACGTTTTACATTTCTTTCTTTCTCTCAAGATGCACACACAAAAGCACCCCCAATAAGGTCTTCACCCATGATCACTCCCAGCCTCAGCTGGTCCAGACCACAGGCATGCACCCAGCATAGTCAGGGAGGACCCAAGATATGAACCAGGACCTTTCCTACGTGGATCTGGTTGCAATACCACTGCACCACCCCGACCACTAATTTATTCTCTTTAATAGCTGCATTCCTCTCTTCAGTATTGTACCGACGTATTTTCAGATCGTTCTCAGTTTTTACCTCTATAAAAAATGCTGCATTAAACACCCTTACGCATGTCTTTAGTTGCCAGTCCTTTTATTTCCATAGTATAATCCCACCAAAAGTGGGATTAGTATGATTGCAAAATCATTCATATACCAAGATTCTCCCCTTGATCAAACTGTAGCCAAGTTCTTCTGAGTCCTCTTTCCAAACTAGGTCTCAACCTTGGCCTATACAGACTTGAAGAAACCCTAGCATACAAGGTCTCTAACCCTAAGCTTGCCCTATAAAGTCTTGAACAAATTCTAACATAGTTTCCAACAGCTCAAGGCCACATTCCTAAAATGACTCTAGCCCCACTTAAAGTATCTGCTGGCAAAAACTCACAGTTGCCCGAAGAACATACTCTTCATTCCATCAACACCTGAGGACAGGATTTCTGTGGGACAGTAGAATCTTGATTTCAGCTAGTAAGCATAGCTGGCCAAATCACATTTACACTGACCAATCCTTTGTAATTTTTCAGTTTCCTGACTCTACTGAGCCTCCACTGGCCTCTCCCTACTCTCTCATTCTCCTTGTTAAACACCTGGTTACTTCTATACAAATTAAGGTTGAATTCCGTTCTTGTAGGATTCTGTTTCCTATTGCAGTGGCCATGGCTGTTAAAAATTTATCCTTCCCACTTTAACTCGGATCTGAATTTATTTATTTATTTATTTATTTATTTATTTATTTATTTATTTATGTGAGAGATTTTCGCTATAGGGCACGTGCGCTCGCCAGACAGAGAGAGACATAGAGACAGAAAGCGAGAAATCACCCCCCAGGGGGGATGGTCACGCCGCAATCCCCTCTCCTCCATTCTCCTCTCGGGATCTTGGGCACGCACGCACACGTGCCCGGTGTGAGTTTTAAGCCACCGGGCCCGGGACGTGAACCGCAGTCAACTACATGGGAGTCCAGTGACATAGCCATTACGCTAACTGCTGGTTCCCATGATCTGATTTTTAACTCAAACATTCCCAGTTATTTTCCCAAAATTAAACTAAAAGTAATGCAAGTTCATAGATTTAAAAATCTTGAGAAATGTCAATTTTGAGGGTCAAGATTATAGCATAGAGCCACTAAAATTTTATTTCAGAGTTATATACCACAAAGCATATTTAGGAAGTCATTTATGTTGAAGCCGTGTTTACTTATTTTTCACATAGAATAATACATATTTAAAAAACAGAGCACCTGACCCAACTGACAAAAATGTGTCAAAGTTAGACATTGGGGTCTACTTACCCCCAGCTAGTCTATGTTATCTGTACCCACCAAAAGCTCCATGAACTCTGTAGACCATTCCGGGCATGGAATCTATTGCTTGTTGCTTAAAAGAAAATGTTTTAATGAACAAAAAGTGAATTGACCTGATATTAAGAACAAAAATGTGGAGCCAACAGGTAGTATGGTGGTTAAGGCACTGGATCCCACATGGCTGGCTACATGGTTCATGTCCTAGACCCAGCAGCTTAAAAATAATATGAGGTGTGTGTGCGTGCATGTTCAAATTCCTGAGAGGGGAATGGAGGGGAAGGGATTGCAGTGTAAGCCATCTCCCGTAGGGGGTGATTTCTTACTTTTCTTCTCTCTGTCTCTTTTCAGTAAGTGTACACACCCTATGGCAAAAACAAAAACAAAAGAAGAAGAAAATGTGAAGGTTGGACAAAGTACATTTTTCTGTTCTTTTGCAGCAGACAATGGTGTTGGTGAGAATAAAGAATGAGGCCCTCCTTCACTTTATTCGCTGGGCTGTGTCCTTAGTAACCCAGGGGCCAACTCCTCCAAATGCCATCTCAGGGAGGCAGGAATGATGCCTACAATCAAAGCATAGGGATCAGGAGCACCAACATCTACAGCTACATGGCTCCTTGCAGATGATCTTACTTAAAACCACCCCCTCTGAATTATATGGCTTCACTATATGGTTTGGTTTGGAGCTTTGGAGTGAGAAGTTGGAATGCATTCGTCTATATTTTTAACAGCTTACATACCATGTTACTGTGACCTGATATGACTACACCAGCCAACATACTGTAAGACGCAAACAACTGAGCACAGAAAGAAAATAAAAAATAAGTTATCTTCGGTATAAATTACGGGAAATTTGTTCGTGTTACCAAAGCATTCTTTGTTTCAGAAAGCCTCTCTTTAAAGAGTTGCAGAAACCGTGTACACGGTGCATTAAAAATGGCATTCAACCAACCAAAATTCAACTCATAGTATTCAAGAACACATCTATTAAGCAAAATAAACGTAAGTACAATTTTAGACCCAACTTACTGGCCCAGATGGTCTGTGTCCTTTTCTTCAGAATAAAAAAGCAGGCAAGTAATTTCTAGCTGGCTGTGATGGACAGCTATTTCACAACCTCCTCAGGGTGCTCAAAAGTAACCTGCTATAAATAGGCCTTAGTGTTCACATTAGTGTCCTCAGTGGAGGCCAGGTGAAAACACAAATTGCCCAAAGTATGACACCTGCACTCTATTTCCATAGGCTTCTATTGGCTGAAAAGTCCCAATAGTTCCCTTAACAATTCCACCATAAGAAAACTTGTTCTTTTTAAATCCTTTTCCAAACTAATAAGAGATGCAGCGTAGTGAATGGTAAGAATGCTGCATGTTGGCGATCTGGAAACCGGGACTCTCATTCTCCATTCAGTTACTTGCAAAGAAGTAAGACAGAGAGAGAGAGACCAGCCAGGGGCACAATGATAATGCATAGCTCTACAAGGGTAAACTCACGTGGGAAGGGCCTAGGTTCAGGTGCCAATGCTTCCCCCTCTGTCAGGTGTGTGCAAACCTGCTTGTGATTCAGGTTGGCTGAGATTGGGGCGGAGCTGGAGCAGGAAGGTAGCAGTGTAATGACCTTGTCGTGGGCTTCTCTCCCTTTCCCTCTCTTCTCTTTCAGAAGGAGAAATAAATAAATACACTTTAAAGAGAGAGAGAGAAAGAGAAAGAACCTAAAAACAAGGGGAGATGGATAAAATAATCACAATGCACTCATTCGATTTTATTTATATATATAATATATAAAAATATATATCTGCATGATCTATATAAATATGCGTGTGTGTGTATATATATATATATATATATATGAAAAAAATGAAATGGAGAAATGGCCTTCGTGTATTAAGTTAAAAAAAAGTGAGCTGAAAAAACGCTATGCATTTAGTCCCATTTTTATTACAATACTGTATGTTCTCAAATACACAGAAAATATTTGCAGTGACAACAAACAATATACATATCCACCCTTCAGAAAAAAAAAAGGTTCAAAGCCTTTTCTTATGATTCATTTTAGTACTGAGTACATTCATTAGTATTTAGTATTGGGTAACTTCAGTACAATAACAAACTTGTATTGCTTCTATAATTAAAATTTAAAGACAATAAAGAAAGCAACAGAAACAATTAATGTAGAGCATATAGCCCAGTGCTGGTGGACTTTGATAAATGGTGATTATAATAGTTACTTCTGTGCAGAAGTTATAGAATTCTTCAAATACAATGAGTTTATAGAAGGCCAATAGACCTTGGTAATGGGCAACCAGTTATGGCTATGTTTGAAGTGTGTGTGTGTGTGTATATATATATATATACACTTTTTTAAGAAAAATTGATTTTTTTATATTGTGGTGATGGTTTAATGGATGTATATGTATGTCAAGACCTCAGACTATAGGAGACTAGCAGGTGGTGTGGTGGTTAATGTGCTAGACATTCCCACATGGCTGACCATGGTTTGAGTCCCAGACCTGGTGGCTTGTTTTCTCACTCTCTCTCTCTCCGTCTCTCTCTCTGGTCAAATTAAAATAAATGAATGAATAAATAAAATTAAATTAAAAAAAGACATCAGACTATATACTTTAAATAGATACAGTTTAATCTGCCAATTATGCCTCAATAAAAGGGCTTTAAAGAAGAGTAGAACTGAATTTTTCAACAGTTATAATATGGAAGGTGGGATAGTAAGATTAGGATTAAAGGTTTCTAAGGTCTTTATAATAATCAGAAGAAGATTGATGATATTAATAATATTTTAAAAAATTATTCTTGTTATAGGATGCATGTGCTTGCCAGAGAGAGACAGGGAAAAAATGAGAATTCATCCTTTCCAGGGGAAATGGCCACATTGCAATCCCTTCTCCTTCACTATCCCCTCAGGATTTGGGGCACTTGTGCACACACACCTGGTGTGATTTTCAAGCTACCGGGTCTGGAACTCAAACTGAGCAGTCAGACATGTGGGATCCAGCCACTTTAACCTCCCTGTCACCTGCTGGCCCTTAATAGCGTATTTTTGTTAAATCAAGTATAAATTTAAAAACTAAGTATAGCCACTAAAACAAAAGAAATTGATTGCATAACTTTTAAATTACAGGGGTGGGTGGATGTTGGAATAAAAAATACTGAAAAATCTAGAAGAATGCACAAAGGAAGAGCAAATGTAAATGAACAGTGAACAGAAAATAAAATATAGCATTCATGCCTCAATAAACACAGTGTAGATTGTCCAAACTCACCATTAAAATATAAAAACTATCATTAACTAACAAACAAAAAGTTGGACCCATTTTTAATGAGTTTAGCATCACAGGTGTAGGGCTGCATGTATAGAGGAGGGAATCAGATGTCTCCCCACAGCCTGACTTCCTTTAACTGCTTTCCTGAAGCCTTGAAATGAATTGAAAGAAAGTTCTTTATACCAAAAATAACAAAGGGAAAACTGACTTTAAAGGGAGGGGAGAAGGTGGGAGAAGGGAAAGACAGACAAGTTTGGCAGAGGGCCGGCGCAGAGGTAACACGCTGCTTAAGCGATGCTGTATCCGAGTGGAGGAACTGCAGACCTGGTTCCCTGGTCAACCTGTAACTGCTGGATGCACACACCCAGGATCCTGACTGGCTGGGAGGGCTTAGGGCTGATCGTGCTGTGGGACCTGGTTGAAGGTGCTTGCAGCTCTCTCTCTTTTACTCTCATTAAATAAATAAAAATAATTTTTTTAAAAAACTAACAAAAAATCAATATTTCCACACTGTAATATTAGCAAAACAGTAAATGAAATAGATGTGAGATCATCTAACAGGTACCTGGCTGGTATAGTGAAAGGATACAGGGACCAGCAGTTAGCGTAATGGCTATGTTGCTGAACTCCCATGTAGTCGACTGTGGTTCAAGTCCTGGACCTGGTGGCTTGAACTCACTCCGGGCACATGTGCGTGCGTGCCCAAGATCCCGAGAGGTGAAAGAAGGAGAAGGGATTGTGGCATGGCCATTTCCCCTGGGGGTGATTTCTCGCTTTCTATCTCTCTATCTCTTTCTTTCTGGCAAGCGCACACATCCTATAGCAAAAAACCTTTCAAAAGAAAAGAAAAGAAAGAAAGGATACAGTACTTCCTACTTAAATTGAGACCATCAGAGCAGGGTGCAGCTAATATCCAGGGCCTCCTTGCTTCTCTTACTCAGAAGGCCTGGAGGTAAGAAATCCTTCCCTAGAGTTCTAGAGCTAGAACTCCTCTGAGAAATTCATACTACATGGAACCCAGGCCAGACAGCAATCCATCCTTTCTTACAACAGAATCTGCAAAGCTGAATAGATAGTTCTAATCAATCTTTTCAGGAAACAGATGGAAAATTCTTCCCAGAAGCTAATTCTTTAGTCTTATTCCAAAAGGAGGCAGCATGGCTCCTGCAGGCAGCCCGTGGTTTGGCAGTGCTTGCCAGGCTCTATCGATTTTACACGTGTTGGGGCTGATGGGCAGGGAACTGCGGGTGTGACACGAGGAAACATGAGCATCGATGCAGTGCTTTGCCTGTAAACAGCAACTCTCCAATGTCCTTACCAGCCCCATTATCTAGGAATATGTGATTCTGTACTGCGCTCCGAGGTGCTGAAATAAAGATCACCAGGATTGGGGCCGGCAGGTGGCGTGGTGGTTAAAGACGCTGGACTCCCACATGGCCGACCATGGTTCAAGTCCTGGACCTGGAGGCTTGCTCTCTCACTTTCCCACTCTCTTCTCTCTTGCTCTGTCCCTCTCTGGTCAAAATAAAAACATGAAATAAATGAATGAATAAATAAATAAAAAGTTTTACACCAGGACTAAGAATCCAAAGACACAGCTTTTCATCCCAGCCAAGTATAATAGACAGCTTTTAGGGTCTCAATCTTTCTTTGCTAAGAACGTCCCCAACCTCAGGATTACTACTACGACTTCACTCCCAAAGGCATTGATGGCTAGACGTGGAATTGAGAACCAAAGCAAATTTACGCCATTTGAGCAATCAGATTTTTAAAAAAGAATTATTTGCTTAATTTTATTATTATTATTTTTTAAAATTTGATCTGAGAGAAACAGAGAGATAGAAAAAGGGAAATTGAGAAAGCAAGTCACCAGGTCTAGGACTTGAACCATGGCCCGCCATGTGAGAGTCCAGCGCCTTAACCACCTTGCCTGCTAGCCCCAAGCAATCATATTTTTCACCATGAAGTTAGAAATTGAGAGTAAAACATTTAATCACGAGTGCATGAACATAAAGATATTCTAATGGAGGAGCTGCTAGACATCCTCCTACTCCTTGTGCATGGTGAGGTCGAGAAAACTGTTGAGACACAGATAGAGATAAAGATAAAGGAAACATAGAGATGAGAGAGGAGAGAGACGGGGGAGAGAAAGGCAGAGCCTTCCAGAGGAGTGGAGGTGGGAAACCATCACTTTCTCGTAGGCACGGTCTCAGATCCATGGTCAGCTAGTCTGTGAGGGGAGGCCCTTGCCTCATCTCAACCTCACCTCTCTCACTCCCATGAGATACCACTTTCCTTTTAGCACACAGAGCTATTTTGAAAGTATTTCTGTTCCTTGCAACTTGGCCAAGGTCCCAGGTAGTGTCCCTGGCTCACAGACTGATGATTCCCTCAGGAGTGTAAAGTTGAGTGTGTGGGAGGGGGATACCCTGGGGGAAGGAAACCAGCTGGAGAGCTACTGAGGGTCTAAGGAGAAAGTATGGACGCAGTGGTGGTGGGAAGGGAGGAGTTGACGGGAGAAATGTCCAACAGGAAGAACGACCGACTGGGTTACAGAGAGGTAGAGAGCACAGCAGAGGGAAGCCAGCTCCAACCTGGATGGGAGGACGTCACCATCCAAGGGAGCAACACGGGGTGAGTGGATGGGGGAAGGAAGGTAGGATTTTCATGCTGGTTTTTTTTTTAATGTATTAGGTTGAAGTGATGATGGAACATTAAGGAGGAACATATTGCAGACAGCTAGACACCTGGTCCAAGAATGTGGACTAAAATTATCTTGCAACTACATAAGCAAATTCAGAGTTATTTACATACTGATGCTATGAACAAGGTATCTTAGGGAGAACGGATTTAAAGAGAACTGGAAGAAAAGGACTTTTGGTAAATGATTACCTTTGGCAGAGGGGAAAACGCTCCCAAAGACGGAAAGAACACAATGGCAATGTAGCGTCTCAGAATTCAGTAGAGTAAAATTTTAGATAGAAATGGTGCCAGGATCAAGAGGAGTACAAGTTGAAAGGGGATTGTTCACTTCATCATTTAGAAAGTTTATTTTACATTTTAAAATGTAAAGATGTAGAGGGGCCAGCCTGTGGCATGGTGTTTAAGGCAGCTGGATTCTTCATGGCCGACTTCATAGATCAAGTCCTGGACCCGGTGACTTGAGAAACACATTGGATGTGTGTGTGTGTGTGTGTGTGTGTGTGTGTGTGTGTGTCCAAAATCTCAAAATGAGGGAGAAGTGGAGGAGAAAGTATTGGGGTATGGCCATCCCCCATGGGCAATGCTTTCTTACCTGCCCTCCCTCCAACCCTGCCACTGCCACTGTCTCTCTCCAGCAAGTGTGCATGTCCTCTGGAAAATTAAGAGAAGGAAAGGAAGAAGAAAGGAAGGAAGAAAAAAAAATGAGTGTAAAGTTTAGAAAGCTCTGACATTTCCCCTTCAGTAGGATTAAGGACAGAGCATCAGATTTTACGCATTTAAAATCTTTAAGAGCAGTAGGAAAATGAAAGTGGTGTGTGACAGAAGGCACAGGGAGAATTTCAACCATGAAATCCCAGACTCCAATCAGGTAACTAGAGGGGCAGCAGGTTCGGACAGGTTGGGAGGGAGTGGCCAGGGCAAAATGAATGTGGATGTTTTAAAGAAAATGTCCTAGAAGCAAAAGCACTGAGAGAGCAGGGTTACTGAGTAAGCACGAGTCAAATGGCCAGGAGGGGTGGGGATGGGTTCAGATAGAGAACACAAATGTGCAGGCCCGCACAGTGGTGCTGCTGCTAAGGGGCTATGCTCCATAGGCTGGGACCACATGGGAGGCCCAGGTTCCATTCCTGGTCCCACCTAAAGGCCTGACACACCTGTCACCCTGGCAACCCAGGGGACCAAGCCAGGAGGATTACAAGCCTAAGACCGGCCTGGACAACACAGTGACAACGTACCTAAGAAAGAGCCAGGAGTGGTGCCTGGAGTCCAGCTGGGAGGCTGAGACAAGAGGAGCAAAGCATAGCCATCTCAAAAGAGAAAAAAAAGAAAGAAAGAAGAAAGAAAGAAAGAAAGAAAGAAAGAAAGAAAGAAAGAAAGAAAGAAAGAAAGAAGAAAGAAAGAAAGAAAGAAGAAAGAAGGAAAGAAAGAGAAGAAAGAAAGAAAGAAAGAAAGAAAGAAAGAAAGAAAGAAAGAAAGAAAGAAAGAGAGAAAGAAAGAAAAAGAAGAAAACAGACACGCATGCTCCAGAGCTGGTCCACCTCTCAGAGCCGCACAGAGCACAGCCACCCCACCCTTCGTCTTTGTCATGGCCCTGCAGTACCAGAGATACAGCCGCCCGGGCAGAGGAGAGTCTAGGAAGGTGTTCCAGAACAGATCGTGTCCTGGCCTCATGACCCTGTTCCTCAGGCTACAGAATCTCAGCTAGCTTGCAGGTCTCTGCATTCTCTTGCTAATTAATAAAACCAGCCAGTGGCCCCACTCAGCCCAGACTTCTTAACCTTTCCTGAAGGTCAGTTAGTGCTTGATTTTGTCACTCCTTCTTCACTTTCTAGTGACTAGGGGGAAAAAAAACACAGTGGTAGTATCTATAGGATCCAATAGTTGATGGCACTCACTAAGATACAAAAAACTGACTTGGAAAGCCCATTCTTAAGGGAAGGTCACGTGCACATACTCCCTCCCTTCCTCTTCCCCATCCTAGAGACAGCAGACGACTGTTTCTTGAAGCTCAGTCCCTGGTCCTTCTTGCTCTTTTCTTCAGGAGAACTGAATAATTTGGGAGAATTCTCTTTCTCACATGCCCATGTATTTAATTCTAACTTTTGTTGTGGTTGCCATAAGGCACGTGTGCTCCTTGGAGAGACAGAGAGACAGGGAAAGTAAGAAATCACCCTGCACTGGGGATGGCCACACTGCAATCCCTTCTCCTCCACTCCCCTCTAGGAATTTGGGCATGCACATGCAACTGGCATGTGTTCTAGAACCTCACAATCAGCCATGTGGGATCCAGTGCCTTCACCACTGCACCATCTGCTGGCCCTTCATTCTAACCGTTATCTGTAACAAGGGGAATAGGTTACAAAACAGTGTACCACAGGAGAGTAAAAAGACATTCACGATACACTTACAAAGGAACACTAGTAGAGAGGTTACCAAATGCACACAACCTAATGAAATGTTCAATGTCAACAAGATGAATCTGTCATTGTACTTGATCTGATTATTGCACACTGTATTCATGTTATACCCCACAAAGATGTACAATGATTATATGTAAAACAGAAATCACTAAAATAAAAGAATGCTTGGGAAAAAATAGAACCATTTGCACTGTGTACTCTCATCAAATGTGTACTGTAAAATCAACAAATTACATAGATTCTAAACATACTCTATAATGTTTAAAGCATTATGGAAGTATTATGATTTATGTTTGTTGTGATTGTATTTATTGTTACTTCAAACCATAAAGACAAGTAACTGCAAAACCAAAACCAAAAAATGAGTAGTTTAAAGATATTTTGTTCCTCTGGGACCAGCAGTTGGAGTAATGGCTATGTCGCTGGACTCTTATGTAGTCAACCGGGGTTTGAGTCCTGGACCCGGTGGCTTAAACTCACACTGGGTGCATAGGTATGCATGCCCAAGATCCCAAGAGTAGAATGGAGGAGAAGGGATTGCAGGGTGGCCATTCCCCCTGGGGGGTGATTTCTCACTTTCTTCGTCTCTGTCTCTGTCTTTCTGGCAAGCGCACATACCCTCTAGCAAAAACCTCTCAAAAAAACAAAACAAAACAAAACACGTATTTTGTTCCTCAGGAATAGATTATCACCTGTTGATGATAATGTATATAGTATTTTCAACTGGACTGGTCTGAGGTGTATTTCCTATTGGTTAAATTCTTTCTACAAGCTACATGATGTATAATGATTTAATGTATAAAATAATAATAATAATGATGATAAAGTAGTTGCGTGGTGAAAAAACAAAAGGTATTTTGTCCCTACAGAAAAGGCAGGTCCAAAATTTGGATGTTAAATTAGATAGAGGTTTTTAAAAGGCCTCTTTAAACACTTAGATAAGGTGGTCCCCTTAAAAAGAATTCCACCTATTTCTTCATTTTTTTTTAGTTTATTTTTATTTCTTTCTTCCACGAGAGAAAGAAACAGAGGGAGAGAGGCAGGGACCCCAACAGGATCCCACCCCCAGGTTCAACCAGCCTGCATCACCCACACGTGTGCACATCCACGATGCACGGGGAGACCCAGGATGCGAACCCAGGATTTTCTCATGTGGCCTGGACCTCCTGAAGTGCTGTATAACCACTGCATCACCATGGCTGGCCTATTTCCTCATTCTTTAGTGATTTGCTTTTCTGCCAGCATTAACAGACAAAATAAATTTGATTTCTCTCTTAGACTTGTCCCCAAATCAATGCTGCATCTGGCACTTCCTGGATTCCCTGCCAGCGTCTGTTGCCTTGTTCACAAGGTGACTGTGAGCTGATACAGTGTTATCTGTCTTCTGTTTTGGTTCATTGTTAATGTATTATTAATATGTTAATGTTACATCATTATTAACATTAATGTGTGGCATAAAATACATTAATAATTATATTTCACAGGTCCAGCAGGTGGCCTGGTGGTTAAGGCACTGGATTCCCATATGACTGATCAAGGTTTGAATCCCAGACCTAGTGATTTAAACATCACACCGGACACATGTGTGTATGTGTGTGTGTGCGCCCAAATCCCAGGAGGAGAATGGAAGAGAAGGGATTGTGGTGTGGCCGTCTTTGCTAGAGGGTTATTTCACTTTTCCTCTCAGGGTCTGCCTCTTCTGCAAGTGCACTTGCCTTATGGTATAAACCTTTTTTACAAAAAAAGAAAAAAAAAGCATTGTACTTCACTGTAAATGCATTGTAGTCATTTACTAATCCATACTATTTATAATAGAAAAGGTAATTAATGACAGCAATGAACTATACTGTAAATGCAATATAATAATTTCATTTGTAGATACATGGCAATTTAGGTGCACATACCCAATCACTATTTTTAACTTTATTTCTGTGGGGAATATGGAAAGTGAATTCAGAGGGCCAAGGAAATTCTTAAAAACAAGCTTTCGGAGTATTACCAATTCGTAATTCATGCCACGAAGGATCATTATTTATATTTGAAATGTCTGACTTTTCTTTTGATTTTAGAATTTTCTGACTGCTTTAAATCTAGCTTTATAACCAAACCCTCATGGAATAAGAAATGAACCCAAGACAGGCTTGTTCCAGTTGGCTGCCAGTCCTCGCCAGGACTTCAGAAGCCCAAGTTCCCAGGTCTCTGCTGCTGGTGGGGCCAAAAGGACTTTTAGTGTCTTTGGTTTCATCCATTGCCAGGAGTGCTATTTTTGTGCCTCCATATTTAGCACACAAAGCTATCTTTATCACCCCGCTGACTGGCATGAGAGTCCCCAGGGCACAGGAGTTATTCAAGATTATTGAAGCATACTTCCTACCCTTCAAATAAGACAATGCAACATGCAGAAAAAGACATCAGCAAGTGGTCACAATGTTACAAGTGTGTGTGTGTGTGTGTGTGTGTGTGTGTTTCAATTGCTAAGTATTTCTTTCTTTGTACCAAGTTTTATTAAAAGCACAATGTCTGCTATGCTTTCTGGATCTTAGCTGTAGATTGCATAACAGAATCTATGCCTAACTGTGCTTGAAAACATCAGGATAAAGTATCTTACAACCATGTAATCCAGATTTCATGTTGGGGTACTTTTGAAGCCTCTATTGTTCATTCTCAGCTAAGGAATCCAGTTACCCAGCCTACATGAACAGTCCTATTCAACCAGGTCAGATCTCACACACTGCCAAAGCTTTGCTTGCTTTTCAACTATTCAGTTTTAGTTGGTACCTATTCATGGCCAGCTCAATGTTCAAATGGAGAAGACTGAGCTCTGATCGTCGTATCCCACAGCCCCAAATTTCAAATATTATCTATGTTACTGTGGGTAGCTCTTCTGTCTAGATGTGCACTGTCCCTCCCATACAGTAGGCACGAGGCAACTGAAGCTATAAAGTACTTGAAATAAGGTTAGTTCAAATTGACACATGCAGTAAGCATAAAAGGGCATTTTAACAGACCAAAGATTAAAAAAAAAAAAAAAGAAAAGAAAAAGGTTAAGCAAAAGGGGATGTAAAATATCTCAGTAATTTATATGTTGGTTTTTTTAAAATAATTATTTATTTTATTTTATTTATTCATTTATTTGTTAATTTGACCAGAGAGAGACAGAGGTTGAGAGTGAGAGAGAGAGAGGAAGTGAGAAAGCAAGCCACCAGATTCAGGACTCAAACCCTGGTCGACCATGTGGGAGTATCCAGAGCCTTAACCACCACACCACCTGCTGGTCCCAGTAATTTATATGTTGATCACATGCTGAACTGATAATGTTTTGAATACGTATGCATTTGATAAATAAACTATATTAATATTTATTTTACCTGTTGCTTTCCATATTTTAATGTGGTCACTAAAATATAAAAACCAACCTATGTAGCTCATATTTTTGGCCCATACTATATTTCTATTGAACAGTGCTGGTCTAGGGCCTCTACAATAAATAGCATGACCTATATAGTGTTCATGACTGGGAATCAGAGCTGCGGCATAACTTTATTTCGAATCAGGCTAATCAGAGGAGAAAATGACTTGGAGTCAAAGTTAAAACATTCCATGCATATCTACTTCCAAAGAATTTTAATACCTCAGACAACGACGGACAAGTCACCAGAAGAGACAAATGTGACTACAGCATACCTGCCTTACTTCACTGTTTCCTGATTGATCATTCAGCCTTCATTTCCATCTAAGGGGTTATTAATTATCCCCATTTCCTTGCATGGAAACTGCATAATGTATCATGCATTGACCTATTTTGAGTTTTTGTTGTTTTATTTTTCCACCCATTGTTGCTACAATAAAGACTAGGATTTATCTCATGGAAAACCAATAAATCAATGTAAGTATAATGGAAAATAAACATTTTAAGATCCTATGTCTGGACAACAGGCAGCTGGTCGAAAGCAGGAAACATACCGGCAATATCGCTGAGGCTCATTTCTGGATATGTGCACACCAAGGAGTCCGCACTGACCCTGAATGTTAATAAACGTAAAGTTTGGCACCAAATTCCCCTTGTGGGGATTACTGGATTACCAAATTAAAAACATATTGGGGGTCAGAGCTGCCAGCAAAGAATTGTGTAACTTCTGGTTAAAAAAAAAAAAAAAATAGTGATTTCAGGAGGAGGAGGTTGAGAACAAAACAATAATATCTTTGTAATGTTCTGAAATCACTGCATGAATAAAGCTGAGATCGGCTCCCTTGCACTTCCCAGTCTGATTTGCTGAACATCTTGTCTGCTCATAATTGTTCTCTGCCATTCATTTCCTCCAATTGTCAATTATTACTAAACAATTACGGAAAAAAAAAAAAGTGTGTGTCTTTGTTTCCTGTTGCTGATGAATACAGTGAAGTCACAGACCAGGCCAGTGCATCATAATCTTTCCCATTACAATGAATTACGCTGTCACAAACAGGATACAGCTCTTTACTGGGCAAAGAGGCCGTACATGGCGCTGAATTAGCACAAACATTGTTAGCCATTAGAACAGACAGAGCGCTCCGCTTATAACAGCCTAATAGATTTGTTCCTGATTACAAAAGTAGTATGTGCTTTTTTATCCTGGAGACAAAGTAGAAAATAAAAATTACCATTACCCAACTAGTCAGAATTTCTTTTTTTGTTTTTGTTTTTTTTTAAAGAGAGATTTTTCCTATAGAACACAATAAAAAGTAAAAAAGAAACTCTTTGTAACAGCATTCTGTAATTATCCTAAATGTATAAAAGTAAAGGAAGTTTAAATAATTCCACAATTTTGAATTTTATACAGCCATTAAGTTACATTAAAATATTCAATGGCATTTAAACTATTCATTGTAAATGTTAACTGAAAAAAGAGGTGACAGAATTCTATACATATGACACAATACCATTTGTTTTAAAAATCTATATGGATATATAAAAGAATTAAGAGCTCAAAAGTTATACACCAAAATATTAGCAATAGAAATTACTTTTTATTGTCTGGAGCTATGATTTTTTTAGAATAGACTCCAAAAACATGGACTTTTCACTTTTTACTAAAGATATACATTGTATATTTTGAAGTATATATTTAGAATAAAAGGTCTAGAAATCTTAGCAATGAGGGCACATGTGTGCATTAAAAGTGTAATAACCAGAAATGATATATGTGTCTTTTAAAATAATTATTTTATTTAACTTTATTTATTTATTTTAATTTGACCAGACAGGGACAGAGAGAGAGAGTGAGAGGAAGAGAGAGGAGAGAGGAAGTGAGAGAGCAAGCAGCCATGTCCAAGACTCAAACCACTGTCAGCCATGTGGGAGTCATCCTTAACCATCACGCCACCTGCCGGCCCCAATATGTGCCTTTTTAAAGGAGTAAACGAGTGAAATTTTTAATTAGAAATTTTAAGATAAATCTGAAACTGGTCTATTCAAAATGCCTTTCAGACCAACTAGCTGTTAGGACGTAGGTAATTTTGTGAAGTCTTTTTGTTCTTTTTCAGAATCTCCTAATTTTTAGTATAACGAGCTTCCAAACTAAGAGCCCACAGGTGATTCGGCAGTGTCTGTGATCTCTGGGTGATAGATACTATTTAAAGATTCGCAATGAGCTAGGCTCTGGTACCCCGCCGGTGGTGCTGTCTCCGCTAAAGGTAGTTAGCTGGTATTGCCACTAGAGGGCAGCCAGGGACAGGGAGCGGACATTAACACCCTCTTGTTTTCCCTTGGTCTAGCCTGTTTTTCATCAGATAAGGAGAAATAAAAAACATGGCACAGAGGGGGGAAAATTAGAAAATAAATCAGAAAATCTCTGTGAATAGCTATTCTTAAATTATGCCCATTTCCTCAGACAGTTTAATCAAAAGGTGCAGAATTTTATGAGGGCTACTATAGTTAGGAACAGTAAGAGAGCAGGAATCTAGTTTAAAATTTGGTTAGATGGGCCAGCAGGCGGTGTGGAGATTAAAGTACTGGATCCTGCATGGCCAGCAGCATGGTTCAAGTCCCAGACCCAGCAGCTTGAAAAATCACACAGGGTGTATGTACATGCATGTCCAAAATCTCAAGAAGAGAGTAGAGAAGGAGTTGAGGAATGGCCATTACCCCTGGGGGGGGGGGGGTGATTTGTCACTTTCCCCCTCTCTCTCTCTGGTGAGTGCACACACTCTATAACATAAATAAATAAATAAATAAATAAATAAATAAATAAATAAATAAATAAAATTAGGTCATAGTATGGACAATGGGTGGGTGCCCTTCGATATCTGCAGGTGGAAAAAGTGAATCCAGAGCAAGATACTTAACATGCTCCAAGGGGATTAGCAAAAGCCTGGGCTTTGGCCTCATGGACTCCTGGGTTCCATTTTCTATTTGTCACTCGTTGGATACGTAATCATGGACACGTTACTTAACCTCTCTGCGCTTCAGTTTTCTCATATATAAAATATGGCTACCAAAGGGGTCTGCCCACAGGAGGTTGTAATCATTAAATAACATAATGGAGAGAGAGGCTTAGCATATATAGTAAACACTCAATGACTGTTGGCTGCTGTTAATATTTCCAATCTTCACCTCCCTCCTAAGCTGTTTCCCATTTCCAGGTGTACACTCACTGTTTCTCCCTGCCTATTCCATCATTGCCTCAAATTTAATATGCCTGAAACCCAAGCCCTCATCTCCCTCACCAACTTCCTGATCCTGGTGTCTTATAGCCATTTCTTTAAATGGATCATAAAACATAACATCTCTTTTTAACACATCCTCTCCTTCTATAATCATATCCTATTAGCTTACAAAATAGGTCAATTTGTGCTCTAATGTGTCTCTGTCTGGTTTCGTTCTATTTTCATTAGAGCCCAGGCCGTGGTGACCTGATCTCTTTGCCCCAGTAAGTCCTGCCTCGATTGGGCATGTCATTTCCCTGAGAGGCTCCATGGCATCTTTAAACTAGATTTTATCACCTTAGTCTGCCATTACAGTCCCACCACAGTCTGACCCCGGCCTCTTTCAGACAGTTCTCTCTTGCTCCATTTGTTCAAGTTGCCCTTGCTCCTGTCAAGCTGATTGACTCTGCGTTCCCTGAGAGAGTTGCCAGACTTAGGAAATGAAAATACCGGATATGCAGGTAAGTGTGGATTTTCAGATAAACAGTAAATAATATCTTTGTATAAGTATATCCCCTGTGATAGGTGCCTCCACACACCATACAAGAGGATGCATTTACACTGAAAGAGCATCAGATGTTTATATGAGATTTCTGTTATCTGGGAATCCTGCATTTCATCTAGCAACCCTATTCTTGAGGTACACCACATGCATTCCTGTCTCTGCCCAGGTCACAGCTCCATTCTGGATTCTCTTTTCTCTGTGTACCCACCACATCTCCGTCTGCTCTCCAAAGCCTACCTCAACCTCAGACCTCCATGAAGTCTACTTGGATCAGGTCTTCCTTATGTGATATTCATGATCAACATTATGACTTTGGTTCGATGTATGGATGCTGTGTGTGCTATATAATTCCTTTTCTTCAACTTCATGTTGAGTTATCAAGGGTGAAGATGACATTACATGTAGGAGAACTTAGTAAATATGTTTTAGAGGTGTAATGCTACTTACAGAGCGATGGTATGGGGGTAAGGAGATGAGAGGAGAAAGAGAATCTCTATAGGTCAATAATCCAAATTTAAGGGGCCTATAGACATGCAAAAACCAGCATGCAACAGCCCTCCCCGCCCGGTATCAGACCAGATGAGCGTGGCAACCTGACCTTGGCATGTGTCTCCCCGACTTCTCTTCAGCACTCCCACAAGTTGTAGGTTTTGTTTGATGACGCCTAAATTTCTTGCTGCTTTTCATGATTTTTTTCAATAACGTGATTTCACTTATATTTAAATGTGAAGGCCAGGGATGGCTATACTATGTAAACTCTAAACGTATAGTAGGAGTTCTACTTGAAACAAGATAATACAGTTTTATTTAAGTAATCATAAAACTAAAACAATGACTATTATTCAAAATTAGCTAATTCTAATGTTGTTCTTTAGTTTGACCAGACAGAGATGGGGGGCAGGGTGGGGATGAGAAAGCAAGCTTCGAGGTCTGTAACTCAGACCATGGTCGACTATGTGGGAGTCCAGCAACCTAACCGCCATACCACCTGCTGCCCCAGCTAATTCTAATTTAAAATACTCTCAGTACCTTGAAAATACAATACATCAAGACACCTATAGAATTATTAAGCCATTCCCAAGAACTGGATTTTAAATAATTGGCATCTCATGAGTATGTTTATAATTATCTATGGGCATTCAAAAACCAGTGACCATCAATAAGACTCTACAAGTGAAAAAATATGCTCTTAGAATAACATAAAATTCACAATTTTATCTACTGCTTAAGTCTTAAATAGTGTTAAGACTGTTATTCTCATAATGCAAACATGAATATGTCAAATGTGACAATTGTTTTGAAGCTCTGCAGGGGATGAATTGAACATGAATAGAAATCAGGATTGCTATAAGCATCTCTGTCACTAGAGCCACATGGGGTGACAATTAATTAAATTACCTTAGAACTCATCCTACGAGAGTAATAACATTTGCACCAGTGGTGTGTCCAGAAAACAGCTGAATATTTGTTTCTTTGTCTCTTCAAACCTTACTTATCCAGATTAATTTCTTTTTTTCCCTTACAACTTAAATTCAACTAAAAAAAATCATCCTCTTTCTATTAACAAAATTTGACCGATTTACACTTTCATGGAATGGATTATAATTTTGCAATCTGAAAACAACAAAAACCCTTAAATTCTCCTGGGAGAGAGAACCGTCGCTGAGATCTACTCTGAGCCAGACCTAAGTCCCAGCCTCCTGTGCAGATTCTGGCTGGCTCAGCTTTTCTGACTTCTAGCTTTTACTATCTTCTTGTGACAGAGTCCACGCATACCAGTCTCAAATAGGGATAAGTCAAAACAACAACGCTGGTTTCCTTCTGCTCTTCCTTTTTAATTAACCACCAGAACCTTATTCCTTTGTTAGTCATTGTGGTAACATTAATCACATTACTCCAAGACACGACTGTGGATATTATCAGCAATGGATGCAAAGATGGGGCAGCATTTAAACAAACGCACTTGTTTAATGGCAAGGAATGTTAAAAGAATTTGGAATGTCCCCAGGAGCTATCCAAGTTTTTGTGGGCAGCATCAACTGTTCTTGGATTTAATCCATTTCCTTTCGACCTTAGCACTTCCAAACCCAGGGACATTTTTCAAGGCACTCGGAAAATATATGCTAAGGGAATGTTTTAAAAGAATAATTTAAATGTAAATAGTCACCATGAACAGTTTCTATTATTGCAAATTGTTCAGTGCTGTGTTAATGCTTCCAGAAGCTTCTTCTTAGCTCTAAAAATGATTGCCCAGAAGCATCTTTGTATTTTAAAAAAAAAAAAAAATCTTTATCTTCACTTAATTTTACATAAAATTTAAATTTTATCTAAAATAACTTTTCTGTAACTGTCAATTTTTGCTTCAGGACCTATTTATTCAAGGTATTCTAAGCCAGTATTTATCAAAGAAATGGTAGATGGATTTGAAAACAACAAACAGGCAAGTACCAAAAACTATTTTTTCAAAAGTAGTCATCAATGAAATTATCTATCTAGTCCCCCGACGATAATGAAACTGAAGAAAGCTAGTGAAGATAAAGTTATCTTAAGGCTACAATTTTATAAAAAGATTTATTGCTAAACACTGAAGATGTCATAATTGAGGCTAATTTCTATATTTCTGCAGAGACACAAGCAAGGCTCGTTGAAAAGTTACATGAGCATCTGCAACTCAGATCAGGCACCCTGTCTGTGGCCAATGTCCATAGCATATGACACGCATTAAGACACAACAATAGACAGACTTAAAATGACCCTTACCTTAACTTGCAGACATGCAGTCATTTAAAGTTCATCCCTGTATTGAACTGTCTTCTACTTTCTGCTCCATCAGCCCCTGGCAAGTCTCTTTTCAACATGTCTGAACACCTGGAGATTCCTGTTCTCTCTTCTAAATGGCTATTATCACTTCCATTGCCCAAATTCAGTTCAAAAGTGGGAAGAGAAAAAAAAAAAATCGAGATTTGCAAGCTGTTTATACCTAACAACTACAGTGAAGCTGCTACGTTTTGAGCTCAATGAATTAAAGGTTGTTTAGCTAAATGGCAGACACACTTCCTCCTATTCTTTCTGAACTTAGTTTTCCTGCCTCCTGTGGAGCTTTTTCCTTTCCTGGGCTATAAATAGACTGGTCATAAGAGTACCGAGGAAAGAAGAAGGCAGGAAATGTATTTGATTTTAGAAAGCAGTCTTAGGTCTGTGTGCATGTGTGTATGTGTACATTTCTTTCAAGTTAATACCAATAAACAAGCTAAAGAACATTTGGCTTTAAATAATTTAGCTTTGATACGTGCCCTGTAGTCAAAATTTTCTTTAATTTCGCATGGTCTTGGTTTCCCTCTAAATTGTCATTTCCTATAAGCAAGGGTTAGGTTTGGAGATGTATCACTTTCTATATAAAATATTACAAGCAAATCTACATTCAATCCTTCCTTTCCCATAGGAGAACTACACACATTGAATTTCCAGGGAGAAATAGGGAGTGTGGTAGGAGCAATGGAAGGGTTCTTTGTTACTTTCCATTCAAAGGGAGGTGAAGGACATTTTGAAGCAAAGGTCAACAAAAGGAAGACACTATCAGACTAATAAGAAAAGTAGATACTTTTGCTTAAAAGAAAATGTGGAGCCAGCAGGTGGCATGGAGGTTAAGGTGCTGGATCCCACATGGTCAACTACATGGTTCGAGTTGTGGACCCGGCAACTTTAAAAAACACACCAAGGACATGTGTGTGCCACAAATCCTGAAAGGAGAACGGAGAAGGGAGTGTAGCATGGTCATTCCCCCACCACCACCTGGGGGGAGGGGTGTGATTTCTCACTCTCCCCCAACTCCCCACCTCTTTGTCTGTCTCTTTCTGGCAAATGTATTCTCTATGAAAAAAAAATCCACAAAAAGGGGACCCAGCAGGTGGCGTGGTAGTTAAGGTGCTGGATTCCTACATGGTCAACCATGGTTCAAGTCCCAGACTGCATGCCCAAAATCTCAGAAGAATGGAGAAGGGATTGTAGTGTGGCCATCCCCCAAAGGATGATTTCTCACTTTCCCTCTTTCTCGTCTCTCTCCAGAGAGTGCAGTCCCGGACCCGGCGGCTTAAACTCCCATGGTGCGTGCCCAAAAAGGAGAATGGAGGAGAAGGGATTGCATAAAAAGAAAAAAACCTCTCCAAAAAAAGAAAAAAAAAAAAAAAAAAAAAACATTAAAAAAAAAAAAAGAAAAGAAAAAAATACCTAAAAAAAAAAGAAAAGAAAATATGACATCAAGCCTTTTTTTTTATTAAATAATTATTTTATTAATTGTATTTGTTTATTTATTTTTAATTTGACCAGAGAGGGAGAGAGAGAAGGAGAGAAAGTGAAAAAGCAAGCCGCCAGGTCCGGGACTCAAACCGTGGTCAGCCATATGGGAGTCCAGCCCTTAACCACCATGCCACTTGCCGGCCCGACATCAAGCCTTTAAACCCATCATCTGCCTGCACTAACCTCAGAGGTTATTCATAGTCTCATTACTCAAACTTGCTCAACGTCTCTCATAATTACAGATGACAAAACCAAAAATTAACATTAGATATCATTTTCCACATATCAGATTAGCATATTAAAATTTTTTTTTTTTTCTTTTTTTGGAGAGGTTTTTGCTATAGGGCGCGTGCGCTCGCCAGACAGACAGAGAGAGACAGAGAGATAGAAAGCAGGAAATCACCCCCCAGGGGGGATGGCCACGCCGCAATCCCTTCTCCTCCATTCTCCTCTCGGGATCTTGGGCACGCACGCACACGCGCCCGGCGTGAGTTTAAGCCACCGGGTCCGGGACTCGAACCGCGGTTGACTACGTGGGAGTCCAGCGACATAGCCATTACGCTAACTGCTGGTCCCAGCATATTAAAATTTTGACAGTGTATGATATTGTTGTCAAGCCAAAAAGAACAGCTATAAAGCAAAAGTTATAAGGAAAGGGGCATTTATTGGTCTCAGAAAGAGGCATCAAATTAAGGTCAGAGCTTTGGATGTGCCTTCAGCCGCCTTGGCCCCCAAAGAGCAGAGCCAAATGGAAATGGGAACATGCCTGCCAACCCTGGAAAGACTAGAGTCTCTTATATTAGTTAAAGGGTTCAAATGCATGTACATTGTCCTGGATGAAAACAGACGAGGGTTTTAAATTTTAAATTATTATTATTATTCATACATTAAATTGCTATACATCATTTAGATTGCAAAGAGACTTTACCCAGCATGATATCCACCTCAGTCCAGCCCAGTTGAGACCACCATACACATCCTTGTCAACAGATAATAAACCTTATCTGTGTCCCACAAGTGTCTTACCTCTCCATCCCCCCCCCAATTTCCTACGCTCTTCCCCTCTCACACTCTCTTTCCACTTTGTCTCTAGTGTCCATTACAATTTTTAATACTTTTATGTTCTCCAGTCTTTCAGTCTCTACCATAGAGTGCAGACAGTCAGTATATGTTAAGTGGAGACACACAGTATCTCTCTTTCATAGCCTGACTTACCTAACTCAGCAACAAATCTTCCATATTCGTCCACTTTCTATCAAATTCCAGGGCCTTGTTGTTTTTTATGGCTAAATAATATTCCATGGAGTATATGTGCCACAATTTTTCAATCCATTCATCTGTGGACATTTTTTATGGGGAGAGGGAAGGGACAAGACAGAGTATGTCCTTTAGCAGAAGCTGTCTGAAGCAACTTATTGACAGCAATAGTGGTCCATTCAGCAGGATTTCTGACCAATTTAAAGGAGACTGCAAACTTGGAACTATCTTGAGAAAGAATGGCCTGTGACAGTCACAGAGTCAAGAGGGAGCAACCGCAGAGTCAGCTCTGCGTCCTCATACTTCTCAGCCCTTATTACTATTGGTTTTAAATTTTGTGTAGCAATGTCTTTTCTAGATAAAACTTATCATCACACTGCTGAAGTGTAGGGAAAGAGGCATCCATATAATATTTAGTGGAAGTGTAAATTGGTGTGAACTATTTGCAGGGCAATTTTCAACTTCTTTCAAAATATTAAGTGCACATAAGATGCTTAAATAAAGTTGATTCAATGAAGTGGGAGCATCAGTCTGAAATGGAAGGACAAGTTGGTGACATATATATTGTGTGCTTTTTAAATTAAATGGTTTATGCTATGCTTTAAAACTTAGTCATTTGCAAGATGATTTTTTAATTTGTTATCACTTCAGGTCTTTCATGATTCCTTTAAACATGCGTTTATTACCAATTTATCATCTATTTATCTTCCATTTCTATATCTACTATTCTATACTTACTGTCCATCTATAAGCTGGTCTTCATTGAGGAAACACTTTGAGAAATAACACAGGGAGGGATGGCTAGAGCGTCTATCCATGGAGGAGGCTACTCTAAAGTAGTTCAAGGACCAGTCATATCAGCAACACCTGGACCAGAATCTCTGGGGATGGAGACCAGGTGATTAACTGCAGATGATTCTGATGATGACTAAGGTATGAGAGAAACTGGTCTATAGCATTATCTTGTGTGCTTTATTTATTTAGTTTTGTTATTGGGTATGTGTGCTCGCCAGAGAAAGAGAGAAAAAGGGAAAGTGTGAAATCACCCCTCCCCAAGGGGGATGGCCACCCCACAATCCCCTCTTCTCTATTCTACTCTTGGGATTTAAGGCAATCAGGCACATGTGCTAGGCATGATTCTCAAGTCGCTGGGTCTGGGACTTGAACTCCAGAGTCAGCCATGTGGGACCCAGCATCTTAAGCACCACACCACCTGCTGGCCTAATGTGCTTTTATAAAGATTATTTTATTAATTTTTTTTTTTTTTAATGAAAGAGAAAAAGCATGTCAGAGAGAAAGTGTCCCTTCAGAGCAACTCGGAATCTGAATCATGGTTGGCCATGTGATTTCCAGCACTGTAGAGCAACACATACCCCCTGTGTCACTGTGGCTGGTTCAGTTCGTTTGTTTATTAATATCCCACTTTCTAAAAAGGATTTGAGACAGAAGTTTATTTTAATGTAAGCATCATCTTAAAGAATTTTAAAAATTAATTTTATTATTATTGAGTTTTTTTTTTGTTTGTTTGTTTGTTTGTTTGTTTTTTTGCTTAAGGGCACACACACTCCGCAGAGAGAGAGAGAGAGAGAGAGCAAGCCATCAGGTCCAGGACTCAAATGGTGGTCAGCCATGTGGGAGTCCAGCACCTTTTTTGTTTTTTTTTTTTTGGGGGGGGGGAGAGGTTTTTGCTATAGGACGCGTGCGCTTGCCAGACAGACAGCAAGAGACAGAGAGACAGAAAGCGAGAAATCATCCCCCAGGGAGGATGGCCACGCCGCAATCCCTTCTCCTTCATTCTCCTCTTGGGATCTTGGGCACGCATGCACACGCACCTGGCGTGAGTTTTAAGCTACCGGGTCCGGAACTCAAAACGCAGTCGACTACGTGGGAGTCCAGCGACATAGCCATTACACTAACTCCTGGTCCCGGAGTCCAGCACCTTTAACCCCCTTGCCACCTGCTAGCCTCTTAAAGGGTCTTTACGGTACCTTATTTAGAAGACAGGAAGAGTTTTTTTACATATGATATTAAGAGGACACACTAACCTCCCAATTACCTTGCAGAAGCTATCTGAAGTAGGGCAAAGGCAGTGGAAAGAGCAAGCTGACAGTATCTGAGAAGAAACAAAAGAGCTCACATATTGTGTGGAGTTATGATAAATGTAAATTCAAAGCAAACTTTACTAATATGTATATTTTTGAAAATTATGAGTTGTCTGAAATAAGACAAAACCAAAGTAAACACTGGACAAAATGAAATTAGAAGTCTCTAATGAAAATTGTCCCAGCTTCTACTTTTTGTTCAGTAATTTGATTATGGTTTTCTGATCCAGCCATTTCTTGTCATTCTTGGCTTTAATGCAAGGCCCTCTATAATGGAAACAATAGACTGAACAATGAGCTTTGCCAGAGCTGGTGAGGGAAAGGCAGGAGGATCCACATCCCAGGTGCAGAAGACTGGGAGGAAAATACTGAGAGGAGCTAGGTGTCAGGGGTGGGGGTGGGGGCGTGTGTGTGTGCGTGTGTAAATGACTTCCTTGTAATAGCAGAAAGGAAGAAGGAAGTCCTTGGTGGTCAGGATGTAACAGCTGCAGTGTATTGAAGTGGCTAAAAGGCACAGAAGTTGACGTTGGCAAAGAAATGGCTGGCAATGGGGTAATATGTTTGTGGGAGCAAACCATGCTCCCATGTGAGAAGAGTTAACGTTTCTAAGAAACTCCAAGTACATTTACCAGGCTTTCATTGTCTCTGGAAATGTTCCTTCTCTTTCTGGGGGAAAACATTCTAAAGCATGATGTCATTTTAAAAATACACAGAGATAGAAACCATTCCGAACCTCATTTTGTAACAAGCAAAATTTGGGCTAAAAACTGTGTGCTTTGTAGGGAACAAATTACATCCTAGTAATATTGACTGTCTTGAAAAGTGACTTTAGTGGAGAACTAGTGATTTCAGGGAAAAAGACAAATGAAGATTTTCGATAATTCAGCCTCCAACCCACAAACTCAAGTGATAGGGAGCCCTTCTAGCCTTCTTTTTGTCTCTGTCTCTCTCTGCCTCTTTCTCTGTCTTCTCATTTTTTTGTAATTTTTTTCTTTAAACATTTTTTTAAGGTAAAGTATTCTCTTGGCTTTCAGCCGTGCCTTTATCTCGCTAATAATCCCCTTTCCCCCACCCATCCAGGAGAGGCAAGGGACAGGCCTTCACAAGAAAACTCCTCCATGGCTCCTGAGAAGTAGTGATTTCATGGGCACGCAAGCACGCCACGTGTTTTTTATGTTTTGCTTTTTTTTCTAAAAAGAAAATAAATTTTTTGGGTTGTTTTTAATTTTTTTCCTCATTTTTCTATTTCTTTGTTTTTCTGTTTTTATTTTTTTTTCTCTCTCTCTCTTTCCTTTTCTTCTTCTTTTATCTCATCACTCTGCTCTTCAATCTCCATTCTTTGTGTTTCTAGATGAATCTAAGGGAACCATAGCAAAATACCCAAATACTATTAGGGTTAACATATTCCTCAATATCCACTGAATCTGCTGCACAAAGGGATAAAAACATAACAGCAAAGAGATTCCAGATCACCTCCTTCTGCAGCTCCTGAACTCTCAGATTGAACTTCAAGAGTTAGGAAGAAACACACCATCCATCAGATGACTAGAAATCACCACAGGACCACAAGAAAAATGGGAAAGCAAGAAAATACCTCTCCTCCAAGGGAAAAGAATAACTCCTCTTCATCTACAGACAGTTCGATGGAAATCATGGAAATATCTGATAGAGAATTTAGAATATTCATAATGATGAAGCTAACAGAGATGGAAGAGAAGAGAGACAATGAACTATGGAAGAGGCAGGAGAAAAGAGCTGACAAGTTCCAGAAGGTGAGGAAATTCTTGCAAGATCTAAAAGAGAAATTACACACTTAAAAAAAAAAATCAAATGGATCTGTTAGAGATGAAAGCTATAATACAGGAAGTCAAAATCTCCCTTGAAAGTATTAAAAGTAGACTAGATCATACAGAAAATAGAATCTCAGACATAGAAAATTGCTGGCCTAGAAAAATCCACCACAAAGACTGAGAAAATTGCCCCCCCCCAAAATGGGAATAATATACAAGAAATACTAGATATCATCAAATGTCCAAACATCTGGATAATTGGTATCCCAGAAGGTGAAGAGACTCTAAGGGCATTGATAATCTATTCCATGATATCCTGCAAGAAAACTTTCCAAACCTAGAGGGGCACTCAAAAATCAAGTCCCAAGAAACACCAAGGACCTCAAATAGAATCAACCC
Organism: Tupaia tana; assembly: GCA_026018925.1. Classification (NCBI taxonomy): domain Eukaryota; kingdom Metazoa; phylum Chordata; class Mammalia; order Scandentia; family Tupaiidae; genus Tupaia; species Tupaia tana. Next base: position 200,360,127 of record JAKSZU010000003.1, read on the forward strand.
AAGAAGATCTTCTCCAAGACACATTATAGCCAGATTGACCAAAACCACAAAGACAAGATACTAAGATTGGCAAGAGAAAAACAGCAAGTTATCTACAAAGGATATCCCATCAGGCTAACAGCAGACCTCTCATCGAAAACAACGCAAATAAGGAAAGAATGGGAAAATATATTCAAAGTATTAAGGGAAAAGCAATTTCAACCAAGAATACTATACCTGGCAAGATTATCCTTCATATGGGAAGAAAAGACACAAACATTCTCAGATAAACAAAACCTGAGAGAATTTATCAACACCAGACCAGATCTCCAAGAAGTTCTCAAGGGAGTACTATACCAGGAAAATTAAATATAGACACACAGAAATAAGAGATCAAAAACTAAGAAAATGACCAACTTAATCATAGGGACAAGGCTGGAGTTGAATATTATATCCCAGAATTTAACTGGGAAGATCGAACCACAACAGAAGATAGATTAAGTACATGATACTGAACTGGTGAAATACCATTTTATGACTTGACTAAAACATTTCCGATTTTCTTCTAGGCTTTGTTTTCCGGTTTTAAGGATTTTTGTCCTGTCCTGAACTGTCAATAGGTTCATTTACCTACTATTTGAACAGAATCCTAACCTGTTTCTTGGCTTTAAGTTTAAGAATGCAAGGTTCCTTAGCATTTCTTTGATTTATTAAAGTTAAAATTGCTTTTCTTAAAATTACTAGCCAAACTTGCTATTGAAAGTAGTTAGATTATATAAGAAATTGTGTGATCAATAAAATGTGTGTGGGGAAGGAGACAAATAGAAAACAACTATAGACATCAGAGATAGTGTGGGAAGGAGGAGGGTGGGAAAGGACAGAGGGTCAGAAATAGGGGTAAGAAATATTTATATATATATGTATATATAAAACTAGGAATGGAAAATTATTGACAAATTATTATGTAATTAATTCTGAAAACTTGTATGGTTAAGCCACTATGCAGTATATTCTGGATGGGTAATCACATTTTTTATACTGTGATGATGCTTAGGGCATGAATGTAAATTAATAAAAAAAAAAAAAAAAAAGCTCATGGAAATACATGTAATGGGAAAACTATGTACAAATTTCAAAAAGGTTTTGTACCAAAATAAATTCATACTTTAGTTGTAAATTAATTAATTAATTAATTAAAATAGAAAAAATTTCAAAATAATAATAATAAATGAAATTAAATTAAAAAAAGAAAAGTGACTTTAGCAGGATAAATTCACACTTTCTGTGTTACAAAGGGCTTTTGCCATTATCTAACCATTCATCTGATAAACCAAGAACATAAAGAACAAATTGTCTTACTATCTTAGTAAAAATTGATAGATTTACTTGCAATGTCATAAATCTACATTACTGTATTAAAAATAAAATTATGGGACTAGCAGGTGGTGTGGTGGTTGAGGTTCTAGACTTCCACATGACTGACCTAGTCTGAGTCCTGGAACCAGCAGCTTGAAAATCACACCAGGCTTGTGTGCATGTGTGCCCAAAATCCTACGAGGAGAACAGAGGAAAAGGGACTGTGACATGGCCATCCCCCTGGGGGATGATTTCCGACTTTCCCTCTCTCTCTCAGTCTCTCTCCAGCAAGTGCACACACCCTATGGGAAAAACTTAATAAAAATAAAACAAAATTATGAATTTCATTTAAATGAATCAAGTCATAATTGCTGGCTCACTGGTAAGTGAACTTGTCCTTTTCTTCAGGCAAAAAAATTAAGTTTTAAAATATACAAAATTATAAACATATATTCACAGTTATTCTTGCATGGACAGACTACACAATGAAATACATTATAAATATTCTCTGATGGTTCATTAAGAACCAGATTAAAAGTTGTAAATCAGGTGGAAACTAGAAATGCTTCATTTCCATTTAGTGGTTGAAGAGGGATAAAAAGTTTAAGAAGGAAATGACTTTTTAGAGCTATATGAAGTCAGAGCATCTGAAAGTCTGGATTTCAAACTATTAAACAGGAAATCATTCTTATTATATGGCTTGCTCAAATATAAAATATTATTATGTAATTAATTCTGAAAAAAAGCACATGCTGCAAATTATGATTTATTTGAACAATGTATCCAGTAAAATATTTTTTAAACCATATTTTCTCAATCACATGTAAATCCCTACTAAGTACTAAGCTCTAAGCTTAAGGGGAAAAAAATAACATCAAACATTTGGTCTTTTCCAGAAAAGCAATATACCCTCTAAAGCAGAATTTCTCAAGTCATGGTCCTATGACAGCCTATATTAGAATAATGTAAGGAGGTTATTGAGCATGCAGATTTCTGAGTCTCAGTTCCAGATGATTTCTAATTTAGTAGGTTTTGGAATACACATTTTTAATAAATGTCTTTGGTGGACCAGCAGGTGGTGTGGTGGTTGGGACGCTGGACTCCCACATGGCCAACTGCAGTTCAAGTCTTAGAACTGGCACCTTGCTTTCTCACTTTCCCTCTCTCTCCCTCCTTCTCTCTCTCTGATAACTATAGCAAGTAAAAAATAATAATGATAATAAGTTAAATAAATCTCTTTTAAAAAGTGTTTCTGATTATTAGTGTACATAGAAGTTTGAAAACTAATGATCCTGGTATCAAGAGGGTGACCCAGAGGTCAAAACATACATTCTGCACAAGAGAGTGATCCCAGTAAACAAGCTCTGCCAATACGAAGTGAATTTTGATCCTAGTCAGAGCCAACATCAGAGTTCTATAAGAGCATATGGTATGATATAAACTTTCTTTAGAGTCTATTCTAATGTGTGCCCAATAGTAGTAAATTCCATTTGAGTCTCTTAGAAAAGGTCTGGCTGGTTGAACCATTTTGCTTTCTTGGGTGCTATTTTTGTTTTCACTTTTAAATTTGTAGTTTTGGGCAGTTAGTGGTGTGGTGGTTAAGGCAGCTGGCTTGCACCAGCTTGAGTCCTTGACCCAGTGGCTTGAAAAACACACCAGGCATGTGTATTTGTGCACCCAACATTCTAAGAGGGGAGGGAAGTGGAGGAGAAGTCTGGATTTCAAACTATTAAACACTAAATCATTATGTTCTAGCTCCTTATTATATGGTTTGCTTAAATACCAAATATTATTATGTAATTAATTCTGAAAAAAAAAAAGCACATGCTACAAATTATGTTACATGACCATCCCCTCCTGGGGGTTAATTTCTCACTTTCTCTCTGTCTCTGTCTCTCTCTCCAGAAAGCACATGTATCTTAAAGAGAAAAATAAATAAATAAATAAATAAATAAGATTGAATTTTCCCCATGACTGTAATCAGCAACTAAGTAATCCCTAAGGCTGCTTTGGCTATTGTAAGAGTGGAAAGTCTCAGGACCTAAGTTCTGGGCTTAGAAAACCCTAGGAATTAGCTGAGATATAAACAGGAGCTTCTACTCCAGGTGATAGACACTAAGACTAGAATCTTGAGTGTCCCTAACTAGATGTAAATTATCTCATGTACTTCATTTATATATATATATTTTTTTTTTTGAGAGGTTTTTGCTATAGGGTGTGTGCACTTGCCAGAAAGAGAGACAGAAAGCGAGAAATCATTCCCCAGGGGAGATGGCCAAGGCACAATCCCTTCTCCTCCATTCTCCTCTCAGGATCTTGGGCATACACGCACACATGCCCGGCATGAATTTAAGTCACCGGGTCAGGGACTCAAACTGCAGTCGACTACATGGGAGTCCAGCAACATAGTTATTACGCTAACTGCTGGTCCCTCACTTTGTATTTTAAAAAGCCATCTATCAGATTAGTGTAGAGAAGATGCGATTGCAAATTGGACATCAAATAGTGTCTGGTGAGGGTCTGCTTTCTCGGAGAAGGTGAGAAATGTTTCAACACATGAATCTGGAGGGTAGGGGTGGGGAGCAGACACAGACATATAAGACTACAGCAAGCAAGTTCCAAGATCTAGACAATGTTCTCTACCTTCTAAAGATAGAATTTCATAAAGGTTCAGTTTCCAAAACATAGGTATAGGCATCAGGGATAAGATGATGGATGCAAGCATAGAGAAGAATTCCTTGAGGCAACTGTCAGCTGGGAAGAGTTGGTACCCTTCATTATAAAGAGTATTGTTCTTCCACTGGGGAACTGGAGGGGTTTATGAATATTACACAAGTGCATCAATGAAGTTACAAGGTCTCAGGCTCAAAAATCAAGCATAACCATTTGGCAAGGACATGTGCCAAAGCGCCATGGAACATAGTGAAGATGCTCTTCTGGAACAGAGGCATGGTTTCTCTTTCTGATGATGAGAGCATCTTGGTAATAGGTGTTAAGGGTCCTGAGGCAGAGAAAGAGCAGAGAAGGCAGGGATGCATATGGAAGCCTGAGCTCTGTACTTTGGCACTAAGTTATTGGTCTTCTTCAGCCATGGCTTGGTTTTCAAAACAGTGTGGTAGCCTAAGTCATGACACCAATGGGTGAATGAGTAGGCCTTTAACCACCATGACACCCAAAGTCATCTTTTAATAAAACATATTATCTAAGTAAACATAGGATTCTTCTTATGCAAAAGCAACGTCAAGACAAATTTCTTACCTGTTATCCCAAGCAATGTACAGCAATTTGGGTGCTCCTACTGGTGCCTCTAATCCTATCATGATTCAAACCTGAAGATGGCACTAATTGCTCTGATCCCCAAGAATAGAGCCTGACCAGTCTCATTTCTCAGTACTGGATGTATGCTGCTTAAGCCAGACCCCATGCATGATGTGACATGCCCCTCCACAATACGCAGCTATGTGCTCACCTGGAGGTTCCAGGAGAGAGTGGTAACTATAATCAGCTACAGTGGTTTTCAATCTGCCCCCAAGGCTTGGTAGGCTTGATATGGAAATAAACTCTTCAAGCACACAGTCTTGCAGCAGCTGAAACTAGGGGCATCCCTGCTTGTAAGACAGATCACCTGCCCTCCCCATGCCGAAATTAACAAGGTGGCCGCCTGCCTGAAGAGCACTGTAGTGTTCTCATGCCGCAGCGTGGAGTCAGAAATGGAAAGTGACAATAACAATGTGCTTATCATTGCCAGGGCAAGGGCAGAAACTTTCAGAACTAAAGAGGGAAATCATAAAAATGTCATTCTGTCTGTACTGGTGGTAGCCGTGGGGAAGGGGAGGCAGGGGATGTGGTTAGTTGGGGAAGAGTAGGGACTAAGTGGGCAGGGTCAGAGGTGAGTTACCTTTCAGAAGAAGAAAGGTTACACAGTTTTTAAGTTATTATCTTTCAGATCCAAACATCTTTTTATACTCTGCTTTGTGTTGCTGAGTCTGAAACTCTGAAAATAACAGCTCTACTTTCCCAGCTGCATCCCTTTTTAGGCTTTCTAGGGAGTACCAGAGGGAACCTGCAAGGATGGAGGAAGAAAAGGGGAACTTGCTGCTTCCTGTTTGCCTTCTATTCCTGTGATGTCACCTGAGCAAAGCTACTTCGCCCGGCAGAGGCACTTCCTTCCCACAGCAGCTGAATTTACTTGTCAATTATGTCACATTTATCAAACCAGTTTCTTTGCATCCCTTCAGCCAAGGGCTATCCTTCTAGAAGGTATAAGTAGGTAGGGTAAACCCAGCCTAAAAATTTCAGGCCAAGTGGGCATGAGTTGTCTAGATAGGGATTGGTGAGTTCTACGTGCAGTTTTCAATACATGACTGGCAACGTGGCTATCTATGATTACAAAGTCAGACATGTACAGAGGCCCTTTCCACCTTGTGGCTTTTTTCAGGTCATTCACTCTAAGAACCAGGGTTGACTTGAGACTAAAGTTGTGAGAATACTTACTCAATACTTTATCCTTAGATGTGCTATCTGAACACTGTAGAGCATTAAACCTAGTCAACCTTGCTCCAAACTGGTCCACCTGTGTCTTCTCAACATCTTCAAGTGGAGGTTCCATGTGGAAACTCACCACGTTCAAGACTGGATTCAATTTATTGTTCATTTTTTTTTTCTCATGGAAATTACGTATGAAGCCCTAGCTTCCTTCGACATGCTAGCAAAAACAGAAACCTGGTAACATCCTAAAATCTTTCCTTCTTCCTTCTCCTGGCTTTAAATTGGATAGTCTCTGAGACTTACCAGTCAATCAAGGACATCTTGTTGTCTTGCTAGGAGGAAAAAAGAAAATCAATAAAAGGTAAATCTGGGAAAGATTTCTTTATTCAAATTCTCTCAATGTCGAAAGAAACCGAAGAGATGGGGGGTGGTGATGGTGATTAGGAACATGGGGAGGGGATTCTGTACATCTCTAGCTTTGATTTGGTGGGGGAGTTTTAAAACAAAGAGCTCTGAGGACGTTTGATACATGTGGCTTGATCCTGAAATCCAGAAGTCCCCTGGCAGGAAACCCTGTGGAGATGACAAACTCAACCATCCTGCTATTGTCAGCCCCACAAGGGGCTCAGCAACTAAAGCAAAAGGAAGTTGTTTTTGTATTGCCGTGTGTGTGTGTGTGTGTGTGTGTGTGTGTGTGGTGTTAAAGAGATATCCAAAAAAAAATAAAAGCATCCCCCATGGGAGACAGTTACACTGCAACCCTTCTCCATTTCTCCTCATTTCAGGATTCTGGGCACGCACACCTCTGGTGTTTTTCTCAAGCCACTGGGTCCGGGACTTGAACTGCACAGTCAGCCATGTGGAATCCAGCCACCTTAACCATCATGCCACTGGCTGGCTCCAAGATAGTTTTCCTAATTTTTATATTGTCTTGAAAAAAGATGTAGAGGCATACAAAGTGAAAAGATGACAGACCTCAAAGACCTCAAAATATCTTGACAGATTAAAGTGAAGGGACAGATGGCAGAATATAGAATTGTTAGGAGCAAATTAAATTCTGCACTGATATCTATAACAAGCACTTGCAGAAGTTCAGGATGCAGAGGCATGGCCAAACGGGAGCCATACTTTTCACATTGTTATTGATGTTATATCAGTCAGGGTATGTTAATTGCTATGTTATAATTCCCAAGCCAAAGTGGTTTTACTATATTTTATGGAGAAAAAAGTATGGAGGAGATAACAGAGTTGACTTAACTGATTGCTGTCATCAAGTTTTAAGATATTTTCATTAACATGTGCCCAGTAAGGAAAAGCTTAGATAATATTATCTAATTGGAACTATTAACCTTTGTATTGAATAAATGGCTTAGAAAAATTTCTGAAAAGAAAATGAAATAAAGATAACACAATAAATGTAAAGAAAAGAGCAAAACAAACCCTTCTACTCTGAGTAAAAACTCTTTTATCAGTCACAGTATAAGATAAAAAAAGAATGATAGGGTCAGCTGATGGTATGGTGGTTAAGGCAACTGGATCCCATATGGCTGACTATGTGGTTCTAGTCCTGGACCTGGTAGCTTGAAAAACACCCAGGTACCTGTGCATGCATACCCCAAATCTTGAGAAGAGAATGGAGAAGAAGAACGGCCATTCCCCTGGGAGAGTACTTTCTCACGTTCTCTCTCCCTCTCTCTCTCTCTCTCTCTCTCTCTCTCTCGGTCTCTCTCTAGCCCTATAGCAAATTTAAAAAAAGAAAAAAAGAATGATAATATAATTAGACCTATAAGATGTACTCCTGCCAAATCTAAAACTATCAAGAAGACTATTGGAAATAAGGATTTACATTCACTGCCATTAATGATAAAATTCTTCCTAGTTGGCTGACATATAATGTCTTGACATGTTAACTTGTAATACTATGAAGCCACGGTGATTAGCAAGATATTTAAGGGTCAAACACCCAGAAAAAGCAGATAAACTTCAGCAGTTTTACAAAGATTTTACAGTTGTGTGGAACTAATCGAGTTATTGACCCATTTTATAAGACCTGCTGATAATTGCTAGAAACCTTTTTTTTTTTTGAGATTTTTAACTTTTTTGGGGGGGAGGGGGGAGGTTTTTGCTATAGGGCGCATGCGCTCACCAGACAGCCAGAGAGAGACAGAGAGACAGAAAGCGAGAAATCACCCCCCAGGGGGGATGGCCACCCCGCAATCCCTTCTCCTCCATTCTCCTCTCGGGATCTTGGGCCTGCATGCACATGCGCCCAGTGTGAGTTTTAAGCCACCGGGTCCGGGACGCGAACCGCGGTCGACTACATGGGAATCCAGCGACATAGCCATTGCGCTAACTTCTGGTCTCGAGATTTTTAACTTTACAAGTAAGGAACAAAAGTCATATATCATCAGGGTCCCTGGTTCTTCCTTCCATGGTAAATAATGATTTGAATAATAATAAAACAAAAGACCAAGCTAAAACACGTTTGTCAGAAAATTTGTGGGGATGTCACATTGAAAACATTGTTGAATCTATAAGGAACAAATATCAGAACAAATTACTCCGTATTAGCCATATATTTGGGTGAGAACCCACATGTTTCTACATGTCTCAGCTATGGGTTTTGCTGGACTCTACTTTGTTACATAGTAACCATGAATAATTTCTTTTTTAGTGAGGCATTTTGAAGTAAAATCATAGTGAAGAATATCTCAATGATAAATGATATTACAAATAAAAATAATATTTGTAAACACTAGATTCAGAAGAATTAAAGGCATTTATACAGAGAAAAAAAAAGGAAGGATTTTAGTATACCTTGATGGGATGTTGATCTCTGTAATGTTCATCCAGTGTATCATTCATTGGGTAGCTAATGCACACAAGAAGAATCTCAGCAAAATGTATAGAGGACTTAAACTTTTTACAACATTAAGTTTGAATGTATAGCAGAATAAAAAGTGACAAAAACAAAGAACCAGATTTCACTAAACTCCCAGTGACTGACTTAACTAGTAGTCTACCATCATCAATATATCTTTTTAAAATTTTTTTGAGTTTTTTTTTTTTTTTTTTTTTTTTTTTTGCTATAGGGCATGTGTGCTCACTGGAGAGACAGAGAGGCAGAAAGCAAGAAATCACCCTCCCGGGGAATGATCACTTTGCAGTCTCTCTCCTCCATTCTCCTCTCAGGAGTTTGGGTATGCACACATATGACCCTGGCATAAATTTCAAGTCATTGAGTCTAGGACTCAAATCGCAGTCAGCCACTGGGAAGTCTAACACCTTAACCACCATGTCGCAACCTGCTGGCCTCACAATATATCTATTTTTTAATTCCCCAAGGTTGAGAATTATTAAATGGAATCTAGAGATATTTCGAATATAGAACTGACAATACTTGTTATTTATTGACTGAGAAATGGGGTGAAGGAGAGAAGGATGACTTAGTTTCTGGGTCAACTAGAGAAGGCAGGGAACATTTAAGTTCATGAAAACAGGGGCTTTGTCACCAAGACCACTATATTCTCGTTGCCCAGTGCTAGTTGGTAGGTGTTCATGAACTATTTGTTGAATAAATGAATGAATGAGTGGATGAATAACCATAGAAGTTAAGATAATAAAGTTGCTTTGGGATATGGAGAGTTTTGTGTGGCTGTGAGTCCTCTTTTGAAAGTGTACTCTGGAGATGATACAATCCTTTGTTTAACTCTACAGGTAACCAGTGAAAAACTAACCCCTGTGTTCTTATTTTAAGACCATTATACTTCCCAGCACTTAGAACTTTGAAGTCCTCGTAAGACTGGTGTAATCAATAGTTCACCACTTTGGACTTAATTTGATTTAAAAATGACACAGGGACTGAGAATTGATCTTTTTTTTTGAGAGGTTTTTGCTATAGGGCACGTGTGCTCGCCAGACAGACAGAGAGAGACAGAGCGACAGAAAGTGAGAAATCACCCCCCAGAGGGGATGGCCACGCCGCAATCCCTTCTCCTCCATTCTCCTCTCGGGATCTTGGGCACGCACACACACGCACCCGGCATGAGTTTTAAGTCACCGGGTCCGGGACGCGAACCACGGTCGACTATGTGGGAGTCCAGCGACATAGCCATTACGCTAACTGCTGGTTCCTTTTTTAAAAAAATTTTATTTATTCATTCATTTATTTTGATTTGATGAGAGAGAGAGACAGAGAGAAAGCAAGCCACCAGGTCCGGGACTTGAACTGTGGTAGGCCATATGGGAGTGTCCAGCACCCTAACCACCATACCATCTGCTGGTCGAGTATTGATCTTAACAAATGGGAAAACTGCCTGACCTCTGTGGTCATCCAAATTTCTTTGTTCTGTTTCAACCACAATGCACATAATTGTCTTTCATTTTCTTCTATTTTTCATTTTTAAACTTGAGTCTAACATGTCATGCATGTCACCCTATGTTCTAGTGAAAGGTAACTCTAAAAGCATGGCACTTTTAAATGGAGAAGAAAGGCCAGCAAGTGAACAGGAAAAACAACAAAACAGAATGGTGGGGAATCTGAGGCTATTTACTGCCATCCAGTGGTGGTGCTCTCAGGCAAACAGGTCACGTTTTCCACAGTGAAGTCGCAAATGCTGCTCAGTGGAGCTCAGTGACTAACCTGCATTGCCAACTCGCCATGAAAGCCAGCATTGCATTTTCCTGATTTGTCAAGTCAGCACTTCACTCTGTCTTCTTGTGGTCTTGAAGAAGATCCCAGGCTTCCGTAAGCAGCCTGTGTACTTCGTGAGGACAGAATCGGGCTCAGTAAAGCCCTGGAGTATTGGCAGACCCAGCCCTTGCCCTGTTGTCCCTCATCCATCCTGTCTACACAAGCTCATGAAGAGAAACCTTCACTGAGTCATCTTAAAGTCCCAGTCAGAATTAATTTTTTTCCCTTTATTCATGATAGGGTGGGTATCTACACGACACAGACACACTCCACATGGTCTGGGCTCACAATGATTTCTCCCTCCTGCCCTCCTGCCCTCCAGATCCAGGGCATTTATGAGCATACCTGGCATACCTGAAGCTGATTGGACCTGGGACTCGAACTGTGGCCATTATGGGAAATCTGGCCTCTCCCAAGCGGGACATCACCACTGTGCCACGAAGCCAAGCTCCAACTCATTTTTCGCCTGTGCATCATAACCATGGACTCCTAGATCAACTGCTTAGGGCCCGTGGAAACAAAGGGAATGGGGTAAACCCCAACTCATTGATTTAAATGAACAAGAGCCTTTGCCAAACCACTGAGGGGGAAAAATGTTATTACAAGATTCAGAATAAAAGCTGGCTCAAACATAGCATGTAAGTTTTACAAACTGCACTTTCTGGCCTTGACAAACACCATCCAGTTTACACAAAGCTCATAAAAATATTAATGTTTCCTATCTTTGAAATGCACATATAGCGTTCTCTGTGTGCCAGTGATGTGGCCCGTTAACCAGGGTTTGACCTTTCTGTGCTGTAAAGCCAAGGCCACCCACCAGCTTGTCTGCACACAGTCACAATCTCTGGCAATGATGTCATTCCTTGACACCAATAACCGCCACCACCCAGATCTGTTTCCTTTCTCCCGCAGGTTTGCCGTCCATTGTAGAAGTGCCAATGGCTCAGGGCACAGAGACCACGGGACTTTTCTGTGCCCATTGGCTTGAGCAGGAACTCCTAGGGACTGATCCAGACTTGAAAAACACACTTCCAGAGAATACTGTGCAAACTCTGTGTAACTCATAAGAGTGTAAAGACTAAACCACAGTCAACTTCAAATAAAAGGTCAATATATATTGCATTTGCTGGCATAAAAGATAACTAGTTCTTTTTTTCTCTTCGTTTCTTTTCTCTTTTAAGATAGGATTTCGCCATGTCCTGCCTCCACCTCCCAACTGGGACTTCAGGTACACATCACCAGGCACAGCTTTTATTTCAGGCAAGGTGTTGGCATACTACCAGGCCAACTTCGAGCTCCCAACCTCTGGTCTCCACCTTCCAAGTCACTAAGGGTACAGGCTCTTGCTATGTGCCAGGCCTTTAGATTGGACCGGGAATTGAAGCCAGCCCACCCTTGTGGTCCCAGCTTGTGGCACAATGTCTGAGCTGTATCTGCCACCATGGCTGTGAAAGAAATGCCAGTTTTACAAGGATAGTTTGAGGGAAAAAACAAATAATTTTCATCCTACTTGTTTATTTATTTATTTAGGAGAGGTTTTTGCTATAGGGTGCGTGCACTCACCAGAAAGACAGAGAGAGACAGAAAGACAGAAAGTGAGAAATCACCCCCTGGGGGATGGACACACCACAATCCCTTCTCGTCCATTCTCCTCTCGGGATCTTGGGCACACACACACACACACACACCCAGCGTGAGTTTAAGCCACCAGGTCCGAGACTTGTACATGTACTGGTCATGATCCAGACTGAGTGAGGCTGGGGGTGTGTCACAGCACCAAGACCTTGTTGAGGCCACTGTCTCTCTGTCTGTCTCTGTCTCTCTCAATCATGAAAAAAGAATTTAAATCTCAATCATAAAAAAAAAGAAATACTTGCAAATCTGTGACTTTTGGTACTAAGTAGGCTTCAAAACACAACAAAGTTACTAATAAATGAAATCACATATCCCACAAGGAGTACTCTCTCTATATAAATACAATAGCCCAATAGAAACAGAAAAATCAAAAGTAAATCACAACATAAAATAGATTTGGAGACATTTTTATAAAAATAAATACAAATTAACTAGCAAACCAGAATACAGATCAACAATCTTTTGTACAGTAGCCAAAAATACCTGAAGCCAAAATTTTCAGTAAAAACACCCCATAGGAAAATAAATATGAAGAATACTTAATTTTCACTCATCCACAAAATAAAAGTAAATATTTTACTGAATATTAGTATACAGAAAACATTAGAGAAAATTAATGGATTTTAATGCAATTTGGTTTTTTTTTTTTTTTTTTTTTCTTTTTTTGGAAATTATTGATTTTATTTCTTAAAGTTTGCTATAAGACACATGTGCTGACCAGAGAGACAGAGAGAGAAAGTGAGAAAGCAGGCCACCAGGTTCAGGACTTGAACTGTGCTTAGCCATGTGGGAACCTAGTGCCTTAACCACCATGCTATCTGCTGGCTTTAATACAAATGATTAGTTATTTATTTGTTTGTTTATTTTTTTTTTATTTTTTATTTTTTGCTATAGGGTGTATGTCCTCAGAGAGAGACAGAGACAGAAAGTGAGAAATTGATTCCTGGGGGGATGGCCACGCCACAATCCCTTCTCTTCCATTCTCCTCTTGGGATTTTGGGCACGCAGACACACATGCCTGACATGAGTTTTAAGCCAAGTCACCAGGTCTGGCACTCGAACTGTGGTTGACTACATGGGAATCCAGTGATGTAACCATTAGCATGATAGCAATGCCTCCCCTACTGGCTCACAGATGGATAGCATCCTTGTTGCTCACACTTTGATGTGCTGCCACTAGGGGGGGCTCATGATTGCTGTTGTCTTCCTGTTTTCAACTCTCCCTCTAATCCCTCTCCACATTATTGAGCTTTTCCTCTTCAAACAGGTGCCCTGGGGGTGGAGTGAGGAGGGTAAATATTGCCAGAACAAATAACTGCTCCCTAGGTCCTAGGTCACTGCACTGTGTGTTCAAGGCCTCTCAACTGAATGTTTCTAGACAAACCCCTTTGGAAATACTGTTAACTCACAGTTTTTATCATGAACCAAGGTATACATTTGGAGTTATGTATTGTTTAATGGAAGTTGCATCATAATTTCCAGTTATTGGCTAACTTTGCTGCTTGGTTAAAGGGAAAATAATGAAAGACTGTATTATTATCATAATCAATCAAAGAACATTATTTTATAATTCTAAGTGGCCCAAGTTTCTGGGATGACTCATTGGTTAGTCCTCTCAAGCAGAAGCTGGTTCAGGCATCTTTCAAAGTCAAAGATTTATTCTTGAGTTATATGAAGTTTTCTGTGAGCAACAAAACCAAAAGGAATTTTTTGATGACTGAAAAAAAAAATAAAATTCAACATCTATATTCATATTAAATCACCTAGCAAATTAGGAATAAAAGAAGAACATCCTTTAATGTATAAAAGTATACAAAAATACTTATGCATGCATTTAATAATATAAAAGGATTTTCTCTAAAATAGATGCTTGCTATCACCACTCTGCATTTCAATATTGTCCTAGAAGTTTTAACTAGTTCAGTAAACAAGAAAATTAAAAATATGAAGACTAAAAATAGAGCAACAAAACTATCAATTATTAAAATAAGGTATGATTCCAAAATAATCTAAGGATAAATTGTTAAGAAGGGGGTGTAGCAAGATGGTGATGAACACATCAAAGTCAGCTGCAAGGCCAGCTCCGTAGTGCAGAGGTGATGTGCACCTGAACCCACATGCCCACAGTGGTTCAAATCCCTGGCCTGCTCCACCTCAAACATGCCCAGCAGGTGCAGAAGTGCCCAGGATCCGATGGGCTGGAGGACTGGAGGAAGGGGATCACAGCATTCAGATTCTGTGGCAGGTGCTCCTGTCTCTGTCTCTGTCTCTCTCTCTCTTTTTTTTAGAGAAAGATTTTTGTGATAGGGTTTGTGCGCTCACCAGAGAGACAGAGACAGAAAGAAGGTAAGAAATCACCTCCCTGGGGAGGTGACCACACCACAAACCCCTTCCCCTCTACTCTCCTCTCAGGATTTTGGGCAATCAACCGGCATGAGTTTTAAGCTGCCAGGTCCAGGACTCAAACTGTGGTTGATTACGTGGGAGTCCAGCAATGTAACCATTACGCCATCTGCTGGTCCTACCTCTCCCTCTCTCTCTTCCCCAGGAGGGGTGGCCATGCCACAATTCCTTCTCTTCCATTCTCCTCTTGGGATTTTGGACATATACACACACACACGGTGTGATTTTCAAGCCACCAGGTCCAGGACTAGAACTGTGCAGCTGGCCATGTGGGATCCATCACCTTAACCTCCATGACCCCTAATGACCTCTTGTCTCTCTCTCTCTGACTCACTCTCACTCTTATATGCACAAGCACTCCATCATGAATAAAGAAAAAAATATTCAATTGTAATTCTATAGACCCGGAAACAAACTATTAGACATAAAAACTTTTGTAAAGATACAACATTTCAGAAAGCAACAAAAATAGGAGATAGTGATGAATCTGCTAAAATATTTGTAAAATCTTTATGAAGAAAAACTATAAAACCCCTGCACTGTAGGGCCAGATGAAGATGTTTTAAAAATTTATTTCATGAGAGGTAGAGATGCAGAGACAGACATCCAGAGATACAGCACCCCCAGCAGGGCCTCAATACTGTGATCTAACCCCAGATTCAGACAGCCCCAAATGATGAGTACATGTACTCACAGCTCACATGTGCACTGTGTACTCAGGGAGGCCTCTGGATGCAAACTGGTAACCCTCTCATGTAGCTCTACCCCACAGAGTATCATGTTTTACCTCTGTGCTACCATCTGACCCCTTAAGTATTGAGAAATTTTCATAACACCTCCTAATAAAATATTTGAAAACTTTTATTGAGACAAATGAAACCTATTTGTATCTAAGAACCTTTCTATGTTTTATCTTTTAAATGGCTAGTTGCAGTTCCTGATTAAGACTTAATTTGATCCTTCAGATGTCTAAGGATCCTCATTAGTGAAAAATGTGCACAAATCATTGGCTAAAGCCTCAAAATCTTTTAAAAATCATTCAGAAATTTAAGATCTCTTAAAGTATATTTGAAGGAGTTCTTTTTAATTTTTTTCCCCCATTAGCAAATATAAAGTTGAAATTTCTTGTGCTAATGCAAGTGGATTTAGAATCTAACCAATCTGTTTCATGTCCGGTCTTTCAAATGTTGATGGTCTACTTGGCAGAATGCCTGTGCAGTGCTTGAGCTGTCACCACCTGTTCTTATGCATCTGCTGAACGTCCATTTGAAATACAACTTTGTAAACAGAGATGGGCCATGCCAAGGGCTTTCTTGAGCCATCTAGGGCAGTGAATTATTTACATGGTCACAGTTACGCAGGATTAGAAATCAGGATGGGAAACAGAAGACGTTTGACAACAGGAAAATTTAAAAAATTAGTAAGTTTTGACATAGTAGGGATCTCAAAGTTCACTACTGATGAAAAACATTTGCAAGAGATAGAGACAGATTTGTTCAAGATTTTTTGTGAAAAGTGTATTTATTTCTTCCCTGAGGAGAAGCACCTCCAACAGTCTTCATGCCATGATTCACCCTGCAGCCTTAGCCAACCCGTACAAGAGACAAGAACACACATACCTGGTGTGCTTAGGGAGGTCCCAGGATGCAAACCCAGTACTTTTCCCACATGGGTCCAGTTGTGTTACTGCTACGTCATTGCTTGGCCTTGGTTTGAAATTATATAGCTGGCCATGGAAGAGACAGAAATTAGGACCCGGATGTGTCAGAGTTATCACATTTATGATGCCAAGTCCAGTGTTCTTTCTATAAGAACAAATGTACTTTCTGAGGCAAAAGGAGGCAGGCAAGTAAAGTGGCTTTGTTATTGCTTTCTTTTCTTTTTCCTGGTGAAATTTAAGCCCTATATAAGTCCAATTATTTCATCTTCTCCTTTGGGTTTCTTTCTCCTTCCTCACCATAGGCAGAATCAGTTGAGTCCTCCTTATTCTCATAGCACTGGACTCTAGCTTCTATTAGATTACCATACTTATCTTACTGCCTGTGGTTAGTTGGACTCCCACCTGTCTTTTCAGCTGGTGGTGGGGTCAAACATGCTAAGTTATTCATTTCCATATTCCCTGGGTCTGGCATAATACCCCCCCCCCCTTTTTAAAGCATTTAACAAATGTTTGTGGAATAAATAATGACAACTTCTTTTTGCCATTAAAATCTTAGCAGAGGTTAATTACTGCCTAGTTAGTTCTACGTGGGAAAGTTCTGTACAAATAATTTCTCCCTTTTCAAACACTTTCCTCTCTACTCCCTGCCCACCCATGGCAGCCTGTGTACCAAGGTGAGCATACAACAGCCCCAGGGTCCCACCTGCTAGGCCATTCTGTCTTAAAGAACAGGGATTGAGATCGATCAGTGGGGCATGTCCTGCAACGCCTGCCTCCTTGCTGCTGCTTTCTGAGGGTCTCATTATCCTTTTTGCTTTTTGCTCTTTGAGTCTCTGCAAATGGTGAGAGGAAAGAGCTGTTTTATCAGAGCAGGACATTCCTTGTGAGACTTAGAAGCAACATGACGTCCTGTTCTGTACGTGCCTTAGAAGGGTCTGGGATTTTTATAGCTTAGAATAACCTGCAGAGGACTATTAAAGCCACAAGGGAAGTAACCAGGGGGGATGATCTCTATGGAGAGGAAGAGAGAAGTTTGCAGACAAATTATTCATCAAAGAAATGTGAGTCTGGGAATGGACTGAAAAAGTTGAGAAACCTAAGAGTGGAAGGGAATTTTAAAAACATCTTAGGTAGGTAGGAAAAATCTTATTTTGGCCCAAATGCCTCATATAATAATGATACAGGAGTGCTGGATGATCAGACCCAATACCTGTACTGGTTCTTGTCCTGTACTCATGAAGAATTAGAGATGCAGACACAAAGAGGAGAGTAAAACAGAGTTTATTAGGGAAGGAGAAAAAGCATCTAATGCAACAGAGGGGGGCCCGAAAGGGTTGCTGAAGAAGAACTGGAGGCAATGGGTTTTAATTTAGCAGCCCAAGTAATGGACTGGCTTTTTGATAAGGAAGTGGGCTGTAGGAAATAGTTACATGGGACTGGCAGGTGGTGTGGTGGTTGGTGGTTGACATAGTTGGACTCCCACAGGGCTAACTGCAGTTCGAGTCCTGGATCTGGCAGCTTGCTTTCTCATTTTCCTTTTCTGTCTCTGGTCAACTTCAAAGAATTACAATAACGAGAGTAAATATAATTAAATAATTCTTTAAAAAAATAGTTACATGGTAGGCTTAGTGGTTTCTTGCCCTATTCTTTGTGGGGGTCAACAGATTTCATAGAGTTCTGTACTTCTTGTTAGAAAGCAGTTACTAAATAAAACTGTTGACCTTAGCTATAGTTGCTTTGAGTCCCAGTGCAGCCAGATTTTAGCTGTGAAAACTTAGCTATTGTGACTCCAATCTTGAGTGTTCACTATCTGTATCTCCTGCTTTATTAGTAAGGAGACATAAATTCCATAGAGACATGTAAAAGGGACATGTATTTTGTAATAACTAGACCAAAGAAGAAAAACAGAAGGACTTCATTTAAAAGAAAAATACAGTGGCTCCCTTTCAGGGCCCTTACCCTACCTACTTATACGTGGGTCTAACTCCTCTCTCAATAAGACTTCCCTTTCTCTATGAGGGCATCACTCACCACTCTCCCTGGGTTCCCCCTTCACACCAGCCACACTGGCTTTCCCAGTCCTCAAGTTTCCCAGGCAGCCTCATCACAGGGTCTCTGCACATCCTCTAACACAGAGGAAATCCTCTCCAAGATAGCCACGGGCCTTTTATGCTCTTTTCCCACTGTGGCCTCTGCTCACATGTAATCCACTAGAAGCCCTTCTTGATCTTACATAAAATAGCATCCCTCCATTCATCTTCAGAGAGTTTTTACTCTGATGTATTTGCTATTGTTCACACCAATAGAATACAAGCTCCATGAGGGCAGGCATCCATCTCTGCTGGACCCTAGCACCCAGAAGGCTGCCTAGTGCATCACAGAATTTAGTCTTTATTGAATGAACAGGTGGATGGGACGACATGCATGCACCTCAGCCTGATGCCCTACTTCAGCCATAGTGACCTGGGATCACTAATGAAAAGTAACCAGGAGGTGGGTGAGCAGCTTGCTCCAAGGAACACTGCAAGAAAAATGTTCTCCTCAGCCATATTTATAGTAAAGAAGTGTTTGCTTCCTAAGGAAAGCTCTTTAAGACTGAGAAATTCAGGGAGAGTTGGTCTGAGCATGGGCCGGGAACTCAGTCGAAGCTCTGTGTATCAATAGCTGTGAGATCCTGGGCAAGATCCTGAACTCTCTGAGCCAGTGTCCTCAGGGGGATGCAGCACAGTTCTCGTGAAAATCAGATGACAGCATTGTAAACCAGAGTAAGGTTTGTTCCTTGTTAAAATTGAAGTTCAGGGCCAGCTGGTGGCATAGTGGTTAAGACGGCTGGATCCCACATGGTGGACTGAGTGGTTTGAGTCTTGGATTGGTGGCTTGAAAAACATGCTGGATGTGCCCCAAATCCTGAAAGTAGGGGACAGGGACTGCAGTGTGACCATGCTCTGGGAGGATGCTTTCTCACTTTTTCTGCATCTTTTTCTCTCTCCCCACTACCTATGAGCACACGTGACCTCTCATAAAATTTTTTACCCAAGAGTGAGCTTTAAGGGCTTGAGTAAACATAAGCCCAAGATTTTAGCTGTATCTCACACTTTTCAGAGTTATTGTCCAAAAGGTGAGTTTTAGTTTACAGTAAACAAACTGTGATGCTACAAAAGATGACAGATTTTACAATGTGACTCTACCTTTTCTTCACTCCAGGGCAGAGGAGAAGAGAAAAAGGGAAAACACTTTCCCAATGGAGTGTGGTCACACCACAGTCTTTTTTTCCCTGCATTTCTCCATCCTGTCAGGATTTGGGACACATAGGCACACATGTCCAGTGTGTTTTTCAAGCTACCAAAGCCCAGACAGGTAATGCAGGCAGCCACGTGGGATCTGGTTCCCTATACACAGGGCTTAACTGCTGTGTCTGTGTTATGGGCCTGACCCCATCCCAGCATTTTATTTTTTTTTTTTCGAGAGATTTTTGTTATAGGACATGTGTACTCACTGAAGAGACAGAAAGTGAGAAATCACCCCTCAAAAGGGATGGCCATGCCACAATCTCTTCTCCTCCATTCTCCTCTAGGGACTTGGCATGCACATGTGCCCAGCATGATTTTCAAGCTGCCAGGTGTGGGACTTGAACCACAGTTCACCATGAGGGAGTCCGGCACCTTAATCACCATGCTACCTGCCAGTCCCATTCCAGCCTTAAGTTCATACTGTAAAGAATACAGTGTAGCCAATCAGTTGCCTGCATTACCCAATGTAAATAATTTTTTAATTGCCAGAGAGAGCGTGTGTTCACCAGAGAAAGAGAGAGAGAGGAAGCATCACCCAACGTGGTATGGTCGTGCAGCTATTCAGCTATCCTTTTTCCTCATCCCTCCTTCCCATCAGGATTTGGGGCATGTGTACACACTTGTCCACAAGCTTTCCACACCTCTGGGGCTGGGACTTAAACCATGGTCAGCCGTGTGGATCTGGCTCCCTTAACTACTGAACTATGAGGCTGGTTCACCAAGGTCACTCTTGATAAATAACTCATAATCTCCCCTCTTCTTGCCCTTCTCTTTGTTATATAAACCAGGTTCCTCAGTTACCATTGTGATGAGCACAAGTCTGGAAAACCAGAATCTGTTCATCCAAGGAATTCCTCCTAAGCCTTGGCTCAAATAAATCGTGTAGTAAAAGAAAAGCCACCCAGAGCACTCTATGGAATACAAAGTCCATTTAACTCTTAAAGGCCTCAGTAAAGTATAAACTTGAAAGTTTTTTTATGTTCTACGCCCAGCAGGATTATCGCTCCAAAACGCATATTCTAGTTCATGTACTAGTAAACAAGTTGTGATGGGGCACAAGGATTTCCTCTTCAGCCCTTTATGTTACTTAACCCAGCTTGGTTGTTTGTCATTTTGATGTCTACATGCTTGAGAAAATAGAAATTTGCTCATCCAGGCAATTCATCCTAAGTCCTGGCTCAAATAAATTACTTTTTAAAATTTATTATGCATCAGTCCCTTTTTTTTTGATCAACACTGGATTTCTATAAAGTGCTGATTTCAACTAACATGGCAAATTTCAAAACTCGGAACTACATAGGTTTGAATCAGAGTCAGGTTTAGTTATTTTGAAACAATTATTTTATGACAAAAAAAATAAAATGCTGCTGTTAGTACTTTAAGGTATAGAGACCAGGACCAGCAGATGCTTACGTCACTGGACTCCTATGTGGCTGACCGAATTAATTTCAAGTGTGGCACCCAGAGGCTTGAAACTCACACCGGGTGTGTGTGCGTGCATGCCCAAAAATCCCAAGAGCAGAATGGAAGAGAAGGGATTGCAGGATGGCCATCCACGCCCAGGGGTGAATTCTCACTTTCTGTCTGTCTCTTCGGTGACCACATACACCCTATAGCAAAAAATCTCTAAAAATAAAAAGGTATAGAGACCAATTCTGTGGATAGACAAACAAAGGAGACCTGGCTCTTTCTTGAGCACGAGATACTTAGGGGCAGCCAGAAAACACATGTCTAACAAATGACTAGAACGCATTTTACCATGCGCCTGTCTCTCCATGGCCAATGCATTAGGACTACTGCCACAGAATTCCAAACCTTATGTGAGAACTGGGCATTAAAAGTAAAATTCCAGTAACTTCTGAAAGGAGCTAGACATGAAAGGGCCAGACATGGGAGGCAATGTGAAAATGCATTCCAACAAGCATGCGTGTTGGAAATCGGTCCTAAGTTTCTCCTATATAAACATCAGCTGAAAAATGTAAGAGAGGTAGGGAAGATCTGTGACGCTTTCATATTGTCACACCTTTTCATTGCTGCAAATTTAGTGGCTTCAAATAATACACATTTGTTACCTTATAATTCTACAGGTTAGAAGTCAAGAAAAGTGTCCCTGGACTGAAATGTGGTGCTAAGATATTGGCAGGCCTGCATTCCTTTGTAGAGGCGAAGGAATTTTTCTTTTCCCTCTGGAAGTTTTGCTGAATATCACTGACAATAGGCAGATGAACAGGAGCAAAGACAGATTTATTTAAGGTATACATATGTACATGGGAGCCACAGAAAATAACGATTCAAAGAGGGGCCAGATGGTTAAGGCGTAAAACCCTTCTTCATAGGAGAAAGGAAAATGCGGCAATAGATGGTCCAAATGCTCAGAGGATGGCTAGTAAATAATTTTCTTTTCTTTGGGAGTTGAATGGGACCAACAAGTTCATGAAAAGATGAGGAGAAAGGGAAGAAGCCACACAGAAACAAAGGTTGTCTCATTAAGCAGAAAAAGTTTCTTAGATAATTTCTCAGAAGGTACATTCAGATGAGGTGTCCTGGGTATGGAGACTTCATCTTCTGTCTCTGTTTCCTTGAGGAGATTCGTAAGGAGGGAGGAGTTTAAGACACCTGCATTTCTATTAGTAAGTTTCTTCAGTCATGTAAGCAAATTCTAGAAAGAGCCCCTCCCTGTGTTTGAACAGTCAAGGTTAAAGAGACCTTGATTCTTCTTCAAAGACACTTCAGCAGCCCAAGTGCCAATCTCTGAGTTATCAGCGTCTGAGCCACAGCCCCTTCCTGGAGGCTCTGGGGGAGAAATCTGTTCCCTTGTCTTTTCCCATTTCTAGTGGCTGCCCATGTTCCTTGGGTCTGGTTTCATCGCCCCTTTCATCTTTAAAGCTAGTACTGGCAGGTCGAGTCTTCCTCATCATGGCATCTGACTTCCTCCATAGTCACATCTCCCTCTGGCTCTCCTTCTGCCTTCGTCTTCCATGTTCTAGGTCCTCTTCCTTTTACAAACTCTTGCAATTACACTGGGCCCACCCATGTAATCCAGGGCAATCTCCCTAGTTTAAGACCATCTGATTATCAATCTTCTCTGTAACCTTGGTTGCCCTTTGCCACATAAGTCACATATTCACAGGTTCTCCGGATCAGGACAACGCCATGCTTGAGGTGCCATGATTGACTACTATGGGTATTAGAAAGCGAAAACCTGTCCTTCAGGAAAGTGTTAACTGAGATTTTAGGCTGGGTATGTCTATACATAGTTTGCTTTTTAAAACCCAGATGCTTTTACTAAGCAAAAATAGATTCTGAATTTGTTTAGTTATGAAAACATCATTACTGTAGATGTGTATTAAGCCAGCAGTGACTGAAATCTCGAAAGCTATTATTTATTCTTCCTGGATCTCTATATTAATCTGCTAGAGCTGCCACAAAAAGCCCCACAGACTGGGTGGTTTAAACAACAGAAATTTATTTTCTCACAGTCATGGAGGCTAAAAGTTTGAAATCAAGATTTTGGGAAGGTGGATTTCTTCTGAGGCTTCTCTCTTTGGCTGGTAGATGGTGTCTTCTCTCTGTGTCTGTACATAGTCTTCCCTCGGTGTGTTTCTGTGACCTGATCTCCTCTTCATATAAGGACACCATCATATTGGACTGGGACTCACCCCCAAAGATCTCATTAAACACTAATTACCTGCTTAACAATCCTATCTCCAAATATAGTCACATTTTGAAGTACTCAGGGGCCAGGGCTTCAACAAATGAATTGGGGGTGAGGGAGACAATTCAGCTCCTAACAATACCTAACAAATTATTGATTAACTTGTAAAAGGCTCTACATTAATAGAGGACTATTGATGAAAACAAAACGGGAGAGGATGGGATACCCTTGTACAGCATGGACTCGCTGACAATTATTCTCAGGTAGAATTTTTTTCTACAAAAATGGTGATTTATTTTGCTTTAACATACAATGGTAAATATATTGGGGGTTATCAAGTTTAAAAAAATTTTTTTTTTGCTGGGCTTACAATGACATATTACAATAGTAATGTAAGCTCATAAATTCTTCCATTTCAGTGAAGGAAAAGGTTCCAAGTGATGTCCGCTAGCAGCTCGGCTAAGAGTGGACATTAAAATCAGACAATATACAGAAAATACAAAGTTGTTTTCTCCAAATGTGTATAAAAGTTTTAAAACAAAATTACTGCCTGCTCCACAGGACAGACAATTTGAATTTAAAAAATGCTCTAGAGACCAGGAATAGCATAACCTTGTGTAACAATACTTAAAATACAGCTTAACAATATTTTATCAAAGACATTGAGGTTAAAAAAAAAAAAAAAACTGAAGAGAAAGGAAAACAGTAGCCAAGGAACTGCACAACCAAAAAATGAAAATTATATAAAATACTTCCACCACTATTTAATGCCAAATTTAATCAAGCAATAGTAAAAAATAAAACGACATAATAATACAACCTTCTGTTTAAAATAACAGCACTGTTCTGCCTTTTTTTTTCCCCACTGAATTTTACATATGAACAGACTATATATACTGATTTTTTTAGAGAAATGTCCATTTGGTCTGTCGTGCCACTTAGGCTCACCCTAAATCCTCTCATCGTCTTCGGAGGACGTGCAGTTCATGCTGTTTCCACATTTCCAACATCCTGGGTTAGGTGCAATGTCTCAAGTATAATACATTTCTCCCTTTTCCTTTACACAGTGCAGGGTATATGGGCTTAGGTCATGCAGATTCTCTTTTACTCCAGGTCACTGTCTTTCTCTAAATTCAAGGCAGTATTCAATGGAGTGCAGTAGTTCGGCTTGTCAGAAGGAACGTAGCCCGGCAGACACAAACACTTGTAGGAACCTTCTGTGTTGATGCACTTGGCATTCTTGCAGAGAGACATCCGACTGTTCAACTCATCGCATTCATTGACATCTGCAAAGAGCCAAACCAGGCAGGTAAGTGAGCTCTGATCTCACTCTGGGAGGAAACATGACCCACACTGACCTGAACTCTGACTCCCAATCCTTGCCTCCCAATAAGCTGCATGGCATTTCCCATTATCATCTGCTTCAATTGCTTGCAAGATCAAAACAGACTTTCTAGATCTTAAAAAGACAGATCATTGGGGAGTTTCTAGAATTGCTTTCCCTGTTACTTAGGGAAAAATATTCTATCAGCTTGACTTAATAAAAAAAATCTTGTTTATTGATTTTCTTCAGAGAGAATTTATTTTCTTCAGAGAGGATAGCCATGCATGCTGTGGGTTCTCATGCCGTGATCCACCTCCAGCCACACCCAGCCCAGATCATGGCCACCAGCGGTATGTACAGGGAGGCCTTGGGATATAAGCCTGGGACCTTCCCAGATGGGTCCAGCATTACTGAGTGTGGTGCGACTGATGCACTGTCATCTGCATCTGGCCCATGTCATCCTGACATCTTATGGTCAAACCTCAGGAAAGTTGGAGGTTGTGGCTCGCAGGTGGCATGATGGTTGAGGCACTGGCTGACTGCGTTTCAAAAACCTGACCTGGTGGCTTGAAATCAAAATAAATAAATACATGTGAAAACAAGAAAAGAAAGAAAGTTGGAGGAACTCTCTTATTTCTAAATCTTTTCCTATAGATAGGAAAGAACTGTTCAATTTGTCCAGAGGACCCAAACAAGGAAGCTGAGAGTGCTCTGAGCAGCCTCTCTGAAGTCTTCAGTTACGTTTTCAAGATTTCTTCTCACGTGACATCCATTTGGCCTCTCACTCACTTGAAACTTCTGGAAGACCCAGGGTCACCTATGTTCCAGTGGCACCCCAGATAAAACACACAAAACCGAGGGGCCAAAGGATGCCACAGGAGAGAGTAGAAAAACAGAAGGAACTTCCAGCAAAGAGGCAAAAGGCCTGGAAAGACAACACCGAGTGACCTGGAACAGGTTAAAGTATGTTGACTGTTCCTTTTGAAGTAAGAGGGAGAACAATGTGAAAGAAGGTTTTCAGTGGACTTTCATTCAAAATGATTACTGCGAGAACTGTACTTTTCCAGACATCTCTATGCCCTTACATCTGTGTCCAGTATTCAAGGAAATCATTACTTGCTGCATAGTCAAAAGCTCAATTTAAGAGTCAGAGTAACCACCTGGGACATTCTGATCTTTCTACTGACCACAAGATGAAGTTTGAAAAGAGAACTCAACTCCATCTCTCTCTCTCTTTTTTTTTTAAATCACAGTAAAATATAGTATACACTGTACTACATGCACAGCCCCAAAGCTTTGCTTATCTTCCCTAACCGAAGCCCCACGAATCTCTCTTACATGTACAGAGCTGACTGAGATCTGGCCACAGGGCATCTTAAAAGCGTAACTTCACACGGGATGCCCACTGTTCTTACCAACACAGGTCATCTTGGCCATATCCAGGTGGTACCCATCGAAGCAGTCACAAGTGTACCCTTCTTGGACTCTCACACAGCGGCCGTTTTCACATCCATTTAGGATGCCACACTCCTCAGCCTGCAACTCCTCAAAGCTATTTAAAAAACCTGGAAAGGAAAGAACAGGAGCCAGGTTAGACATTTTCAAGATCCTGCAGTGTTTTTTATTTTTTTTTTAATTATTTTTATTTATTCACTCACTTTTTAAAAGAATTTTTTTTACTTAACTTTATTTATTTGCTTATTTATTTATTAATTAATTATTTTTTTGGAGAGGTTTTTTGCTATAGGGTGCGTGCGCTCGCCAGTCAGAAAGAGAGAGACAGAAAGCGAGAAAGGGATGGCCACGCCGCAATCCCTTCTCCTCCATTCTCCTCTCAGGATCTTGGGCACGCACGCACACGTGCCCGGCGTGAGTTTAAGCCACTGGGTCCGGGACTTGAACCGTGGTCAACTACGTGGGAGTCTAGCGACATAGCCATTACGCTAACTGCTGGTCCCTATTTGCTTATTTATTTTAATTTGACCAGAGAGAGAGAGAAAGTGAGAAGGCAAGTTACCAGGTCTGGGACTCAAACTGTGGTTGGTGATGTGGGAGTCCAACACCCCAACCACCATGCTACCTGTGAGCCCCCTCATTCACTTATTTTAATTTGACCAGAGAGAGGGAAACTGAGAAAGCAAGCCACCAGGTCCAGGACTCAAATTGTGGTTGGCCACGTGGGAGTGTCCAGCGCCTTAACCATCACCCCACCTGATGATCCCCCTACAGTGTTTTTAAAAACTGTTATTAAAGCTCTGGTTCATTGTGTGTGAATGAACACACACAATTTACATACACACACACACACACACACATATATATATAAATGTTTAGACTCTTGAAAGTTAGAATTAAATTTTTTTTAAAAGAATTATTGGGGCCAGCAAGGTGGCATAGTGGTTAAGATACTGGACTCATACATGACTGACCACAGTTAGAGTCTCACGCCCAGTAGCTCGAATCTCATGCTGGGCACATGTGCATGTGTACCCAAAATCTCAAGAGGAGAATGGAGGAGAAAGAATTGCAGCATGGCCACCCCCTGAGAGGGTGATTTCTCACATTCTCTCTGTCTCTCCAGCAAGCACATGCACCGTACAGCAAAATTTTCTCTACAAAAACAAAAATTATTATTTTATTTATTTACTTTAAAATTTACTATAGGGCATGTGTGCTAATCAGAGAGTGTCAGAGAGGGAAAGTGAGAAAGCCAGCTGTCAGGTCTAGGGCTCGAACCACAGTCAAGTGGGAGTCTAACACCTTAACCAGCATGCTACCTGCTGGCCCCCATTAGCATTAAAATTTAATACTGTGTCTGTAAGCAATATTAGGCATAAAAATATTTAAAATTTTGTATATGTTGTGCAGATTAGCCCCACATTTGAGTTCTGAAGTTCTATATTAAAACTACATAAAATGACAAAGTTTGGTTTTTGTTTTTGCACTTCTTAAAAGTTTTCATCCAAAATTCCAAATTGCATGAGATTTCATATCAGCAAATCATTTAGAATGGAACAAGAACAGGGTTCATTAGTCATTAGCTAAGAAGATTTATGAGCGTTTATAGCAAACCATTTTTAAAAATTTTATTT
The DNA here is from genome assembly GCA_026018925.1 of Tupaia tana. Classification (NCBI taxonomy): domain Eukaryota; kingdom Metazoa; phylum Chordata; class Mammalia; order Scandentia; family Tupaiidae; genus Tupaia; species Tupaia tana. Next base: position 200,387,702 of record JAKSZU010000003.1, read on the forward strand.
TATTTTGCCAGAGGGTATGTGCTTTTGCTGGAGACAGATTAGTGGAGGTAAGGGATAGGGGAGTGGGAGAGTGGGAGGTGGTTGAGAAAGCACCTTCCACAGGGGATGGCTACACCACAATCCCTTCTTCTCCTTTCCTTCCTCCTTTTAGGATTCTGCACAGATGGTACACATGCTCCGTGTGTCTTTCACACCGAGCCAGGATTCCACACTGCTGTCAGCCATGTGGGGTTCGGCCACTTCAAACACCATGCCACTGGCCCAGCATAACTATTTGTTTTAGATTTTTGCCATAGGGCACATGTGTTCACCAGGGAGGGGAGAGGAAGAGAGCGAGAGAGCAAGAAAGTGAGAAATTATCCCCAAGACGGGATGGTTTGCCTCAATCCCTTCTTGTCCATTCTCTTTGACAGATTTTTGGGCATGTAAGCACATATGCCCGGCATGTTCTTCAAGCTTTTGGTTTGGGACTCAAACTGTGGAATTGGCACTTTGCGAGACCAGAGAAAAAGCAAGGTACAAAAAAGAGGAAGGGAAGGGAAGCAGAAGGAAGAAAAGGCAGGCTGTCCCTACCATGTAAAGTAGGTTTGTCTGCTCTGGCTTTGCAGTGAGCCTTATAAAAAAGCTCTCAGAGTATCCAGGGAGAAAGGTGGTAAATGGGGCTTAAAACATCCTGACCAAGGAGAAAACTACATCATACTTGTGTTTATAAAATCAAAAGTCTTTTTCTATTTGAGGTATTTTCAAACCAATTCAGAGTTAGTTTCTAGTTTTAATAATATAAAAACAATGTATTCAGGCATCAAAAATATTACTTTTTCGAGAGGAAAGTTGTAAATATAACTCCATGTTGACCTAAACACACTGTCAGATGGCCTCTCACCTCCATTCCCCCTCCCCAATTACATCACAAATTAACTTCACAAGATAATGCGGCCATATCTGCCTATCTGGCCCTTGAGGTCATTCTCCAGTGAAACTGCAGGGGGCAGCAATACATCAATGCTTATGCAGGACCTCGGGGTCTAACAGTGATTTTAAAATTGAATTGAGGCATCTAGGACTGACCCTTTTTGAAATATGAAGGGGAAAAAATTACAGGTCATCAAGAATAGTCACAAAACAAATTTGAGAAATACTGACTCAATAAATAAAGCCCTAATCTATGGAATTACAATATATATTTTTTTAATTCCAAATTTCACGTGTCATAGCAAAATAATTTTGATCTTAATTTTTTTTTTTTAATGAGAGGTTTCTGGTATAGGGCATGTGTGCTCACCAGAGAGACAGAGACAGAGAGACAGAAAGCGAGAAATCACCCCCCCCAGGAGGGATGGCCACGCCACAATCCCTTTTCCATTCCCCTCTCAGGACTTTGGGCATGCACGCACATGCGTACAGCATGAGTTTGAAGCCACTGGGTCTGGGACTTGAACCAGGGTCAACTACTTGGGAGGCCCAAGGTTGTAAACATTACACCATCTGTTGGTCCCTGATCTTATTTATTAAAAAATGATAATGAAATTAAATTTAAAACTCGTTCCCCACACATCATGTAGAATGCCCAAAATACTTCTTGGAGACTCCAAGACTGGTCAGCAGACTACAGCCTCAGGTCCAGATCTGGCCAGCTAAAGGTTTTGAATCAGTATGGCTACCCTTTCCTGACATACTGTGTATGGATATTTTTGTGATACTGTAGCGGACTTGAGTAACTACAGCAGGGGCCATTTGGCCTGCAAATCCCGAAGACCTTATTACCTGGCTCTTTAGAGAAAAAGTTTGCTGATGGGGGCCAGTAGGTGGCATGGTGGTTGAGGTCCTAGACTCCCACATGGCCTGCTGAACGTGGTTTGAATCCCAGAGCTGGTGGCTTGCTTTCTCACTTTCCCCCCCCCCCTCCTTCTCTGTTTCTCTCTGGTGAGCCCATGTGCCCTGTAGCAAATTAAAAATTAATAATAAGTAGTAAAGTAAATCTTAAAAAAAAAAAAAGTTTGTTGATGGGTGCTCTAGTTTGGAAATACTTCTCCAAGTAAAGGTAATACAGAGGGTGAGCCAGAGAGGTGATGCGAAACCTCACTCAGCCCCCCTCTGTGCGACCGTCTGTCCAATATGGTCGTTTCAGCAGCAGAGCCAGAAACCTGCGCTGTTCGTCAGAAAACTGGCTGGAAGTGGGGGAGAGTTCTCTGTAACTTGTAAGAAATCAAAAGGCAAAGGCCATTCTGTTGTCAAAGCAGGAGGTCCTGGAACTGCAGCTTGACTTCTTATGCTGCTAAATAGGAAATGCATGTGACGCCAACATGTTTACTTCTTAACATTTGTAGCAAATTAAAAAGGAGCTTTAAAGCAATGTCAGCTTTCAAAAGAAGGTATATAAGCCAGATACTTCACCATTAAAATTCCTGGGATCTGAACTACTCATAGAAGGCCTGGGATTGTGCCAGAGCTGCCTACAGATTTAACCTGGTATTTCTAGATTTATGGGGCAAGCTGGGCTTTCTTTCAACCCTAATATTTCTTCTCTCTCTCTTTTTGCAAGTAAATGCTTATTGACCGATTATGTATACAGCAAAGCACAGGAACCGTAGTGCACTGTGAGTACATTCTGTGAGTGCATTCAGGCCCGCTGTGTGAAGTAGTGGCTGGTTTTTGTTGTTGAAAAGAAATCCTGCTGTCACTCTGTGGTGCTAGAAGTCAGGACAGTGGCTACCCTCAGGAGGGGGACTGCAAAGGACGGCAGGGGCCTCCTGTATGAGGGCGATGTTCCTGACCTGGGTGGGGGGTGCACACGTGCATGCTAATCGACCCAGTGGGGATAATGTAATGTTGTTTTCATGTATGTTTTAAAGCATTTTTTATTCTGCTAGATGATTAATATACTACATCCTTCTTAAAACAAAAGAAGACAAGGAGGGAATCAAGAATGGAGAGAGAGAGGGAAAGGGGTGGGGGAAGAGGAGGAAGAAAAAGCTCTTTGGACTCAGAATTGAAATAGCTCCAAGATACACAACGAAGTTCAGGTCCTGGTTGGTTATCTTCGTGGAGAGGTGACAGGGTCCAAAGAAAGTTAAACTTCTGTTATACTTTGTAATTTAGTAGCATCTCTGAATTCTTAGCTCAAATCCCTTGGCCCGAAGGGACTCCCTATCTTGATAATGAGGTGCAGCTTACACCTGTGGGAGAAGGACCCCTCTGGGAGACGTGGCTGAGGGTCCTGGAACCAGCTTCTCCTCTTCCTATTCTTGTGGGGTGACAATCTGTGATCCACTTATATTTCATTTTGGACTACCCCATTTTCCAGATTTCCAACCATTATTTTGTATTTGGAAGTTTCTGATGTCCCCCACGGAGACATGGAGCATGTGTACATTTGTGTAGGTAAGTGTTCTCACACGGGATATATACCATAGGACACTTACTTTCCAAAGGAGACCACGATTTGCATATGCACTCCCACCTCCTCCATGAAAGCTCTGCTTCTGAGTCCAGACAAAGCCGGCACACATCATCTCGTACTTAATAAATCCCCTCATGAGCGTATTCGAAAAATTCATTTCTGACCAGGAGACCAATTTTTTTTTAACTTCCCACTCTAAAACACTTTCAAGATCAACTTGGTAGAGTGAACATCTGTTACTTCTTACATGAAAACAGGCTCCAGTGCAACCAGGCTCCCTGGGAAACTCTGGCCCTTGAACTTAGACCACCACTTAATGTGAAAAGAAATGATGGTCATGGAAACTGTAACGGGACAATTTACTTTACTGAACATAAACAGAGTGATAACCCCACCAGCAAAGCTAATCACTGAATCCAGCAGTCCTCTGACTTGGGTGTGCAAAAGGATTGCCTAGGGAACTTAGAAAACCCAAATTTGTGGGTCTCACTCCAGACATTCTGAGCAGCCAGTCTGGGATGGGACTTGAAAATCTGCATCCCTAACAAGTTCCCAGGGATTACATGTTGAGAACCACTGACTAATCTTCTCTTTAATTTTATTTATTTTATGTTTTTGCCAAAGGGCTTGTGAGCTCGCTGGAGAGAGAAGAAAAGTGGGAAATGACTCTTCAGGAGGAACAGCCATGCCACGATCCCTTCTCCTCCATTCTCCTCTTGGGGTTTTTGGCAGGCATACATACCTATCTAGCGTGAATTTTAAGCCACTGGGACTCAAACCACCGTTAGCCATGTGGGAGTCCAACACCTTGACCATGCCACATGCTGGTCCCATCCACTGACTAATCCTGATGCATGATATAGTTTCAAAGCAACTGAACAATTTCGCTTACGGTCCTGAATGAAGTAGGGATCAGCTTCCGGAGCATACTGTTCACTGAAGTCGACCAAGGCATCCCGTCCATATGGCTGCCGGCGTCCTGTCACAGGGATGTTACACAGCTGGGCATAGTCATCTGAAGGGAAACGACAAGCAGAGAGACCCTGTCATGCATGGCTCGCACCTGGGTACACCCACCGGCAGCTCAGAGCAACAGAGCCCGCCAACACCCCATCCCACACGTGGTTCCATATGCCATACACCACGGAGCCTGTCTAAACATCAGCTGAGTCTAAACATTGTCCTATGGGAACCATGTACAGTGACAAACAAGTGCTTCAGAGCATAATCAAGGGTCTACACTGAAGACCAAAACCCAGCGGCCCAATGGTCACATCTAAGACCAGAAAAGAACAGGGACAATGGGCCAGTGACAAGCGTTGCAGTCTTTTTAGAAGGATGACTTTATCCAAACCAGACAGGTGTTATCATCAAACTCATTTTAAGGTATAATGTAGTCATTCTGCCAGAAAGGTACTTTTTCACTCACTAGAGACAGGAAAAATGTATCCTTGGTGACCAAACACGAGACAATACCAAACAAGGATGCTGTTAGATACCTTGATTGATTTTGGTAGCCACTCTCGTAACTCAGTCCCACCCTAACTCTACAGGCCTTGTAAACTTTATAGCGATGGCGATGACCATTGTTAACAGTAATAGTAAGTGTGGGCGATAGCAGCACAGAGCGAGCACACTGCTCTGTGATGCTGAACCCACAGGGGAAGTGCTGGTTTGTGTTCCAAGGCCTCTCTGTACATAACAGGCATGCACAGGCATACCAAGCATGCCATGATCCAGGCAGTCGGGAAGTGGGTTGTAGCATAAAGACCCTGTTGAGGCTGCCTATCTTCTCTCTCAATCTCACACCCAGAATAAATAAACTTAAAAAAAAAAAAAAAAGTATCGTCGTAATAACATCTAAAAGTTGTATAATGCTTACTGTGTGCCACGTATTATTCTAAGCACTCAGTCTACATTAATACATTAAAACACTCGCACGACTCTATGAAGAGGTTCTGTTACCATGTTTGAGGAGTGAAGAAACCAAAGCAAACAGAGGTTAAATGACAGCTGGGATATGGCAGCACCAGATCTGAAGCCAATAAGGAAACTCCAGAGGATAAGCTTTTAATTAATGAAGCTCCAAAGCACATGCTTTGAACATTCTGCTCCTCTGGAAACTAACTCCACTCCTCAGGAATTCTTGTCCTGACCCACATTGTGCCTCAGCTAGATTCACATGCAGTGACCACGTCCCAAGGCTATATTCCTGTCCCAAGCTGGGTCAGTCCCATGGCTTCTGACTTAACTCCCCTTGAATCCTCCTTGTAGCACCCAACTAGCAGGGGATGTTGGTTTTCCATCTGTCCTGAAGTTGCTGAGCTTTTAATGCATATCATGGTCCCAGACTCCTCCCCACATTTAAGAATAGTCATTTAGAAGGTCGAACAGAAGGCTGTAGAGAGGACAGCTTCACGTTCTGAATGTATTACAGAAAATACATTCTCCAAAGATGCATCCTCTAGTCGGTAAGAATGTGGGCTCCCCAGATGTCAACAGCGCTGCCAGGCCGGTAAGGGGCAGACAGGACAGTGGCCACTAGGACTAGATGGACATGCTCAGAGCAGTCACACAAGGCAACTGCCACACCTGCCTGGACTTTTCCTCTTCAACAAACACAACTGAAGAAGAACACTAAGGCAGTTGTGTGCTCTCTGAAGGCTTTCCTCTCCCTACTGACAAATGTGTGTCTATACACACATGCACACACACATCCTCACTGACAACTGCACCAAGGAAGCATAAGATGAGAAAAGACCTCAAACCACTAGACTGAGTAGGACTCTGGTCATCCCTTCCTAAAGTCCTCCTTATGTGGAAACATTCTAGGAACAACATCTAGACCGAAGACATCTCCAGCACTTTTGCATGAAACCATTCCATGGGAAATTTTAATTTCATTACGGAAATATCTGAACCTGGAAAAAGATCCTTGACTCAAAAAAATAAATACAAAAATAACATTTCAAACAGGACAGCACAAATGGCTGTCAGTTCAGCTTAAAGTTTGAAAATGCAGAATTAAGGGTTTCCCTGTGAGAGCAAGATTGCTAAAATGTTTCCACGTTTTAAGAGCTGAGGTCATCTTCTCTCGTGACTTTTTATATACAATTCTTGTACATCTGAAAGGGAGGTCTATTCCCCTGGTGCCATGAGACACAGTTGTGATTAAAAGCAGATACTAAAAATGAATTCATTCATTCACTTATTTTATACAACTAAATCCAAAAAGGGTTGCATATCTTCCTCTTGGACATCTGTCAGTTGTCAGGGAAGCCTCACTGAAACTGAAGGTCCCAGGGACGTGGAATGACACACTTCAGGATGGCTAGGCCTGTCTGACCCTCAATCCTGAGTTCTTTCCCTAGATCATGCCTCCTCCACTGAAGAAAAGGGGTGGCCTCAATTCTGCAAGCTCTTACCATCTAGTAAAACCAAAGGGGTGAATGTGAGGATTTAGGATCAGCTTCCTGGAAAGGCAGTATCTGAATAAACTAAGTGAATGAGTAAGTGTTAGGAAAAGATATTTGGGGTTTATTTATTTTGTTTTTCCTAGAGAATGTGTGTACTTGCCAGAGAAATGAAGTTGAGAGAGAAAGTCCATTGAGGTGTGATCATGCTGTAACTCTCCTCCATTTCGCCATCCTGTTGGGACTTGGGGGAGGCATGCACACATCTGGTGAGACGTTCAAATCACTGGGGTCAGGACTTGAACCCTGTGATCAGTCATGTGGGATCTAGCTCTCTTAACCACTAGGCCACAGTCACTGCCCTTGGATTAATTACTATTATTATTTTTTAAGATTTTTGCCATAGGGCACATACCCTTATCAGAGAGAAACAGACAGACAGTGAGAAGGAAAGTGAGAAATCACTTTCTCTCAGAGGGATAACCATGCCTCAATCCCTTTTCCTCCATTCTCCTCCTGGGATTTGGGGCACACATGCACACCTGCCCAGCATAATTCTTAAACTGCCAAGTCCAGGACTTGAATCATCATTGGCCCTGTGGAAGTCTGGTGCCTTAGGTTAGTTTTTAAAAGAGCTTACCTACAGGCATCAAGAAATTGAAAGTTTTATTTAGGGACTAGCGAGTAGTTCTTAAAGAAAGCTAACCTGATGCAGGTAAGGACAGTAATGGAAAGATGGTACCTCTGGGATTTCCTGAATCTTCTTTCCTCTCTCTCTTCTTCTCCTACCATGCATTTCCCTCAGAACATTCTAGAACATATTGTCCTTTGTTGCTTCACTTTCTCTAGTAAGTCAACATTCCAAGCTCCAATAAGGTTTAGGTCAATTATCAAAACATCATTTCTGCATTATGTGTACTCTCTTTTGTATTTGAAGATGTGCTACAGTCCCATCATCACCAGGACATGTATTTTATTTTGGGGGGTGTATGGGTGAGCCTGTCCTAATCCATCCGTGCTGCCTCTCCTGTTGTGCACATTTGCAATGGTTCTTGGCCAGGGTCAAGGGTGAAGTGAGCATGGGATAATGGGAAGGATGTGGGCTTTGGAGGCGGAAACCTGAGCACCAGCGGTGATTGTACCATTATTTTCCTGCTCACAATCTGGGCACGGCTCAGTTTCCATTTTGTTCCATGACGAGGATTATCCTTGTTTGTTTACCTCTGTGTTATGGACATGTGAAACAAAGAGATAGTTCGTAAATCCTAAAGCACCAAGAAAATGAAGGCTACACATTTTCTGTTGTAGGTAAAATCACTCACTGCCCAGTTGGAGATAAATGAGGATTTTCAAAGACAGAACAAATGACTGATAGAAATTTGAATGTTAGCAATAAATTTAAGAACAGTTGTCCATGGGCACAGAAGTGTGCAGTGAGTTAGGAGCAATCTCGAGATGTTTGTAGGTTTTTGTTTCAAGATGGCACGGAAGGCCAGCCACAGCGGGGCAGTAGCGGCGTGTTGGCTCTGTGGTGCCGGATGCATGTGAAGTATCGGGGACATGGTTTCTGGTTAAGCTCTACATTCCTGGTGCATGTGAACCCTCATGTGATCCAGGCTGGCTAGGAGGGCTGGGGGGAGGATTGTGGCATGAGACCCCCCATTGAGGGTTTTTCTTTCTCATCAAGGAATTACACAGGCTTGGAAAAAAAAATAAAAAAAGATTATATGGAGTTTTTAAATAAATGGAGGAAAACTCTAGCTAAGAAAATAGAAAAAAAAGTCTTGAAGAAAATAGAGAAAAAAGCAGATGGTGTAAAGGTTACATCACTGGACTTTCACATGGTCGACTGCAGTTCAAGACCTGAACCCATTTCAGAGTCCATTCCTGCTACCTGCGGAGGATTATCCTGGTTTGCTTACCTCCATATTACCGACAAGTACTATCTTGGTAAGCAACAAGATAGTACTGTGGAGCTGTTCATAAATTCCACATTATAGGTAAAAATCACTCAGTCTCCAGTTGGAAATAAATGAGGTTTATTTATCTATAAACACACCAGGCGGCTTGAAACTCACACTAGGCACGTATGCGTACATGCCCAGAATCCTGAGAGGAAAATGGAGGAGCGATTGTGGCATGGCTATCTCCCTGCAGGGATCGGGGGCAGTGTTGGATTTCTCACTTTCTGTCTCTCTGGTGAGCACATGTGCCCTATACCAAAAATCTTTCTTTAAAAAAAAAAAAGTCTTTATGGACTTTATCTCAAATAATACGGCACAAAACTGCGATTGTCTTGGCAAATGTAAGTATTCGGTTGGACAGTGATAAAGTATAAGCAGTAGCACATTTTAACATGAGATCAACCAGAAGTCGGAGAATAGAGGAAAACTGATAACTTACAATTTTCAGTAAATGCCTGACTCTATTAAAAATATCTGGTGGGGCCAGCAGGTGGCGTTGTAGTTAAGGCGTTGGACTCCCACATGGCCAACTACAGTTTAAAGTCCCAGACCTGGTGGGTTGCGCGCTCTCTCTCTCTCTCTCGCCCATGTACTCTGTAGCAAACTAAAAATAATATTCACATAAAATAAATAATTCTTTAAAAACAAAAAGAAACGCCTAGGGTTGCCTCCAGTAGGTGGTGTGGACGTTAAGGCACTGGATCTCACATGGCCAGCTCTGCCCTTTGAGTCCCAGATCCAGGGGCTTGAAAATCACACTGCGTGTGTGTGTGTGTGTGTGTGTGTGTGTGCATGTGTGTGTGTGTGTGTGCATGTCCAAAATCCTGAGAGGAGAATGGAGGAAGAAGGGACTATGGTATGGCCATCCTCCCCCAGAGATGATTTCTCACTTTCCCCGTTTCTGTCTCTTTCCAGTGAGGGCATGCACTCTATAGCAAATTTTTAAGAAGTCTTAGGTAGAGAGTATAAGTAGGTTTACAGGAGAGAGTAGGTTATAGAAGTGGATTTTACCATCTTTCAGGGAAGTAACAGGGACATCACAAAACATTCTAATGAATCGTGGGTGAGGGGTCCTCTTCAGAACCTTGGTATGGGCGTATTCTAGCAAGTGCTGGACCTCTGAGTACCCCAGGCCACAGCAAGACCCTTCCAGCTCAGAAGTGCTTGGCCTTGGCTATCCCCAGGGTTGGGTCACTGTGAGGCTCCAGCTTGGAGAAGGTGCAGTGTGCTGTGGCTGCCTGAGGACACAGCGCCAAGAGCAGCAGGTCCCTCAATGTCCTCCACAACTTCCCATGAAGACCCATGTGTCTGTCTTGGCTGCTGCTTTATCCAGCTCAACGTGTAGAGATGAACATACATTTTCTGTCCTAGCGTCCTTTTCTTTCTCCAAAAGATCCCCTGCTTTTGCACACCAGCCACAATAAATCACCTAGTTGTCTGGGGCTTGGGGCAAAGGAACAGTTTTGCTCAGCGTGGCTGTCCTGGGAGATGAGACAACACCATTTCTGAGACCCCATACGATGTGTCCATGGGATCTGGCCAGACACAAATGTGGAATGAACAGGAAATGGAACTATTCACACCTCAAAGTCCCTGCCCCACCCACTGCATTCCCCACTCTGCAAGCACCAATGTTCAGCTCTTGATCAAGTTATGAAAGGCATACAGGCATGATGTGGAACACCATCACTAAGTGATCGACATGAGAGCCAGGCCGCGGACCATGCTGATTTCCCTGGCATGGCAGACTCAAGTGACAGATGGTGCTGACTTTTTAATTTTAAATTAGAAAATTAAAGAAAAAAGAAAAACAGTTTAAAAATGACCCCCTGGAGCCCATGGGCCTGGGGCCCCTGCTGTCAGCAGCCATGGGAGCACATGACTGTCTCCTGGCAGGAAATCTCCATTCTTGATGGCAGACACATCTGCAGGGCTCTGGACAGTCACATGTCACAACGCCACTCTGGCATGTGAGGAAACCAGGAGGGGACGCTTTAGTTCTGCACTGAGGCCGATTAAATTCAGCTGCCTTTAGGAATGAGGAAGAGATGTGTATCGTTCTATACATGCCAGGGGTAAAACCTCAGTGCTTTCTGAAGTCTGAGCAGTATAACTTAAAATACAAGAGGGACAAAGACCAATTGTTATGCATTCAGAAAAATCGTATATACATTCATCAAATCACTACACCAGGCATTTTCTTACAGGTTTAAATATGGATTATTAATTGATGACGGTGTCTGGAAAACACACACACACATGTAGGAAATAAAGGGTGGAGACGGGGAGAATGGAATGAGTATTTATGCCAGGGCCTGCTGTGCCAACTTTGTAATAGGCACTCCCTCTTTTTCAATTACTATATATGTTTTTATTTATTTCGTGTGAGAGAGAGAGACAGATAGAGACAGAGAGACACAGGCACTCCCAACAGGGTCTTCACACTGCAGTCTACCCCAGCCTTTGCCAGCCAGGTTCATGGACAGGCAGGGGTGTGCCCACTGTGCACAGGGAGACCTTGGGACACAAAGCCAGGACATACCACACCTTGCTTCAACAGGTACTTTTCTTTATAAAAAAATTAACAGAAGTTATTAGAATAGAAAGTTACTAGAAAGATGTTGACCGCCTGTAGACATTCCATCCAGTTCTGGTAAAGGAATGTGGAAGAGCGGCCTCGGCTGGTATCGCCACCAACACCGGGGGAACTGTTGGGGTGTCTCTCCACTCCGCTCTTTTTCAAAGAATAAATTCTTACTCACCGTTCTTGCTACACAAGCAGTCACTCTGCTTCCTTGAAATTAAAATGTGTGGAGTTGTGACAGAGAATTGGGTACACTAAAAGGAAAAAGGACTGCGGGCCAAAACCTTGAGTTCTAGTCTTAGTTTCTCCACTTCCCAGTCTCTTGGTCTGGACTGTTTCTTTGAACTTTCATTTCTCTCTGAGCGGATTATGGTGCTCTTTGCTCTAGCTGGATTAAAAATGATCCATTTATTGTTAAAGGGATGCATTTTGTGTGTGTGTGTTTTGTTTTACCACAATGCATGTGCACTTACCAGAAATAGACAGGGGTGAGGGTGGAGGAGCAAAAAAAGCACCTCCCATGAGGCATGATCATGCCACAATCCCTTCTCCTCTCTCTCTCCCTCCCCTTGGAACTCTGGGCAATGCAAGGACCCAGGCCAGCACTTCTCAAGCTGCCACTTGTGGGACTCAAACTGTGAGGTCAGCCAAGTGGGATCCAGCTCCTTCCACCACCAGGCCAAGGAGCCAGCACCATCCATTGTTTCATTGACTGGTTGATTCATACATTTATATAACTAGAGGCAGAAAATATGGAAAGGGTGGGGTCTAGGAGAAAGGAAGGATATGATGACGGCACACAGGGCATGCGCAACAACTTATTGGGACAACAGAAGTAGTGACTAAGGTTAGCCCAAAAGAGTTAGAGAAGGCTTCCCTCTGGAGGTGAGCCTCTGCAGAAAGGATGTCAACCAGGAGGAGAGGAGGGAAGGGAACTCAGGGAGGCATATGCTTGCAAGACAGATAAAAAAGCAAGAGGGATCTCGAGTGCCATGCAATGCTGGCTACAAGAGCACAAGGTAAAAGGGGAGTTAGCTGAGTGCACTATGAAGCTCCAATGTGCCACGCACCAGGTACTGCTGCATACACTGCTTCATTTACAGCTCAGAACCTTTGCGTCCTGACTTTCCCTACAACCCAATAATAAGCTCCTTTAATTTCTGATAAGAAAGCTCTAGTTTGTAGCACACCTTGCCCAAGGTCAGGTGGGAGACCTGAACCGAAGGTGGTCTATCTGCCAAACCATGTTCTTTCACACAACTTTTCCTTCTGAAACCCTGAGGAAAAAAAAACCCATAAAGTACACTCCCTAGACTTTAAGCATCAGGTACGTATTTAGCTCAGCAATAAGCATCTGTGACGCCATTTCCAGGGAGAGCAATAACCGTGAATGCTGATGAGCTCAGCTCCACCAGGGTCAGCTCTATCATTAGCAGGATTTATGTTTATTGAATTTGCTCGATTTATTAGGTGAAAGAGATCAAATTGCTTAATGTCCAATTAAATTGTACTTGTTGAGGACAGGGAAGTAATGAAGTCTAAAGTCTTGGCAGGGTGTACATTCGGTGGGGCTCCTGTAAATGCCGGTGCTCTGAGGAAACTCGTGGGCCATCGACCAATCAGGTTCTCCCCTCCCCCAAACTTTACTTAATGTTACCCTCCTAAGGTCAGCCCTTCCCGGTGCCTCCCACCAGGCTAACCGATCTGTTGGGTACAAATGTCAAAAAATGGAGGCTCTCGTTACATCCCAAATCCTCAATTTAAAAAACTGCATTTCTGTCATGGTAATAAATGATGCCACACATAAAAATAATACTTGATAACATGAATTTTAAAGACTATGTGAAAGATTTTCCTCATTTTTTAAAGTATACAGGACACTGGAAATACCTCAGGTCTTATATTCAGGCAGTCTCAGAGGAAATTGGGAATGAGGTAACCTGTATTATTATTATTATTATTACTTTTTAATCTATGCCATAGAATGTGTGCGCTTGCCAGAGAGATACAAAGAGAGTGAAAGTGAGAAATCGCCCCCGGGGATGGCCATGCCACAATCCCTTCTCCTCCATTCTCCTCTCAGGATACTGGGCACGCACACACACGTGATTTTCAGGCTGCTGGGTCCAAGTTTCAAACCACAGTTAGCCATGTGGGAATGCGGCACCTTAACCACCACACCACCTGCTGACCCCTACCCTCTAGTATTTGAGAAGAGACAAAACCGAACAACACGATAAACAGGCAAATAGGAGGAAAGTTTATATGTTCATTTTCTAAACTTTATCTACTTCATATTGCTTGGACTGCAAGGACAAACCATTTCATTCCCCCTTTCCTGCCTTTTGAACACCACTTGGAAGCAACAATCTGAGAAATCAACGACTAGGAAAAATGAATATTATATATAAGGAGTACATTCTGTTTCCTCTTTTAAAGTTTTTCGTTAACCAAGTAGGGATTATTTAAAAACAGGAGCTGAGCGTGTGCTGAAGAATAAAGGGGAGACTGCATCACATCGCGAGGGTTCTAACCGCCACGGAATTGCTCCTGCTGGAATGCTTAATTCTGTTATATGAATTTTGCCTTCAAAAGAAAAAAGGCAAGAGAAATGAAAACACAGGAGAAAATGCTTTTCATATGTTAAGTCTGGAATGCACCTAGTCTACTTTAAACTGGCAAAATGAGGAAATAAGACCAGATCATCTCTAAGGTTCTTTCTAGCTTACATATTCTATGATTCTAAAAAGAAAAGCATTCAGGGACCAGAAGATGGCATAATAGCTATGCCTCTGGATGCCCATATGGCCAACTGCAGTTTGAGACCCAGACCTGACAGCACGTACCCAAGATCCCGAGAGGAGAAGGGATTGTGGTGTGGCCTTCCCCCCAGGAGGTGATTTCTCGTTTTCTGTCTCTCTGTCCCTCCAGTGAGAACACTCATCTACAAAAAAAAAAAATCTCTCTCTCTTAAAAAATAAAAAAGGAAAAGGAAGAAAGAAAACTATTCTTACTATTAGGCTACAAAAGTCTCGGGAAGACAATTACTGAAACTCCTGGCTGCAATATGAGGTAATGACCACTAGGTGGCACTGTTGACTTCAGGTGGTGCTCACCCGAATGTTTTCAAAGTGAAAAACATGGACTTGAGTATGGACAAGCCGGTCTTCTCAAATACTTTTCTTTCCCTGAGAAAACTCAGGCTTAGAGAAATTTAATAATATTCCAGAAGTCAAGTAAAAATAACTTCTCTAAGTTTTCTTTTATTAAAAAATAATAAATTATTAAAATATGAAGACTGGATCAGCCCCATAGTATTGTGGTTAAGGGAGTCGGAACCCACATAACTGACTCTGGTTTGGCCCTGGTGGTGTGTGTGTATATATACCTCAGATCCTGAAAGGATAGAGAAATGGAGGAGGGATGGTGGTGTGACCCTATCTCATTGGATAGAGAAATAGAGAAGGGACTACCATGTGACTCCACCCCACAGGTGTGTGTGTGTGTGTGTGTGTGTGTGTTTGTTCTCCCTCTGTATTTGACAAGCACGTGTGCCCTCTGACATTTTTAAAAAATAATAATATATAAAGATTTAAGAATTGTTTTAAAGTATATTTTAATCTTACCTCTATAAAAGCTTTTTTTCTAGCCGTAATTGTCTTATAAGATTAACTAGGAAGAAACCACAATAAATACATCATTTGAATTCAAAACCTTACCAAACAAATATGTACAATGATAGTCTTGTGGTCACACACAGTCATCATAGTTCATTCTTAGGGTAAACATCAAGTAGTAGTAGTATTTTTTAAAAAATTATTTCATTTAACTTTATTTATTTGCTTATTTTATTTATTCATTTTAATTTGACCAGAAAGAGACAGAGTGAGAGCAAGAGAGAGAAAGTGAGAAAGCAAGCCGCCAGGTCCAGGACTCAAACCACTGTCAGTCATGTAGGAGTCCAGTGCCCCTAACCATCACGCCACCTATTGGATCCTCAACTAGTATTATTAAAGAGAGAAAAAAAATTGTTTCATATTTTAAATGTTTATTTAAAACACATTGTATTTAAAGTATTTAATAATTTAAAACAGTAGCATATTCCCTCATGAGCAAATCATTTAATTCAAGATACCACTGGAAGAGCATTTCTAGAAAACTGAATACTTATTTATAGTCATAATTCCAAAGGAGAAAATTTAATTTACTAAGACACTTTATACCCTTGAGATAAAGTAGATCGCTAGACCAGCTGGTGGAGTGGTGGTAAAGGCACTGGATCCCACATGGCTGACTCTGTGGTTAGAAGCCACGACCCAGTGGCTTAAAAAACATGCCGGGCACACATATGTGCCCCAACTCCCTAGAAAATGGAGAAGTGATTGTGGTTTGGCTAGCCCATCTTGACAGTAATTTCTCATGTTCTCTCTCTTCTCTGTCTCTCTCTTGTGAGCATACACATCTGACAGGGCGAAAATGCTGCTTTTGGTGACCAGCTTGTTTTTTTTTTTTTTTTTTTTTTTTTGAGAGGTTTTTGCTATAGGGCGCATGTGCTCGCCAGACAGAGAGAGACATAGAGACAGAAAGCGAGAAATCACCCCCCAGGGGGGGATGGTCACACCACAATCCCTTCTCCTCCATTCTCCTCTCGGGATCTTGGGCACGCACGCACAAATGCCCGGCGTGAGTTGTAAGCCACCGGGTCCGGGACACGAACCGCTGTCAACTACACGGGAGTCCAACGACATAGCCATTACGCTAACTGCTGGTTCCCCAGCTTGTTCATTTTACAAGCATGCCTTACTTTCTCTACTTTGGTTCTAAATGACAAAGCTTCTAATAGGACAATGGTGATGTTATGATTCTAAAGGAATTTATTTTCTATTCTGAATATTTTATATAACAGAGTGTGGCCAAATACTTTCCAAGCATGCGTCATAGTGACACCTCAAAGTCCACGCCATCTAAAACACTGAAATCTCAGAAATGCTTATGTTTAGCAGGAAATGAAGGAGTAAGATTTGCTCTATCAGGGCAGGTGCTCATTTGTCTGTTTTTAAAATCTGTCAGAAGGCACATGCCCAGAGAGAGGCAGAGGGAAAGGGAGAAATACCCTTCATGAGGAATGGCCACACAGCGATCTCATCTCCCCTCTCCCTCATTCAGGACTTTGGTGTACACATACACACATGTCCAGTGTATTTTGCTTTTCTTTTTTACTTAAGAGATTTTTGCTATAGGGCACATGCTCAAGAGATAAGGAGACAGGAAGTGAGAAATCACTGCCCTGGGGGGACGGCCATGCCACATTCGCGAAGGGAGCTTTTCAAGCTGCTGGGTATGGGACTCCAAGCACCTATTTGACCTGGTGGGATCCAGCTTACCTAGTCACCAGGCCACAGGCTGGTCCTGTTTTGCTTTTTAACTCAGACTGAGGCAAACCATGTGTACTTTTCTTCTACTATATATTTAATTCATGACAATTAATAAATAGCACAACCAGAATCCGACTTTCTTGCCCATGGCTTTCTCTTCCTCTACTGTACCTGCCAAAACAGGGAGGCTGTTTTAACTCACATTTTAGCTCCCTTTTCTCTTATGAGCTATTTTCCATTTTTGTACCTGGCACCTGTTCTGCCAGTCATTCCTGTTTACTTAGCCCCTTCCAGAAGTCCAGGGGTCTCTTTCCCGGTTCAGTAATAGAGGCCCTCCGTGACCACAGACGCCCTGTCTGGCTGGGAGCCATCAGCAAGGTAGGACATCTCAAAGGGATGAACATGCCCCTTGGGAGAAGGCTGGTTCTGGATGGATTCATGTGTACTTGGAAAAACTATTTATTTATTTTCCCCTATCCTATTTTTCTTTTTTTTTTTTTTGATAGAGAATTTGCTACATGGTGTGTGTGCTTGCCAGAGACAGAGAGGCAGGGAGGCAGAAAGCGAGAAATCATCCCCCCAGGTTGGGGGGAATGGGCATGCTGCAATGCCTTCTCGTCCATTCTCCTCTTCAGATTTTGGGCACAAAGACACACGTGTCCAGCGTGAGTTTTAAGCCACAGGCTGGCCCTGTTTATTTATTTATGTATTTTTGTTTAACTAAGACCTGTGTACTTTTCTTCTGCTATATATTTAATTAATGACAATTAATTAAATTGCAGTCACTGCAATAGAACATCCTGATTGTAAGAACAGTACACATAGGAGTCTTGGGGTCCCCACTAACCTGGAAACAATGAGAACATGCTCTACACTGCAGGTGGGGTGAGCACACACATATTGTGGTATGCAGGCTCCCCATTCTGGTTTTAATTCTCTTTTAAAAAACTTAGTTTATTCATGATTACACAGTCAGGAAAGAAGGATCCTCGACAGGGTCTCACTGTGCTGTGACCCTCCTTTCCCTCGTCCTCGGGGGCATACATGCACCAGGTGTGTTTCAGGTGGACAAGGGGCCTGACCCCGCAGCTGGCCTACATGCACTGTGGTTCGGTTTGCTGCCGACTACGCCCCCAGGCTGGACCTGGGTTTAATTCTCTAAGAACTGGCTGAATCAGAGTCCTGCGCTTTCCCACCCCACAGGAACCTCAGCTGGCCTAACATGGTAATCCTGCTACAGAAATAAAAAGTAAATTAAGCTTAGAATATTCACATTTTTCAGTGAGAAGTTTTAGAGTGAGTTTTTCCCCTGTTAATGTGTATATCTAAGACAATCACGTAATACAGGATCTAATAGGCTTGTGATTTTTCCTTTTGAAAATTTTTTCTGTGTGCATGTGTTAAATCTGCCGCATAGAGACGCCCTCAGAGATGGCGACTTCCACTGGCAGTTGAGGAGTCTGGCAGAACACAGGTCCACAGGGAAGGGTCTGTGCAGGCCCCAGACACCCTCCCGGCCCTATCTGTGACTCGGGCCTCCTTTCAAAGAGGCTTCTAGCACCATTTAACAAGACAGTCATGCAGAATATACATTAGCTCAACATGCTCCCTAACACAGGTTTGGGTTTATAGTCATTGATAACACTGGGTCAGGCGCCTCACACATATTACCACATTTAACTCTCAAGTGACCTTCTGAGGGAGGTGTGGTCAATACCACTCTTTTATGAGTAAGCAAACTAATATAACAATCACATGACATCAAAAAGCTCTCTGTGCATAATTCACTACTGAATATTTTTATTTCGCAACAATCCTTTTCTAGCAAGAAAGTATTTTCACCCTTTCTTTCAGAGGGGTGAGAAGAAGCTTTCTAAAGATAAAAGAATTTTCTCAACAAGGTACAATATACATTACTTACTGGATATTCCATAAAGTATCTAATACAATCTAGTTTTGTGGATACCAAGAATTAAGTCTCAAATAACCAGACCATTTATGACTTAGAATATACTCAACGTGTACACAGTATATATGTCCTGTGTGTGGGCATGAGAGCCACTCAAATTTTTTTCCTAAAGAATTATTTATTTATTTAATTCCATTTGTTATAATAATTTTTTTTTTTTTTTTTTTTTTTTTTTTTTTAAATTTGACCAGAGAAAGACAGGGAGAGAAAGAAAGGGAAAGTGAGAAAACAAACTGCCAGATCCAGGACTTGAACTGTGGTTGGCCATGTGGGAATCCAGTGCCTTTAACCACCATGCCACCTACCGGCCCCAGGAGCCACTCAATTTTTTAAAATATTATTTACCTTTTATTTTAAAACTATTTATATATGTATGTATGTAGGTATGTTAATTTGATGAGAGAGAGAAAGAAAGATAAGAGAAAGCAGGCTACCAGGTCCAGGACTCAAACCGTGGTCAGCCATGTGAGAGTCCAGTGCGTTAACCACCACCTCTCTGCCCCAACTTTTTTACCTTGTTCGCCTGCTTTTAATTTTCCATTACCACTGATTTATAGTAATAATCTTCTTTAGTTATTGGACTGTAGGGAAAGTCATGATACATTTTTGCAAGGAAAAACAGAAAAATATGCCTTGACTTTCCTAACAACCTAATATAATATTCAGGATCTGTGATTTAAAAAAATGCCTTTATATTGAGAGTATTAATTATAATAACTTCACAGAGACATCTCACTTTCAGATAAAGGAGATTGAAGTAACTTGTCCGGTGAAATGGACAGGACCAGTGCCAAAGCAGAACGAGATCCCTGGGCTGACTGAATCGAAGGTGGTGACCACTTCCATTCTGTCTCACATGTAGGACATTCCAAAGTTCTTATTAACATTCCTTGGAAACATATTTTGTGGAAAAGCTTTTAAACCATGACTGCTGAAAGGCCCTTTACAACTATAGTCCTGTTACAATATTTTTTCAAGTTTAGTTCATGAGTCAAATCCCTGTCTTCCTTCACACCTCCAAGGGTACTGTAAAACTTCCATACTGAGATCTCTGGGAACACGGAAGGGCCATGCATGGATATGGAAGAAACTGCTAGCTCAATTGTTTTAAAACAGATTGCAAATTAGTTTACTGCTATAAAACTATATGAAGAAATGGGAGCAGATTGGCCATTATGAGGTTTTAAAACACTGTGTGTCCTAGCAAGTGATAAGTTTATTAAATAAGGGTTTCATTTGCACATTCAAATGAGTAATATTTAGGAATAATATGTTCTCATTCTGAATTTCATTTTACATTTAGTAAATATAAAGTGTACACCTATCTGCTTCAAAGTTGTTGCATAGTACATAAAAGTATTTGATATGTGATGAAATGAAGTACTGATGTAAACAATGCAATAAAACCAAAAGTAGCTAAACTGTTAAGTACTGGGTCACTGGGAAAGTCATGACATATTTTTGCAAAGAAAAACACATCATGACTTTCCTGATGACCTAATACTCTCAATTTCAGATAATTTAGTGATCTCTTCTTGAAAACTTGAAGCTGTTCTTAATGTATATGCAGTATAATGTATAATCATTCTCATAGCATTGTTCATGGGAATATGAGTAACTCTTAGAAATACCATCCATTCTCTTTCAGTGTAGTCTACCTGAACTGAAGGAAGTTAGACAGTACTGATATTGCTTTATTCAACAGATCCTAAGTGCCAATTTATTGCAAGCCTTTGAGCTTTTGTTGTTTTATTTGATGGATATTATAAACAAAACCTATTTATTCTTTCATTAGTCACTCACTCAACCTTTACACAGGGATACAGTGATAAGAAAATATACATATACAATGTCCCTGCCCTCAGCATTTAATCTGTTAGACTTTTCAGTTTACATGATGAGGAAGCTAAGGGGCAGATAGCCATTTGTTCAAGGGGGCCGAGTAACACGAGTAAAGTTGGGAGTAGGAGCCAAGTCTTGTGACTTACTAGCTAGAGCTCAGGGTCTTTCTTTTCCTACCACGTTAGTGACTGTAGCTTCCACTTGGCAATTAAAAGGCAATATTTATTTGGAGAAAAAAATAAACCAGTATGTGTTAATAGAAATAATTCACATAGTAGAAAGAGATAGTGATAGTTTACCACACATATTGTTCTATGCCTTGTTTATAAACATGAATTAGGCTCAGCTGCTGCTTGGCAGAATGAGGTCACCTGGAAAGCCAAGGTTCAATTCCCAGCCCAACCTAAAAATCTGGATATCGTGGCAAACACCATGGCAGGAGGATCTCAAAACAGACCATTTTTAAAAACAAACAAAAGTGGACCACACACATGTATATAGACACAAATATGGATTAGACAACATTCTATATTATGATCTCTAGATATATTTCATTTTGAAAATACAATACTTTCCACTACATAGATACACTATCATTAATCAATCAATTTCCTATTGACCAAACTGATGACAGATTTTCATTATGCAATTATATTTTTCTTCCTGGTAGTTAAGTACAAAGATATCTATAGGATAAATTTCCTGAGCTATAATTTTGGAATCAGATGTATTCATGTATAGTTTCAAACTCCTCTCCTAGCAACACTGAAAGCATCCACTTCTCTACATTTGGATCAATAATACTGTTTTATTAAACTAGTAACATTTTACATTTCTTTTGTGGCATTTCAGTTTCCTTTGAGATTTTTTTTAAGCACTCTCACCTCTACACCTGAAAATTTTCATTCAGGAGTTATGGCCAAGGTACTGTGTTGCAGTACATCATACCACCAATAGATGGCAGTCTCTCTTAACACTCTAGCCATCACATCAAGAAAATCTCTGAACTTCTAAGTTTTAGATCAAGATTTTATCAAGTCTTTATGTTTAATTACTTACGATAAGTTAATTATCTAAATTATTTACTTGGCAAACGTCTAATTGCTTTAGCAATATCGTCACAGAAGTGGGATCCTTGGGTACTTTAGATTCCAAAGTTCAAATATATCTAATGCTCTTTCATTTGCAGATCATTACATTTTCATTTCCATGAAATAATGACACCTTATATATCTTGTCATTAGTAGTTACATTTTCAAAAAAAACTTAAGTTTAGACTTAAGAGTAGCAATAAATAAAAACATTAAACATCTATTTTAGATTAAGGGCTAGGCATCAACAAGTTCTATTTACTGAGAATTACTGACACGCACTCCTTCATTAGTTCATTGAATACATAGGGATTGTTACGTATTATGTCCACTAAAATGTTTGGGGATACAGAGCTAAGGCACATCGCCTTTAATTTTTATCTCAGCCCTTAATTTTTCACTTTGTTACCTTTATATTCTGAAGAATACTCTTAATTAAGATGTGCTTTGAGGGGGACCAGCAGGTGGCATGATGGTTAAGGCATTAGACATTCCCACATGGCCGACCAGGGTTCGAGTCCTGAATCTGGTGGCTTGCTTTCTCACTTCCTCTCTCTCTCTCTCTCTCTCACACCCTCTGTCTCGCTCTGGTCAAATTAAAAAATAAAAGAATGAATAAATAAAATAAATAATTATTTCAAACAAACAAACATAAAAAAAAAGATGTGCTTTGAGATCTCAGGGGAGACAAGGACTCAGCTAACACTGAAGCAGTCAGAAAGTGGATTCTGGAGCCAGGATGTGTGGGTTTGAATCTGCCACTTACCAGTATATGACTGCAATAGGTAACATAACCTTCCTGTGCTTCAGATCCTCTTCCAGAAAAAAGGTGTCTAGCAGAATTAAATAGGTGTCTAGCAGAATGAAATATCTTAATAGATAAGGAGCATTTTCAACAGTGCCTGGTGAGACATCTTCAAAAAGTTCATGAAAAATGAGTTTGCAATTTTTTCTTTTTTGCACTGAAATAGATTCATATATAATTCCATTTCCCATGAACTTTTTGAAATCCCCTCAGGATATGTGGATTAACTATCATCATTTTTTTGCTATAGCTGAGACTCAGGAAAACCAAGCAACAGAAAATTCATATCTGAATAAACTCCATATCCACTGAAGATCTCAAAGTTCTGGTAACTCCGTGGGTTTCCTCTCCTATGGCATTAAACATTCCCAGAGAGATCCAACAATGACCACTCTCTGTCATTTATGATATAAATACAGTGGTTTGGTTTTCTTGACTTGCTTTCTCTTAGAGGCCAGCACAATGTCATAAGGAGCTCAAAGTTGAGGGCCCAACCACTGCAAACTTTTTTTTTAAAGAACTGGTATTGGGACCAGCAGTTAGCATAATGGCTATGTTGCTGGACTCCCATGTAGTCGATCATGGTTCGAGTCCAGGACCCAATGGCTTAAACTCACGCCGGCTGTGTGTGCTTGCATGCCCAAGATCCCAAGAGGAGAATGGAGGAGAAGGGATTGTGGCGTGGCCACCCTCCCCTGGGGAGTGATTTCTCACTTTCTGTCTCTCCATCTCTCTCTGTCTTTCTGGTGAGCACATGCGCCCTATAGCAAAAACCTCTCAAAAAAAAAAAAAAAAAAAAAAGAGAGAATTGGTTATTTAATTTTATTTATTACTATTTTTTAAATTTTTTAATTTTTAAAAATTTGACCAGAGAGAGAAAGGAAAAGTGAGAAAGCAAGTCGCCTGGTCTGGGATTTGAACTGCAATTGGCCATGTGGGAGTCCAGCACCTTATATCTGCCACCTGCTGTCCATGAAAACTTGTTGCAGAGAGGCTGTATCAGAGAGATTGTGAGAGGGAAGGAAAGGCAGAGGAGGCAGAGCTGGAGCAGGGCAAGGGAGGCCTGCAGAGTCTAGCAGGAGGTGGCTGTCTGTCCTCAACTATTTCAACAAACTGTCCACTGTCACACCTGCAGTGCTGCTGCCAATCATCTGGAACTTTCTAATTTAGTTTACGGTTCGGCCTCTGAGATTTTAGCTGAGGAATGAAATGGGATCATAAGCAGCCCCAGAAATATCCTGAATTACACAATTAGGCAATTCTTCTCACAGAAAGGAATTCTGACACTATCCATCGCCCTCCACTCATTTGCCCTGCATGTGGTACCAATCTGCAAGATGCCACCTGACTTCAGACAGCACTCTTCAAAGAGCCACTCCCACCTCTTCCGCCTACCAGGATTCTCAGATGGAGCTGCTGCTTTAGCAAGAATTAGTGCCCATGACCTATTGGACCAGAAGTGTGAAAGCTTGCTCCAGAGCCAAAGCTTTACTTTACACTGTGCTTTAATGCTCGAAGCTGATGACAAGTGGTGCGATTTATTCCTCAGATTCCTCCAGCACCGTTTCCATCACTAACTAATTGTTCCCCAAAGTAGTGCTGCACTCCTAGACAAATGGGAGGCATGGTGTTTGAAGGGCTGGGATCAGTTCAGTCCAGTGCTTAGATGGACAGACAGACAATAGGGTCCTTTTCAACTATCAAGATACCCAGGACCAGCATATTTTAAAGATTTGGTGGCAGAAATGATGAGCAAACCAGTTTTAAAATTCACACATTGTTTCCTCTTGGAAAAATTAATAACTGCCCGTATTAAAAGTTGGATTAACAAAGAAAGTCAGATGCTGGTAGATGATTCTAGAGCCTCATGAGTGCAGAGTGACGACCAGCTGCAGAGGGTTACCACCAGGCTTATTAGAAATATAGAATCCCCGTCTGTTTTTATAAGATCTCCAGGTAGGGGCCGGCAGGTAGTGTGGTGGTTAAGAGTGCTGGACTCCCGTATGGCCAACCACGGTTCGAGTCCTGGATCTGGCAGCTTGCTTTCTCACTTTCTGTCTCTCTCTCTCTCTCTCTCTCTTTCTCTCTGTCCCTCTCTGGTCAAATTTAAATTAATTAATTAACTAATTAATTATTCTTCTTTTAAAAAAAAGATCCCTAGGTAATGGATATGTCCATTAGCATTTATGAAGCAGTGGTCTAGAGCAGAAATTTCTATATTGAGAGCAATTATTGACCATTGCCTGTATTTGCTCTTTATCTTTTGCTATGCATTTCCTTTTTTTGACATTTCAAATTTTATTTTTCGTCATGCTATTTTTTTAAAGTTTATTAATTGATTTCTTTTATGAAAGATAGAGAAAGACTCAACAGGACCTCACACCACAATTCACCCTCAGTCCAGATCACATGCACTTGTGTGTGGGCCTGGCATACACAGTATGATCTTCAGATGCAAACCCAAGACCCTCCCATATGGGTCCAGGGTCACAGAATGTTGCTGCTGTGCCACCAGCTGCCCCTTCCCCCTCCACGCTACATTGGTTTTAAGTTATTTCTAAGGCAAAAGCTACTTTATTAAATAACCTTAGTAAAATAGTCTCATGGAATGAATTAAAAATGGATGCACTTCTCTTTCTAGCAATTCTTCCCTTTTAACTGTCCCGAGAATGTATTCGTCATAATCTCCTTCACGTCATACCTGCACACTCTTTGTAGCTTTAACAAGGCAATTTTACAAAGTGATACAGCAGACACTTTTGAGCACCTTCCTTCTTTTAGTGAGAAGTAGCTACAGCAGTAAGAAGGGAAATAATTTGTACATACAGTAACCAAGCACCCGGGTCAGGAGGTGTGGAGTCAATACCTTCCTGTCTTCCTCCAACACCAGGGGAAGGGACAAAACTGGGATACTAACCTGTCTCATTTTTTCCATTTAAACAAAGTTTCAACCACAGATCTCAAACTTGAAAGGAGATTTGTTCAAATAGTTTTTCAGTTAATTTTTGTTCCAGCTCCTTTTTTCTCTCTTACATGGTAGTTGACATAAAAACCTGAACTTTGACCTGTCAAAATGTTCTATAGTTTCTAATACTTTTGACCCAAAGTCAAAACTGTTAGAAATGAGAAGGACTACAAGGGGAAAAAAAAAAAAGTATCAGAAAAAATAAATCCTAAAGATGTATGCCACCAATTGCTAAGTGGTATGATGTTTCTTAGGGTCATTTATTATTCTCTGGAGAAATTGAATGAGGGTTTCAGGAATCACTGACAAGAGTCTGGTTATGTTGGTGCAGATGAGAGGCTGCTGCAGGAGGCTCGGCCCATGTGGGAGGCCCGGGCTGGACCTCAAACCAGTCTGAACAAGCTGGGTGTGGTGGCATGCACCTTTAGTCTTGGTTAACTGGGAGCCTGGGGCAGATGAATGCAATGGGAACACCCTGTCAAAAATACCTCTTCTCTCTCTTTCTCCCTTAAGGATAATAATAATAATAATGACAGGGTCTGGATCAGAGGTAGTCAGGAGGCAGATGTTTATGCATTCTTGCTCATCTCTTACACATATGCACACACACCCAGGCTGAAAGTGAGATAAAGGAGTGAGTACACTGCAGAGAAACGACAGGCTCCCAGTGCCTCCTGCAGAAGGAACGGGACACAGCTTACCCGAGTCTTTCATGGGGCAGAGAGCACACTGCATGCCCCAGGCCTCTCCGTACAAACAGCAGCACTCAGTGTACGTCGTCTGCTTGCCCACAAGAGGCCGGCTGCACACATACTCGTCACTCAGATGTTCCCAGCACAGATCCTGGTAGACATCGGTTTCTTCGATTTGCTCTGAAAGAGAAGACATGGTTCCATGACAATTGCACTGCTGTTCTCATTTCATCAGCACTGCAGTGGAAGCCAGCGAGGCTCAAAGTTTCCATCCCTATTTCTAAGACCGACTTCCAAGTAAAAGTCTGAACCCAGCCTGGTCTTTCCATGGATTAAATCTCTGTCATCTCCAACTGGGTGTCATTCCATTGGCAAAAATTCACTCTGCCTGTCACGTTCCAATGAAATCTCTCCCTATAACTTCTTTCGTTATAATATATACCCCACTATCTTGCCTGTTTTTCAGAAGCCTGATGGACTTCGTGTTCTTTCCACTTTGCTTTTCCACCTTTACTCCTCTGTCAGCTCCTACCATTCTTTTCTATAGGATAGGTTTTTGATTCATGCTTTACCTGCTGAAGCCCTGGACCAGTGACAGTTTTTTTTTTTTTCTTTGAGTCCTCAATTCTAACCTTCCTGCCTTTCAGTTGACGTCATCCAAAGCAGTCTTGTGAATGTGATGACCAATTATGCCAATTATTAGTGGTGTGTTGCCTCATTAGAGAGGAACAGGATTTCCTCTAAGTGGAGTCCAGGGCTTTCTACCATCTTATTGAACTCCATTCTCTCCTTTGCCAGTCTTATCCATGGCCTCCACTCCAGTTAGCATATCCAATTATCTTTCTCTGAACTTACACCTTCCTTCACTGCCTTTGAAGGTCAAGTACAATGACCCCTCAGGCATGAAACAATTATGTCATCTGTTTGGCCACCTCACGTTTTATTTATTTATTTAAATACGTCAGAGGGTATGTGTGCCCGTAGGAAAGAAACAGAGAGAAGGGAAAAATAAGAAATCATCCCCCATGAGGTAGGGTCTTACTACAATCGCTTCTTCTCCATCTCTCCCTCTTTCGGGATTTTGGACACAAACGCATGCTGGGCATGTTTTTCTAGATGCCAGGCCCAGGACTTGAACCACATGGTCAGCCATGTGAGATCTGGCCACCTTAACCACCAGGCTATAGGCTGGCTCGTGTCCAT
The DNA here is from genome assembly GCA_026018925.1 of Tupaia tana. Lineage (NCBI taxonomy): Eukaryota > Metazoa > Chordata > Mammalia > Scandentia > Tupaiidae > Tupaia > Tupaia tana. The sequence continues at coordinate 200,415,005 of JAKSZU010000003.1, forward strand.
TCAATGGTTATGTTTACAATATTAAATCTCCTAAATACTGATGACATTTTATTACTTCTCCTAATATCTCAGTTTAATTATTTCAAAATACTCAAGAAATTTTTTTTTTAAGGTTTTTGGCATAGGGCATGTGCATTCACCAGAGAAAGAAAGAGAGTAAGAGGGAAAGTAAGGAATTATCCCCCAAAGGAGATGACTATACCGCAATCCCTTCTCTTCTATATTCTCCTCCTGGGATTTAGGCATGTATACACACTCACCTGGAGTGATTTTCAAGCCTCCAGGTATAGGACTCCAACCACAGTGGTCCATGGGCCATATGGGAGTCCAACACCTTAACCACCATACCACCTGTCCACCCCCTCCCCCCTTCCCAGGCAGCATCTCTAATATTTTCCAGTAGCTCACAGTTTGGTCAAAAAGCAAGTTCATGATATATGGACACACGTTAGCACCTTGCATCGAAACATACCATTTGATTCAGTTGGTCGTATGCATCTCTTTTCCGAAGCATCAAGGACCATTGGGTGGGTACAGAAGCAGTTATAAGAACCTTCTGTATTAACACACTGGCCATCAATACAACTGTTGGGATCCTGACATTCATCCATATCTTAAGAGGAAAAAACATTACTGAAGAAAATCAGCAATCAGTCGTACCTCACACACTTACCGAACTTGACCCATTACTACGTTTACTCCAGATTCCAAGGGCTGCCATCTTTTAATTAACTACACCTTATCTTCCAGAAGAGAGCAGTTTAAAAGTATAAATGGGAATGATTGGGAAAACAATGTTGCTGCCGCTGACGTTAAATATAGAAAGCAAACGTCTACAAACAGGATATGCTTAGAAATTTAAGATAAAAATGCTTCTTTATGATACTTTAAAAATTATTTCCTTTCTCAGTGTTTTCCTGCCCAGTGTATATGGTTTTCTGCTTAAGCACTGAAGTCTGGGTCAGCACTGCATGGTATGAGTGATGAAACAGGAGGTTCCACAGACCAAAAGAATACTTCGCTTATACCAGTGACCTGAATTATAATTCCACATTGAATATTAACTCTTTGTTTGAAATCCATTTAAATAGCTGCACGGAGGCTTTTTATTTTCTTAAATCTTGCTCAAGGAAAAGATTCATAAAAATTTTTACACATCTTTTCAACACATGATTTAGATCCACAAGACATTGTTTTTACTACATTTTTACTACATGGCATTACTGGATTTTTTTCCATCTGTATATTTTCACAGCACACTATACTATATCCTCTTAAAGCTTACCAAAGCACTGCAATTTGACAGGGTCGTAGTATGTCCCTTGCTTACAGTAGCACTCATAACCAGGCTGAGTGTTCAAACAGAAACCATTTTTGCAGATTTCTTGTCCAAAAAGGAGGCATTCGTCTGCATCTAGAGGGAAAAAAAAATGGAGAAATACAAAAAGGAGCCAGCTTTGATCTTTCAGTTAAAAGGAACAGTCTAACCAATATTGGGCTTGAAGTGAGACACTATAATATTATTTATATTCCAAAGACTGTTACGGACATAGCAATATAAAATTCTTAAAGTTGGGCTTAATTGGCAGGTGTAGAAATATAAGCAGATATGGTTTGTCTTTGATACAAAGGAGCAACAGCCAAGGTTAAAAATCGTTCTAGGGAAGGTACATTTGTATATTTGGTCTTTAAGATGCTAGAACGTATTTGATGAAATAGCCTATGGATTCCATAGTGGTGCCAACAATATTCTCTAAATAACATGTCTCTTAAGAAATGTGCCATCTACAATGTATATTCTGGCCCATTCACGAGCTGAGATGCAGAAAGCTCCTGAGAGGAGTGTGGTGGATCTTGACAAACGTTTTCTGTCTTTGCGATGAAGATCAGTTAACGACAGCTCAAGTAGCTCAGGGGTCAGCAGGCCCACTCCCCACAGAATTACGAGCCCTTGTCATCTTGATGTACTGAAGGATAAACTGAGGCTACTAAGAACACCAGCCTAAAAAGAGTGAAAGGAACTGAAGGAGAGATCCCATTGACCGACTTAGTAATACTTTGGCACAAACACATGCTCAAAAGTGTTACTTATCGGTTTTAGTGTTATTGTTTAGCACCAATTCCAGCATTTTAGAGCTAATGTCATCTAGTCTTTATTTTTAAAACTGGGGACTACAAAGATGACTTGTCAAAGTTACACAGGTGAAAAATAAAAATGCCAAGCCTGAAAGATATGTTTGGATCTGAATCCAATGTTCTTCCAACCATTTACAGCATGGCTAAGATAGGGAAAGGTGGAATTTGTTTCTATTTTAAAAAGCAGATGAACTAATGACAAAATCAACGTTCTGTTTAACTATTTCTCTGCAAAAATATGTGAGGTTTGTGAACATGGAAACCATTAAGCAAATATTATAAACTAAGTCTGTCATTCAATTGAACTAAATCATAGGTATATTTAAAAAACACAACTGGAATTTCTCATCCAGCTACTATATTATATTATTCAAAGACAAGTTTTCCAAAAACCAGTGGACAATAAAAATAAGTTTATAGTCTATTTTCCAGCCTCTCTGAAGTTTTCAGTATTAAACTCCTAAGGGACAAACCTCACTTTGTATATAAAAAGGTCACAATATCTCTATCACAGAAAGGACAAAAGTAGGTGGTCGATGATAAAATATTCGTACGTGTGAATATGCGTCAAAATTAAGAGGCTGGACACTTAATTTAGAATTATACAATAGCAGCATTAAGTAAATAACCATATCTATTTTGTTTTATATATTTTTTCTTTTTTCCATTCCTCATTATGAATCTGTAGCCATTAGCAAAAGGTCATAGCAATAGCACAAGTTCCCAAAAAAAAAAACCTTTGTTTTTTACCCTAAAGACAAACATGATGATGTCCTAATTTACATGGCCATAATTTAAGTGATTTCTAGTATATCTCTACAATAGATGGATACATTTATTAAGTACCAACTAAGGACAGAATTTTAAGTATTTTTACACAAATCCTCTCCTTTAATCCTCATTATAACCTTTGCAACATTATTTCTATCTCAGAGACAAATCAAACACTCAGGCTAAGCCACTGCCCCATATCACATAGCCTGTGTGTCTGACTCCCTGTCTAGTCACAGCCCTGCCCAGCTCCACAAAGACCTTCTTCCAATGAAGAATTAAGGATTCTGAATTTAGTTTCTATGGTTCAAAAGAACTCTAATTCTATGTACCCCAAGTTGTGCATTTACTTAAATGTCTGATGCATACACCGGTTGCAAGTTTGTTTCTGTTTGGCTCTGACCTTTATAGTTCTCGCCACCATTGTCGTAAGAGGATTCTCCACTGGGAACAAAACCTTTCCCTCTAGGACACATTTCCGTGAACTCAGCTGATTTTAGGAAAGACAAAGAAATAAACTTAAAAAAAAAAAAAGAATCAACATCTTTATAAATCCATGTTTTAAATTCAGTTTTCCTTTCTCAGACAACTTTAATGAAATTCAGGAAAAGGAGTACAATCTCAAAAAATTATGAATTAGGTGCAAATAAATTTAATCACTTTTAAGTTTACACCTGAAAAAGAAAAATCTTCCAATTTATTCATATCTTACTTACTTATGTTTTCCTTGATACTATGCCCATTATTTCTCCATCACTGTGGTGTCTACTATTTTAAGCTTAGTAAGAACCCATCAAGAGAAATCATAGCTTAAATATAAGGGGGTCTTCAAAAATTTCATGAAAAATGCATAGTGTGAAGAAACTATGCAGGAATTTCAAAAATCTTTTGTACCACAATAAAGTTGTATTTTAAATTCATTTTTCCATGAGCTTTTTAAAGTCCTCTTGTATAAAAACTCCCATTGTATAATAGATAATGCTGTGCCATGGTTAGCATGAAAGATTAAAGATTAAATTAAAATTTAATATTACAAAATGGAATCGTCTTGGGACCAGCAGATGGTGTAATGGTTATGTCTCTGGACTCCCACATAGTTGACCATGGTTCAAGTCCCAGACCTGGAAGCTTAAAACTCACACCGGGTGTGTGTATGTGTGTGCCCAGGATCCACAGAGGAGAATGGAGAAGGGATTGTGGCAAGGCCAACACCCCTGGGGGGTGGGGGAGTGACTTCTCGCTTTTTGTCTCTTTCTGGTGAGTACACACACCCTGCAGCAAAAATCTCTCAAAAAAAAAAAAAAAAAAAAAAAAGGGAATAATCCTTCTCTCAAAACATCATATAGAACCTGATCATAATAGCAATTTAAAAATTTGTTTTGAGTTGAGGGGATGAGTTTCCTTCTGAAGGAAACTCACTTATAAACAAGGTCATCTCACCTCAAGTCAACTCAAGCAACAAATGACATTATTTCAAGGCTTCAGTGTAATAAGCAAAATGAGAACATTCTAAGGCCTGTGGACACCCCATAGCTAAATGTAAGTGTAAATACCCCAATAGGCTGATTCTTACCAGTCCCCAAGACTGGGCAGGGGAAGATCTCACAGTTGTCTCCCCACCCGGCGCCCGACGTGCAGCAGCATTCCTGTTTGGTGACGTTGGGAGCCAGCACGTTGTCACACAGGCTGGCATCGTTGAGGTTATAATAGCATTCTTTCTTTTCTTCTTTGGGTTCATCTACTTCTAACTCTAAATAGAGAGGAGAAGGGAGAAGGTAAAAAGAGTGTTGATAGGGCATATGAGGTCTACCTCTAACACCACAGCCTAGGAAACACAGGGAAAGAGAGACTGGGTATGTCGATAGCATTTCCTTTACACAAAACTGTTTTCCACTTGGGGTATTGGATTCTTTCACCTCAAGACAAAAATGAACACACTTGAATGCTCCATTGGGGTGGATTTCTAATATATCCCAAGAGTGTAAATCTGTCAAAGCCATTTCCTTTTACGTTAACCAATTACCTTATTCTTGTAAATTTGGCTGTGAGTAGAATTTCCATATCTGCTTTCTTGCCAAACATAGGGCCATTCTTTACTGAGCTATAACACCTACTTAAATCAATGAAAATTTTCCCCAACACTTGACCAGAGATCTAGGGCCACACATAATATTTAACCCCTCGGTGGCTATTTGAATCAACCATGCTCCAAAGTAGAAAAAGAAAAAGTACACAGCAGAAAACGATAACTAGGGTGCAGTGACCTAGAGCCTGTAAAATAACCTTTCAGTTGCTTAAAGTCTAACTACTTAAAGTGGTTGCAAATATATGACTTTGAATAAAATAGTAAGTGCCCGTTAAGTCTTAGGGTGGAATTTCAAGTATGATTCTAGTCCCAGCTAGCTACAGGTGTCCTGGAGGACAATACATTTTAGAAGACCCAGTTCAATCCTCTGTGATAAAACACAAACAAGGTGATAAGGAAAGAATACAAATGGAACAAAATCCACTCCCTTTCTGACAATTAAGATTGAATGGTATCCAATTTTAAGACTTAGAGAATAACGTGTATTTTCTTTTTAAGAGAGGTTTTTGCGGGAACCAGCAGTTAGCGTAATGGCTATGTCGCTGGACTCCCACGTAGTCGACCACGGTTCGCGTCTCGGACCCGGTGGCTTACAACTCACGCCGGGCGCGTGTGCATGCGTGCCCAAGATCCCGAGAGGAGAATGGAGGAGAAGGGATTGCGGCGTGACCATCCCCCCTGGGGGGTGATTTCTCGCTTTCTGTCTCTCTGTCTCTCTCTGTCTGTCTGGCGAGCGCACGCGCCCTATAGCAAAAAAAAAAAAAAAACCTCTCCAAAAAAAAAATAAAAAGAGAGGTTTTTGCTATAGAGCATGTGTGCTCACCAGAAAGACAGAGAGAGACAGAGAGACAGAAAGCAAGAAATCACCCCCCGGGGGGATGGCCACGCTGCAATCCCTTCTCCTCCATTCTCCTCTCGGGATCTTGGGCACACATGCACACATGTCCGGCTTGAGTTTAAGCTACCGGGTCAAGGACTCGAACTGCAGTTGACTACATGGGAGTCCAGCAACATAGTCATTACACTAACTGCTGGTCCCAATAGTGTGCATTTTATTTTTTTAAAAAAAGATCAATATTCTGTGATTATACTTGAAAAACAATGACAATACTTCGTGTTCCAGTTAGAATGTACTTACAGTTTTTATTTTGTGCTATGTCAAGAAGCTGATACAGCATCGTGATTACCTCATTTAATCCTAATAAAATATTTTCATTAGAATTCTGTTTTCAGATTCCTAGACCCACAAAAAACTACATGGATATAGAGAAAACAGTGACAGTAAGACTTTAATGTCAACATCTACTTACCTTCTTTTGAAGTTAGGAGATAACTTCTATTTGGAAAATTTAATGAGTTATTTTTTACAATGCTTCATATATATATTTCTTTTGGCAGGGACTAGTTGACTGTGGAAACTTGATTACTATACTAAATAGTAAAAGCATTTTAAAAATATGAGCTCATAAAATTCTATCAGAAAAGCTACTGCCCTTTCTTTCCTCTTACAGTATTAAAAACAAGCCAAGCAGTAAACAACTCTTTGAAGTATATGAAACAACTTCAAAAAGTCTTTGGAAAAACGGAATTAAAGCACACTTTTTGTATAAAATATAGTGAAATTCTTGCATTTTTCCACATGATACTCATTTTCCATTAATTTCATAAAGATCTCTTGTACATACCCTTAAAACAGAGTATCAATGAGAACATAAAAGGTCCCTTATAGTCTCGATTCTGGCCAATTCTCAGATTATTTTGTCTTTGACAGATTTCAAGTTAGTGTTAATAGCTGATGACAAATTCAAACCTAGAACAAGTGTCCAGGAAAAAACCAAAATGCTGATTTCTATGCAGCAGTTTATGAAGCGGTTTGAAATCATTTCCTCGTGTGTAATTTTGGGTAAAACCTGCCACCTCCCTCATCTGGTCTAGTTTGCTTCAAATGTACATAGGACAGAAATCTGCTTTGCCTGCTCTATCAGAAGGGATGTTTGTCAGGAGAGGCTCGAAGGTCTGAGACCTGGAATTACTTGGGAGAACTACGGGTACATACTTTAAATTATTATTAAATCAATCATAAGCCCTATAGAAAATTTTATAAACTCTCCCCTCAACACTGGGATAAATCTCCAGCCTAGTACTATTAACAATTCTGGGCATTCTTTCATTTGGCTAGCCTAAAAATGGAGTTATTAGTGAATGCAGTTAGAAATATAAACCAAGAAGGAAACACGGTTTTCCAAATCTGGTTTAATGTATAGCTTGCCTAAAAGAGGACAATAATTTTTTCCTCATGTACAAAGTTGGAAGTCTGTCATGGTGTCTATTACAAAATGGGTTCTGCTATGTAGGAGGGCCGCAGCGAAGATGGTGCTATGTTTAAGGGTAATCAGAAACCAGGGGCTTTTGGGCCAAAAATTAAACACACGCACACACACACACACTTGATACAAGAAGCTACGTTGTTTGAAAATTCCATTCCCCCCCCAAGTTCACGTGATAACGTTTGGTTATCATAGGGTTAAGAGGGTGAAAACTTAATTGAACTATGGATTAAGAAGTGGAGCCATTGGGAACTGATACAGATTAAGGTCTTCAGGGTGGGGCCCCCATACTGAATCCTGGTGGGTGTATGAAGACAGAGAATGAGCTACGTGGACATGGACGTGGACACGTGTTCACTCTCACTCCGTCTTGTCATTTAAGTCCTGTACCACCTTGGGACTCTGCAGAGTGTCCTCACCAACAAGACCCTCTCCAGATGTGTCCCATGACCTTGGACTTCCAAAGCTGTGAGCTAAATAAACCTCTGTTCTTTATAAATCACCCACGGTTTTATGAATTTTTATAAATCATCACAGTTTCAGGTATTTAGTTATTAAGCAACACAGAATGGACTGAAACAATGGTCAATCTTTCTGATTTCTATAATGCTTCTTACACCTACATCATAGAAACTAAGAAATAACATCTTTGTTTTGTCTTTTCTTTGGAAGGAAGATCACAGATTATTTCTTAGGGGAAATAATTAATAATTTAATTGTATTATTCAGGCTTTACATTGGCTGCTAGAAGTTTTACTCTTATTCTCTTCCCAAGCTATTTGAACATTCAGTGTTTACACAGCTGAAACTGAGGGTTAGCCAGGCCCTCATCCACATTTGGAAAGAAATGAAAAAAAAAAAAAATTAAAAAAAAAAAACTGGCCTACAGAGGTCATTCTAGGGGAAACTCCAATTTCCCCATCTTTCTAACCTTTAAATAATTAATTTCCTCAAGCTTTTTTTCATCGGGGTGCAATTCTGATCAGTAAATACATGGAACATAATCTCTTTAAAGAAGCTCTGTATGAATTTAAGTCACTGCTGCCAGGGCAGAGGGCTCCTGTATTAGAAAATAATTTTAAAAGATCAAATCCAGGGGCCAGCAGGTGATGTAGCGGTTAAGGCCCTGGACTCCCACATAGTGACCGTGGTTCGAGTCTTGGACCTAGCAGCTTAAAACTCACACTGGGCATATGTGCATGTGCCCCAAATCCCAGGAGAATAGAGGAGAAGGGATTATAGTGTGGGATTTTTGTCTGGGGGAGGGGGGTGGTGATGCTGATTTCTTGCTTTCTGTCTCTTTCTCTCTGACTCTTTGGAGAGCAAACACATCCTATAGCAAAAATCTTTCAATAAATAAATAGGTAGGTAGATAGATAGATACAGATAGAATGAGTTTTCTTTTCCTTAAAGATTTTATAAGATGGGCCCTACTATATTTCTTTTCTTTCTAAAGTTTATTTATTTATTATTTTAATGAGAAAGACGGAGACAGAGAGCTAGGCAATCCCTCTGTCCCAGCCTCCTAGGCAGGATCACAAGTTTGCTGCTATGTCTGGCATGTTTGGGTCAGTCTGAGGACCAAACCTGGGCCTCCCATGTGGCTCCAGCATCCTGCAGAGGTGCCCAGCTGCTGTGCTATCATGGCCTAACGTCCCGTATTTCAATACCACAGACTTCTAAGAAGTACATTACTTTACTCCAGTAGTTTTAGATTTTATTTTTCAATTTGAAATAAGAGGTTGCTGTTAATATTTGTGTATAAACATACACTTATGCACTTTAACCTGGTGATAAGAACAAAGCTAGACTTAGGCATTTTGCATGTGTGTGTGTTTGAGGAATTTTTACAGAAGCTTCTTCATGTGATTCACAAAAAACTCCATGAGACAGAAAAAAGAGAAAGACAGAAAGAGAGAAAGAGACAAGGAGAGAGGGAAGGAAGGAGGGAGGGCGGGAGAAGAGGAAAGGAGAGAAAGAAAGCACGAGGTTAGGCCACATGGCCTAGTGGTTAAAAGAGCCAGCTCACACACAGCTGACTGTGGTAGGAATCCCGTCCCAGTAGGCAGGTACATGTGCCCCGACCCCGACAGGATGGAGAAATGGAGAAGGGGTTGCGGTGTGCCCATACCCAACAGGGGTGTTTTCTTGTTTTCTCCCTTTTTGTCTGTCTATGATGAGTGCACATGCCCTCTAGAGAGAGAAAGAGAGAAAGAGAGAGAGAGAGAGAACAAAAGAAAGAGAAATAAAGAAAAAAGAAAAGAAAGAGAAAGCAAAACAGAGAAATAAAAAGAGGAAGAGAGAGAAAGAAAGAGAGGAAGGGAGAAAAAGAAAGAGGACGAGAGGAAAAAAAGAATAAAAGAGAGACAGAGAGAAAAGAGAATAAAAGAGAAACAGAATAAAAGAATGAGAGAGAAAGAGAACAAAAGAATGAGAAAGAGATGAGAAAGAGAAAAATTAAAAGAGAAGAAATAGAATGAGAAAGAGAAAAAATGAGAGAGAAATAAAAAAGAAATAGAAAAGAAAGCAAAACGCAAGAGCAGAGCTTTACAAGAAGATTCCTATTCTAAAGAGGTCAGTCAGGGAGGACAGGTGGTGTCAAGCCAGCTAATCAGCCATGAGCGGGGCCGGGGTGGCTGGGGTCCACTCCTAAAACACACATACACCAGCCATCTGCGAAGGGACAAGGAGGACAGGGCTGTCAGGGAAGACTGCCTGAGAGTTGGCATCTTACTCAAGTTTATGAAAGAAATTTAAAAAAAAAAATCAACAAGGGGCGAAAAGGGGAAGGAGGAGTGAAAAGAACAGCTGTACTTCAGTTTGCGAGGATAGAGCAGGGTGAGAGGAGAGGTGACCAGAAGAGGGAGTCCTCAGTGTGGCGGGAGACCAGGTACCAGTGAGGAGGCTGGATGGCAGTTTCACGGAATGTGAGCGTGAGAGCTGAGACAGGCAGGGGCGCACTCCCCTGTGCAGTGACGGGAGCTGGGCTTGACTTAGGTGCTGTGCTGGGCAACAGTGTGTTCTCTGCTGGAAGGGGGAGCTGCCTCGGGCCTTCACTACAAAGGCGAGTGATAAATACATGTCTGAATGAGTGTGTTTGTGCATGTGTGTGCGTGTGCATGTCTGTGTGCATGTGTGGTGCAGCCTTCAGAAGAGGAGGAGGAAAGTGAAACTAGGGTAGGAATAGACTGAGGAGATAGTGAGGAGAGAAAGTGGTTGTTGGGGCCAGCAGGTGGTGTGGTGGTTAAGGGTGCTGGACTCTGCATGGCTGACTGCGGTTTGAGTCCTGAACCTGGTGGCTCGCTCGCTCTCTCTCTCTCTCTCTCTGTTCCTGTCTGGTTAAATTAAAATAAATAAGTAAATAAAATAAAGTTAAAAAAATAATTCTTAAAAAAAAAGTGGTTGCTATTACCAGAAATGGGAAAAGTCGAGAGAAGAAAAATGGACAAAAATGAGCTAAACAAAAGGCCCCTGAAAGCAAAATGAAGTACTGAGAGAAAGAAAACTAGGAGAAGAGTAGGCTGGGGTGAGCGAGAGCCGGATCCAATGTGGGAGAGCAGACGCGCAGCCACACGAGTCCCGCAACACCATGAGGGCCTGCAGGGATGCCTGTGGAAGGCCCAGCCACAGCGGCAGGCTCTGCTGAGACAGCGTGTTCCACAGGCTAGGGCCACAGGGAAGCCCAAGTTCAATTCCCAGGTCCACCGAAAGGCCAAGTACAACAGCGTGAGCCTATAATTCCAGTGACTCAGACGCTGAGGCAGGAAGACTGTGAGCTCCAGGATGGCCAGGGCAACAAGTGAAACCCTATTTTACAAGGAGCCACAAGGGTGAAGTGTGCCTATAGCCCCGACTTAGGAGGCTGAAGTGGGAGGACCATGCTATAGTAAGCCATGGCTCTTAAAAAAATAATAAAAAAAGAGAAGGAAGAAAAGTAAGTGGGGAGATGGTGGCAGAAATAAGGACAAATCTAAAGTGATATACAGAATGTCTGAAAAAACTTTTTTTAAAATTTTGCCATAGGGCGTGTATGCTTACCAGAGAGAAAGAGAGAGGGGAAGTGAGAAATCACAACCCAGGGGGAATGGACATGCTGCAATCCCTTCTCCTCCTGGGATTTTGGGCACATATGCACACACGTCTGGCATGATATTCAATCTGCCAGGTCCAGGACTCGAACTGTGGTTGGCCTTGTGGGAATCCAGCACCTTAACCACCATGTAACATGTCTGGAAACATTTAAAAGTAAATGTATGAGCTGTTCCTCTGTAGGCCTAAATTACAGCAAATTCTAGGATCCAAAATGCAATTCTGATGCTACAGGGCAGATGTATCCTGTAGTATTAGATAAAATGTTACGGACACTGTTTGAGTACATCACTTTGACTAAATGCTGTGTCAAACCCTAACCCTAATCGTCACTTCATTAAAATAGCGGCATCTCTTCATCAAAAATTCAGATATTACATAGTTTAGATACCACATATAACAAGCAGAAAATGCTATAAACGCAGTTTGGTAGTAAGGAGATTCTTCTATCACCTCTGGCACATGGGAGAAGAAACCTGGGACCAGCCAGTGGCATGGGAAGGCAGCTGGATTCAACATGGCTGACTACGTGATTAGAGTCCCAGACCAGGCAGCTTAAAATAACTCCAGATGCATGTGCGTGTATGTCCTAAATGCTGAGAGGAGATGGTGGAGAAGGGATTATAATATGGTCATACTACCTGGGGGGTGATTTCTCACTTCCCCTGTCTTTCTGTCTGTCTCTGGTGAGTACATCTGCCCCATGGCAAATTAAAAAACAAAACCAAAAACATAAAACAAAACCTGATACTTCTTTTATTATTAGTATTTTTTAAACAAATGAGCCTTACCTATATTTATGGTATAGGTCCATTACAAATACACAAAAAGACCTCAGGAGTTTTACGGCATTTTACAACGTTTGCATTCTAAACACTGTCTTTAATTTTTTTCCTACCAAAGGCCTTTTTTTAATCAGATATTTTTAAAAGACCCTTTCAATGTTAATTTATTTTACAGGTTAACTAAACACATCTTTAAAAAATCTAACTCTGCCAAGTGTAATAGTTGGCTGATGTTACATGTGGTTTCCTGCCTTGAAAATAATGTGCACGTACCCAGAACCTGCAGTGCCCCCTCTAGGAGGGGAGGAGGGGCACTGGAGAGTTCCACCGTCCAAAAGAACTGTGATGACGAGGGGATGCAGGTGTCCTCTGAGGACAGGGAGACACCCTTTCATCTTTGGCTCCTCTTGCAATGTAAACAAAGCAGACTGAGGAACGACTCCCCACGGAAGTGTGAACAGAGATTTTCTCACTGAAATGCTCCCTGTTCTCTCTCTGATAGAATGAAAAATCAGTTTTGTTCTACAGAACTCACTGGGCATGGGAAGGAGAGGGGATGAACAAGGCACATTCCCGGATGCAGAGAGGCGATTTGCTGGAATGGTTCCTGAGTGTCCGCCATGCGCCATGCCCTACGCTAGGTGAGCAGGGTCCCATGGGAACACAAAGACAGAAGCTGTGAGCCGCCCAGACACAGCGTTTTGAGAGCAGGGCCAGGGTCTCAGAAGTCCACCAAAGAGATTTGTGTGAAAGCTGGACACTTCAGTGGCAGCTGGGCAGACATTCAAAAAGACCCTGCCATGGTGGTGCATGCTGCTAAGACACCGTGCTCTGCAGACCGGGAACACAACCGAGGCCTAGGTCCAGCTCCCTGTCAATCTACAGGCCGAGTACGGGGGAGCAGCCCCTAATGCCAGAAACTCAGATAGGGTGAAGCAGTAGGATCACAAGCTGGAGGCGGGCCTAGGCAACACGGTGACACCCACTCTGAAGAAGAGGATGGTGGTGCACACCTGTGGTCTCAGCTGCTCAGAGGGTCAAGGCAGGAGGGATGCAACAATGAGATTCTGTCTTTGGAGGGAAAAAAAATAAAGGACTTGAATAAGATTTCAGGAAAAAGGGATTTAAGAAAGGGTGGTGGCAGCACAGCAGGCACAAGGGTTAGCTGGGGTGAAGCAGTCTTGGGAAAGCCCGGGGACCTGGGAGCGTGAGCAGGGGCTTGGACTTGAATGTAGAAGATGAAGTTAGAAACACCGGCTGCTTTATCGATGTGGGAGGTCTTGCGGCCGTGCTGAGGGATTTGGACTGTGTGCTGGAGGAGTAGAAAGCAGGAGAAGGACTGAAGGAGGATTTGGAACCCCATCTATATCATGAGAATGTAAACTCTGGCATGGTGTGGTGCAGGCACAGATGGGAGAGGCGGAAAGGCCACTGCTGTGTGCACCTGCAGGAGGTTTGAGATGCTTGCAAACTGGCTGGGCTGTAGAGAGGAGAGGGAGAGATGGAGGACACTCGGACAGGACCAGCAGGATGTCATGTTATGATATCTAAGATGGATGGGGAGGACAAAAAATCTATGACTTCAAGGTTTCTGGTAGTGTCACCTGGTGCAGTGAACACGGGAGAGAATGGTAATATCCGCCAGCCAGAGACACTTAAGAGACCCCTTGAGGGAAAGGTCCACTGGCAGCTGGGAATACAAAGGTGGTATTCAGGAGAGAGTGGGAGGTGAGACATTGATGTAGCTAGCAACAGCAAATGAGTAAGAGTTAATTCAGAAGTGGATAAAACAATCCAGGAGAACAATAGAGAGTGAAGAGGACTAAGCCCATAACTCCCTGGGGTACTATTATTTAAGGGACGGACAAGAGAAGAGCCTCCAAAGAACACTAGTCCACGGGGCAGGAGGGGCAGAGAAGAGCACTATCCTGGAATCAATCACAGGGAACAGTGGGGTGAGGAGATGCCATGTCCAACGTTTCAGAAGAGGCAGTGTGCATTCATACTAACCACGCGGGATTCAGCCACGCTAACTACCATGCCACTTGGCTGGCCCAGTGATAGCCTTGATGTATTTTTGTATTTGCCAATTTTCCAGGAGGAGTGTGCTCTAATTGTTTTAATAATAACAATTTTTTTTATAAAGAATTGTTTTACTTAACTTTATTTATTTATTTATTTTAATTTGACCACAGAGGGACAGAGAGAGAGAAAGAGAAAGTGAAAAAGCCAGCCACCAAATCTGGGACTCAAACCGTGGTCAGCCATGTGGGAGTCCAGTGCCCTTAACCACCACACCACCTGCAGGCCCCCTAATAATAACAATTTTTTTAAAAATAAAGTGAAATTCCCCAGCTTGGTCCCCTGTGCTATTCTGCCATATATTAGCTGTAAGACCCTAAAAATAACATTTACAACTTCTGTCTGGGCCTCAGTCTCCTTACCTGTAAATAACGGAGCAAAGCTGGAAAAACACTAAGGTGGTTTCTAAATATGGAAGTCAGGATATAGCTCACGGTATGTGAGAATAAACTCTCAAATGTATTAAAGAAAACTGATTCTTAAAGAAATCCTATCATAAATTATTATGAAAAATTATTTTATAATGTAAATAATCACCCCAATCTACATGCTTTGTAACTTCTGGTTTTGTTTATTTGTTTTTCTTAAAGAGGGAGAACACTTAAAGTGATCACAATGTACACCTTTTCCATTGTATTCTCCTCATTATACGTTCTATTTGAAGAAGATTGAGTTCCTACCACAAAATCTCCTCTGCACACCAATCGGGAAGGAGAAAAGTGTTTAGTGGGTAAGGTTTGAAGGCTATCATTGCCAAGACTAAATATTTACTGCTTCCTTTCGAGTGCCCAAAGACATAAAGTTTTTATTGAGCAATTATCACAGGCACTAAGGAAATAAAAGCATCAGACTGTATTTCATATCCGTACCCTCTTAAAAGTGATGAATGGCCTGGTATAGACGTTTTTTGGTTATGCCTGTTTCAGATACTTTCAGGCAATGTACAGCGACGTAAATGAGTGGCCGGAGGCCCCAGCAGTGAGAAACAACAGACCAGACCTAAAGAAAAATTATGTGGGAGCCAAGAAGTAGCTGAGAAATAAAAATCTCAGGACATGAGGGTTTGAAAATCCCTTAAAGGCCATCTGGAACAGTATCCTGCTAGACCGAGATCCGTCTGCCCGTGGGAATCCCACCTATTCCCTCTGGGGAAACACCCCCTATTTCATGCGATAGCTATCTGCTGATGAGCTCTCGTTAGGCACTAGAAGGTTCTTTGGGACACTGATCAGAAACCTGCCTTTCTGACATTCATGCCACATCTATCCACAGGATGACACCACATCAGAGGATGGTGCTACTGCTCACCGTTGGAATGTGGACAGCCCTGGGGAAACGACACATAGCAGACTGGAATATTATAGCTTGAACTGGCTCTCAGGCCTATGGTTAAGGCAACTGGATCCCACATGGCTGACCATGTGAGACTTGAACCAGACCTGGTGGCTTAAGGAACACACCAGATGCACGTGTGTGTGCCTAAAACCCCCCAAACAAAGAGATGAAAGAGGAAGAACTGCAGCAAGACTATTCCCTATAGGGAGGGGGACTGCTTTCTCCTCTCCCTTTCTCTCTTTCTGGAGGGTGCATATGCCCTCTAGCAAAAAAAAAGAAGAAATAATTTTTAATGTTGTAGCCTACACTGTAGGTTTATCTTTCCTAATAACTTCAGGAAGGATAATACCTGAACAAACAGTACTTCATACATATAATGCATAAAATTAAATCCTACTTAAAAACTGTTATTTAAGTTTGGTATGAGATGGACTCCATGTAACAGTAGATTCTTTGACTGAAATATGGTACCAACTCTTTCAACTGGCCTCCATTTACCCAACTTGGGTTCACTGATGTTCTTATCTTTCTTTTTTTTTTTTTAAGAGGTTTTTCTGCTATAGGGTGCGTGCACTCGCCAGACAGAGAGAGACATAGAAAGCGAGAAATCACCCCCCAGGGGGGATAGCTACGCCGCAATCCCTTCTCCTCCATTCTCCTCTCGGGATCTTGGGCACGCACGCACACGCGCCCGGCGTGAGTTTTAAGCCACTGGGTCCGGGACACGAACTGCGGTCGACTATGTGGGAGTCCAGCGACATAACCATTACGCTAACTGCTGGTCCCTGCTGATGTTCTCTTGTCCTCTGAAAAATGCCCTGAAGTCTGTAGCGAGTAGAAGGCTCACTGCCAGAGGGCTAGGTCCACACACTTGGCTTCTGAAGGTTGAAGACCGTACCAACTAAGACTCACCTACACTTATTCTCAAACATTCCATGCCAGTGTGTTGATTACTGAACTTACACAAGGTAACTAAGTTGTATATAAACCAATAAAATCGAGTGTGAATAGAAGAGTTGTTTCTAGAACATGTTAGAGCTTTAGAAAGACTAGATGATTGAATAAAAAGAATGCTATCAAATTAGATATGGATGAGAAAACTGAAAAAACTAAAGCAAAACTAAAAATCGACAGAGATTCTGTATTCATTTGCTCTGTAAAGGCTTTTAAATTCTTATTCTCTTTTTTTTTTAATACTTTTTATTATCATCATATTTTTCTTTATATTATTATTCTCTTTTAAGTAAGTAGTATCAATACCCATAGTAGGGACCAGCAGTTGGCATAATGGCTATGTCGCTGGACTCCCATGTAGTTGACTGCTGTTTGAGTCTCGGACCCGGTGGCTTAAACTCACGCTGGGCATGTGTACGTGTGTGTCCAAGATCCCGAGAGGAGAATGGAGGAGAAGAGATTGCAGTGTGGCCATCCCCCCCGGGGGTTGATTTCTCGCGTTCTGTCTCTCTGTCTCTCTCTCTCTCTCTTTCTGGCGAGCGCACGCGCCCTATAGCAAAAACCTCTCCCAAAAAAATAAATAAAAAAAATAATGCATAATAGATGTGCTGTGTGGAAGACAAGACATGGAGAACTTGAAGAGCTGACCTCTATGCAAAAAAAAGACTTCGGTTTTTCTCTAAAGCTTGGTAAATAGGGTCACCTGGTAGTGCAGTGGTTAAAGAGCTCGACACGCACCACATGGCTGACTCTCCAGTTCAAGACCTAGACCTGGCATTCTGAAAAACAAGCTAGGTGCTTGAGTGTGTGCGCCCAAAATCCTGAGAGAACAGAGAAGGGACTGAGGCATGGCCATCTTCCCCCGGGGAGGGGGGTGATTTCTCACTCCCCACCTCCCTTTCTCTGTCTCTTTCAGGCAAGTGCATGCGCCCTGTGGCATTAAAAAAAAAATGGTGAGTAAAATGGTGGATAAATGTACATTGAATATACTTTGAGTTAAAAATTAAATATTTAAGTGACATTAATTTTTCATGACTTGTAATCACCTTTTTCAAATAACTGATCCATCACTGGCTCTGATGTACTCAGAGAGAAGGCTGCAGTTTATAGCTGAACTTGTTCTGTTCTCTCAGGTCACCGCTAGAGGACTGTTTTTTTTCTTTCTTTCTTTCTTTCTTTCTTTCTTTCTTTCTTTCTTTCTTTCTTTCTTTCTTTCTTTCTTTCTTTTTTTTTTTTTTTTAGAGGTTTTTGCTACAAGGCGTGTGTGCTTGCCAGAGAGAGAAAGAGAGAGACAGAAAGCGAGAAATCACCTCCCAGGGGGGATGGTCACGCTGCAATCCCTTCTCCTCCATTCTCCTCTCAGGATCTTGGGCACGTAAGTTTAAGCCACCGGGTCCAGGATTTGAACCGCAGTCAACTACATGGGAGTTCAACGACATAGCCATTATGCTAACTGCTGGTTCCTAGAGGACTGTTAAAATGGAAACTGTCACAGGTTAGTCTTAAGACTCCATACAGTCATCTCTCTGTGTGTCTCCCTCTGATCAAATTAAATAAATGAATAAATAAAATTAAATAAAAAATAATTCTTTAAAAAAATGGTTAGCGAACCAGAACTCTGGTCTTCCCATTGAAATATTATAGGAAGTTTAGAAAATATAGGAAAAAAATTAAATTTTCCTTAAGTCAAACCAAGGACTTATTTTTTTATGCTTTCTTACTAACCTCCTTCTACAGAGTGTGATCAATGGACTAGCTTGATTTTCTTGTTTGTTCGTTTGTTTCTCTCCAATGAATGTTGTATCATATATATTTACCTTTACTATGGCTACCTAATCATCATATAAACCAATTAATGACTCTGCAATACTTTATGAGGCAAGAATTAATTTGTACTATTCTAGAACCGAGGACAAATAAGAAAAAGACAATTACTTAACCAGTTCTTGTTACTGGCCATCCAGGTTTTTGTTTTGTTTTGCTATTATAGGTATAACTATGATAAAAGGTCTTTACGGCATGTGTATGCAGTTAGTGGTGGCCAAGTAAATTGAATAGTAATATTATAACTTGTCTTTTCCCCTTCATAGACCATGGTTTCAAACTACTGTCCATTTAATTCTGTACCTCTAGCCTTTCTATACTTAATAATTGAGGGAAAAAAAGCGAGGTGAAAATAGTTTTAGAATATATTCCCCATTACTTGGAGAGACAGCTATTTTACACAGAACACGTCCACGCTATAGAGCCACAGTGAAAGCTATCAGAGAAGCATGGATAAAGTGGAGATTGAGCAAAAATGGTCTATGTTTCATTTTATTTGGTTCTCAAAGGGCCATTTGGTCTTTGCTTTCCTTAAAATACAACCAGGTTATAGCGACATGGCAAAAACTAAAAGGGTGATGTGAAAGTTGATTAATCTAACTGGAAAACAGTCAGCTCTCCATTTCAATTTGTGCAGTGATGACACAGCCTACATCAATTTTTAAACAAATGCAAACATAGTCAAATTCTGGAAAAACACCTTAAGAATTCCAAGTGGAAGTCTTTGTAGATCCTAAGAGACCTATACGTTCCTTTTAATTTAGAGAAGTGTCAAGATATATTTCTCCAAGGGCCGAGTAAGCAGGATTATGTAACTTAATGAGATGATGCCATAGTAAACCCCAAGCTGATAGCTCTTTAGTTCTTAAGCAATTTCTAGTGAATGTTCTCAGCACTTGGGGCCCTTTACCCAACTCATGGCATTTCTGGGTAGGAAAGCATGTTAGTGGCCATCTAGCCCAAAGAGTCATCACCCAAACCCCAAGTGTCACTAAAATAGGCCCTGGAAGAGCATGGAAGCTTCCAGAGATAGCATGATGCCAGGTCACTTGACTATTTCTTACCTCACTCCCAAAGTGCCTGGCCCAAACCCATGAAGCACAGATCCTGAAAGAAGCCCACCCTCCCTCCACAGCACTGCTGAACTCACCTGCAGAGGCCCGGGAGCGGCACTGCCCAGTCATGGGGCTGTACTCCTGGTTTTCATCAGCACACACACACAGGAAGGACCCTTCCACATTTTCACAGAAGGCTTCACCACACACGCCACTGAGCAGCTCACATTCGTTCACATCTGGAAAAAGGAGCACAGAGCAAGTGAAACGTGTGCCTCATTCCTGACATCTGTGCCGAGGCTAGTCGTGTCTACTGCAAATGAGGTGATTTCCCCCATGAGCAGTCAAAACCCTTCTGGTCTTTTAGGGAAAGGGCTCCTAAAGACAGAACTGGAGGATTTTGTGTATGAGAAAGGACCATGAAAATCCAAGATAGAGGTTCTAAATCCCAGTTCCACTCGTAGGGAACACCCTCAAACTGTACTGCAAGCTCAAGAAGTAAGTATCCTTTGAAAGTGTAGGTTTGTTGGGGCCGAGAGGTGGTGTGGTGGTTAAGGGCACTGGACTCCCATATGGCCGACTGCAGTTTGAGTCCCAGACCTGGTGGCTTGCTTTCTCTCTCTCTCACTCTGTCCCTCTCTGGCCAAATGAAAAATAAATAAATAAGCAAATAAAGTTAAATAAAATAATTCTTAAAAAAAAAGTATAGGTTTGTCTTCTCTAATATCAACATAAAAAAGTCTAAAATGAGCCAACATTCTACTGTCATTTTTTAATTCATGGAATATTAAAGGGCACTGACATTTCATCAGAATTCTTTGAATTAAATTCCTTAAATTAAAAAAAATTTAAATATACTTAAATGTCTGGAAACACAATTCTCTAGTCGCCCACATGCTCATAAATTAACTACAGGATTAGGTTGTGTTCTCTTTGAGAAATAAAGAAAATATCCCTGTAAATATTCCTCAGGCTACATTAATTATGTGAATGAAACCAGTCAAATAACTAACCATTTATTATGCCTTTTCAAAACCTGCTGATGTTGGGAACCAGCAGTTAGCGTCATGGCTGTGTCGCTGGATTCCCACGTAGTCGACCGCAGTTCGTGTCCCGGAACCGGTGGCTTAAAACTCACGCCGGGCGCGTGTGCGTGCGTGCCCAAGATCCCGAGAGATGAATGGAGGAGAAGGGATTGCAGCGCGACCATCTCCTCTGGGGGGTGATTTCTCGCTTTCTGTTTCTATGTCTCTCTCTGTCTGTCTGGCAAGCTCACGTGCCCTATAGCGAAAACCTCTCAAAAAAAAAACCCAAAAAACAAAAAAAACCTGCTGATGTTTGCCACTGTAATGCTTATTTTGCAAAATATTTTTCTACTGTAACGTAATTAAAATATTTATGGAATTATATGCCTTGCTATGATGACTATGCTTTATTTGACATTATGCAGGTACACAGCCCTAAAAAAAGGCTACTTTTATGTTTGACCTTGCCCAATAGGACTTTTTACCTTTTCTCACAGACCTGACTTGACATCTGAAATGCTTGTGGACCGTACATTTTAAACATGTGCAAACAACAGCTTTCCTTAGAATACTCTGAGAAGGTTTATACGAAGTTAAAAATTTATCCAGTCATCAAATGATTCCAGAAAAAAAGTCCTATTTTCACCTGCCACACACCCAGTTAATTGGACAAAAAAAAAAGTATGTATCTTGACTTATCTGGGTAATTGTCTCAGTTTTCTGTTTCATTTGGTACGTAAACAGATATAACCCGCTAAGTTGGGTTTCACTTGTGAAAAGCTATTGTAACATAAAGTAAAGCAATGTTGGAATCTTTAATGAAAAGAGACAGTCATAATTTAGACCAGGAAAACTGACCTCGGAAATTTGTCAGTTCATATTTATCAATTTTGGGTAAATGCTGAATGAAACTTTCTACTTTCCAACATGTATTATTTACATGGCTATTGAAATCTCTCCTAGCCAACAGCATGCACTCAGTCAAAAACTGTTTTCTATCTTCCTTCTATAAGCCAGGCCCATAGGGCCCATGTGTAGGGAAATGATGTTGAGTCAGGCAGCCCAACTCCTGCCTTCATGGTGCTTACAACCAAGGCAGGAAAACTGAGAAGATAATTATACAGGCTTCCAGTGAGCCCCATGAAAGCATGGGACAGTGGATCTTAAGTGCAGGGGTGAATAAGGGAAACTCTACTTCAGTTGAGTGCTGAGGATGAGTAGGTGACGATGGGGGGTGGGATCAGACCATCTCTGAAATTCTGTATAATACCCAATGTGGTAAAGTGCATATAATATGTACTCAGTTAATATTTGTTGAAAGAATGAGTAAAATGACACTTGTTCAGTTCACCAAAATGGTAGCAACATTTCTTCTCTAAGGGTGGTATTTTTGTGTCAATATGGGTTTAATGCACTCATCTGACTGGTTAGAAATTGATTGGCAGGGGCTCAGGAGCTTCGTGAAGTAAATAACTGAATGTCAGACATTTCAACAGTTAGTAGTTAAACAACATTTACGGAGCATCTACAAACATTGTTCTTGGTCTAGGGGAGACAGTTCTCAATGACATGGAGATTGCGGCCTTGGAGAAGAGGCCTACAAGTGAGAAGCACACAGAATCTAATTATTATTATTCGAATTATTATTAATCGAATTATTCAAAAAAGGTTCTAAGTACTAACTATAACGGAATTTGCTGACAATGTTCTCAAACCAGGAAGAGGAATTGAAGCTCAATATGAGAGTGAGGGATGAGCAGGGAAGGTGCCTAACAGTCTTCAAGAGTGAATGGGATGAACCCAGGCTAGGGAGTGGGAGGCTAAGGGGATATTCCCAGCAGAAAAAACAACCAACCAAAATACTGTATGGTGACGCAAGTGACCAGGATCAGTCTCATGTTATGGGAACACAGCAGGTGAGGAAGGAAGTGGTGAAGCTATCCAGATAAAAGGAGCCAAATCACATGACCTATATGGATAAAATACTTAGTTAAATGAGCCATCTAGTGGCGTAGTGGTTTAGGTAATTAGATCCCACTTGGATGACCAAGTAGTTTAAGTCATGGACCCAGTGGCTTGAAAAATATGCTGAGCTTGTGTGTGTGTGTGTGTGTGTATCCAAAATCCCAAGAAGAGCATGGAGGAGAAGAGACTGTAATGTAGCCATCTCCTCTGGGGGATTCCTGTTCTCTCTCTCTCTTTCTCTCTCTCTCTCTGGCAAGTGTATACATCCTGTGGCAAAAAAAAAAAAAAAAAAAAAATGCAGCAAAGGACAACTTTTATCCTTGTATTTTTGTGGGAGGGGGCTAAAGTAGAGGTTGGAACTAGACATTGGGATAGCCTTGGCTGTATTACTAAATAGCTATGTCCTCTTGTGACTAATTCTTGAGTAGTTATATGTTATGCTTTTAACTAGCTGATGCTTTTGCTTGACATTACATTATTGCTTTGTGATTGGGAATGAAGTGAATTCCACAATGATCATGTAGAAGCAATTACTGTTCAAGTGATACTACCACTAAACCTCTGAAAAGGTGTTTTTTTTTTTTTTTCTTCAATTTCACCCACATGGCAAATGAACTAATGCTTTAAATTGCAAATTATCAAACCAAAAAATTCTTGACTCATCCCTCAAATGCCATTGGACATGTAGTGAACATGGCTTTTTTTTCTCTAAGAAGAACAAGTTTTGTTGTCTTTGAAGTTTTATATTTTACAATCTTCCCTCTTCTTTCCCATTTAATTGCTCTAATTGTAATTGTGCTTTGTAGTGAATCTGACTTAAAGAAATCCCCATGATCTAAAAGCAAACTACAAACAATCTTCTTCTGTATGAGCACACATTGCACTGCCTTCTAGGATATATATTGATATTGAGAATTCGTTTCAGCCTCGTCAATCCCAGAACAGACTACAGAAATATAGTTGCACAACCCAAAGCATCATTTTACGGGTGTCATTCCTGGAAACCAAAGATCTTGCCAACACTTTCTCTTAAATGCACTGCCTAAGGAGGTGCATTTAAAAGATAGACAAGCTCTATCACACACCAGACTCTATTTCCTGTGCAGAAGGGACTACAGATTTCTGCATACTCAGCAAAGAGTTTAAACAGATGTTCTTCTAAAAATATATATAAGTTCAAAGCCATACCTCTGCATTTCTTAGTGTCCTTAATCATTTTAGAAGCCATAGATTTTTTTTTTTTTTTTTGGCACATCCTCATGTTGTCTGACAAAATCAAATTATGATGAAATTCTGCTCAAATTTTCTGTTCGAAATCTTCTGTTGGTGACCATTTTGATTTGAGAAGAACATATGACACATGTTGGGGGAAAAAAATCTAAAAACTCACCCACACACCCTTGTCCATCCTGTGGGGCTTGAAAGCCCTGATAACAGAGGCAGCGGAAGGAGCCAGCTGTATTGTCACAAAACCCGTGACTGTCACAAATAGTGTTGTTTACACATTCATCAATATCTGCAAAAAAGACATTTCACATCAGACACAAAACAGACACAGGCTGACAAACATGAGATATTAATGGATAAACAGAGGCACCCGACACACCTCCATTTGTGAGAAATGATCATGTTTATACAGAGAGAACTTGAAAAACATTTTACATATAAATAAAATGTTTCAATGAAAACGTTTAATAGACAAAATGTTGCATTTTATGAGAAAACATTTACTTTTCCTCAGGAAATGTTTTCAAGCTGAAATGAATGGCATGGTCAGTCCTTCCTACATATTTTCAACTCTTTTGTTTTCAAGAAGAGTTATATTCCTACAAGGGGAATATGAAGAATTATTGTCATCTTTTTTGGTTGCAGTATATGCTAATAGTTCTACATGGGAGTTGTGGACAGAAAGAAGCAATGGTTTAGCCAACCCTGGTTTAGCCACACTATAGATACTAGAAACAGTATAGGAGGGATGGGTAGTGTAAAATGGGAGGGGAGAATCAGAGAAAGAACATTTAGCAGATATAAGAACGAAAAAATATTTGTTGATGATAAAGTGCAACTTTGATCAAATCTACAGTGTTTGTGTGAAGTCCAGATAGGATCTGGTGAATTCAGAAGTGCCAGTCAGTCCCAGTTACTCATGAATAAAGATTAAGTGCCACCAACTTATCCATGCAAGGTCCTAAATGTCATTGCTGCTTCAACTGACTTGTGAACTTGAAAATTTGTTTTGTTCTCCATGAACTTGATGATGGTGATATTGTACCTTATCTTATTAATAAAGAATTTCTCATAAAATTAACTTTAATCGCAAAGTTATAAATGGACTTCTAGATAGAGTTCCTACTCTTTATCCTTGCAGTTACTGATTTTTCTTTGCCATTCTTTCATTCCCAGTCTCCTTGTTCATTGCCACACTCCATATTTTCATTTGTCAGCTCTCTGCTCTTTCTGCCTCTATATTTAGTCCCCAAATAAATGTGTTCAGAAAAACAAGAAAATGCACTACAGTTACAGTATCCAAATAGATATAAAAATATTTTATGTTCAAATAATTAAATTGGGTAACAAATGACAAAAAAAAAAAACCTGACAAGCTAAATTTCACTTAACAGAATTTACTTTTAGGAGAGTTAATAAATGTGGCACATATACACCATGGAATATTACTCAGTCATCAAAAACAATGAGACCCTGACAGTTGATACAAAGTGGATGAATATGAAAGATTTAATGCTGAGCAAAGCAAGCCAGGCTATGAGAGAGAGGCACTGTATGCTCCTACTTAATATACACCTAATGTCTGCACTCTAGCTATTAGAAACAAATAGTATGAGAGAATGGGTCATGAGAAATGAAAGGAAAGAATCAGAGAAAGAACATTTAGCAGACATAAGAATGGAAAGATATCTGTTGATGATAAAGACAGTAATGTCTTGGACTAGACTAAAATGCACTATATTCATGCTGGGAACAATCATTATATACACTTGCAGGATAAACACTGATTAAATGCAAATTTAAAAAATAATAATAAAAAAATTCTTCTAAAGTAAAAATTAATAAATACAATTCTCTTTTAAATATTGTAAAGCTGAGTGAAAGAAATTTTCCAAAAGAAGATAAAGATACATCTATTGAACTCAGCAGCTGTCTCACTTCCCTTCTGAATTTTCCCATGCTGACATTATCTAGCTTAAGTTCAGAGACTGTCTCACTTTTGAATGGAAAAATATGAGCTACTACATCAGATTTCTTAATTTTCTCAACTCAAAAAAAAAAAAAAAAATCTGTGCACCTTCTCCTTTCAAAGCTGGACCCCTTCTTTCATCCCAAACAACTCTTTGGGCCTTTAGTTCCACCTGCCCATCCTTCTCCAGTATCTTCAATAATTTGTACCCAGCTCTTCTTATTTTCTTCAAAAATGCTAAAAATCACTTGAAAAATCTTCCACTTGTACTTGTCCCTTCCTACTGTGCTTTTCTACTCCTATCACTGCAAAATGTTTCAATGGAAATGTCTACATTCATTGTTTTTATTTCCTAATATGCCTTATCTATAGTAGCAAATAATAGTAATGATATAAATAATAATTACAATAATATTGCTATGTCTCTACAATTATTGTGAAGATTAAACAAAGTAATGTATATAGAGTACACAAAAGACTACCTGGTATGTAATGTAGGAAACCTCCGATCATGCCGATTATTATTAATAGTATTATCACTACTATTCCTCTCGATCTTCCTATTTAATGACCTACAATCTTACTTCCTAACCCTTTTTCCCATTGAAACTCCTTTAAGAAAAGGCCACACTGACTGATTCATCGGGCACTTCCCAGTCAGTCACCCCTGACCTCTTAAGTCTCTTCAACATTCTATTCTTTGAAGTCTCTCCACCCATGTCTGATGACAGAACATTACTCTTATTCTACCTCCAGCCTCTTTGGCTTGCCCTCATGCCCTTTCAACAACCTACAGTCAGTGTCTGCCAAGGCTCCCACCCTCCCTGGGACCTGCTACAAGCTTAATGCTCCCCTCCCGCCCCTTCACAGATTCTCCCAATTCCAGTAACCATGGTCCTCGGGATGAATCCCAAATCTTTGTCTCCAGCCAGGATCTTTTTCTCAAGTATATGTCTCATTCTTAATCACTTTTTTTGATCCTCTGCCATAATCTCAGACTCATCAGGCTTAAAGCAAAATTCACCATCTTCCTACTAAACCCACTTCCTGATCTTAGTGAGAAATTTTCACATCCCCATCCTTGCTTTTCCACCTATCTTACCTCCCTAAATTGAACTGAAAACTCTATGAAATAATGTCAAATATAAGAATATGAATCTCCTATGTAGCATCTAATATAAAGATGGCATGCAATAGATCTATTCTGATAGATTTGCAATGTCAGAAAGAAGCTGGGATTACAACTTTTTTACTGATTACAATCATAAGGAGCTGTACCATGTCACTCAATACAGGCCACTTAGGCAGCTAATTACAGACTTCCTGAAATGGACATTTGTCAGACATGATGTTCTTCATTAAACCACAAGATGTAAGGGCTGGGAAAAAAGTCAGAAATACTTCTATTACCATTTTGACTATTGATTTCCTGTACTCTCTAGGGGTTTGACCTTTGTCCCATAGGGTCATTTATCTAATACCTATTGGACATGTCCACGATAAATGGACTTTTTATTACTCTCCTCCTCACTGCAACTCTATTTCTTCTAGATTTTCTCCACTGGTCAATCCAAAGAGAGTTCCTCAAGCCAGAAATCTTAATGTTGTCCTTCCCTTCCACCTATTTCCTGTCCCTCCCCAGAAAATCCTCTTAATCTGTCTTTCCTGATACACTTCATATAAATGGGTTTCCCAATCTCTGGTCTTACCTTCCTCCCTCCAATCCATTCTCCACTTCACTGTTGGCAGTACACCCTTTCCAAACTGTACATCCATCAGTACCATTCCCTTGCTCAGAATGTTCAGAGCTTCTTCTTGGCTAGTGGACAGACATCCTGCTCCAGCCAGCAGAGCACCCGTCATCATCTGGCTCCTGGCTGCATGTCTGGCCACAGTTCTCAGTCTCCTTCCCCACTTGCCCACCAGCTCTATTGGTGTAGTAAAGTTCTCTGAGAACCTATGGTCCTTAATTTCTCATTCACTTGGTACATACTGCTTCCTACACAGCAATCTCCACCTTCAACCCACCAGGCTTTGCTCAAGAATTCCTCCTGGCCCTTCAGCAGTCAGCCCAGGAATACCTCCTCTGACCAGCACTTTCCTTAACTATTCTAAGAGCAGATTTTAGGGTCCCTC
This sequence comes from Tupaia tana, assembly GCA_026018925.1. NCBI lineage: Eukaryota > Metazoa > Chordata > Mammalia > Scandentia > Tupaiidae > Tupaia > Tupaia tana. Next base: position 200,442,771 of record JAKSZU010000003.1, read on the forward strand.
TTCTCTAGTCTAAGAGAACTTTGTGCCATTGCTATGTTTATCAGGGCTACTAACCTTATCAGCAGTGCATTTTCCTACTCACACTGGAGTGAGGATAGCTAAGATGATGAAGGGAAGGCAGCTCCTAGAAATCTGGTAGTTTTCAATCCAGATTCTTGAAGTAAAACCTCTTGCTTTTCTTTTTATTAAATCTATGCAATTATATCAGATGAAGATTTTTTTTTCTTATGGTTCAGCAGCATAGGAATTGAATAATTGACCTGAAGGTGAACGAGCCCCATGTGGGTTATGAATTACGAGGCGTCTTGAGATCTCAGACTTACTGTAACAGTGATTAACCAAGTTTAGATGAGCAATATTTTGGATTTGAATGAATAGGGGAAAATAAGATGGAATGCCAACTAAAGACTAGCTCTTCAACAACTAATATTTTGTAAGTGATATAATGTAACTCTCAGCAATTTTATGTTTTCAACAATGTAGTGAGGTAATAGCTTAATAAGACATTTGCTCCATATCTCTAATGACCTGTATAAAAAAATCATTATTTCATTAGATTTTTCATTAGAATTTTCAGCAATGATGTGAGCTCTGAGTTATTTTTCAGTTGTTAGTCCTGACTATAAATAGAATGATAAAACTGCTACAATTAATAGTTTATAACAATAAAACTAAATATAAATAAAATTTATTATTATGGAACAAAAGTCCTATCAAAACTAAATAGATAAGTGAAAGCCATCCCATTTTGCCAAAACTGAGTTTTGAAAATAAAAATTAATGTTGTTGAATATATAAATAGATGCTTTGTTTTAACTTAATGAAGGATGATTCTGTCACAGCCACCAAAGCAATTTTGCTCAGAGATTTTTAACAGCCATGCATGATATTATTATGACTAGTAATACTATCCAACAGATTCGTGATCAAAGGAGTGACTATCTGGCAATTTCTCAGTCATCAGTCCAGATAAATTAGGTATGCTACTATAAGAATCACTGATTTCTCATGCAAGTATATGCTCTATATTTTACTGAACAATGTATATAAATTTACCAATCTTTTATTGGAAATGAAATCAAGAAAGAATTATACAGACCAAGAATAGTGGATCATCATACAAATTCAATAATGTGGTGAGGTAAGACTTTTGTTCTGTATCTCTAATGATGTATATAAAAATTAAAAAGTCATCAATGTGAATTTTCCAATAACAAATTACCTAAATGTTAGAAAGAGAATACAGTTCTGCTGACTGGAACTGCCAGTGACTCTCTGAAAGTAGCAGGGCATTAGGACCAGCAGGTGGCATCACTATGCTGGTTAAGGTGCTGGACTCCCACATGGCCAATCGTGGTTCAAGTCCTGGACCTGGCGGCTTAAAAAGTCATGCCGGGTGCATGTGCATATATGCCAAAAATCCTGAGAGGAGAAAGGAGGAGAAGGGGTTGCAGCATGGCCATCCTCCTGGGGGCGAGGGGGAATTTCTCACTTTCTTTCTCTCTGTCTGTCTGTCTCTCTCTCTCTCCAGGCAGCACACACACCTTATAGCAAAAAAATCTTTTTTAAAAAAATTAATTAATTTCTTTATTTGAATTTGACCAGAGAGGAACAGAGTGAAAGAGTGAGAGAGTGAGAGAGAGAGAGGTGAGGGGAGTGAGAAAGGAAGCCACCAAGTCTGGGACTCAAACCACAGTCGGCCATTTGGGAGTCCAGCATCCTTAACCACCACACCACCTGCTGGCCCTACAAATAAATTAAAAAAAAAAAAGTAACATGGTTTTCCATAACCAATAGGCCCACAATGTTCAGGTTTTAACTGTTGACCTATTTGGTAGCTCACTTTTCTTTATTCATATGAAATACAATTTTCTTAAGGAGTCAAAGGTTTTTCAAAAGGTACTTGGTTGTTATGAGGAACTCTACACATAAGAGTAGAACTAACCATGCGCCAACCCCTCAACTTCTCAAAGAAAGGTATAAAGCCAGATACGTGGTATTATTCTTTCACTTAGAAAAACATGAGATAAGGAACGAGGATGGAAAGAAGGCACAATGTTCTAAAATCATCTAAAATCATTAAAAACTGTGTTAAACGAACTCGAGAATGAAATTCATAACAAATCTCAATGGCTCCATTGAATGTCCTGTACTATATACAGGAAAGTCTATGTGCTTCTGCATATATTTAAAAAATTGTATGTGTAAGGTAAGGAAGGGATATTTGTCTACTTCATTAGTAAAATAATTTGCTTTTCTCTTTTTCAGATGCATTCTTCAGTTTTTTTTCCCAATTAAGAAAACTTGAAGAAAAAGAAAAGCAATGCTATTTTTGTTAGTTTTTCCCTATCTCTTACCTTTGTTTTGCTGATTTTTCTTCTTCCTCATTCTAGGTAAGACCTATCTACCTACTAGGGGAAGCAGTTCACTAATGAGCCTTCCTTCTGTTGTAGGACACTCTAGAGAGGTAGGCAGGAACAGGTGTGTCATTTTTGATACTGGACCATTCACAGGAAAATCTCCACAGCTACAGCACTGCTGAGAAGTACAGGCCTTCCTATCATTAGAACATTTTCAGAAGATTAGGATGACCTACCTCAATTTGAAAGACATCTGAATATTATCCAGTTTGACCTATTCATTTTGAAAAACAGAAAATTGAGGCCTCAAGAGGGGAAGTGGCTTGCCTTAAGATTACACTGCGTACTGATAGGGCTGGCAAAGGAATACTCTTCTGAATCCAAGTTTGTGGCCCTATCCACTATATCTTCTTGCCTCTCACCATGGTTGGTCTAAGCTGGAGAACAGAACTAATCAAATGATAAATGGCATGAGCACAGCTGAATTGTAAACTCCAAAGACGGAAGTCAGAACTTACTGTCTGCCACTCCTTGACTCACTGCTTATTGACTAACAATTTAATCAAGTCCTCTTTCCCTTAAACAAAACCCAGACATCTTTGTCCTTACACCAGTAAGTACCATCATACTGGAAATCTAAATACCAGCAGTTCAGTCATCCCTGAAGAGGATGTTTTTCCAGGAGACTTTGGGAAGAAAGTCTATCAGGGACCCATGGCGTGCAGGCCTCAGGGGGCCCCACGACCATGTCTGACATCCAAGTTCTTGGATCTCTTCACAAAAATGAAATGACCCACTATTTTAGTCTTTACCAACTGGAATTGGTTAAACATTTGGTTCCAGAACTTTAGGAAAACAGATCCCAGAAATAAGGGCTTACACCGGAAATGGTGTAGGGTTCCTGCTTCAGGGGAAATGCAGCCCTCACACTCCTTACTGAAAGGAACGGAAGCCGACCAGAAGACAGTAAATTCTAGCCAAGAAGTGGACTGAAAGATGTTAAACTAGCTGAATGGCTGCCCAGAAGAATTTTAAAATGGCATGGCTGCTAGCCCAAAGGAGATTAAGGTCTCTCTCATAGCGCAAAAGGGAAGCCAGCATTAAACAGAAGATGAGCACAAGGCCTAAAGAAAAAAAGTAAAATTTAGCCAATAGGAAATTAAAAACTGGATTTGGATATGGTCCAGACAATACAATAGGATATGGAAAGAACCTTTTTAAAAGGTCCACTGAGGTCTGGCAACACCGACAAGGCTGGTGAGTACAAGCCTTACGTGTTACAGAAAATAACTTTGATCTAACAGATGGTGATGAGCCAGAAAACAGCAAAAGACAACGTCCCTGTACAGTCTGTCTGCCACCCTACCTGACAAAGAGGGCAGGAAAAATGTGAGGTCTTTAATGGTCACAAGTCTGTTTTGGAAACAAGCAAGTCTAAGATAATCAACGAGGAATGAGAGGTAGGAAGTTTTTCAAATCTACCTTTCTAGCACATAAATTTTAGAAAACAAGGCTAATCAATGAGAGGTAATTTTTCCTGGTCTTGAAACTTGCTACTTTAAAAGAGATTTACTTAAATTATTCTTTAAAAATTATTCACAGCAGCTTTTCCTTTGAGTCCTGTATAGGATATGTATAGCTATATGTTTCAGAGAAAGTAAACTAAAACTTTGATTCTTATAAACCACATAAATTCACCATCAATAGTTGAAGATTTTTATGAACTATTATATAGACAAGATAAATTCACCATCTATAGTTGAAGATTCTTATAAACCACTATATAAATAACATAAATTCACGATCTAGAGTTGAAGATACCCCCTTTAAAGCACCCTAAAATCATAAATATCTTTCTAATCAACCGAAAATGTGGGAGTCATCCTTGATTACTTCCCCATATGCAATCACTATGTCTTTCTGATTTTATCCCTTGGTCAGAGCTCAATCTCTTCTTCCTCCTCCAAGCATATTCAGAGCCTCTCTCTCCCCAAATTTTCACAATGGCCCCCTTATTGGGTTTTGTGCCTTCAGCCATTTACTGTGACCCCAAATTCACCTTCCATAAAGATAGAATGATTTTTTCGGTGAAGCTGTCCAATCAAATAATTCTCGGATTAACCCTCTGCACTATTCCCCTCCCCTGAACAGCAGCATAAAGGACTTTGCCATATGCTTTCTGAGCTTGTTCACACTTGGGTTTTCAAGTTATTTGTTTTAAAATTTGTTTTTCTACTTGGGCCCACTGTATCTTGTATTTTCTACTTCTTTCCCTTACTACTGAATTATTCCATCAGGATCAAACATATCCTGCTACCTCTTTTTTTTCTTTTTATGGGAGAGGTTTTTGCTATAGAGTGCGTGTGCTTGCCAGACAGACAGAGAGAGACAGAGAGACAGAAAGCGAGAAATCACCCCCCAGGGGGGATGGCCACGCCACAATCCCTTCTCCTCCATTCTCCTTTTGGGATTTTGGGCACGCACGCACATGCGCCCGGCATGACTTTTAAGCCATCGGGTCTAGGATGCTAAACCGTGGTCGATTACGTGGGAGTCCAACAACATTACGCTAACTGCTGGTCCCCTCCTGCTGCCTCTTGTAAAAATAACAATGAGCCTCCTTGCAGCATAATATCGTCAGCTAGAACCACATTCCTTACTACCTTTTCACAGCCATGGTACTTGACTTATCTATCTGTACATGCTCCTTCTAATCATCTGCTCTCATTCCCTCTCGGAGCAGCTCCTATACACAAGTCTTCCCTGAAACAGCTATTGATAAGCTCACTATTTAGTCTAATCCAAAGGATTCTTCCTGTCATCATGAGGGAACTCTTAGCAGTAGTGCATGCAGCTGTCTACCATCATATCTTCATGACCCACCCTCTCCCCTGGATTCCACAGTCCTGTATGCTTCGGGGTCCCCCCCCAAACCCTCTGCTATTCCTATACAGTCTTGCTCTTTCTTGATTATAAATACTCAAGTTTCTCAGGGTTTAGTCCTAGGCCCTCTTACCTTATTCTATGATCTTTCTGAGTGGCCATATCCATTTTAATGGCTTCCAATCCACCTATACCCAATAGCTACCAGTCTAGACTTCTCATATGAACACTAGAACTAACTCGATCCAATAGCCTACTTGACACACCCACATGGATATTTCAACTCTAATCTATTGAAATCATACTCTTGATCTTAAAATGCTTTATATTTTTCACTACCAGCAAATAATGCTACCAAATACCTAATTGCTAAGGCCAGACCTATGAACTATCCTCAACACTCTATCTCCTTCATGCCCTATATCCACTCTAACACTATGTTCTAATCCAATACCATGTTTGATCTTTAGAACATTTCTTTTTTTTTCCCTCTCTTTTCTTTTTAAGGTTTTTGCCATAGGGCGCATGTGCTCACCAGAGAGAGACAGGGAGAGGGAAAGTGAGAAATCATCCCCTCACTCCAGGGGTAGGGCCACACTGCAATCCCTTCTCCTCATTCTCCTGTTGGGATTTTGGACATGCACACACATGTGCCTGGCATGATTTTCAAGCTGTTGGGTCTGGGACTTGAACTGTGGTCGGCCATGTGGGAGTCCAACACCTTAACCGTCACACTGCTTGCTGGCCCCTCCAGAACATTTCTTGAGTCACTTATTTCCCTTCATTGCACTGCTAATACTCTAACCTGACCAATCATTCTGTCTTTACTAACATGTCTGGCCTCAACTATTTTAACAGTATCTTGGGAAAGGCTCTGACTTTTTTCTTATCCCTGCTACAGCATCTTGGGTAACATCTACTTTAAAATTTTAAAATATATATAGAATTAAATAAAATCTAAGACTTCATTTATCGAAAAGAACACAATTATTTTACATACTGCTAACAAACATGGAATCTGTAAATTAAACTAACTTGCATTGCTTTTAATAGTTAACCTCAGGGCCAGCAGGTGGTGTAGTGGCTGGGATGTTGGACTATCATACAGCTGGCTGCAGTTCTAGTCCTGGACCCGGTGGCATGAGACTCATATCAGCTGTGTGCCATGCATGCCCAAAATCCTGAGAGGAGAATGGAGGAGAGAGGACTGCTGTGTGGCCAATTCCCCTGGAGGGTAATTTCTCACTTTCTCTCTCTCTGTCTTTCTGGTGAGTGCATGTGCCTTATAGCAAAAACAAGCTCTCTCTCAAAATAAAATAAAATAAAATAACTTTGACTGTAAGAAGCTTTCCAGTATTCAAATGTGAAAAGTAAACATTTTTTAAAGAATTATTTTATTTATTATTTTTAAATTTGCTATAAGGAACATGTGCTCATGAGAAAAAAAGAGAGGGAGAGAGAAAGAAAGCAAGCTGCCAAGTTCAGGAGTCAAACCGTGGTCGGCCATTGAAGTCCCATGCCTTAACCACCATGTCACCTGCTGGCCCCCAAAAGTATACATCTTAAAAATGATGAAATACAGCATATCACAGTCCTGTTCACAATATATCAGCCTGCTTCAGTTATACTTGAAATGATACCCAAACTCTTCATATTTCCTATGAAACGCCACATATTCCGATCCTGCCTCCTCCTCTCTGAACACCAGGTGTTTATGGCTTTTTTCACCACTTGAATGCATCAAGTACTTCTTTACCTCAGAGTCTCTGCCTTTGCTATGACTTCTCCTGGGGATACTCTACTGAACCTGTCACCCCACCCCATTCTCCTTAGGTAACATTCTTTAGAGCCCAACTCAAATGACATTTTTTGAAAGAGATCCTCAGTGGAAACAAAGCTTCCCCTCCTCCTTCCTCTCATGACCTGTTCTTTCTTTCACAGTCATTGTTAAATAGTTTGTGGTCATAGTTTACTTGTTTACTGCTTGTCCCTTGCAAATTGATGTATCATTCCCCCCATCACATGTTCTGAAACACACTTACTTATAGTGCCCTTAACCCTATGCAGTATTTCGTGTCTCTACATCTTTGCATATGGCACCCTTCTGGGGGACACACCCTCTTGCAGCTTCCTACTCACATTTTTTTACCTACATTAACTTTCATCTGCCCTCCAAGATCTTCAAGGCTTAGCCAGAGCCTCCTGGAAGCTTTTTAGATCCAAACTTATACTTAACAACGTGTTTACTCACAATGAGGCCTTTTTCTGCCCCTATCTAAACATTTATGAAGATGTTACAAAGACAGAACATCACATATCACCACAACACCAGACTGAGCACTCATGACCAGGGAAGCACAGCACATGAAAAAAAAATACATTTTTTTAAGTGATGAAACTGGGCTAGAAGAACCACCTCTGACTTTGCCATCTTCCAACACATCCAAATCAAAAGTAGCATTTATAATGTAGGAACTTATATTAGAAATGATCAAAGGCAGACTTGAAAAAGCTTGAAAAGCTCTTCTAGAATTAAGAGATAGAACAAAATGATGGGTAAGAATATGTGCAATTTTATATCTCAAATATATGAAAGAGTTAAATACAAAAATGATACTGTAAAGTTATAATGCTATGAGAAATACAGATAAATACAATTCATCACAACAAAATATAGAACAGTATAAGTAACAATGAAAATAATTAAAACACACAAAAAAAGATTAATGAAAGAACAGGGGAATATTTGTAAGATATTAATAAATGATTATTATCCTTAATACATATAAATCAGTTATAAAAACACTAAAGCTCTACCTCAGGCAAAACCTATTTCACAGAAGAAAATAGTAGACATGAAAGTATTTAATCTTCCTAGTATTAAATGTAAATTAACATGTAATATTATTTTTCCTTATCAAATTAACAGAAATATTTTATTTAACTAACTAAATTACTTACTCATTTAATTAATTTATTAATTATTTATTTTAATTTGACGAGAGTGAAAGAGAGAGGGAAAGTGAGAAAGCAAGCCTCCAGGTCTAGGACTTGAACCACAGTCGGCCATGTGGGAGTCCAGCACCCTTAACCACCATGCCACCTGCCGGCACTAGGTCCCACTTACATAATGCTCAAAGGCAGGCAAAATGACTCTCCAATGATGAAATCAGAATAGTGGTTCTTGCCCTGTATGGGTTTTGGGGGCAGGAATAGATCATTACCATGAGGAAGTGCGAGGCAGGACACAGGGGATTCTTCAGCAAGTAAGTTCACCCTGTAAAAGTTTATCAATCTGTACCCTTATGACTTATGTATTTTTCCATATGCACTTAAAACATCAATAAAAATGTTTACTTAAAAGGAAAAGTTGGGACCAGCAGTTGGCGTAATGGCTCTGTCGCTGGACTCCCATGTAGTCGACCACGGTTCGAGTCTTCGACCTGGAGGCTTAAACTCACACCTGCTGTATGTACATGTGTGCTCAATATCCTGAGAGGAGAATGGAGGAGAAGGGATTGCAGCATGGTCATCCCCCCAGGGGGTGATTTCTCACTTTCTGTCTGTCTCTCTCTCTCTGTCTTGCTGGCGAGCACATGCACCCTATAGCAAAAACCTCTAAAAAAAAAAAAAAAAAAAAAAAAGAAAGAAAGAAAGAAAGAAAAGTTAATCTATACTGCTACATTTCCTAGTTAAATACAATCTTACCATTTTGAAAGCTCATTTTGTTTCTCTATTTACCACGTGTAAAAGGTATTGTGCCACATACATTAGACTAAGTACTAATATATAAGTACTAAAGGACTCTGAGTAATTCTCCTGAAAACTACTTCCTATCTGCTCACAGGAACCATTTTGATACTCTGAAATTTATTTTCCTTCAACTACAAAACAAACTTAAGCTATTTTGTTTTGTTTTGTTTTTTAATAGGAAGACAAGCAAAAATAAGAGAATGCATATAATTCAACCCTTTCTTAAAAACTTAACTTCATTTCTACATGACCATTGCATGTTAAGGGAGTTTAAATCTTCTGTCCCCAGTATTATACTAATTTTTGGACTTGTAGAAGGTGAACAAAGAATTATTATGGAATTTTTTTTCATCATTTTCTAATTATAATACCATTATTCCATATTAAGGGCAGATTGAAATCCTAATTATCTAGAATATATAAGGCTTTGGAATTATGAAGATGAAGGAGATAATGAAAAATGGAGTAAGACATTTAATGTTTAAAAGATGGGGCATGTTTTCTCCTAAGCATTTATGATGAGAAATTAGGTTTGAATCAGCCCAGATTCCAGGGCCCTCGCCTGCTCCACCCCTTGCCTGAAGTCCATCTGAACTGCTGAGAGTGGGCTCCCAGCCTCATGCCTTTCCCACTCCATAGGCCCTTTCATAAATTTAAACAGTTACTAAATGTCCTTTAACTTAAGGGTAAAAATAAAATATTAATGGGTGTTTAAATTTTGAGATTTTTTTTTTAAACACCCAAGAACCAAAAGAATTTTTCAAATATTTAAATTATATCCATAGTTCTCATTTCTAATAGGCTTTTTTTTTTTTTGGAGAGGTTTTTCGCTATAGGGTCCATGCGCTCGCCAGCCAGACAGAGAGAGACAGAGAGATAAAAAGCGAGAAATCACCCCCCAGGGGGGATGGTCACGCCGCAATCCCTTCTCCTCCATTCTTCTCTCGGGATCTTGGGCACGCACGCACACGCGCCCGGCGTGAGTTTAAGCCGCCGGGTCCAGGACTCGAACCGTGGTCGACTACATGGGAGTCCAGCGACATAGCCATTACACTAACTGCTGGTCCCTCTAATAGGCTTTTGAAGACAAGGAAGTAGGGTACAGGTACACAAGAAGATTCTCTCTTTATCACCCAAGATAAGGTCAAAGATAAAAATCCTCATGATGGAAGTCATTTTAGATCAACTGCTTTAAAAAAAAAAAAAAAATCCGGGGCTGGCCTTGTAGCTTAGTGATTAAGGGAGCTGAGTCCTACCTGGCTAATCACGGTCTGACTCCTAACCCCAGCAGCTTGAGAAACATCCAGGTTGTATATGTGCGCATGCCTAGAATCCCAACGGGGGTAAATGGAGAAGGGACTGCAATGTGATCGTCTTCCACGGAGGGGTGCTTTCTCTCTCTGCCTGTCTCTCTGTCTCTCTCTGGTGACTGCATGTGCCCTCTGGCCATGAAAAGAAAATCAAAAAGGAGGCTTTGCATTTCATACTGTACTGACCAGCTCACGGTGAAAATGACTTGTGGATGGGAAAAGTGGTCTATACCAGACAGTTTTCTTCTCTGAGGGAGCTCACAAAGCTCGGGTATTATATCTGGAAAGGACATTTGTGACATTAAATAGTTTCAGAGCATGCAGTCTGTGCAGGGCGCCTTTCCTCCCACACCCAGAATGGAGACACAGCAGGCAGCAAAGGGGCATACGCTACACGGAGAAGCCAAGGTTTGTGCCAGTCATTTGTCCAGCTACAATAAAACCTCAAAGCTATACATGAAAACTTGAAACTGAATATCTGGGACATTGAAAGGGAAACATACTGCCTTAGGTTGAAAAGTAGGATATTTTCAGAAACACAAAAATGCTTTGATTTTCTTTTCCCTAAAGCAAAACCTATAAACGCAGCACATCATCTGTGCTTCCTTAAGGGAAAAGGGAAGCAAAGTGTTTTTTTTTGTGAATCGAAACACATTTTTTTTCCTACCATGGGATAACTGAGTATTATATAAAAATGGAAAAAGAACACGAGAAGGATTTGCATTTGTTATAGAAAAGAAATATTTCTTAAAATTGAAAGAGAAAAAAAGGAAAAAGACTGAAAACAAAACCCACATATATATATAACTTATAAGAGTGGGTTTCCAATTTTATATATATATATATATATATATATATATATATATATATATATTACTATTACATAATGAACTATCACAAAAGTAGGAGTGTTTTAGCTCTGTTCTAAATCCATGCCCTTCAGACAGTTTTTAAGTAATGGAAAATATCCTATACTTCAATTGCCTATTTCTTCTATCACAATTACTGACAAAAGATAGTATGTGAAATACACAGTTTTTGTTTTAACACTGATTTAAGTTTCTAAAATGTACTATTACTTTGTCTTAACATATTTAATGGTTTAGATCATCTTAGTATTAATTTAATAGTTTCATGTATTTATATCTGATATATTTTTTTAAATCTCCTACCTTTCGAACTTTCTGTACACTTTCTGTTTTCATGTAGTCTTTCTTATCCCAAGAGGCGCTGCCAATGAGGGCTGGGAGAAAGCCCCAAGCACAAGCCAAACATATCAAACCCCAGATTCATCTTTTTGACACATAGGCCCCAGAGGCAACATAAAATCGGCCAAAAAATTCTCATTTTTTTTTCACAATTCTAATTTTTCTCTTTCTATATTCCAATAAGAGGCCAAGAACTATCAGTTATAAAACCACAGAAAATAGACTTATGTGTACCTCTAGAAACAATGTCCCAATGCTTGAATGCAAATGGGCATTTGTATTGGCCATCACTTTACTATTAATAGCAACTGATCCACGAAACAATTTAAAACTTGAAATACTTAGTGGGCGAATGGACAAAGTCATATGAAACTCTTAAAAGAAAATGAAGTATGAAGAATTAAAGGAAATTACTAGGTTGTTGGAAAAGTCATGATGTATTTTTCTATGTTTTTCTGTACAAAAATTCCTTTCTTGATGACCCAATATATATATAAATAAATGCCTATACTATATTCTACATTATTTTAAATATATTGGGGGTTTCAAAATATTGGGTCACTGGAAAAGTTATGAAATATTTTTCTATGCAAAAAATGCATCATGACTGTTCTGACAATCCAATAGAAAATGGTAAGTCACTGATAACCAGACATAGATTTGGAACTACCAATTCATTCAAAAATTCATATCTAATCTAACTGTGTATTATATATTTTGTGATTATCAATAATATAAAAAGAATTAAATGTTAAATACTCCCTCCTTTTAGGTGCCCACATACTAAGTAAACAAATGGCAATAACTAGAATGCCAGTGTAGGAAGTGCTGACAGGGACAATAACTCATAGTCACTGAGCATGTTCTGTGGTATGGGCTCCATCCTAAGCTGACACGTACCACACACATGCACTCCACGTATGTTCTACTACTGCCCTCATTATACAAATGGGGAACTGAGTGACTCAAGGTTTAGCAACTTACCCAAGTTCACTAGCTTCGAAGTTCTAGAGCAAGAGTTCATGTCCACGTACTGAAACCCCATAGTCCAACTCCTCAGCTACTACAGTACGCAGTAGTGAGTAATTCAGGGTGTGCTTTAGAGAATCAGGTCTTTAAAAATTAGAGAAGGCTTCACAAAAGGGCACAACACATTCATTTTGGTGTAATTTTATCCCAAATGTTTCCTAACAGTCCAGAATGAGCAACAGACTAGTCCTTCTTTCTTATTTATTCTCCAAATATTTTCTGTTCCCCTAATTATTTCCAATGGCATATAGAGCCATGAACAATATAGAAAATGATCCCTGTCTAACTGGCCTTAGAGTCTATCAGTGGAGTCTGATGATGAACAGTAAATAAGATAAATAAGTAGAATAAAGTGATGGGGGGGGGGCAAAAAAACACAAAGTAATAAAAAGTGAATAAATTCACTCATTGGAGTAAGTGAGTCTGACAAAAGGAGACCAAAAAAAGGCTCGCTGAGAAAGTAGCATTTGAATAAAGACCTATGGGAAGCAAAAGGTGACAATCTGCACTGCTCATTAGTGTAATGCATTTCTTTATTTTAGGCTGTTTACTGCAGCCCAAAGCATGCCAATGAATACTTCACCTAGCTATTGGTTTGTTGTGAAGATCAAAGAGAAATATGGGTGGGTACAATGCACTTAGCGCTGTACCTGCCTCATAACAAGAACTCTGTGAGTGCTAGCTATTATTATTATTGCTATTGTTTTAATACTGTCATGAAATCAGATACACAAAGTATCCAAAGTCCACTTACACTGGAAATTCAAGACAACTGCTTACTAACCTATCAGGTAGATGTCTAACAAGTGTTTCTGAAATACACGTAAACATTATAATTTAGGCCTAAAGTATGTGTTAAAATACTACCAACTCACAACAGCCTTCCACAACCTCACAAGAATTCGATTTGCTGATGAAACAAAAAGACTCAATAATGTAGACACCCAAAACCCAGAGCCTGCGGCACACGTGGGCATCAGTAATAAAGCAGGCAGGGTCAGCTTGTCTATTCAGAGACTTTACTTTCTGGCAAGCTTCTGTCTATTTTTTGGCTGTAAGGAAGCATGTATTTCTCCTTCTATGAACAGATGATTTTTCCATAGCTCTGGGGTTTTAAAAGGTCAGCAGCGATAAAAAGGCTTAGGAGGAACTCTTGAATTTTTTGCTTCTATTATGAATTTCTTATACAAATGTTGATATGTAGAAAACAATCAAGCAATGGATGGAAAAATCTATATTCCAGGTCCAAAAGCAGCTTATTCCAGCAAAATTTCTTCAGCTCTCTCCCTAATGATTTAAACATCCATTTTCACTCTCTTCTGCAGAAATATATGCACAGGAAGAATGAGTGTGAACAGTAGCCTTTATAGCTGGAAGCCACTTCCTTTCCTTACCTGAAATGTTGCATGGTCCTTTTTCTTTTACATGTGGGAAAGAATAGACCTTGTTTGTAAAGACCCTTTCTTAAAAAGAAAATAAACACTCAAGTCATATTCTCTTAGTATATTTTTCAGTTTCAGATCCTAAAACTACTAAAAACCTAAAACCTTTCAGACCAAGCCGCCAGATGTAATCTATCACGGTGTCAGAGCACTTTGGTGTCCTACTTGGCTAAATCACGGTACAAAGTATTTTCTCTTTGGTGATTGAGCTGAAGTTCTATCTCCATGCCACAAAACCACTAATTGCCTGGAGCACTGTCAATGATGGCTTTATGATTTCATTCTATAGAAAATGTACCTCAACATTTGAAGGCAAACCATGTTCTCAATTCATTATTTCTCTTACTTGGCAAGGCACCTAGACTGGGTTTTCTGGCTTCCAATGGACATAAAGTTAACATAAGAGTATGAACCCCTCTTCTTTCCATCGTACTGGTATCACTGCTCTTAATAAACTGCAAGAAGTGGGCCATCTTTGCAAGTTGCATTTGTGATGTTTTTACCTTTTAGCCGAATGTGTTAGCAAAGAATGGTTTATAGTAAATATCTAAAAAGGTATGGAATTAGAGTCGCTATAGCTGTTTAATAATCTGACACAATTCTTTGAATACTTTGAGTAAAATATTATAAGTGACAAGATGATTCTTTCCAATTGTGTAATTGTTAAGTCTTTAAACAATACTAGGATTGTTTTGAAAACTAGGAGCAGAAGCTGATCACATACTCAGGCCAGAGTATTTATTTTGAAAAGTGAGAAATAACAACATCGTCATCATCCAAGGAAAGAAAATATAGAATTGGAATGCAGAATTAAAATAGAAAGTTTTGATGTTTTCTTTCCAACTTAAAATAGGTAATGCTAGAAATGTATCTGATTTTTTTAAAAAAAGAATCATTTACTTACTTTTATTTATTATTATTTTTTAATTTGCTATAGGGCATGTGCATTCACCAGAGACATACAGGGTTGGGGCGGGGGGCGGAGTAAGGAAGCAAGCCGCCAGATCCGAGATTTGAACTGTTGTCAGCCATGTGGGAGCCCAGTGCCTTAAGCACCACATTATCTGTTGGCCCTAAAATATGTCTGATTTTTAAAATAGACTTTAAGTTTTAGGTTTGTAGCAAAATTATGCTGATTAAGGCTGCTGGACTCTCACATGAACAACTGGAGCTCAAGTCTCGGATCTAGTGGCTTGAAATTTACGCTGGTGCATATGCATGTATGCCCAAAATCCCAGGAAGAGAATGTAGAAGGAATTGTGGCATGGCTATCCCTCTTGGGAGTGATTTCTCACTTACCCTCTCTGTCTCTTCGGTGAGCACATGCGCTCTATGGCAAAAACAAACAAATTATAGAGTTCCTATTGTTTCCCCAACCTTATCCACTATCAACATCCAGGGTGGTACATTTGATACAACTAATGAGACTCCCACAATGATATGTCATTATCAACTGAAGTCCGCAGTTAATGTTAGGGCTCATGCTTGGTGAACTCTAACTTTTTATCCTTCTGCCTGGACAGAATTCACACTGACAGTGAGGAATGGGGTCCTTGGCTGGCCATCTATGCCCATTTCTCCATTTATTAATGGTTCTTTGTCATTCAGCCAATGGGAGGCCAGTTTGAAAAGCACATAATATAATTTCATTTTTCACTCTGACACAAAATTTTGACAGTAGACACTGAACAAATACTTGTTGAATGAACGAATGAGGATGTTTTCTAAAGGACAGGGCTTTCGGGGTGATTTTGGTCATGGTTTAGTCATGACTCACTAAGCATGGTAAAAAATAGGAGGAAACAATGCCCAACTTCTGTGAGCCCCATGTGCTCCATAAGTGTTACTGAACTCCTTGGGGATCCCTGCTAGATGAATATGGCCATTCTATCACGTGAACAGGCTAGAGGGCCAGTGACATACCCCACCCATGGTAGTCATCCAAGAACTCAGCTGAAAACATGACTGGGAGAACACAGTGGCACCTGGCCCAGTGTAGAATGGAAGAAGGCACAGGAGAGAAGTATCGCAAGTCACAGAGCAGCAGGCATTTTCCCACAGGGCCAAGGGACAGATGTGGTAATCCTTGGGAATTGGACTGCCACAAGTTTCTCTGGTCTTCTCCCACTCTCATGTGATCTGCTGCTGATGAAGAAACTAAACCCCTAGTCAGCTCATGAATGCAATAACTAATATCTTTCATATGAAGTAAAATTTCACAATAAAAAAAGGGGGAAGAAGTGAAAGAGCATAAGACTTGTGAATTTTTTTTAAAACAAACAGATTAGGTAAAATGGGATGCCAAAGGTGAGCTGAGTGAAAGAACTCTGTATTGTTTTTATACACAGATAAATTCTAGCTGGAGGGTGAAAGGTGGTGGCAGGAAAAAAACTATAACTGAGAGATTAAAGGCAAGGCAATGAGTGGGCAGGTGGCAAGAGTGCCAGCTTCTCAGTGTCAGTTCAAACACTGTGCACATCAGCTCCATTGCTAAATCCTGATCACATGAGCTGGCTTCATCCTCCACCACGGCCAGGGGTAGAATCAGGACATAGCACTATGGCCGTAAGTTTCGGACTAAGTCCAACAAAAGATTTGGACCCATTTAGCATATTCGCGTGAGCCCATAAAAAAATGAAATCCTTGCAGAGCTTATCCTAGAAAGAGAAAAACATGCCTAATAATTAGGGATCTTTCTTATTCTGTTACCGTAGATCAGCATAATATTCCAAAAAAACCCTATTTTAATACAAATAAAATTGTCTAGGTATTGAACTAAGAAAATATGGATCAAATATCCAGAAGAATATACTTAATAATAGAGAAATTTGCAAAGTGCTACAAGTTTTCTAAACACACGTTTTAATTCAAGTCTTTGCCAAGTATATGACCAATGACATTAGCAGCAAACTAAATGAGTGATTATGTAACTTTTGAGTTGTAGGAATTAGTACAGTGGTTTTTTAAAAGGTACAGAAATTAAAAAAAAAATCTATTAAGTACAAAAGACAAAATAAAGGTGAACATATATTGGGTTGTTGGTAAAGTCATGACACATTTGTGCACAGAAAGACATAGAAAACCACAACACAAGTTTTCTGACAACCTAATAGTTACATTTGATATTTTTCTGGAACAACAGCTTTACTGGTGAGCACTTGAGGGGACATTATTTTTCTGAATATAGCTCGGGCATGGCACAACCATCAACAGTTACCACGTGGACCGTTTTTCACTGAAGAAAGTCTTACTATGCATGATTTAGAGCTAATCTAAGAAGCAAACCTGCCTCTTGGGGAAATTCAGGGATTCTGCAAATCTGCTTTAGTAACTCAGATGTGCTAGCATCCTGTCCCTCAGCTAGGGAATACCATAATCCCTCTAGAAGAATGTATGCATTCATGCAGTGTCTTTTCAAAACGCCTTGGTCTCTGAGCTCTAAATATAAAATTAACATAAAACTCAAACCACTGAAGCATGGATTCCTTGTAAATCTCTCATCGCCCACTTTATTATGATGTTTTCCTCCAATTCCCAACTTTTGATCCCTTCCAAACCCCTGAATCTGTTAGCTCAAACCCCACCCTGCACTATCTTTCTTCCACTTGAAGCCAACTCTGGCATACATGTTTTGTCTGCTCAGCAGGAGAGCAATTTCAACAATCTCCTCCTTTTTATAAGATCAGTTTATTCCTCCCAATATAATAATTAGTTTCAGATGAACCTAGTCACCAGTGCTCGGCTTGGTTCCACAGTGGTACTAGAGAGAAGAGCAGATACTTCCTGCTGCACTATTTTTCAGGGCAAAGAATCTGGGTACTAACTTAGCCAGGAACAGAACTTGGGCAATTTACTTCTTTATAATGCTGCCAGGTTTTGATAACCCAGATTCTTAAAGAGATGGACAAAAATTATGATTACAGCATTCTTTTACTTTGAAAAAGGTTCAGATGAATTATCCATCAAGAATTATTACCTACTAATACTAGGTCATCAAGAGCACAAATCTTATCAAAATAACCAGTGCCATACCCCTGCAAACATACAGAGGTTACAAATAATGAATACTGACAGGTAAAAACATACTACCTTAGAGATAAGCATATTAGAAGATAAATTCTAGAAAACCCTTGTCCACAGTAGTACAGAGAAATAAAGCAGGACATTATATATATATACATATATATATATATATGTATATATATATGTATATATATATATATATATATAGAGAGAGAGAGAGAGAGAGAGAGAGAGGGAGGGAGGGAGGGAGGGAGGATGATCAGGATGATCTACAAGACAAGAAATACAAGCAAAACAGAGTCCCAGGTTCCAACAGAGAAGCTGCCACAGTTTTCCTTTAGGTCTCTCCCTGCACATACCTAGAACCATCAACCTCTGCACATTCCGACTCATTAATTCAGCACCAGTAGTGCAACCATCTGTGAGTATTTTTACCATCATAACCCCGAGTTATCCTCTTTGTAAATCCCAGCAACCCCTGAGCTATGCTTTTCGGTATGAATCACCTTGATGTAACGTGTTGAGGCTGTGAGCTATGAGCATCTCTTTAGCATTTTAGCCTTTACCTATTTAAATAGAAACCAATCTCCTCTCTGCTTTGTCACACAGTAACATATGATTTCTTATGGCTTATCTTACCTTCACATGCTCGGCCATCTGCAGAGATGGAGAAGCCCTGTTCACAGACACAGTGAAAAGAGCCTTCTGTGTTCAGACACTCCCCGTGAGGGCCACAGAGTCCTGGCTGTTCACACTCATTAATATCTGGAATGTAAGAGAGAGTTTCACAGGGTCTCAGTCATAAGAGTAAGGAAAGAAGATTAAAAAATGGCTAGACTTTTTTAATGTATGTGGCACAACTCCTCTCTTTGTCCATATAACGCACCACAGAACAAGCCGAATTGTCATGAAAGAAAAACTATTTAGGTTGATTCATAGGAAACAGTTAATGCCCAGCCATTTTTGACGTATAAAAAAATAGCAATTCCATAGGTTCAACAAAAGGCGCCCTCTCTCTCTCTCTCTCTCTCTCTCTCTCTCTCTCTCTCTCTCTTAATAGATTTTTCCTGCAGGGTGCCTGTACTCGCCAGAGAGACAGAGAAAGAGAAATCACGCCCCCCCCCTCCACCCAGGGAGGATGGCCACTGCAATCCCTTCTCTTCCATTCTCCTCTCGGGATCTTGGACATGCACACACATGTGCCTGGTGTAAGTTTTAAGCCACCGTGTTGGGACTTGAACCGTGGGAGTCCAGCGATGTAACCATTACACCATCTGCTGGTTCTTAATTTAGACATATTGGAGACTTGAAGAACATTCTAATAGGATAAATAACTTTGAGAAATAGTCTTTATTGATTGAGAATCCTTTGTCCTCTCCTGTGGTCTTCCACTAAGTCCCACTGAGTGCTCTCAAGTCTGTTATACCCAATTATCACTGGGTGCAGGCAACTTGTCATACCCTTGCCCTTCGATCCCTAGGATGTACACTTCTAAGGGCAAGGCTGGATGTGTCTCCCTTCAAGTGTTTGACCCTTAAATGGCACTCCACAAAGGTTTGCTGACTATATTAATGAAACAGACTCCAATCAATAGTTGGTTGAAATAGTAATGGAAGCAAAAATACAAGAAAAATAAGGCCTTTTAAGACCAGGAAAGTTCCTATTATTTGCCAGGCTCTGTGATGATGAAATCAGTGAGTGAAAGTAGAATATTAGCATAGTGCCTAACGCACAATGAGGGTCAAAGAGCCGTAGCTCAGGTTATGAAGACTCATGAACAGACCATGCAGTAGTTAAACTTGCATTGGCTATCTTTCACTCTGCTTGCCCTCAATGTGAGCAATTACAGACCTGGTGGCCAGGGTCAACAGGTGGTCCTGAATACTGGTAACATATGGAATGTCCCGCTTATTGTTCCTGCAAACCCATTCTAATTATGTTGGCTCACAGTGCCCAAGATGATGACAAACAGCACCTCGAGGCTCGTCCACCTGTTCACAATGGCACTGGTGCATACAGTTGCTTATTTGCACTGTGTTGAACCTGTTGGTTTACGCATCTGTGTCTCTCATTATACTGATTTCTTCCTGAGGAACAGAACTGCATACTTTAACTCTTAGTTACAAACTCCTAATACTGTACATTGATGTGTTTTATGAATGTTGAGTCACCAAAATTCTCAGTTATGCACATTCTCTACTAACTGAACAGTGATTGGTGATGGTCCTCCTCGTTAATTAGGGTCACAGAGACAATTACACATCCTCAGCACCATCAAGATGGAAGCTCCTATTTCCGTGAAGCCTCATAGGCCATCCTTTACCACTTACTAGAGGTCCTCAATAAATCCTCTTAGGAGTCCATCTTTAAATAAATTGAAAACATTTGCCTAAGGCTTGCTACAAGAGCAGATAAATAAGATGGGCCCTTGCTACTAGGAAGCTCACAGTATACTAGGAGAGGCAGGAATCCACGAGAATAACTGCAGGGAAAAGGTAGAGATCATGAGCTCCAGGTAGAGACTTCCAGAGCATGCTTACACGGACCCTGTGGTTCTCCTCTCCTTCCCCAATAAAATCACCTATAGCCAGGATCTCCTGGGACTCTTCGCTCTGCCCTGGTGATCTAACAAAAATTCTGGCATTATTAATTGATCTATATCTCTTTATAAATCCTGAACTCTTCACCCTTCCACATGCTGTATAATCCTGATCATTTGGCCTACCTACTGTTGATTTAAAATAAGAGACCAGTAAGAATCACTCATATTTTCTTAATGACCTTCTCACTCTTGTTATTGCCACTAATTTTCAGGTATTTCAAGGAAAAGCAATGAATCAGCTACTTGTTCATTTCTCAATGTGATTTCCTGTGTGGAATTCTTCACTGCTTTTATACAATCTCTGAAACCACCTATATTTGCTCTCTGTCTATTGGTAAGACTTCAGATATTTTAACAAATCTGACCTCCTCTGAGTCCTTGGTTCCATTCTTTCCTCCCAACCCACTGCTCAGAGCCACCTCTATCTGGAAAGAAGTTGTCATCAATTCTCACTGGCCTAAGGATCAAGCCCAAGACCCATATCCATCTTGCCAACCCATAGCAGCTGAGATCTCCTCCTCACTCTAACCTATGCCTCAGTGTGACCCTTTCAAAGCTACCTGCTTTATAACTCTGCATGGGAAATTCATGGGTACAAAGTTCTTGTTTCAAAAGAAGTCACTGATCAACAAGTAATTGTCTGAAAAGTTTGGTGACAGGAACTGAAGATGAATGCCCAGACTTTTTTCCAGGAAACTGCTAAGAAAGAACAACATGAGTATCTGGAACTAAAGAAACATATGCATTCAATTTGAATTGTACTTATTGAGGCATTTCTAAACTATGCTGCTAGTGACTCGGAGCTGAAAGCCAGACTATATTTAAGTTGGGTTTCTTTCATGGGTCCGAGATTCCACAGAAATTCACAGCTTGGCATGTGTAAGTCAAAATGTGAAACTAAAGTGTGTTCTGAATCTCCAATGTATCCTGACACATTCCTAAACAAACTATTAACAAGGAATTTGCTGGATATACTGTCTGTATTCCATCATTAGCCTTGCCGGGGGATCTTAAATACACTTCTAACTGAAAATGCCTGATTGAATATGGAACTATTTTCAGAATATTAGGTAAGGTTTAGCGTTTGTGCCTGTCACAGTTTGTTATTTAAATATGCCCCATGGTTATTAGCACTGTCAATTAATCATATTTTTGGCATTAACACAAACCTTGAAATCTACACCTATCTGTAGAGTGCTGGCATGATCATGGGATCAGTGAGAAGTAGAATTCTAACTTGAGGCAGAATGAAAGATCATGAAGTTGTCTCCCATGACAGAGCAGAAGAGATCATTCAAGACAAGATGAGTACTTATTCCATTATAAACATCTCCACGTAGAAGGAAATAGGACAGATTTAGAGACATTATTCCTTAAGCAGTACTAAGACCTGCTTCAAAAATGCCTTTCATTTGTTTGAACTTACAGTTTTCAAACAGACAATTTATTCTGGAAAAGAACAACCAATGTGACAGAATAAAGTGAATTCAGTAATGATTGATAGTCGATAAAACTCATATGCTTGGAACAGTCAGAGCTGTTATTGAACTATAACTTAATGTATTGAGAAATACAGTAGTACAATTAATGAATCAGGTATCTAATTTAGTTCTCTGGAATTTAACTGCGGATGTTAAATTTCAAAATTTGCTATATGAAATCTTTGTCTGTTTAGATACTAAGATTTGGTTTTGTCTCTATTTGGACAAAATAAAATGTGACAAGAGAGAAGAAAGAGGCAATCTAGCCATTTTGGGAGAAAGGAAGATGTCCCACTGCTAACTGGGCCTCTAGCATACAAAACCCGTGTGAACAGCCCTTCTTCAAGAGACAGTCAGCTCCATGGCTCCTGTGATCTAGCTATTTTGGGAGAAAGGAAGATGTCCCACTGCTAACTGGGCCTCCAGCATACAAAACCCGCATGATTGAACTTCCAAGTTTGGGAAGAAACCAACCATCCACCAGATGACTAGAAATCGCTGCAGGACCACAAGAAATATGGGGAAGCAGGAAAATACCTCTCCCACAAGGGAAACGGATAGCTCCTCTTCATCCACACACAGTTCAATGGAAATCATGGAAATGTCTGATAAAGAATTCAGAACATTCATAATGGCAAAGCTAACAGAGATGGAAGAGAAGAGAGACAAGGAACTGTTGAAGAAGAAGGAGAAAGGAGTTGAAGAGTTCCAGGAGGTGAGGAAATTCATGCAAGATCTAAAAGAGGAATTTTACACTTTACAAAAGAATCAGATGGAACTGTAAGAGATGAAGGCTATAATATAAGAAGTCAAAATCTCCCTTGAAAGTATTAAAAGCAGACTAGATCATACAGAAAATAGAATCTCTAATGTAGAAGAGAAAATGGCTGGCCTAGAAAAATCCACCAGGAAGACTGAGAAAATGGCCCAAAAATTTGAGAATAGTATGAGAGAAGTACTAGATACAATTAAATGTCCAAACATCCGGATAATAGGCATCCCAGAGGGTGAAGAGACTCATAAGGGCATTGATAATCTATTCCATAAAATCCTGCAAGAAAACTTTCCAAACCTGGAGAGGCACTCAAAGATTCAGTCCCAAGAAATACAGAGGACCCCAAATAGAATCAACCCAAGAAGATCTTCTCCAAGACACATTATAGCCAGATTGATCAAAACCACAGACAAAGACAAGATACTAAGACTGGCAAGAGAAAAAACGCAAGTTACCTACAAAGAGTATACCATCAGACTAACGGCAGACCTCTCATCGGAAACAATTTGAGCGAGGAGAGAATGGGAAAATGTATTCAAAGTATTAAGGGAAAAGCAATTTCAACCGAGAATTCTGTACCCAGCAAGGTTATCATTCATTTGGGAAGAAAAGACACGAACTTTCCCAGATAAACAAAACCTGAAAGAATTTACCAGCACCAGACCAGATCTCCAAGAAGTTCTTAAGGGAGTGCTATGTCAGTAAAATTAAATGCAGACACACAGAAATAAGAGTTCAAAAACTAAGAAAATGGGCAACTTAATTGTAGGGACAATGTTTGGAGATGAATATTATATCCCAGAATTCAATCTGGAAGATTGAACCACAACAGAAGAAATATTAAGTACATGAGACTGAACCAATGAAACAACATTCTGTGACTTGACTAAATTATTGCTGCTTTTCTACTAAGCTTTGTTTTCCGGTTTTAAAGGATTTTTGTCCTGTCTTGAGCTGTTGATAGGTGCATGTACCTACTATTTGAACAGAATACTAACCTGTTTCTAGGCTTTAAGTTTCAAGGAAATATCATTACCAGTTCAAAACTACTCTTCTCGAAATTACCTGCTGAAAGTAGTTAGATTACTTATGATATTGTGTGATCAACAAAATGTTGGGGAAAAAGGAATGGAAGACAACTGTATATAGCAGAGATAGTGTAATAAGAGAGTGGGAAAGGACAGACGGTCAAACATGGGGTAAAAAACATATATACGTTTTTATATGTATATAAATATACATATATATGTATGAAAGTAGAAATGGAATATTATTGATGATAACATGCATGATTAAGCCACTATGCAGTTTATTCTAGATGGGAAACCACATTTAGTACGTTGTGATGATGCTCAGGGAATGAATGTTAAGTAACTAAAATAAAAGTTGCAGGAGAAAAAAAAAATGGTAAAACTGTTCGTATCGAAATTTAAAAAAAAAATTCATATTTGATGACTGCAGTAATCTATATAGCCCCAGCTGGGTACTACTTTATAATATGTTCATTCTACTCACTGGGGTTTATGCCTAAAGTCAGACTTGGGTTCATGTATAGGTATATATCAGCTGTGCTAGCTATTGGATATATTTAGACTAATTAAGTTCATTAGCAAATCAATTAAATGGGGGAGGGGGAAGGCACAGAAAGCAACCATGGATACCAGAGACAATGTGGGAGGAGGGTGGGACATGGCAGAGGGTGAGGGATAAGGAATCAAGGATAGCAAAACAAAAAACAAAGTACACAAGACATAAGAATTGGAAAATTATTTGCTGAAAACATGTATGTTGATGTGCTTGATTGAGCCAATAACAGTGTATTTTGGATGGAAAATTCATTTGTATGCTGTAATGATGTATAGTGAATTAATGTAAAA
This sequence comes from Tupaia tana, assembly GCA_026018925.1. Taxonomy (NCBI): domain Eukaryota; kingdom Metazoa; phylum Chordata; class Mammalia; order Scandentia; family Tupaiidae; genus Tupaia; species Tupaia tana. The sequence goes on from JAKSZU010000003.1 coordinate 200,467,514, forward strand.
AATAAATAAATTTAAAGAGGGAAAAAAAAAAAGAGAAGAAAGAAAGAAAATGCTGCTTTTCAGCCAAAAACTCTATAATAAAGGATTCAGGTAATTTATTTATTAATTAAATATCTTGGCATTTTTATATGAATCATAATTCATTTTGTTAAAACGTAAAACTTCCCAATCAGAAATATTCTCGCATAAATTTATAATTCATATGTTCCTTCCCTACCACATTAAATTCAAGGAAACTTAATTTCCACAACGGAAAAATTGAAAAACTTAAAAATCATTAAACTTGCATCACTGTATCACGATGGCAAATACAGATGTGATATGAAATGAGGTACATGGCAGTATGTTTAAGTTAAGGGCATTAATTTTAAAAGACTTTTTATTCAAACGTCCGTAACCCTGAGACACACAGCTGGGTCTGGATAGTGACCAGGTAGGGCATACTATTATTCCAGTACCATATTTAGACAGTAGACACCAACCTCTCCTTCAAGAATATTGTTATTTGGGAACCAGCAGTTAGCGTAATGGCTATGTCGCTGGACTCCCACGTAGTCGACCGCGGTTCGCGTCTCGGACCCGGTGGCTTACAACTCACGCCGGGCGCGTGTGCGTGCGTGCCCAAGATCCTGAGAGGAGAATGGAGGAGAAGGGATTGCGGCGTGACCATCCCCCCTGGGGGGTGATTTCTCGCTTTCTGTCTCTATGTCTCTCTCTGTCTGTCTGGCGAGCGCACGCGCCCTATAGCGAAAAACCTCTCCAAAAAAGAAAAAAGAAAAGAAAAAAAAAAAAAAAAAAGAATATTGTTATTTGGAACATGTGAGAAGAATCATAATTTAGGGCAATCCTAAATAAAAAAATCATACATGTTCAGTAGTTGTGGATAAAAAGCTATTCCAATAATCTTTTACTGATTTTACTTTGAAATATGCTACACAGTTCTATAATGGTAGAAAAATAATAAAAAAATATTTATTCAAGTATCAGAAATCAATCACTATAAAGGTAAATGTAAGTGTGACTTTTCAATGGGAAAAATGGGCATGGATATTTAAAGAGTAATAAATACAGAAAAGCTTGTAGGGCAGTCGGGTATAACAAAACATGTAAGAACAAATGATCTACTTTTTAAGTTATGGTTAGAATGAACAGAGAAACCTACAGAATTCAGCACACAGCAATCCTCAAAACTGCTATAACTGTTAGTATGTGAGTTATGTGGCTGTGTTTTTATTAGTTCTTTTAGTACTGAATGTGATAGCACTTTTTAAAAATATATAAAATCCTGACCAAATTATTAGTGAGGCTTTTTAGGAAGAGGGAAAAACAATAGTGGGTACTAGATCAGAAAAAGGATCAGGAAAAGGTCAGAAAATTTCAGTACAATAAAGTATGCCCATGAAAGACTTAAATGAAGTTAAAAGATAATTCAGAAGCAAGAACCAAGATTGGCCAATGGAAGAAAAAGCCAAGTACAAAAATATCTCAGTTTTCCAGAAACCATACAAACTGAGGACATGGTTCTGACACACCTGAGCTTCGGATCACAAAGTATGTCCTGTACTTGAAAAAAGTACTTCCTGTACTTCATTCAGACCCAAGAAAAACATTTTAATAATACAAATGGACATAGATTCTGTATCTATAAATCAAGTGACAAAACCACAGGCTCAGAAAAGCACTGCAAAACTGAAAAACTAGGTAAATAATGACTGGAAAAAAATGTACCTTGACATCCCTTATGTTCATTTAGCTGGAATCCGTCCGGACAAGTGCAGTCATACGACCCTTCAGTATTGATGCAGTCTCCTCCCTGGCAAACACTGTTGTCCTCCAAGCATTCATTGATATCTACAAACCAATTTAAAAATCTTTGAAAAACTAAATAACATATACATATTATTAAAAAGCTAGACTTTTTTCTCTTTACACACAAAAATCACATAACTACATTATTTTAGATAATTATAACACGTGTTTTTAAATGAGTAGCAATCTAAGAGTTTTTAAAAATGAGACATTTTTAAAAGACATAGCTTTTTTTTTTTTTTTTTGAGAGGTTTTTGCTATAGGGTGCGTGTGCTCACCAGACAGAGAGAGAGAAAGCGAGAAATCACTCCCCCCACTCCAAGAGGGACAGCCATGCCGCAATCCCCTTTCCTCCATTCTCCTCTCGGGATCTTGGGCACGCATGCACATGTGCCCACATGAGTTCAAGCCACCGGGTCCAGGACTCAAACCACAGTGGACTACATGGGAGTTCAGCGACATAGCCATCACACTAACTTCTGGTCCCAAGACGTAGCTTTGAGCAACATACAAAGAAAAGTTTTAAACATCTGATGAAATTAGTAAGAGAAAAAGTCGAAATTCCATAATGAACAATCTTTATGATAAAGAGTAAAAATATTTATAAAATATTGTTAAATTCCTTTTTCATATAAATATGCACAATTATTATGCATCAATTATACATCATTGTTAACTATATATTGAGCATACTTGACATGCTTCATCTGTTTATACTTGATCCTGTATTATGCATTATGCAAAAAATTTTAGAGTATTTGGTATGCCCTCAAGGAGAAATGTACATTCAAAGAAACAAAGTGTATTATATTTTTAAAAATAAAGATTAAATTGCCTTATATACCCAAGAATAAGTTGATATAAAATTGTCAAGAAATGTAACCATTTGGCCAAAGAATAGTAGCAACTTTAGAGGTCACATGAGTTTAGCGAAAATAAATATCATAAATGTTTAAAAAAGTTTCACTGAGCCAGTCCCTTAGAATCTAGTGGTTAAAGGAGTCAGATCCCACATGGCTGACCACAGTTGAAGTCTTGGCAGCTTGAAAAACATGCCAGGAATATGGGCATGCATGTCTCAAATCCCAAAAAGAAGAAAAAATAGAGGAGAAGGGATGGAAGTGTGACTACACCCCACTGGGAGGCAGGCAGGCAGGCAGGCAGGCAGGCTGGCTGTCTTTCTTTCTTTCTTTCTTTCTTTCTTTCTTTCTTTCTTTCTTTCTTTCTTTCTTTCTTTCTTTCTTTTGTCTCTGTCTGGTGAAGTCAAGAGCCCTCTGGATTATAGACAAACAAAATAGGGCCAACAGGTAGCATGGTGGTTAAGGTGCTGGATCCCACATGGCTGACTCCACAGTTTGAATCCCGGACCCGGTGATTTGAAAAATATGCTGGTCACGTGTGCATGTGTGATCAAAATTCTGAGAGAAGAATGAAGAAGGGATTGCAGTGTAGCCATCTCCCCTTGGTGAGGGACGAGTTCTCACTTTCCTTTTTTCTCTGTCTCTTTCTGACGAGCACACACACCTTATAGCAAAAATCTAAAAATAAAAACAAAGTAAGTTTCATGAAAGAGAATCTATTTATAGTCTTGACAGCAGGGTAAAATGTGGAGGAGGTGGAGAAGAAGAGGGAGTTTTTGCAGAAGGGGTGAGCAGCAAGATCAAAAGGCTTGTTGAAGCCACTCAACAGCCATCATCAACAGGGTTGGTGTTCCTTGGATTTTATATATATACACACACACACATAATATATATACTTATTATATATATATATATATATACACACACACACACACACACACACACACACACATATAGTATATGTGCAACTACAAATGGTGTATGTAACTAGTAATGAGTTTTGACTGTGAGCATGAGACAATGAATGACCCCCTCGCTGCATGAACATCATCAGGCAGTTCTCTCTGGAGGACCGTCTATTATCACATTTAATCCAGGTCAGAGCTCATTATTCATAACACACTCCATTTCCTATTCTGTTGTGTCTGTGCAGGATTTAAATTAACACTGAAGAAAGCTAAAAACAAAACCTTCTTTGTTTTCTCAGATTTTGGCATTTGATGGTATTTCTTGCACGTAATTATGATTGCTGTTCAAACGCTTGAGAGGTTCCAGGAAGACATGAGTATGGAGATGACTGCAGTCCCTCTCAAACTCCCCGATGTCTGGTTCAAGCATGGACACAGTGAATTCAGTTTTCCTCACAGAATCCAATCATCCAATGAGCTGGTTTCTGTGCAATTCACAGGGCACCCACATGAGAAATGAGAGAGTGCCTTACTGCCTCATTCTGTCAAAAGACAAACTAGTTATTGTGAGTGTTGACCCAGATTAAAGTGTTGCTGAACACTGACCCTAAAACATAATATGTAGCCAGTGTGACTGTCTCAACCAGAGGGGGTTAACATTTTTTCTTTCACGTGTTTTTCCAGCTTCAGTAAAGTATAATTCACATACAGTAAATGCATCTATTTTGTATACAGCTGGTCTGTTTTTTTATTATTATTATTATTTATTGTAATGATAGAGAGGGAGGGTGAGAGAACATGGTAGGGGAGGGAATGAGAGAGACAGAGATAGGTTTTGTTTTGTTTAAAGGTCTTTGCCATAGGGTATGTGCTCTTGCCAGAAAGAGACAGTGAGAGGGAAAGTGAGAAAGCACCCATAAGGGGATGGCCACATTGCAAACTCTTCTCCTCTCAGGATTTTAGGCATGTACATACACATGCCCAGTGTGATTTCCAAGTCACCAGGTCTGGGACTCAAATCAAGGTCGACCATGTGGCAGTCCAGTGTCTTAAACACCACACCACCTGCTGGTCCTAAAATAGGTATTTTTAACAGGGTAAAGTCAGCTGTATTGGTTTTTGCCTAAAACAGTGCCCAAGGTATATGTGGCACTAAATAAATATTTGCTGAATGAATATATAAATTAATAAGGTATGACTCAACTTGGAAAGAAATACCGAAGAAAAGAAATGCTCTCTCTTCTCCCCACCTTTTAAAATTCTGTCCACAAAGAAATAACCATGATAAAAGGGCCAGAGAAGCCAGAACAGGTAATGAATCATCTTCTTGGGTTCTGCGAGGTACCTGCAGGGAGCCACCTCAGTGAGGGGTTGGGGAAGGGTTAAAGATTGTGTCTGGGGACCAGCAGAGGAGATTAAGGCAGTTGGATCCCACATGGCCAACTGCATGGTTTGAGTCCCAGAACAGGAGGCTTGAAAATACACTGGGTGGGGACCAGCAGATGGTATAATGGTTACGTCATTGGACTCCCAAGCAGTCAACTGCAGTTCAAGTCCCAGACTCAGTGGCTTAAACTCACGCTGGGTACATGTGTGGGCAAGCCCAAGATCTCAAGTGGAGAATAGAAGAGAAGGGATTGCAGTGTGGCCATTCCACCTGGGTGGTGATTTTTCCCTTTTTCTTCGTCCTTCCGGCAAGTGCACAAATCTCTCTTAGAAAAAAAATTACACTGGGTGCATGTACATGCATGCCCAAAATCCCAAGAGGAGAACAGAGGAGAAGGGATTGCAGCATGGTCATTCCTCCTAGGGCTGCTTTCTCTCTCTCTCTTTTTCGCTCTCTCTCTCTCTGTTTGGTCTGTCTCTGGTTAGTGCATGTGCACTATAGTTTCTGCCAAAAGAAAAAAAATTGTGCCTGGCAGGCAGAACAAGTTGGAGGCAGAGCCTTTGAAGGCTGAGGTGCCTGAGAGATCTAAGAACCAGGACCACTGAGACCAACCATCGTCACAGACTGAGTGGCTACTGAGCCTGCTGGAGCACACAGAAATGAGCACGGAATCAGGACTCTGACTCTACAAGAAGGCCAGCAGCATTATTGGGTAATGCTGTAAGAAAACAAGGTGTTTGCCAGAGTTATAAGAGGAAAATTATACATGCAAATATAAAAGCCAACAAGAAAGATGGCTCTTCCTCCCACAGCTGAGAGGGATGTGAGCATCAGAGCTCAGTTAATTACAGCTAAATACCACTGAGGAGGGTCAGAAACAGTACTACTGAAGGATTAGTAGACTGAAGTGCTAATATAGTTTCAAGGGGAGTTCCAAATTAGCTGGACGAACTCCAGTGCTATTTATACCTCAGACTACTAGGAAAATCAGCTCAGATTTTAAGAGAAAAGAACCTAACTACATATTCTAAAAGAACCCTTCCTGTGGAATATAAAATTTATCATATATAATATATATAATTATAATATATGATATAGTTATATATGATCTATTTATCTATGTTCTTATGGAATGTATATATAAATAAATATATATATAATATAAAAATATATAAATACTATATATATTTATTATAAATAAAAATGTTTATATGTATAGGTAGCTATAGGGTGTGTGCCTGCTCACTGGAGGGGGAGAGAGAGAGGCACAGAGAGAGAGAGAAAAATCATCCCTCCCTTGGGGGATGGCCATCCCGCAATCCCATCCCCTTCATTCTCCTCTTGGGATTTTGGACACACACATATGCTCCCAGCACGTTTCTCCAGCTGCTAGCTCCAATTTCAAACCATGTAGTCGGTCATGTGGGATCCAGCCATCTTAACCTCCGAACCACCTGCTAGCCTCTATGTATTAATAATGAAGAACAAGTTCACTAAAATGTTTTTGTCAGGCTTCTCATGCAATGGAATTTTTAGCATTAAAAATCTCCAACTTCTCTTAAGATGGTTACAAACAAAATAGTGGAACATGCCCACTAATGAATATTGATTACCTGCAACTTAATCAATGGCCTGGTTACCTTCTCAGGTTGGCTAGGAATTAGGGCAGAAGAGATGCTGATGGCCAGCTTAGGTTTTCAGAGCCTTAGCATCTACCATACCACCTATGTGGGTTGAGAGTAGATTCTTCCAGAACTGGCACCCCTCAATACGACTGCCTTCCCACCTTGGAAGGCAATTATGTTGAACCACTAACATGTATCCATTTTTTGGAGTTCCCCAAATACTATTTTCCAGACATACACATATCTTCTTATATTATCACTATTTGACCTTTTTTTTTTTTTTTTTTTTTTTTTTTTTAGGTATACCGATTACTTTTCAGTGGTGTTTTTAATCCTTTGGAACACATTATCACCTGAAAATAAAATCCTAAAAGTTGATGGAGGTCAGAAGGTGGCCAGAAGGTTAAGGCATTGTATCCTATACAGTGGGCTACATGGTTTGAGTCCTGGACCCAGCAGCTTAAAAATCATGCCAGGCACATGTGCATGCATGCCCAAAATCCCAAGAGGAGACTGGAGGAGAAGGGACTGTGGCATGGCTACCCCCCAAGGGGGTGATCTCTCACTTTGCCTTTCTCTCTGTCTCTGTTTCTCTCTGGTGAGCACATGTGCCCCACAGCAAAACACTAAAAAAGCTTATGAGCTGATTCATAGACAATAGGCTAATGAAGGCCTCTGAAACTGTCCAAACTGCCCTCCACAATGATTGAGTCGTTTTACATTTCTGGCAGCAACAGGGACATTTTGTGACTGCTTATGCCAAGTCCTCTGTTCAGAAATTCAGGACGCCACAAACTACAGTCGCTCCTTCCCAACACATAAAGTAGGAGGAAGAAAAGATCCGGCGCTGTTGAAATGTGTGCCATACATTCACTAAGAAGCTCACCCATTTCTTTCAAAGGTGCAATTAAGACCCTCACTCAAAAACTGCCTCTGCATGCCTCTGCCATGTGCATGTTTCTGATTTCATAACTGATAAATACAAAACAGTAGGTGCAATTTAAAAAAAAATAAAAGCTGTCACTGTCACTGAACAGAGTCGACAGTGATAGACGTGGAGGTAAAGGAGAAAAAGAAGTATGTTGGGAAATCTTCCTCTCTCCTGATGTAGGACTAGCTCAGGAGCCCTGACCTCTGCAGAGAGCTGGAGTCCGGGCAGGGAATGAAAGTGGCTAACGAACGCACAATGCTGTCCACGAGGGATAGCTTTTAGAAACATGTTACACAAAAAGCTCAAAACTGAATTAAAACTTGGCTCTTAGAAACGCTCCAGTTATCTGGAAATTGAACTTGCATTTACTTATTTGGAATATCTGAAAGCTGGCCTTGCATAAATAAGGTGTTATCCTTGAGCACTAGGCACCAAGGGTAAACTCTCCACAGCTGGTAAACTTCAACTCCTTCCCTCTTGCAGCTGACACAGTTCTACAAGAGAACTCCCAGCAGTGCCAGGGAAACCTGGATTCTACTCCCTTCTTTGCATTATTTGTGTGACTATGGGGAGGATACTTGGCCAGGACCTAATGTCCTCCACTGTGAAGTCAGAAGTTTGGCCTCAAGGACAGAGGCCGAGATGATGTCCAGAACTCTCCTGATTCTGACATCTTACAATTTAGCACTCAGGAGCAATTCTCACCTTCACAATGGTCTCCAAGAGCAGATGCCCTGTAGCCTTGGTCACACACACACTGGAAGGAGCCCTCTGTGTTCCTACAGTGTCCGTGACTGCAGAGATGACGGTGCTGGCATTCATCAATGTCTACGAGCAAGAGAGGACACAGAAGCTGTAGGAGTGGTGCGTCACATGGATTCAACCACGCCTATAAAGGAAGCCCATAACTAAACTATCTGGTTTGTAATTGCAATCCCGTGCTCCACCGCAATATTTCAGCCAATGACAGACCACACGTAGAACAGTGACCCCGTAAGATACCCTAGTGTGTAGTGGGCTATACCATCCGAGTTTGGGTAAATACACTCTGTGATGTTTGCACAAAAATGACACTGCTTTACATGCATGTCTCAAAGGTATCCCTGTAATTTAGAGTTTTCATTATATGACTTAAAAGAAATTCTAGTTAATGGTCAGTAATTCCTTAGGAGAGAAAATCCAGATGAACTGAAATGTGTAACCGATGAGCTCAGAACCTGCATGTATTAATCTCAATATTCAGTGATGAGTGGCAAATACTTGGCTGTAACCTGTAAACCTTGCCTAAATGTGGGTTTCTTTATTAAATGCAATTATAACACTCTGAGTGTAAATGCACACAGGCCTGGGGCTACAGTGGTGCACAGACAGTGCCACTGTTTGGGAGAGTGGATACCACAAGGGAGGCCTGGGTTCCTGAGTCAACCTGTACTCATTTGGCAAAGTTGCATGTGCCTGTCACCCTTGCTAATTGGGAGGCTGGGACAGTGAGACCCTGTCAATAATACCTCTCTCTCTCTCTCTCTCTCTCTCTCTCTTTCCCTCCCTCCCTCCCTCCCTCCCTCCCCCACACCCCTCTGATAAAAAGGAAAAGAGCACAGGCCTGTGATAGTCTAAAGCAAGGGCCGGCAAACTAAAAGGCACAGGCCAAATCCAACTCACTACATAATTATAAAGTTTTCCTGGAAAACAGCACCCCATACTCATTTACTAATTGGCTCTTTATAGAAGAAGTGTGCTAACTCCTGATCTAAAGTGTCACAGCCCACGTATGTTTCTTTTTCACTAATTCACTGTTCAGCCCCCTAGCAGTTGGCCTTCTGTATTCCCTGCCCCTCAACAATGATCTTGTAGTGAAATCTAATGGTGTTCCCCCTTCTCTCAGCTGATCTGATATCCACATGGCCACAAAGTCCTTTCTGTGACACAGAATTACACAGAGAGGTGTCATTTCTTCTTTCTAATATTAATGCCTATGCCCTGATCACTAATGTCATGTTCTTCAGATTTCACTCTTTCATATTTCATGGACTTTCCTGACTTAGGTCTGGGAGTACAATGCAATCCTTTAGGTAATTTTTAAAAGCCACTCTCACTTTACTGTCTATACATTTTCTCAGACAAGGAGCCCTGAGCTGAAATCTCAATATGTCTTCCACTCTCCTACCTTCACACTGGTCTTCAGTTGTCGACAGCTGGTACCCCTGTCCACAGGTACACCTGAAGGAGCCTTCCGTGTTTTTGCACTGCCCATTTATGCACAGGTTCCCTTGCTGACATTCATCAATATCTGCAAACACAAAGAAAAACAACTGTTTGGGGAAAAAAAAATGGTTCAGGAATATACAGTGTTCCCTGCAATGCATTCTGGGATTACTGCTTCAAACATAATAGGTACTTTTTATGGGAGGCACTATAAACTTCAATGTGCATCAGCCCACCAATGTTCCTCGTATCAGCCTCAGCCTGCTGAACTGCAGAACAGGGACAATTACAAATGAACAATAAAGTTATGAGTAGCGGCTACTTAAACTACATCAATCTCTTCACCATCTCTGTCTTTCTCATATTTGGGATAGAACGGAACTACAGTATGAAATATTTTACAGTGGAAAATAGAAGCCAGAACCTGAAGGACAAAACAACGGCTACCAGCCGTCTGTAGATATGCTGAGTTGCATGAAAGACAGCAGAAATAAAACTCTACCAAGAATTTCCAAAACAAAACCCAAACAGAGGCAGTTATGAAAGGAAACAGACAGTTCTACTTTATACAGAAGAAGCTGAACTGTGAAGTCTAACAGTCATGTTGAAGAACACCAAGCTCATTTTCAAAGTCACGAGGAAAGCCGAGACAAACAGTAATACTATGATGGCTTCTGGAATACCCAAAGAGAAAGTAGTCAGGGAGGGTTTTAAAAAACGTCTTTGACTGGGAACCAGCAGTTAGCGTAATGGCTATGTTGCTGGACTCCCACGTAGTCGACCGCGGTTCGCGTCTCGGACCTGGTGGCTTACAACTCACGCCGGGCGCGTGTGCGTGCGTGCCCAAGATCCCGAGAGGAGAATGGAGGAGAAGGGATTGCGGCGTGACCATCCCCCCTGGGGGGTGATTTCTCGCTTTCTGTCTCTCTGTCTCTCTCTGTCTGTCTGGCGAGCGCACGCGCCCTATAGCGAAAAACCTCTCCAAAAAAAAAAAAAAAAAAGTCTTTGACTGAAGATAAAGCTACTGACCGAGAAAGTACATCCTTTTTTAATAATGTTCAATAGAATGTCATGTGTATAAAGTTAACGACTGAAGTCAAGACTGGCTTCATCAATAACTTGAACAATTTTGATGTAAGTAGAGTTGGTTTTCTAAATGTAGTTATTTGGCCATTATGCTGGGCTGACCTAATTAGGTAAGTCTGTCTTGTTTCATCTGTGCAGCCTTAGCCCGTTCTGCTGAATAGGTGATCAGAGTTTATGACTATAAAAGTTGTAAGAGTTTATTACAGTATGGTTAATTTCCACACCTATATTGAAGGTTTGTTGTGAAGACTGGTGGAGGGAATACATGTAAACACACCAGCCCTATATTCAGAGGGGTAGAAAGAAGCCCTAACTAAAGTAATAAATAAAATAAACAGGATTTATTTCAAAGAAACCATATTCTAAAGATTGGTGCATAACTTGTTTTCTTCAAAAATGTATTACTTGAAATGCAGCTAAAAGTTTTGGCGAGGAGAACTCAATTATTTATGCAGTCAAGTATTATCTCAATGAGCTATAACTAAAGTATCGGTGGCAATTACCTGTTTCCTAAGCAAAGTTGCATTTCTTTTTTTTTTTTTTTTTTTTTTTTTTTGGCTATAGGGAGCATGTGCACACCAGAGAAAATGGGAAGGAGTGGGGAGGGGAATGGAAAAGAGAGGGGAGGATGAAAAATCACCCTCTAGGAGAGATGACCACACTGCAATCCCTTCTCTCACAATCCCTTCTCCCTTATCTTCTCAGCAGTTTGTGCACAACATGATTTTCAAGCCACCGGGTCAGGGATTCAAACAGTGGCAAATGGCCATGTGGGATCTAGTGCCTTAAACTGCATGCCACCTGCTGGCCCTGCAAAGTTACCGTTCTTAATCTGTAATGAGGCATTAATCTTCTGAATTTTATCCTGAAGTAAGCAGGTTGTCGGGTCATCCCACATTGCCTGAAATAACTCACACAAAATATTTATGTAACTGAATATCAAGAATGTATATATTTAATTTTTTATAGCAATTACTCTAACTAAAACCTTCCACTTGTTTCCCTGATCATGTTATTAGTCCCTTCTATTTATAAATAAGTCTTAACTGCCAATTATTGAGTGTCAATGAAGAAATTAAATAAACAAGCTGAATTTCCTTTTAAGAATAAGTTCCACCTTTCCGAGACTCTCAGTCTACGAGCTTTAGGAGCAGTTAGCTGCAAACATGACCTACATTGTATTTCCTTTCAGCACATTCTATAAAATACCTGAGACATCAGTTCATGAACTTAAGACCAACAATAGCTCTTGTAGCTGGTTGGATCTCACATAGCATCTGACAACGTTTTTAGTGCTTTGGACTCTTTTTGACTTTCTCATAGAAGATGACAAATGAAGCATTCTCATGTGAAGATGTCTGCAGCAAAGTTACACTCTCCATTCCAAGCCTTGTGAGGATATGCCAGACAACTTGCATAAGTTACTCATTTATGTTTGGGGAGGCTGTCAGGAGTAATTCATTATAAGTAATGACACACACACACACACACACACACACACACACTTGGAATGACTTAAGGAACCCAGTTATCTTGCACAAGGTGATCTTTGGGTCTTCAAAATGACAAAGGGGAGCACAGGCAGCTTCATTCTAGAGCTAAGAAACATTTTTCTTTACTGATATAGAACAAGATTACTGAAACAAAAGGAAGATTTCTAATATTATGAAATAGGCAGACGGGACAAACATCTTCTTTCTTTTGTCATTTGAGGTGAATAGAAAACATGATTCCCTCATAAAATGTCATTCTCTAAGGACCTTTTTGCTAATCTTTCTATGACTGAACTAAGTTCAGTTCAGAATTAAAATGGAGATTATTTCTAGGTCTTCATAAATTTAGGAAATACAATCCCAAAATGTACAGATATAATAAGGTCAAGAGAAATAAATAATGAATTAATACATTAGATAATGTACTTACGATCTATAGAAAGTTTAGTAAAGACAAAAATCAACATTGAGAAGGTGAGAATGGCAGAGTCGCAGGGACACTGGAAAAGGGAAAGACTTACAAGCTGAGATGCATTTGACATCTGTTAGATGATGTGGCTTGGGAAAAGATTATGAAATAAATAAAGATAAGATGTTATTATTCCTATATAAGAAAAGGGGAGAAAGGGCTTTGGTAAGGGAGAAAGGACAACAATTACTGCATATGTAAGTTTCTAAAGTAGAAGATGGACATCTTGCCTGATCCTACCCCAGACAAATGGAAAGACACTCTTAGGATGCAGCCTCTAAAAGCAATGTATAAAAAAAGTTAGATGTGGGAACCAGCAGTTAGCGTAATGGCTATGTCGCTGGACTCCCACGTAGTCGACCGCGGTTCGCATCTCGGACCCGGTGGCTTACAACTCACGCCGGGCGCGTGTGCGTGCGTGCCCAAGATCCTGAGAGGAGAATGGAGGAGAAGGGATTGCAGCGTGACCATCCCCCCTGGGGGGTGATTTCTCGCTTTCTGTCTCTACGTCTCTCTCTGTCTGTCTGGCGAGCGCACGCGCCCTATAGCGAAAAACCTCTCCAAAAAAAAAAAAAAAAAAAAAAAAAGTTAGATGTAAAATGCTTATGATATACTATTAAGTGAAAAAAATACAAAATTATACATAGACCATCTTTATATATACACACATATCCATGAAATATGACTATTCATGGAGATTATTACTTTTCTGTATTTATTTGCTATTCTTTCCTTTTTTCTTTTCTTTTTCTTTTTCTTTTTCTTTTCTTTTCTTTTTTTTTTTTGGTCATAGGGCATGTACACTCACTGGAAAGAGACAGAGAGAGGAAAATTGAAAAAAATCACCCTCCAGGTGAGAGGGCGACACCACAATTCCTTCTCCATTTTCCTCTGGGATCTTGGGCACATACACACATGTGCCCAGTGTGATTTTCAAGCTGCTGGGTCTAGGACTCAAACCATGTTTGGCAAGATAGAAGTCCAGTACCTTAACTATTATGCCATTTGCTGGCCCCACTAAATTTTCTACAATGAAGTCTTCGTTTGTTTTTGTTTTTGATTTTTTGGTCAAAGGGTATGTGTCCTTGCCAGAGAGAGACATGGAGAGGAAGAGGAGAAAGCACCCTTCATAGGGAATGGTCACCCTGCAATCCCTTCTCACTGTTTCTCCCTCCTTTGTAGGATTTTGAGTATGCACACACACAGAGACCCAGCCTGTTTCTCAAGCTCCTGGGTCCAGGACTTTAACAGTGTAGTTGGTCATGTAGGGTCTAGCCACTTTAACTATCATGCCATAGAGCCAGCCCTACTGATTTATTATTAGCAATTTTATTGAGATATAATTCTCATGTCATACATTATCCTATTTAAAGTACAAGTACACAATTCAGTGGTTTTTAATATATTCAAAGAGTTGTGCAATTGTATGTACTGCTTTTATAACCAGAAAAATTTAAATAAATAGATCTGTGGTTTACAGACACTTTCTAAAAATACATTGTTTTCTTTTATGTAAATAGATATGCCCTGGGTTTAACCACAATGAGGAACAACTTTCAAGGACCCTAACAAAATGTGCCCTAAATAGCTGAGTTTAAATCAATGCAGGTAGTGTGGTTCCCCTTTCTAAGGCTAGTTGCTCTAACCTATTCTTAAATGAAGTTAGAATAAAAATGGAAATTTGATCATGGTATTTACCTTTGCAGTGCTTGTGGTCCGGAGTTGGATTATAGCCCTTGTGGCATGAACACATATAGGAGCCTTCAAGGTTGGAACAAGTACCGTTTGCGCAGATGTTTGGTTCCAGGCACTCGTCCACATCTTGAAGAATGTTGCATAGTGGAAGGAAAAGGAGGAAAGAGAAAACATGAACAAAGTTAAGTTTGGTTAGAAATGGAAATAGAAGATCTTCAGAAGACAAGGCAGATTCTTAAAGATAAACTTTCAAATAAGTCTTAGGAGGGAAGGAAACCAGCTCTGGTACAAACTGCACAGATGGAGGATCTATACCTTAACTTACTTTCCGAAAGCAACTAAGAAAGGAACCAAATGTGCTCTGTGAATGAATTTAAAGGGGATGGAAGATCTGTCATAAGGAGGAAAGAGGAAGAAGTTGTTGTTTTAGAGCAGCATCTCCTATAAAATAAAAAGTTCCAAAGAATCAAAAATGAGGTGAAGTTTATTTTGGGAATTGATGAGTTCAATAAAATGGGGAAAGAAGCAAAAGATGCGACTTATAATTTTATAGTAGTTGATAACTTAATCAAGGCATTTTAATCATCAGGCAGAGAAGCAATAAGGAGGAAAAGGTTCTGATCACATCTCTTTCATTTGGTAACGCTCACCACACCATGAAAGCAAGGTTTTCTACCCTTTGAAGACAGAATCACAGCATGATGACATTACAGATCTAAGCTTACATCAGCGTTCCACAGTTCAGAGTGCATTCATTTCCATTGCATTTCATGTAAATTGTATTCTATCTGTCTTACAATAGAATTCAGAAATAGAGTCATAATGGGGCCGGTAGATGGCATGGTGGTTAAGGCACTGGATCCCCACATGGCCAACCATGGTTCAAGTCCCAGATCTGGCAGCATGCTTTCTCACTTTCCCACTCTCTCTCTTTGTCTCTCTCAGGTAAGTGCACATGCCCTACAACAAATAAAAAAATAAAAATAATAATAATAAAATTAAATAAATAATTATTTTTAAAAATAAAAGAAATAGAGTCATAGTAAATATGGCAAAGAGATGTCTATGTGTATGCATGTGTGCCAAATATCGGGCACTCCCTAGGTGTTCTATGTTGCTTTCACAAAATATTACTAATTACGGTGAACTGACCCTAGTCCATGACAACAAAAATAGCACTTCCAGACTGACTCATTACCCAAGTCTTTCTTTGGTTGTGGGAATCCACTTTTGTAAACACTGAAAGCAAACAAGTTGAAAGAAGAAGCCAAGCATGGGAGCCAAAGTAAATAATGGAACAGAATGAGCCTAGACACTAGGCCTGGAAATTCCAGACAGCAACAGGAAAATGTCATGTCTAGTATCTGGTTTGGTTTCAAAAATATTAACAAGTTTAGAAATGTATGGATTGCTCTCTTTAATTATTCATGCACTGGGAAGAGTGATTATATGGCTGCAGAGCGTTAACAGCAAAATCAATTCCTAAGACCATATTTTCTCTAGTTAAAGTAAATTAACAGACATTGCAGATTACTACTCATGCGATATTTACAAAACCTCTATTTGTCAAGGACACTATCATTAATTATAAAGCAGAATGCTTTTTTAAATATCTAGGGTAGCTTAATGTGTTTATTCTTTTTTTTAACATTAGAGACATAATTACATGGAACCAGAATCCTGTCAAGGCGATTCTTTACATGTATTGGGTTGTCGGGAAAGTCAGGACACATTTTTGCATAGAAAAACATGCCATGACTTTTCTGACAAGCCAATAGATAGAACAATTTGAACTGAATGAGTACATAGCCTTCATGAAGATTATGGTTTTCAGGAAATTACAAGTATACTATCAGTGAAGAATCTCTATAAAGAAGGAAGGATCTAAAAAGTGGCCACACAAAAAATACTGGGTGGGTACAAATGGAGTGAAATGAACTCAGCATTGTAGCTCTAGCCCATTCTTCTCAACTACAGACCCATGCGTTTGCTGGTCACTCTACTGGCCATCTCCATGATGTCCCACAGGTTTCTGGGTCTTCACAGCCAAAACTGATCCAATCTTGCCTTTTCTTTATGCTATCTCCCACATCATTATGGTACTATTCCTTCAAACACCCAGGCCAGAAACTTGGGAGTCATCTCTTCCAGATTACTTATTCTCCCCCTTTCCCCAAATTCAATTTATTGCCAAGTCATATGGATCTATCTTCCAAATACCTCTCAAACATACCCACTTCATGTCATTCTTATCTGTTATCTAGCTTACAGTCAAGAGTCAAATTTCTAAAGCACAAATTGGAACGATGATGTTGCTCCTCTATTTTAAAAACCTTCAGTAGTTTCTAGTGTTCCTCAATTCAATCAAAAAGACACAAACTTGTGGGACCCTATGTGGTTACAAGAGCAGAAGGCCTAGCCCCCACAGTTTTTACTTCTAACTCTTAGGAATATCTCTTACCAATGCCATGGAATGCAAGGTGGTCCCTAATCACCAAACTACCCTTCTCTATGGTCATCTCACCCATGCAACAGAGAGAGATGATTATGTCTTTAGTTTTCCATACTGAAACTTACCCCAAAGGTGTCATTACTTCAATGATTTCTCAGTTCTTCACACATAATCTTTTACACTGAGGTTGATGAGAGAACATACTTTACAGAAAAAACAAGGATGGCAAATGAGAGACAGATGTTCAAGACAGTGTGGTGAAACAATCTCAACCGCACTTGAGGTATAGTAAATCCTCAGGATCTTGGGCCCCCTCTCTTGATTCTGACCAAATGAAAATATGTAGTAGCAGAGCTGCTGACAAAAGTTTGTTACACCATCCTCAAAGAATCATCACTGCTTTTCAGAACTGGAAAAGTGCCAATGCTATGTACATCCTACATAGAGACAAAGATGATCTCAGAGAATCAAGCCACTAATCCCACCAAATGACTGGCTTCCTACCTCACTTTTCCAAAGGAACACTGTGTCTTTAAGCAAACTCAAGTGAAGCTACCTGTGAGACAGATCTGTTGTCTCAAATCCTAGAATCCCTGAGCCATTACCATTACCACTGCTGCTCACAGGGGACAATTCCAAGTCACATGGATTTCTCCCTCCTATGAAAACTTTTGTCTTCCTTACTGTCTTCTTTTTTTTTTTTTTTTTGGAGAGGTTTTTGCTATAGGGCGCATGTGCTCGCCAGAAAGCGAGAAATCACCCCCCGGAGGTGATGGCCACGCCACAAACCCTTCTCTTCTATTCTCCTCTCAGGATCTTGGGCACACATACCCATGTACCCAGCATGAGTTTAAGCCACCGGGTCTGGACTCAAACCATGGTTGACTACATGGGAGTCCAGCAACATAGCCATTGCGCTAACTGCTGGTCCCCTTACTGTCTTCTTTAAACTTCAAATTCTTTAAACTTCTTTGAACATAGTGATATAGAGATGTGACCTATGACTTACTTTAATAGTTATTATTGCATTTTTAATATTTCAGAGCATAGAAAAGAAGAGATTAACATAATTGAGAAAGAAAGATTTTAACAATTATTTGGTCCTAAATGTGTCACACATTTAACTGGGGTCATAACCTGGAGTCATGTCCTAGTTCTTCCAATGATTACCTGTGACTGTGAAGAAGCTCATTTAACCCATTTGAGAATTAGTTTCTAGGTCTGTATTACAGGGATAATGGCCATGAAGATCAAACGAAACAATGGAAGATGGATACCAAACTTGAGCTGTGAAATACTGCTTTCCTTGATTAAAAATGAAGATTTTCTGCTGAGACTTCCCCTTCCAGATTCATTTCTAGTGGGTAGGGCTACCTCTGTCTCCTCTTTTCCATTTCTCTCTGTCTCTCTGAGTCTCCCTGTGTCTTTTAATTTTTATTTTTAATTTTTTAAGGTAAAGTGTTCTCTGGGCTCTCAAACCCCTCCTTTATTGTGCTATTTTGTGCCTTTCCCCATTCTATTTAGGAAAGGCACTAACCCAAGCCCATCCTGAGTTGGATACCAAACTCTGGCTGTGAAATATTGCTTTTGTGCTGCGCAAGTGCGTGCTGTGTGATTTTTCAATTTTTGCTTTTTAAAATTAAAATCTAAAGTTTTTTAATTACCTTTCTCTTTCTTCTTTTTTTATTTTTTCTTCTTCTTTCTCCTTCTCTAATTCTTTTCCTTTTTTTCTTTATCTTTATCCTTTGGCTGCTCAGCCTCTGTGCACTAAGTGTCTAGACAGGTCTAAGTGAACAGGATCCAAACATCTGAATACAATTAGGGTCAGATATTTCTCTATTCCCACTGAACCTGATGCACTAAGAGTGGAAACAGAATAAAAGAGAGATTGTAGATCACCTCCTTCTGAACACCTCTGAACTCTCAGATTGAACTTCAAGAATTAGGAAGAAATGCATCATCCATCAGATGACTAGAAATCACCACAGGGTCACAAGAAATATAGGAAAGCAAGAAGACTAAGAAAATTGCCACCCAAAATAAGAATAATATACAAGACATACTAGATACCATCAAACGTCCAAACATCTGGATAATCAGCATCCCAGAAGGGGAAGAGACTCATAAGGGTATTAATAACCTATTCCATGAAATCCTGGAAGAAAGCTTTCTAAACCTAGAGAGGCATTCAAAGATCCAGTCCCAAGAAATACAAAAGACCCCAAACAGAATCAACCCAAGAAGATCTCTAAGACACATTATAGCCAGATTGACCAAAACCAACAAAGATATGATACTAAGATTGGCGAGAGAAAAATGACAAATTACCTACAAAAGATATCCCATCAGGCTATCAGCAGACCTCTCATGGGAAACAATGTGAGCAAGGAAAGAATAGAAAAATATATTCAAAGTATTAAGGTAAAAGCAATTACAACCAAGAATACGGTACTTGGCAAGATTATCCTTCCTATGTGAAGAAAAGACAAGAACATTCTCAGATAAACAAAACCTGAAAGAATTTACCAACACCAGACCAGATCTCTAAGAAGTTCTCAAGGAAGTGCTATATCAGGAAAATTAAATACAGACACACAGAAATAAGAGTTCAAAAATTAAGAAAATGGCCAACTTAATCATAGGGACAAGTCTGGAATTGAATATCATATCCCAGAATTTAATTGGGAAGATCAAACCATAACAGAAGATAGATTAAGTACATGAAGCAGAACTAGTGAAATAGAATTTTATGACTTTCGACTAAAACATTGCTGATTTTCTTCTAGGCTTTATTTTCTGGTTTTAAGGATTTTTGTCCTGTCTTGAGTTGCTGAAAGGTTCATGTACCTACTATCTGAACAGAATCCTAATCTGTTTCCTGGCTTTAAGTTTTAAGCAAAGCTCCTTAACATGTCTGATTTATTAAAGCTAAAATTGCTTTTCTTGAAATTAAAAAATATATTAAAAATACCTATTTACTTTTTTTTTTTTTTTTTTTTTGGAGAGGTTTTTGCTATAGGGCGCATGCGCTCGCCAGACAGACAGAGAGAGACAGAGAGATAGAAAGCGATAAATCACCCCCCAGGGGGGATAGCCACGCCGCAATCCCTTCTCCTCCATTCTCCTCTTGGGATCTTGGGCACACACGCACATGTGCCCAGCGTGAGTTTAAGCCACCGGGTCCGGGACGTGAACCGCGGTCGACTATGTGGGAGTCCAGCAACATAACCATTATGCTAATTGCTGGTCCCCTAAAAATACCTATTAAAAAGTGAAGTCCAAGTCCTTTATAAACTATATAATGAGAAGTTTTTGTTATAATAATTATTCTTCTCAGGACCAGCAGATGGTGTAGTGGTTATATTGGTGGACTCGCACACAGTCTACCATAGTTCAAGTCCCAAATCTGGAGATTTAAAACTCACACTGGGCATGTATGTGTGCACGTCTAAAATCCCAAGAGGAGAATGGAGGAGAAGGGATTGCGATGTAGCCATCCCCCGCCAGGGAGTGATTTCTTACTTTTTGTCTCTCTGGCAAGTTCATACACACTCTATAGCAAAAACTCTCTGAAAAATCAAAATAATTAGTCTTCTCAGACAAGGAAGGTCTCTACCTTCAAAAGTGGACTTTTTTGTTTGTCTTTACAATCTTAAATCATCTCTGGCATGTGGCTGACATGGTAAAGTGCTTGATAGAGAGCTTAGTGATCAATTAGAAGACTCTGTTAGCACAGTTTGATTTAAGGAAAGGCTTATACTTGCAAAAGACTCATACTTGTTTACAAAGTCTACGAAAGGTACACGTTGCCATCTTATATAAAATAAATGAATATTACAAAAGTCTTCAAGTTTAGGTAAGCCTATGAATATGTGTACATTCTATAAAGGTTAACAGTGAAACTCTGAAGTCTCTTAATTAATCCTAGTGTGAAAAGAACTTCTACAATAATTATGTTTATTCTTGTTTTGATTAAGATGGGCTAACCAGTTGTTAAGTGGACTCAGTGATGCTAAGTTCTTCAAACATCTAAGAACTATTACATTTAGGGAGCTTAAATGGGAGTCGGAAAGTCATCCTTTACTTCGAGATGGAAAAAGGAGGATTAGTCCAACAAAATCTCAAAAATCTGTATTCCCAGATTACTCAGTCTGTCGTGACTCAGCTACAAAGCAAGACAGTAAACCCTAAAAGACTGGCTGCATATATCCAGAGGGCTATGGGCATTCTACCTTGTGAAGGTGAGTGAGGAAAATGAAGTAAAGGAATGGAAACAGCAGCATTATCATAAAAGCGTACATATTGGTTAGAAGTCATTCATGACTCTACAGAGAAGTATCAGGACTCTGAAGAAATACATTCTACCTAACTAAAAATGCTAAGTTGAATGGAAACCACAAAATTACTTAAATGCTTAAGAGAAGGGAACATTTATTTAGTCATAAATAGATATTGTGTCACACACTTAACTGGGTGCTTCATGTAGTTTAATTAATATGGATA
Organism: Tupaia tana; assembly: GCA_026018925.1. NCBI lineage: Eukaryota > Metazoa > Chordata > Mammalia > Scandentia > Tupaiidae > Tupaia > Tupaia tana. The sequence continues at coordinate 200,488,937 of JAKSZU010000003.1, forward strand.
GTCAATCCCATGAAGAAGGTTTTCAAACTCCATTTTACATATAATGAAATTAAGCTTCAGAGAAATCACTTAATTCCAAATCTGTCTAAATTCAGAGCTAAGATCTCCATATGGAAGATACCAATTGTGCCTTTAGCTAATTAACTATTAGAAAGTTTTCTTCAGGAGCCCAGGGCATTGGTTCTCATCAGGTTTGAATCAGACCAGCTCTCCACAAGTCAAGAAAAACCTGTAAACTGAATACCTGACAGACTGGCTTCCCTTAAGAAAGGTCCACGCTGAAGCAGCTAGTTGAAACTGGCCAGAATCCAGGGTGATGAAACAACTTCATTAAAGGCGGGGATTGAGTGGGCAACAACTTCAGGCTGAATGTCTAGTCCAAGAAATACAGTGCTGGATGATGAAAGTGGCTCTCAAGAGAAGAGCAAAATCCACAACTTGAAAGAAGTTACATTAGCAGAAGAGCCAACAAGAATTGCCAAAACGCATTAAGAGATGGTGTGTGTTAGGTAGAGTATGAAAATGATAGATAGTTCAAGTGGACAATAAACTATGGAGAATGAAGGATTGTATGCCCAGGAAAAAGTGCAGTCCCCCAGACAGCACCTGCTAACATTTACCTGCTTCTGCCTAAAACAATTTTTGTTTTAATTCATAAATCAAGAAGAAGCATCAATCAGTAAGATCCAACTTAAATGGCAGGAATACAAAGAGGCTAGTAAGAGTTTCATCAAATTCATCATTTACTCAGTGAAGAAAAGCAGAAAGTGTAACTGGTATCAAGTCCTTGCAGAGTAAGAGGTCAAAATATCAATTCTCAATGAAGCCATTTAACAGGAAAAAAGAGTTAAATTGACATGTAGAGTTTAGAGGAGACAGTTCTAAAAAAAAAAAGGCAACTTAAGCAAAATGACAAATTTAGTATCAGTTAGGTAAAACATGGTACACTTTTTTCTATAGCCAGAGAGCACATGCACTTGCTAAAGTGAGAGAGTGAAAGAGTTAGAGAGAAAGAGAGAGAACCCCACAATGAGGCATGCACACATCACAATCCTTTTTCCTCCATTTCTCTCTCCTGGTAGGATTTGGGGTGTGCATGCACACACACCCAGGGTGTTTCTCAAGCCACCAGGATTAGGAATCAGAAAGTGATGAGGTATGAACTGGGATTTGAACTGCAGTCAGACATGTGAGATCAGGTCCCTTTATATAACACTTCACCACTGCACTATGGGCCAACCCAAAAACATTGTACACATATTTGCTTATAACAATGTAAAATTATACGCCAGTGAAAGGACAGTTGTAGGGAAAAAACCCTACTAAGATTTATGGAACATTGTTGGTCAAAGGATATAAAATTTTTGTTAGACAAAAAGGAATAAATTCAAGAGATCTATTGTATATGGTTGACTGTGGTTAATAACAATATCTTCAATAAATTTATGGCAAATGCGCAATATAAAAAATACAACACATGGCTGTCAGAATGTTTTTGCACCAAAATAAACTTATACTTTAGTTCTAAAAAAAAAAAAAAAAAAGATTTATAGAACATAACAGCTCTGTAAGGTAGAGATGATCCTCTCTACAACAAACACCAAATGTAGGGTTTTTCTCCAGAACAGTGTTATTGTAGAGAAAACTTCAAAAAGTCTTTAATGCACTCATATAAAATTTCAATTAAAAATTGGGGAAAAATTTCATCAATATCCTAAATTATTGGCACTGAAAGAATATGAAAAGCTACAAACTGGTGACTTAACTATGAGAAACAGAAATGATTAGTGAGGAGCACCTTGTTACCAACTTACATTTGACCACCTTCTAACTCTGTTTCCATTGGACTTCTTTACTTTCTCCATGGCATTCATTGCATCTGATAGCTCACACATTCTACCTGCACACCTGTTTATTTGCAAGTGCAGTGTAAGCACTAGAGTTTACATTGATGTTTATCGATGAATAAACATCGAGTTGTGTTATCAATGAATTCACCTCAAAAATAGACTTAAGGGACCAACAGTTAGCGTAATAGCTATGTCGCTGGACTCCCATGTAGTCGACCGTGGTTCAAGTCCCGGACCCAGCGGCTTAAACTCACGTGTGCGTGCCCAAGATCCTGAGAGGAGAATAGAGGAGAAGGGATTGTGGCGTGGCCATCCCCCCCTGGGGGTGATTTCTCACTTTCTATCTCTCTGTCTCTCTCTGTCTTTCTGGCGAGCGCACGCACCCTATTGCGAAAACCTCTCCAAAAAAAAAGAAAAGAAAATAGACTTAAGAATGTACTTTCTCAAGTATTTTTGAGTTCCAGAAGTATAAAGGTGAGAACTCAAATATATAAAGGCACAAAAAGATAGGGCTGAACTTTCATTAACATTGGCAGAGTTTAACAGAAAAATCCAACCCACCCATTGGATTGGAGAAGAAAGACATATTGCAATATCTGCTTTTTGTCACAGCCAACTTTTCAACATTTGAAAGCCCTGCTACCATAAAAAATTAAGATGGAAAATCTATTTCACCGAAATGTGCAAAAGCCCTCTGAGAAATATACAAAAGCCCTAAGTCCAGTAAGAACAAAGGCTAGAACTACAATTAGATCACAGAGAACAAGATTGATCTGTAGGTGATGAAGAACCGAAAATGTTACCCAGAGCAGAAGGAAAAGGTGCATATCTGCATACCACTGTTAAGTGACATATGTGATTGAATGTATAAAAGAAATTGGAAGAAAAATATTTTAAAAAGAGATTTAAGAGCAAAAAAAAAAAAAAAAAAGAAAGAAAGAAACACAAAGGGCTAGCAGGTGGTGTAGGTTAAAGCACTGGACTCCCACATGGTCAACTGCAGTTCAAGTTCTAGACACGGCAGCTTGAAACCTAGGCCAGGTACATGTGAAAGCTTGCCTAAAAAAAAAAAAAAAAATCTTTTGAGGGACCCAGCAGTTAGTGTAATGGCTATGTCGCTGGACTCCCATGTAGTCGACCACAGTTCAAGCCTCGGACCTGGTGGCTTAAACTCACGCCGGGCACATGTGCATGCGTGCCCAAGATCTGGAGTGGAGAATGGAGGAGAAGGGACTGTGGCATGGCCGTCCCCCCCGGGGGGTGATTTCTCACTTTCTGTCTCTCTGTCTTTCTGGTGAGCACACACGCCCTATAGCAAAAACCTCTCCCAAAAAAAAGGAAAAACAAAATTTCTCGAGAATGGAGGAGAAGGGATTGTGGCATAGCCATCCCTCCGGGGGTGATTTCTCACTTTCTTTCTCTCTGTCTCTCTCAGTGTCTCCAGCAATTGCATGCACCCTTCAGCAAAATTCTCTCTTTTTTTTTTTTTTTAAAAAAAGAAGATAGAAAAAAAGAAACACATAACCTGAGTGATGCAGAAGGGGCTAAATGTGTGACTTGGGTTGGGTTGAGTTGAGCAATACATGACTTAATATTTCTGCTTATGATTCTACTCACCTGGCTGACAAAAGCAAAATTACTTTTAAATGAGGTGCTGGGTTTCTGTCACCAAACTGGAGCAAACTGTTTATACTTACACACCTATAGGTCTAAGAACTTATTTAGTATTTTTATACTGAAGAGCAATCACTTGAAACTTGGTCAGTCACATCCCATTAGTAAATTCATGAATCAGGGCTGTGTTTATACTACAATTTCAAATTGTTGTTATTTTAAGGTAGAGCTCAGGCTCTGGCTCTTGATTTTATGCATAAATGTATGGGAAAAAAACACATGTATGGAACTCTTTTAGGGAACTATGAAATCTGTCAAGTGGGAAAACTAAAACCAAAGGCACTTTCTAACTAGCATGGATTACATCAAACGATTGCTTAGCAAGTAAACAACTAATGAATAAAAATCTTTTATTTCTTTTTCTCCAAGGTCTGCATCTTACAACTGCTATGATAAGAAACACTTGAGGGCAGGCATGTGGGCTCAAGGGAAGGGCTGAGCAGATGCTGGCTGGTGATGAGCCCGAAGCTTTGAAACAGGGTATGTTCTGCCACCCCTGCTACTCCTCACCCCCAATAAATGTCTTCTTGGAGCTATCGAAATAAAAATCAACATTGTTAACAGGACTAAGAGGGCCCTACTTGATATGTCTCTTCATCTTGTATCAAATTGTCCCTTGTTCTCTGGCCTCAGCTACACTGGCCTCCAGGCTTATAACCTGCTTCCTCCTCCCACAAGCTCCTGGTGTAAGCTGTTTCCTGGGCTCCAAATGTTCACCCGCTCACCCTCCTCCCCAGTTAAACCTCAACTCAAGAATTTTCCTCAGAGCAACTCGTTCTATCACATGCCCTCATAGCTTCATGGAACCTTCCTTCCTAGCACTTGTCTCATTTTTAAGTTTGCATTAATTTGTGAGATGTTTGGGTGCATGCCAGTCTCTCCCACTGCACAGTAAGTTCCATGAGGATAGGTCATATCTGTCTTTGTCCTTCAAGATATCCCAGAACTCAGTACAACTCTGAGTACCTATAGTAAGTTCTTAAGCATTTGGTGAAGAGAGGAAACAGGGAATGTTTACATTAAAAGTTTAACTTACATAGTCACAGTTCTGGCATGTAGTGGAAAAGAGTACAAATTTTTTGTGTGTGATTTTTTTTTTCTTTTTTAAAGAGAGATTTTCTGCTATAGAGTGCATGCGCCCTCCAGAAAGATGGAGAGAAACAGAGAGACAGAAAGCAAGAAATCACCCCCCCAGGGAAGATGGCCGCGTCAGACATGAGCACTACGCCATCTGCTGGTCCCTGGAAAAGAGTTCAACTTTCAAGACAAAGATCACATGGCAGACAGATACACAAGGGAAAACCACAACGGGAAGACAAAAGTATGCCATAGGCAATCAGAAGCAAAGCAAATTTATCACTTTATCATCTTTAATGCCTGAAGTACTACGTCTGCTACTTTTATTGCACATTTGTGTGCATTTCCTAATTCTATTTGTGGAAGCTACTATTTTTTTAAGTATAATTTATTTATTTAATTCCATTTGTTATTGCTACTTTTTAATTTGACCAGAGAGAGAGAGAGAGAGAAAGGGAAAGTGAGAAAGCAAGCCATCAGGTATGGGACTCGAACCACAGTCGACCATATGGGCCCTGGAAAATACTTTTTATGCCTCTTCTCTCTTTTTAAGTTCTTTGCTTTCCATCTTCTTCTTGTAGTGTTTTTTTTTTTTTTTTTTTTTTTTTTTTATTTTGGTTGTTTATTACATTAAGGCTAACACATTTTTTTCAATCAGATTTATTTGCCTCATCTAGAATCTCACATCTTCCATGCCATCCATTTTCTTATTTTCTCCAAGGTTAAAAATTACTTTAGACCTTTTCCTTAAAGTTTTCTTAGAATGTTAGAAATTTATTACGTTATTTTTTTCATTTTGAAAGAGTGCTTAATAATGACATTACACCATTCTACCAGAAAATAGGGTACACAGAAGAAATAAAACTTTGATAAGCATACTACAGTACCTACCAAGGCACTGTCCATTCCAGCCTCGGAATCCTTCTGTACAAGGAACACACTGGTAAGATCCAGGAGAATTCACACATTGCTCCTCTGGACAAGTACTTGGATTCACACACTCATCAATATCTGAGGAAAAAAAACAATAAGCTATGTCATGACCATTTACCTGAATGCCAAGAAAAATCTTACTTTTATGATGAAAGGGGGGAAAGCATAATATATGTATAGTATAATAGGAAAAACAGTAACTGAGAAGGTAAAACATTGGATCTACTTAAACTCATGGCAATAATGTACGGGCAGGTATATGTGGATTCGAATATTTATACACAATCAAGGAAGAACAGAATTTTGGGCCTCAAATCTTCAAATTGGCAGGGCCAGGCCTCTCCACACTGAGTTGGCAGCTTCTCTGGGGCCACTTTATGAACATCAAACCTTTCAAATGCTAGCATGGCTTGCCAGAGAGAGATGTAAGGAATGGGGATACGGGTGAGGAAGCCATATATCCGCTGGCTACAGGTTCTCTCTGCAGACACCAGGTACTCTAGGGAAATCCTCACTTTCTTCATGGTCCCAATAACATCCTAGGGTCTGAGTAATTTAAAATCTTCCATATGATAGGAATTCCTTGGAGGTGGAAAAAAGAACATTAAGAGAGAGTGAATTCATCATGCACTTCCAAGACTTTCCAGAAAGCACAGTGACATGACCATATGGTAATGTTTTGGGGTAAAAAAACACCTTACTTTTCACACTCACAGCCAAGTGAAGTTATTAATCATCATTCTTTTCAAGAATAGAGAAGAAAAATATCACCTTCAAGATGGTTGGGGCTGTGGCAGAGATTACTACTGCAATAACTTCAGGTATTTTAAGAATGGTAAAAGCAACAAAATGGGGAAAAGTAAGACCCAGGAGGGAGTTCAACATTTTAAAATTAGTGATAACACCTTGACTACTTGCCCCATTTGAAATAAGTGTTTCTCTGGATGTAGACTTTGTATTCAAAATGACTGAACTCAGTATCTAAGTGTCCCAATACAAATATGCATAGAACCTCTAATCAAACTATAAACAGATTTTCAGAAGTGAAAGAAATAGATAATAGGCACACTAAATATCCACGGGTATTTGACGTCCACATTTTGGCAAATTCTTAAAAATTATGTTCTACCACCTATTGGGATATATGTGTGAAAAATGTTTACAATGAAAAGGTTGATAATAATAATAACAAATTAAACACCAGGTCAGTGTAGTACATTTTTTTCTTCTTTTTGTGAAAAATTCTTGCCAATAGACAATGACACACAGTGGGTGTGTGTGTGTGTGTGTGTGTGTGTGTGTTTTGGTCAGATGTTCTGGGACTTCTTGTTCTGCAAAAAGATGATGCTTGCCAGTTTCATTTTCCAAGCAGCATTACATCTTCCTCTGGATGGGACTCTTGTTCTTTTCTTTTCTTTTCTTTCTTACTTTTCTTTCTTTTTTAAATAGAAATACAACTGCTAAATCAGAGACTGTCAATGAGACAGGCTGGCCCAATAAATAAAATGTGATGTTGAGCCACAGAAGGCAACAACCTTGAGCTTCCTGCTGCTCTTACCTCTGTTTGCTTTTTTCCTCTTTCAGCTATAAATTGGGAACTACCTGCCTGGTAACACCTTCACAGAACAGAATAGGAGGAATGAGATAATGTCTGTAAACTACAATAGACTCCTTGGAGACTGGTGCTATTTGAGAACAGCTTCGTTAGTGACAGCTGAGAAAATCTTCGGAGAGCCAGAGACTGGGGGACCTTTGGTTTTGGTCCACGAAAGAATCAGAAAACAGCAACATTGTTTGGCTCTTTCTTCTTTTCAAACCTTTGCATGGAAATAGCACCAGGGTACTTGAAAAAGTTGATGGAAAAAATGGAATAAAAGTATGAATTCTTTTGGTGCAAAAAATTTTGAAATTCATGGATAGTTTTTCCATAACATGTACTTCCTACAAGCTGTTGGAAGACTTCTTACATGTATTATTTACTCTGGTTATATTTTTTGTTAAAAAAAATTTCTATATATTGAGTATTACTGCATAGTCTCCTGTCAGCTCTCAATTTCATTACATAATTTTCAATTTTCTATTCCTTTCCATCCTTATTACTTAAATATCTTATCTCCTCATTCCAGGACTATGCATAGAATTTAAGGATCATATTTGACTTCTTTGAGAATGCTACTTTATATATAAAGGTTTTCAGATAAAAAACAAAAACTACTTTTTTTTTAAAGAGGTTTTTGCCTTAGGGTGTGTGTGCTCACAGAGAGAGAGAGACAGAGACAGTAAGAGGGAAAGTGAGAAACCCCTCCTCCACCCCCAGAGGGTGGCCACATTGCAATCCTTTCTCCTTCAATCTCCTCCTGGGACCTTGGGCACGCATGCACACACAGCCAGCATGAATTTCGAGCTCCCAGGTCTGGGACCCGAATTGCAGTCGGCCATGTGGGAGTCCAATGATGTAACTACTACGCCATCTATTGCCCCCCAAACTATCCTTTTTTTAGGCTTAGCATTCCCTGTATTTATATTGAGTTGTGGGGAAAGTTATGAGACATTTTTGCACAGAAAAACAGAAAAATACGTCATCACTTTTCCTGACAACCTATGTTGGTGAGATCTATACAAAAACAAAAGGTGCCAAGGGGTGGGGAGTTTAAAGAAACTAAAACTTCTTGCAAACTAACAAGGTGAGAGGGACCATATAAGAGACGGCAATGTACATTTACTTTCAGGGTGACCTTTAAAGTTAACTTATGGCTCCCACAGTACAGGTTGATAAAGTAAGTTTCAAAGAAGCAAAGTCACTAGGCCCAGGTCAGCAGGTACTTGGTGTGCGGGTCAGGAGCTGCTTTCATAGTCATGGCTCTTTCCCATTCCCATGCTGCCTCTTTATAGCAGAGGGAGATTCTCTGCAAGAGCAGAGTGAGGACACTTTACACCTGCACTAGTCCCGTGGCCCTCAGCCATCGGGGGAGGGGGCATGGGTCTGCTTAGAACAGAGTTAATCAGAGACCCAGTAATACTCCTCACCAGACTAGAACCCAAGGGGCTGAGGCAAGAGGCCAGTGGAGAGGCAGGTGTTTGGCTGCCAAAAAATGTCTAATTAGCTCTCCCTCCAGGCCTGGGTCATTAGAGCTATGCAGAAAACCAACTTGCAGAAGCCAAGAGACAGCTGAGAGCAGACTATGCCAGCCTTGTCTAAGACACCCTCCATCCAGAAGCCCAGCCATATGTGACAAGAGGCTGATTCTCAGGCAGCTAGGCAGGGAGCCCCAAACAAGTGGCACGGTGCCCCCATCCAGATCCTCACACACAGCTATTCTCCTTTGCCCTCACGTTTCCAAGGCAGAATTTTAGCCTATGCTCAATGGATTTCTTCATAAAAACAATTACAAAAAGATACCACGGTGATTTCAAAAAGAACTTATGCAACTTGACACAAACATGAGCAGAAATAAGAAATAGATAATAATTTGGGCCATGCCATAAACATTTTTCAAAACATTTTCATAATGACAGCAAACTCATTGCTGTGGTCAGTAATGAAGAGCTTTTATCTGGCACAGATGGAAGCAGACACCGAGTTGGGCAGACAGCTCTTCTGTAGGAAGTCTGCAAGAAAGTCCCAGAACACATGTGAAAGAAAGCAGCTGAGACAATGGAACAGAACGAGGTGAAAAGGCTGAAAATGAAAAATCAACACCGATTATACCTACACCCTGTTCCCAGATGGATGATCCAGACACTGTCACTAAGTCTGGGTTTGTCCTAAGATACTCTGCAATTAATTGTTTTGAAATGATTTCACTCCAAATACCAGGAAAGGCAGATACTGAGGTAAAACATAAGAAATACGAACACAGAAAAGAATCCAGACAGAGCTCCAGAAGTGAGGCAAAGAGGCTGTGAATCCAGAAAACAGACAGAGCTTGGTTAGGCTGGTGTCGTGTGCAGTGTGGTGATGGGAAACAAGAACCAGTCAAGTGGTTCTTGGCTCTGGGGTCAAGACTGACACCTGTACCACCAAGGCATGTGTGTCCAGCACCCGCAGACGGCACAGATTCCTTGCTCTCCCAGCAGACTCACCCTGGCAGTGGCCTCTCCGGGTCATACGGAAGCCACTGTCGCAGTATTCACACCGGAAGGCCCCAACGGTATTCACACAGTGTCCTTCCCCACATACATCTGGCCTCAGACACTCATCAACATCTACACAAAACAGAAAACACTGTCAAGTTTGATTTTCCAAAATAATATTCCAAACTTCTCCCATCTCTCAGGTTGGCTCAAATTTAATAGTGAACTATTTTCTCTTTTATGTGTTTAACACGCTTTACAAAATCACAGTTTTGATTCGTGCAGGGTCCAAAAGCAACATTTACTGCATCTTGTCTTTGCACATATTTGACATTCTTCCTTCAAAAGTGCTGGAAGGAAAAAAATCCAACTTTTAATCTTTCAGAATCTAGCAGTGTCATTATAGGTGTTGAATAAAAAATTCTGGGTCATTGGGACCAGCAGCTGGTGTAATGGTTATGTCTCTGGACTCCCACAAAGTCGACTATGGTTTGAGTCCCAGACCTGGTAGCTTAAAATTCATACCAGGCACATATGTGTGCGTGCCCAAGATCCCAAGAGAAGGGACTGCAGTGTGGCCATCCTCCAGGGGTTGATTTCTCGCTTCCTGTCTCTCTGTCTTTCTCTGTCTCTCTGGTGAGCACACATATCCTATAGCCAAAAACAAAACAACAAAATAAAACAAAAAAACCTCTGTAAAAAAATAAATCTGAGTCATTGACATATGCACAGAACAGATGGGATTTTGGGGAATCTAAAAACCCAGATCTGAGAATTTCTACAGCAGGAAGAACAATGCCTTTACCTATGCAGTTAGTCCCCTCCTCACTGGCCATAAATCCTGCTGGGCAAATGCACAAGAAACTTCCCTCGGTATTTTCACAGCGTCCGTGGGAGCAGAGATGTTGGACTTGAGTACATTCATCAATATCTGTTAATGAAAGTATGCATGTAAAGATCAGCTCAGTGTAGCAATAATCAGTCTCCCTGTTCTGCAAAATAACTCTTTTACAATTCCTTGGGTACCACAGACATTTATAACTCAGGAAAGTTCTGAAAGGAGATATGTTCTTTCTCTTCAAATATTAGAAGGAAGACAGAATCAGTTCATTGCTTAATGCCTCAAAGTGGAAACTAAAAACCATGACACTGGTTATTTCAAAGAGACAGATTTCAGGTCAACACAGAAGGACTCTCCTGATAACGGAGTCATCTAAGCACAGGAATTTGCTGTCAGTGGGGGGAGTCAGAAGTGCCATGAGGAACTCTTCTCAGTGCACATGGGTAGAGCTGGATTAGATCATCCCTACTGACTTTCCTCATGATCGTTTAGGTCCACACTGTGGATACCTGTACATACGATGTGTAAATGAAAGAGGAACAGCTATGCCATGAACAGGCAGATGCCTCCACAGGCCCCGATGCATCCAAAACCTAATGGCTAAATTCACACTCATGATTAGGATTAATTAGATATGTCCTTTGCTACATTATATTGGCCTTTCTGACCGAATGTTGAATTTTCTCAAAAAAAAAAAAAAAAAAGAAATCAAATTTAGAACATCTGAAAAACATCTACTTAACTCTATCATGCCTCTTTCTCAGATTTTTTCCCCAAAGAGGTCTATGTGAGATCTAATATTATTAACTCATTAATAGCTTTATGCCAGCATAGATAGATTTCTCATATAAAAATCCCTTTAGAAATTAGATTTTATATATTTAGATGAGTGTACTCTTCACTGCAGCATATTTTTTAAATTTATTTTTATTATTATTATTTTTCATTTGCTGCAGGGCACATGTACTCTCTACGAGAGAGAGAAAGCAAGTTGCCAGGTCCAGGACTTGAACTGTTACAGGCCATGTGGGAGTTCAGTGTCTTTAACCACCATGCCACCTACCAGCCCCACCACAGCACGTATTAACACTGATTTGTCTCTGCTCAATAAGGGTTTGACAGCAACTCTTTCTACAGCTCTTATTTTACTTATTTTATCTCAAAATTGTGGAAATTATTTTACCCCTCTGTAAATATATTGTAGCTGACAAGATAAGTAGCACTAATCAAAGATACAAGAGAATCCTGGAGTTTAACAAACCTTTTTCTTTTCTTGGCTCCTTAGCTGAGGGATAGTTATCAAAATGAAAAACAGTGACATTCCAAGATGGTTAAATTATTTTAAAGGAAAAATACTCTCAATGTGCAAATCAGATTTGATATTTAATCATTTTGGCTATCAAAAATATCTCTTACCAACACATTTCCTCTGCTGTTCACTGAACTTGTAACCCTCGTAGCATATACAGGTATACCTCACTGGCAGATTAATGCAGTGCCCCGCTCCACAGATATCTGGGTTCACAGTACATTCGTTGATTTCTTTAAAAGTAAATAAAATAATGTCACAAAAGCACACACAGAAATAAACATAAATATTTCATTGCTATTTGCAAAGCATTATTTTGTTTCCTGACTAGCTAGCATATCACTGCCAGGTATGCTCTTATAAAACAAAGGTGACCTTTGAGGGACTAGCAGTTAGTGTAGGGTTATGTCGCTGGACGCCCACGTAGTAGACCGCAGTTCGAGTCCTGGACCCGGTGGCTTAAACTCACGCTGGGCGCATGTGCGTGCGTGCCCAAGATCCCGAGAGGAGAATGGAGGAGAAGGGGTTGCAGCGTGGCCATCCCCCCTGGGGGGTGATTTCTCACTTTCTGTCTCTCTGTCTCTCTCTGTGTTTCTGGTGAGCGCATGTGCCCTATAGCAAAAGCCTCTCCAAAAAATAAAAATAAATTAAAAAAAAAATCCAAAGGTGACCTTTGAAATCAAGTTATCAACTCATGTGATTACTTTATATGGATTGTTAGACCCACCCAAAGTCATCAATAGTTCCTAGTGAAACTAAGATAAACGAGGGTGAGTAGAAATTTAGAAAGAAGCCATGTTGAAAGTTGTAAGAAAATCAATCCTTCGTCAAACAACTTCTAAAAAACCTATCAATGAGTTTCTATGCAGGGTTTCATCATCTTGTGATTTGTCCTCATAAAAAACTTATGATAACTTCCCATTCTTTAGCAGGTCAAATCTAAGTTCCAACAAATACTCCAATTGCCTCCAAATTTCTTCAATTAATTTATTAATTTCTCATTATTCCCCAAAAAGGATGGCTCACTTGTAACACAGGAAAAATTTCTAGGTGTGCCTTACCCTTAATTTGACAATTTCAATGTAACTGTATTTTACTTATATTATTAGAGAGTAGAATCGTCTTAAATTGCTGCTAAATTCCTTCCTTTCTCGCCTCCTGATCCCTGCTTAATTTATAAAGCCTGTGTAAATAGCCCTGGAAAATTCCTCCTCCATTCAGACATATTCTATGATGGAGGGAGAGTCACAGGAGTCCACTATGGCTGGAGGCCATCAAAATTACTTAATTATCGAAAAAAAAAAAAAAAGGGGAACCAGCAGTTAGTGTAATGGCTATGTCGCTGGACTCCCACGTAGTCTACCGCTGTTTGCGTCCCGGACCCGGTGGCTTAAAACTCACACCGGGCGCGTGTGCGTGCGTGCCCAAGATCCCGAGAGGAGAATGGAGGAGAAGGGATTGCGGGGTGACCATCCCCCCTGGGGGGTGATTTCTCGCTTTCTGTTTCTATGTCTCTCTCTGTTTGGCGAGCGCACGCGCCCTTTGGTGGAAACCTCTCCAAAAAAGAAAACAAAAACTCAAGGACTCAAGGGTGGCCTTTTGAAATGAATTATTCCTGTAAGATTTTCTATTTGTAATGACCTCTGTAAGAAGATATAAAGGCCCAAGGCCCAGGAGAGGTGATGCAGCTGGTAGTTAGAAGCACTGACTTGGAGACAATACGTATAAACTCTGCTTGCCGTGAACAGCCTGTAGCACGAGGGAAGTTACTCAACCCTTCTAAGCCTCACTTCCATGCAAGTGTAAATCAGACACAATGAGAGTTCCAACTTCACAGTATGAGACTGAGAAGACATAACCTAAATAATGCATGGAGTTCAAGGGCTGGCCCACAATAAGGGCTCAATAAAAAGTCATTTTGTTGCACTTGAAAGTCAGTCTTCCTAGGCTGCAGTCTGACTTCACCACTTTCAGTTATGGAATAAACTTCATACTTTGGTTACTTTATGTTTGGAATGAGTGCAGTAATAGTACCTCCTCCATAAGGTTCTGGTACTAATTAAGTGAACGAACACATGTAAGCTTAGAAGAGAGCACGTCATACAGGAAGTGCTCATTAAAGTGTTGGCTATGGCTGCTGCTGTTCCTGCTACTGCTCTAACTGCATTAGCAACCTATTTTCTAGTTGAGTAAGATGAACCACAGTGTACAAAACTGTGGGTCTATGCAGATGCACTGACTTAAACAGTGTCCTACAGAGTTTTAAAAAAAGAGTAGAAAAATTAAGGGAAAGTAACCGTAAAAGACCTGAAAACCATTTAACTGGGTGTAAAAGACTCACGCATGTCATGTTTTTATAGAACCACTATGTGACTGTCGACTAGCTGCTTGAAACTGTGCTGTATGCTGACAATAAAGCCATGAACAGCAACAACAAAAATAATTCTTTGGTGTTCACAAGGGATCAGCATAGAGGAAAAATATTAATATTGTTAAGTGATACATGTGGATTTTGTGAGATAATTAACAAAATTATACAGTATGACAATTTCCAAAAATTAGCCATCATGGTTATTATGACCATGGCTCATACGGAAGTCATTGAAGAATATACTTGGGTAATTATCTCATTGTCATACATAGAAAACAAGGCTTAAGACGGAAGCTGGCATGGAATAAACCAGGGAACCCACTAGGATAAACAGACTGTAGTCTCTCAGCAAGATGAGGTGAGATCACAGCTTTGTTTGACCATCTACAAGTATAACCTGGGTGAAAACAACCTTCTACCTTTAGATTTTTGCAGCCCGTAAAATGGTATTTTTAAGGAAGACTTTTCTTTTTTTTTTTTTTTTTTTTTTTTTTTTTTTTTTTTGGAGAGGTTTTTCGCTATAGGGCGTGTGCGCTCGCCAGACAGACAGAGAGAGACATAGAGACAGAAAGCGAGAAATCACCCCCCAGGGGGGATGGTCACGCCGCAATCCCTTCTCCTCCATTCTCCTCTCGGGATCCTGGGCACGTACGCACACGCGCCCGGCGTGAGTTGTAAGCCACCGGGTCCGAGACGCGAACCGCGGCCGACTACGTGGGAGTCCAGCGACATAGCCATTACACTAACTGCTGGTTCCCAGGAAGACTTTTCTGATTACTAATATATGTGCTTGTGTAGAAATGCTGAAAAATACAGAAAAATATGAAGAAAATGCCAATCTTTATCATCACAAATCTTGGGTATATTTATATTTTGAATGTGGAAAAAAAAAAAACAAACAGGTGGGCTATTGTCACTATGAATCCACTAAGCAATCTGCAGAAAAAGGATGTGAAAAGCAGAGCTTTAGCAAAGATTCACTATGGAAGTAACTTCAATTGGGGGTGAGGTTGCTCAAAGCCAAAACTGTATTCTTCATTTTTGGTAAAATATTCACAGTGCTGTGGCTTTAAGACTACTCAGACAAGTCATTTGAAAAGCAAAGCACATGAGTGGTAGTAGTTTATACAAAAATCACCTGGATATATGAGAAATGCACGCAAAAACCATGTGTTTACACATTAAACCTTTTAGAACCTATTTATGCTAACTTGTATTATCAGAAAAATAAATCTGCTCACACTCGGTTTATGACCAAATTAGAGAAAAACTACAATAATGCAAAAGGCTAAAACCATGGGTGATTAACATGATTGCTTCAAGTTAACTGGCTAACAATAATAACATAAAATGATGAATTATGATATATAAATAACCTAGAATACTACATAACCATTAGCAGGGAAAAAAATGCTTATTTACTCAATAAAAAATACAGTTTGGCAAATGTGTAATATAGGACTTGATCTCAATTTATAATACATATAGAAAAGAAGATCAGAAAGAAATATACCCAAGATTTGTAATTAGGAGGATTTTTTTCCCACATTTTGTCTGTACTTTTTTTCCTCTTTTTGGAGAGGTTTTTGCCATAGGGTGCATGCGCTCACCAGACAGACAGAGAGAGACAGAGAGACAGAAAGGGAGAAATCACCCCCCCAGGGGGGCTGGCCACGCTGCAATCCCTTCTCCTCCATTCTCCTCTCGGGATCTTGGGCACGCACGCACACGCGCCCGGCGTGAGTTGTAAGTCTCCGAGTCCGGGATGCAAACTGCGGTTGACTACATGGGAGTTCAGCGACATAGCCACCATGCTAACTGCTGGTCCCTTTTCTGTACTTTTTAACATTTCCACATGAGCATATATTTTAGTAATCGGAAAAATCTTCCCTAAAAGTATCATTTTTACATGTTATAAATATCTGAAGGTTAAAGGCCTTCTTTGCCATGTTATACAAATGGGTCTGGAGAAATATAATCTTCTCTATTAATTCAAATTTTTTAGTGAAATTGTGTGAAAAACACATCTCTAACCATCTATTTTATGTTACAGGTAGATGGCTTCTTTGAAATTTACAAGTATTTAGATTTCTTGGTTTTCTTTGTCGTTACTGACTTTCCTTTACACCCTTCTCTGCCATTTTCTTTAAACAAACAAATTAAAAACAAAAACAAAAACACATGCTGACCATATTTGCAAAAAGAAAATGAATTAACTGGAAGATGAACATACCAGGACAAGAATTCAGAACAAATTAAAAGGGTATAAATCTATTTTTTCATGTAATGACTGATCAACAATCACTCTCACACAGATACTAATATGTTAATTACCAAATATTTGTCATTTTGTAGGCACAGCTTTAGAATGGAATTTTCACATCTGTGAACAGAAGTTTTCAAAAACACATAATGCTGAATTCAAATGAAATGCATTCCTATGCTACAGTTTGTAAACATATTTAAATTGTTTCTTTAAAGACGGGCTCTAAGGTAGGAGAAACAGCTAAATATTTTCTCCTTTAGTCTTAGGGAAAGAAATGAATAATAATAGCCTTTCCTCTCACTCCAATATCTTAAATAGAAGCTCTGAGGTTGAAAATATACTGACGAAGAACGAGGATTTGTAGCTGACTAACTCATCGATAGACTATTCAAGATATACATTGAAAATGTTGACCCTGGCTGGCAGATTACAAATATGCGTTAACAAAATGTTAGACCAACACCACTAGAGGGTACTAAGATACCTCAAAGGATGAAAAGGACATTTTCCAAAATACTGGACTTCGACATTGTTTTTACACAAGTGACTAAGGGAACTTCTATGGGTTTGACCTCAGAGATCCCTTTCATCTATTTGCCAGGAAGGGTTCTGCCCTTCTAGGTAGCTAGAAAGACCATCACACCTTCTGAATACTGTCTGTTTTCTTCTGTTCATTAGTTATCACAAAGTTAATGAACAGAAGGTTTTGGTTCTTTCTTTTTTTAAGGTAAAACATAAATTACTGGGACAGTAATTTATTGCAGTGGTAATGCAACACTTCACAACAGAAAGGTCCGGGTTCACATCCCAAGGCTTACCTATATATAGGTGTTTGCACCTGTGATCCAGGCTGGCTGAGGTTGGGGAGAATCCTGGCATAAGGACCTGTTGGAGGTGTCTATCTCTTTCTATGTCTCTCTTATGAAAGAAATAAAGTTTAGATAAATATGTAAGTTGGGGCAGCAAGTGGCAAAGTGGTTAAGGCACTGGACTCCCACGTGGGTGACCACAGTTTGAGTCATGGACTCAGCTGCTTGAAACAGTGAAGGCTGTATGCATGTGTGCTCAAAGTCCCAAGAGGAGAATGGAGGAGAAAAGATTGGAATGTGGCCAATCCCCCCTCGGGAGAGAGGTGATTTCTTGCTGTCTGTCTGTCTCTGCCTCTCCAGTGAGCGTACATGCTCTATAGCAAAAATCTCTCTCTTAAGTTAAAAAAAAAAAAAGTAAATAACTTGTATTATATTTTAAAACATTTTTGTAATTGCCAGAGGGCAAGTGCACAGATAGAAAGAGCATGCACACAACCCCCAATGGGCATGGCTATGCCCCAGTTCCTTCTCCATTTCTCCATCCTGTTTGGATTTGGAACACACACAAACACAAACACACATACACACACACACACGCACACACACACACACAGCATGTTTTTCAAGCTGCTGAGGTTGGCATTCTAATTGCAATCAGTAATGAGGAATTCAATTCCCTAACCACTAGGCTAAAGGGCCAATCTTAAAATTTTTAAAACATACCTCCCATCATCTCCTCCCCATGCCCTTCCCTACTTTTCTTTTCTTTTTTTTTGTTTTTTCTTCTTCTTCTTCTTCTTTTTTAAATTGCTATCTCTGGCTTACATATAATTGTACATCTTTGTGGGTATAGGTTTTTAAAGCATGCAGACAGTGCATGATAATCAAGGATACAGTCATTATGTTGCACACTGATCATTACATTATCTTGTGCACATTCCAAAACAGCTCTACTAGGTGTTTTTTTCTTTTGGAAGTATATATTGAAAAATGTTACTGTCAGTGCCATTTTTTGTCTTCCTCTCCTTTTCTGACTGGTTTTCATTCTCTAGCACATACACAGTACATAGAAATACAAGCCTGGAGAATACTGTCTTTAAGAAAAATGAGAAAAATGCTGTTTTTGAGGACAAAGATGCTTACGTTTTTCTAAGAAGTCACGCTCACATAGACACATGAACCTGTTCCCATAGAATAGATGAGTTCGTGTAGAAACCTACATTACTTGGCCAGAATCTGTCAACGTAAATTCTAGAAACAGGATTCTGATACACCACACAGGCAAAGTCCCACACAGACAGCACAAATTTCATCTCAGCAATGATGGCACATGGGAGAGTCTTGTTTTCTCCAGCACATATGCTTTCTAAGAAATAAACAACTACCTCCCACTACTTATCCTTCAATTTAATGCCTTTTCACATGTCCCTTGGGTCATAGGACAGCTCTACCTTTTCTAACCACACATGTCCCCTGGAACAACTTCACCTTCACTGGGTCAAGGACCTTATTCTAATTACTTCTTTTACAAGAGTCTACTTATAACTTGAAAAACAAGCCACTGTCAAAACCCAGTAAAGGGCCAGAAGGTAGTATGGCAGTTAAGGCACTGGACACCCACATGGGTGACCAGTTCCAAGTCTCAGACCCGAGGACTTGAAAATCATGCTAGGCACATATATGTGCATGTCCAAAATCCCATAAAAGAAAAGTGAGAAAGGACCGTAGGGTGGCCATCCCCTCTGGTGGGTGATTTCTCTCTTTCCCTCTCTCTCTGCCTCTCTCCAGCAAGCACCCATACGCAATGATGAAAACCTTAAAAAAAAAAAAAAAAAGGCCAGTGGAGAGCCAAATATTCCATTTTTCCTGGCAACAAGGCCAATGGTAAATTTAACAATTTGGTATTTTCCATCTATGTTCTAAAATTAAATGAAAAAGAAAGCTTTTGACAAAATATGAGTATGCTGGGGCCAGCAGGTGGCATGGTGGTTAAGGTGATGGATTCCCACATGGCCAACCATGGTTTGAGTCCCAGAATTGGCAATTTGCTTTCTCTCTCTCTCACCTGGTGGCTTACTTTCTCACTTTCTCTCTCTTTCTCTGTCTGTCTGTCTCTGATGAGTATGTGTGCTCTATGGTAAATTTTAAAAATAATGATAATGAATAAAAATTAAAAAATTATCTTTAAAAAATGAGTATGCTAACCTTTAGCTCTTCTGTTCATCAAGTCATTCCTCAAATAAATAAATGACGTCTGAAAATATTAAGGCCTGGTGAATTTACGTGAAAAAAAAATGTTCATTTTCTGTCAGCATACATAATTTATTGAAGCTGTAATGATAATGGCAATATGCTTGACGAACAAATGTTTTTTTCAAAGAGTCCATTCTGAGTTCTGGAAAAGATCTGATGAGCAAATACTTTTTCAAAGGTTTGAGTCATGATAATTATAAAAGTTTCCACAAGGCAGTCATGGAAGTCAATGAATAATTTCTAGCCTGTCTACAATGGCCATGGAGAAAGTTCAGGAAGAGCTGGAGGAAGGCATCAAAATGTGAACTCATGGAAAGGCTTACAAAAATGCCCTGGCTTCCTATCTGCCCCACAATAAGCTGACATTATCCCACAACAATTGAAACAGATGTTTCCACTTTGTAAATATACACCAGAGAAATAAAGATTAAAATAGATTTTCCAACCTATCCTTCAGCTATTAAGACACTATGCTAACTCAAGAATTTATATGCTGAAATGTATAATTTATTTGGAAATGGTATGCCAATAGTGTTGCAAGTCACCAAGTCAGCTGTTAAGAGTGGAAAATATCACACTTATTCCCTACAAATATGTGGCTCATTTTTTATAATCGTTACATGTCAAAGTGTGTTTGGCTAGAACTGAATAGGCTACTTCCAATCTCACCATCATAAAGATATCATCACTCCTCAGTGCGAAGCTGATGATATTTATCTTAGACTCATTATTTGCTTTCTTCGTCTATAGGAGAAACTAACTATAAGAAATGTGTATCATCTCTGCTTTAGGAAGAAACAAATGACATTATAAGAGGGGATCCTTAAAAAGTTCAAGGAAAATGTGTATTATGAAAATGCTATGTATGGGTTTCAAAATTGTTGCACCAAAATAAACTCAGACTTTAATTCCATTTTCCCACAAAAGTTTTGAAGTCCCCTCACATAATGTTTCTGAGAGAATTGATCGGATGGCTCCTCTGTGTGTTTGGCCTTCACACCAAACCCAATGGGAACATCGACATTTTGATTTCATTAAAATTTGATGTAAAGCAGTTTTCTTGTGCTAATGTAGATCACAGGTTAGAGTGCAGCTCTAAAGCTACAAATCATTTAATTCGAAGACAAGACCCTTTTCTTTACAAATGTCACCCCATGGATTCTTTCAGAAAGATTCTTTTAGGATAGAAAGTAGGAGTACCTACGATTGTTGTATTAAAAAAAAAAAAAAATCAGCATCACTTGTTTCCTGGAAGGAAATATTCATGCTCTGAGCATGTGATAGCAGATGTTAGCTCTGTATTTCTGCCAAACTCAAATTAAGCTGTCTTCTAACAACTTCATATAGCTGGGCTACTTTCATTTTTTTCAGTCAATTCTCTAGTTCAGCTGGACCTGAGTAATGTCAATCTGTTATCCCCATACAGCTGTATTTCGATGACAACACTGCCTTTATCTAGCCAAACTTAGTTAACCTCTACAGAGACGGTGTACAAGAGGTTATTCCCATGAAACCAGCCACATTCATTCATTATTAAAGTTTATCTTCACATTGGACTATAAAAGTGCAGCATAGAAAGAACTGGTGATTTACAGTGTCACACTGCAATTTTTCTTCTCAGCCCTGAGGTAAAAAATTAGAAGATCCTTGCTAACCAAAATAGTCATTACTTGCTTGCACACCTTGCAAAACAAAGCAGAGTTTCTTACCGATGTGTTTAATAAAGCAGAAACACATATGACCTCAGAATAGAGAACACTGATTCGAGCCACAGCCATGTTAAATAATCACTATCATTTCACAGTATCATCCCTCAAAAACTATTGCTAACCTGTCTATATCACTTCCCTCGTTATTACTAGGAAAACCAAGGCGTGGTTGCCATGCACGGTGCAGGGGAAAGGTAAGCTCAAGATGTAGCTTGGTGACTGAACTGGTTGAAAAGGCACTGTTGAGGCCATGGTGTGCCTCTGCAAGCCTTTGTCATCTGGCATTTCAACCTAAGACAGAGATACCCCTTGTTTTTCCTATAGGGCGTGTGCACTTGCCAGAGAGAGACAAATAGAGAGGGAAAGTGAGAAAGCACCCTGCAGGAGGGATGGCCACACTGCAATCCCTTTTCTACTATTTCTTCTTTTGGGATTTTGGGCGGGCATACACACGTGCTGGTGTGTTTTTCAAGCCACTGGGTCCAGGACTCATCATGCAGTGGGCCATGTGGGATCCAGTCACCTTAACCTCCACGTCATCTTCTGGTCACAAATTTTATTTTTTTTTTATTTTTATTTATTTATTTATTTTTTTGGAGAGGTTTTTGCTATAGGGCGTGTGCGCTCGCCAGACAGACAGAGAGAGACAGAGAGATAGAAAGCAGGAAATCACCCCCCAGGGGGGATGGCCACGCCACAATCCCTTCTCCTCCATTCTCCTCTCGGGATCTTGGGCACGCACGCACACGCGCCCGGCGTGAGTTTAAGCCACCGGGTCCGGGACTCGAACCGCGGTCGACTACGTGGGAATCCAGTGACATAGCCATTACGCTAACTGCTGGTCCCCAAATTTTATTTTTGTTTTAAGAATCATTTAATTGGGGGCCTGCATTTATGTTGCTGGACTCCCACATGGCTAGCTACAGTTCAATTCCCAGACCCAGTGGCTTAAAATTCACGCTAGGCATGTGTGCATACATGCCCAAGATCCTGAGAAGAGAACGTAGGAAAAGTGATTACAACGTGACCATTCCCCCTATGAGATCATTTCTCAATGTCTGTCTCTCTTTGGTGAGCACGTGTGCCTTAAGGCAAACAAACAAAAAAAGAGGATCTCTACAAAATTTTATGTATTGTTACTATTTTTAAATTTGCTATAAGGCACATGAACTCACCAGAAAGAGACAGTGACAGAGAGAAAGTGAAAACGCAAATTGCCAAGTCCAGGACTCAAACTGCAGTCAGCCTCATGGGAGCCCAGCACCTCAACCAGCTCGCCATCTGCTGGCCAAGCAGCAGCACCAAGGTGTGCTTTTTAAAAACATTTTTCAGTCTATAGTCTTAACTATCTAAGAGAATTCACATTCATATTTTGGAGAAAGTGGCAAAAAGCTTAATGTATAAGAACAATTCTATTTGAAATGAAGCATGCCATCCTTCTGCAGAGGGAATATTCTGAGAGCAAGCTTTTCTATTAGCTGTCCTGTTGTAGACTGCCAACCTCATTCTCCAATGGTATTATGAACTTAGATTAAGTCATTATGATGCCTCTTGGTAACAAGTTTTCCGGACTTAAAAAATATTTGACCACTTTACATTTCGAAAGTATTGGGGCTTTAGAAAAGTCATGACATATTTTTTCTATGTAAAAATGTGTTATGATTTTCCTGACCAAACACGATATGAAAATATTCTGAAACAAAAGTAAACAATATTTAAACTCTCAGGATTTACTAAAAAAAAAAGTCACAGCTAATATCTGCTATATTTTCTTCCATTATTTTCTCAATGTATGTGTCTTTTTTATATAATGGGTGTACTTCTCTATGTACTTTTTTATATACTCACCTTAAAATTTAGCCATATTTTGTTACCATTTTCTGAACAAAATTACCTTTCCCTATTTTTGAATGTTTATGTTCTTTCTATTTTTTTCTCTATTATATGTTATATTGTGATAAGTAACTGTCTGTATAAATCATCACAGTTTTAGGGGACATTATTTCTGTAGACAGGATATCTTCAAACAGGATTACTGGGAGCCAGCAGATGGCTTAGTAGTTACAGCACTGGACTCCTCCATGGCCAAACGCAGTTCTAGTCCCAGGCACAGTGGCTTGAAAATCACTTCGGGCCTATGTGTGTGTGCCCAAAATCCCAAGAAAAAGGTAGAGGAATAAAGTCTTCATTTCAGCCTAATAAAAAGTCTTACTAGGTTATAAAAAAATAATTTGATAAGAATAAAGTATTATCCTCTCTTAATTTGTATTTCTCTAATTCCTAGTAAAGTTGAAATTTCCTATTATATATTTTTTGGTATATTTTTCCCTAGGAATTATTTGATCGTATTTTTTCCCCATTTCTCTACATCGGTATTTTTCTTATTGATTTATAAGAGGTTGTTATACATGAAGGACACTAACTTGCAGGCTTTTGCATTTGTTTCAAAATATAATGCATCTTTACAAGTTTTTCACTAATGATTAAAATAATACATGTTCACTGTAAAGAATTTTGAAGACACATGAAAATATATTGAAAAACATAAAGATTATACATGATCATATTAACTGGTGAGAGAGAAAAACGTTGATTTCTTTTTCCTGTCTTCTTTTCTGGGTTTGTAGACATTTAAAAAAAAAAAATTGGAATCAATACCACCAACTCTTGAACATACGGCTTTGTGCTAAGTGGGTCCACTTATCTGTTAATTTTTTTCAATAAATTTTCTCTTATGATTTTCTTAACAGCTTGTTCTTTTCTCTAGCTTACTGTATTGTAAGAATATAGTATATAATACATACAACATAGAAAATATGTGTTAATCTAATGTTTATGTTACCAATAGGCTTCCTGTAGACAGTAGGCTATCAGTAGTTAAATTCCGTGGAAGTAGCTAAATTCTTGTTACACACTAATTTTTGACAGTGCAGGGGCTCAGTGCTGCTAACCTCCATATTGTTGAAGGGTCAAACTGTACCATGTTCGCGATTTCTTAACAAATGTAATGTTAGAAACATTTCTTCATGACATTACTCTCTTCACACATTAATAGCTATGCAATATTCAATTCCGTATGGACTATATTTTATTTGTACATATTTCTCGTTTTTAACAGCTTATTTCCAAATATTTGCTATATAACTAGTCATGCCATGAGCTATCTTAAACATTAATGCTATATTTAAAATCAGGTTCAGACCCACATCTCACCCACAGGACACCTAACAGAACAAATACTGCACAAACCTGTTACTTGAGTAGGTGCAATCACTTGGCTGGCACTTGATGTGGAAGCCTCAGGAGCTACTTCCACAGGCACAGGAGGTGATGTTTTTTCAATCACTACTATATGAGGGAGTAGGGGATAAAAGAAAAGTAAAGCCTGTTACATGCATTGAGATTTTATTTCAAAAGGTAAGCATCATTTAGTCTAATCATGCACCACAGTAGCTCTTGGCTATAAAGAACTGGTTTAGGTCCTCAAAGCTCATGGTATTAATCTACAGCTCCAGTTTCGGCATTTTACAAGAATATCTGAGAGCAATTCAAAAGCCAAGGAAAAAAATGACCATTCATTAAATAATAACCATCAATGATTTTAAATAATATACAAGGGGACTCTAAGAAGTACATGAGAAAATGGAATAAAGTACAAGTTTCTTCTGGTTCAAAAAAAATTTATTTAAAAATCCATGCTTTTTTTTTTTAAATAAAATGCATTTTCTATCACCTTTTTAAAGACCCTTTATATACTATTCCTGGTCAAAGAAAATTGTGAAAAATTACTTTTTTCCATCATTATACTTATAATATCATACTTAGACTAGCATTTTATATGTATATTAGTATATACATAAGTATGCATTTTTATATTTAATTATGAACTCTAATGATTTATTAAACAAGATCAAAGACCTAAAAATTCCTATTTTATGCTTTTATTCAGGAGACTCAAATAGCACAGATCAGCCCGGGCTACCTGGAAACTGTGGGTGTAGGTGAATAGTTGAAATGCCTGGAGAGAGCTGGGGTTGACCAGGCTCAAGTTTGGTTTTCTCCTGATTCAATGAAGTTATCTCCTGGATGGTTGTATTTTCAAAAGAAAAAGAAAGAAAGAAAAAGTAGAGTTGAAAATGGGAATCACTTTTAGTTTCTATATATTACTATTTTTATTTAATTATACTCTTACAAAGAAAAAAAATACAACATTAGACAAAAATGTGTGCAATTGTGTGAAATTATAAAATAGAGGTATTGTTGGGGCACAGCTATGGTAAGCCCTTACATATGTCCACCAGTGATGACCCATGTACATCACATTTACTAGTGAAGACCTCATTCATTTCCCTGGGGCCCAAAGTTAAACCTTCTGAAGAAATCCCTTGGCCCAGGAACCCAGGAGGACTTCAAAATGCTCATTGACAAGGGAATTAAAGCACAAGTTTATATTGGTGCAAAAAATGTTGAAATCCATGCAAGCTTAGTTTCTTCATAATATGCATTTCCCTCGAACTTTTTGAAGACCTCCCTCGGTCTTCAAAAGGTTAAAACTAACACCCAAGGAAGATGAAATCTTCACCTCATTCACACATGGCTCTGCCTCACCCTGATGACCAATCACACTTTGCAGATTGAACAATGGATATAGCAGATGTGTCGTAACAAAGAACACATAGTGGTTTAAACCAGTCAGTCACTGTGGCCTCCCTTAACCTCACATCTAATGACTAAAACTGCAACTCTCCAGTTGTCAGGTAGAACAACAGATGGTCATGGATGGGGATAGCAGGCTTCCTCACACGTTCTGTTGCCCACCCTTCTCCACTGGACCTCGAGAAAGAAACAGGCCATCACCCATGGTTTGGCATGAGGTTACAGCTCCTCGGGACTCCTGTAGCCTGAACAGTTAGTCCAGATAAGGATCTGTGACTCATTCTCATTGGAGTGTGCCAGGGAGTTCATGGCATCACTCCCTGAAAGTATTCATCAAGTTATGTCATCTTCCACAGAGCTTATTCCCCTGCTTCTGTTCATTTCTTATCCTCTTTCCTGGCTTCAATGATCACCTCTTTTCTGCTTTTTATAAAATAGGTAGCCTGTCTGAATATATCATCAAAAATTTTTTTTTTTTTAATTGGACAGGGTCTCACCATATTACAATCCTCCTGCCTCGGCCTCCTGGAGTCACTGGGATTATAAATACACAGCACAGTGCCCAGCCTTTAGGTCAGACTAGGAATCAAACTCAGGCCTCCCTCGTGGTTCCAGCCCGTGGAGCACCATGTCTTAGCAGTGAGCGCCACCATAATTGGGTCTCAAAGATCCAACTTTGTAAGCATGAACGCTAATAGGGCAACTCCATTTAGATATTCCACAGATACCTCAAATTGACTCCCTCTAAAACCATCCTGGCTTTCATTCAAACTTCATCATTTCCACCAATGCCATAATCACTAACATATCGTGTCCACATTTAAAGTAACTTTTTTGTTTTGATTCCTCATCCTAAACCTGCCCATTTGCACTGCTCCTCATAGCTGTTCACCCTTTTCCTCATCCACAGTCCCACACCGCCACTCCAGTCTGGAGTCTCTATTCTCAGTTTATTGTTTATTTGTTTTTTAAAGTTTTTTTTTGTTTTGTTTTGTTTTTAAGAGTTTTTTTGTCCTAGGGTGCATGTGCTAGTCAGAGAAAGAGACAGTAAGAGGGAAAGTGAGAAATCACCTCCCGGGAGAATGGCCATGCAGCAAGTCCTTCTCCTCCATTCTCCTCCCGGGATCTTGGGCACACACACACACACACACACATGTGCCAGTATGAGTGTTGAGCCACTGGGTCCAGGACCCGAACCATGGTTGGCCGTTTGCGAGTCCAGCAACGACGTAACTGTTACACCATCTGCTAGTCTCTATTCTCAGTTTATTGTAATCACTTAAGTTACTGTAATAATCTAATTATTGTAATAATCGAACTGTTCTCTCAGGCTTCCTCTTTAGCTCACCTCAGTTAATCCTATCATGATTCATTTTGCAGAAATACTGAGCAGTTACTACTTTTTTCCTATATTTTCTCTTCTTAAGAATATAGACTAGCTACCTATTACCTATTAGAGACAACCTTGATCTATCTCAATTATACCCCATAGCCTGAGCCCATAGCCAGTGCCAACAAAGAGAAGACCATGGTTGGGTATTAATCCACTCCTGCCACTTACCAACAGCATGAACAGCAGGCTCCTGAGTCAATACCACTTTTCCACTTGATAGGCAGAGACCAGTTGAGGAGCAGGGTATATCCCCACTGATGCTAATTACAGTTTGGTATTCCAAGCCTTTCCAGCGAGCCTCAAATTTTCTTTCTAACCAAGTCTTTCAGGACCATCATTGTCCCCTCCAAGAGCCATACCTTTGTACACATAATTAAACACTCCTAGACTATCCTTTCTCTTCATCTATCTTTATCATCACAAGACCTTACAAACAAGGTACCAAGACCACAAAGACTCCGACTGCATTTTTCCTACCACCTCTTCTCCACATAAAATGTAGTGAAAGTATACAGGAAAACATTCAGGGTCTCTTTCAGGTTCTTAACCAGTTACCAAAGTGACAATCAACAACAAAGAAGAACAGGGTTAGGACGTGGCTGTCAGGCAGTTGGCACACTCATATACAACCTAAATGATTTCTTCCATGTATCAACTGCAACTAAAGTGAAGTCAACAAAATTGCAAACTGCTATGTATCACTGATCTTTAGAGATGTTAGTAAGTTATTAATGTGCATGCAAAATTTTCTTATATGTTGTACATCTTTCGGGATCAATATAATGCAACTTCATTCCTGATGAGTCTATTATTCCAAGATCATAGTTCCCTTTTTCTTGATTCTTTCAGCACTTATGTCACACACATTACTCTATCTCATAAATAAAGATTTAAAAGTGGTCCAGTCTGTTGCCTGGTGGTCAAGGCCACTGGATTCAACAGGGCTGGCTGCACAGTTTAAGTCTCGAACCCAGTGGCTTGTGAAAAACACCAGGCATACAGTGTGCATGCTCAAAATCCCAAAAGGAGGGAGAAATGGAGAAGAGATTATGGCATGGCCATTCCCCATGGCAGGTGCTTTCTTGCCTGTTCTTTCTCCCTTTTTCTCTCTCTGGCAAGCTCATGCATTCTCTGACAAACTAAAAAAAAAAAAAATTTTAAGAATATTAATAATAATTTATATATGTACCACCATCTCCTAAATGTAATACTTAATGCACTTTTGTCAACATTTAATAATTACCATATTTCATGTTACCACTAAGTTTAAAAAGCAAAGGAAGATTCAGAGAAAAGACAGTATTACATAAATAAGACTTAGATCTAGCAAATGACTACATTCCCTTTGAATAAGTCTCACAATTCAGTCTCTTTTTATGCCCCTAAACAATAGATTGGTAAAAATTTCTCTCCAATTTCTAAGAGGCAACATTCCCGTATTTGACTATAACTTTCAAGGTCCAGTCCAATCTTATACTTCAATTCAGTCACACATGTTCAGTTTGAGTTGAACTAAGAAGTACTCATTCATGACATGTGCATGTTGAAAATATAATTTCCTAAATATGTAAGTTTTTCTTTCCATACATGATCTAATCAATTGATGACTCTGAATTCTACTTAAACCTCTGATTCCTATTAGTTCCTACCATTTCTTACTAAAATTTAAGCTCCATGAAAATTGGAGTTTTGTTTGTTTTGTTCTCTACTCAGAGATAGTGCCAGTCATAGCAGGCATTCAATAAATGTTTCTTGAATGAACAAATTCTATTTATCTTTAAGCAAAATGATGCATAATAGATATGTTACTGCATTAAAGTCTACAAAAGTCCATACATGTTCTAAAACAAAAATTATTTTAAAGATAAAACAAAAAAAGAAACTTGGAAACAATGAATAAATTACCTTTTCAGGGGGTACAGTTGCCACTAAAACCAAAAAGAAAGAAGAATATTAGTACAATTTAAAACAATCCACTCCCTTCTATTTCAATTCTAAAAAGCAATGAAAGTCCAATATCTCTCTAAAGGGATTAAGAATCAAACTCAATCAAATGCAGAATTAAAGTCGTCTGCCATTTTGGGAATTTCTCACATGAATAACAGAGAACTCTGTGTTATGTCATTCCTCAACTATAGGAGCTTAGGAAAAAAAGACATGAATAGGTCTTTCAAAACTCACTCATTCAAAATTAAGCAAACTAACCTAAAACAGGTAAAGAAAATAACAGTTTCTGGTACACTAGTTTTTGCCTAATCCCAATTTTTTGGAAGTTCCCATATCTTAGAAAATAAATACTTTCATCAATTGGTCAAACACTTATCCTTAACATAGTATACAATGTTTGCAATTTATAGTGTTGAAATTAAAAAAATAATGTCACTTATTTCAGTAAGAGACATGAGATTAGGTGCTACAGTCTTGTACTCCAATTTTTAATGAAGCCCTGCGAGCCTTTTCAGGAAGATATATGTGCAAACTCAATCATGACAGAAATCTCAGAAGGCCAAAGGAGCCAGAGATTCACTTCAACATATTGAACAAATTACATATTACAAAATCATGAACATTATAATGAGGGTGGTGATGTTTCCTTTGTATTTTGAAAGACTTGCTTTTCATTAATTAATTGTTAGTAGTCCTCAAGCATTGGGTCAACAGTTACTTAACTTTATCTCACGAGTCAATGAAACCATAAACATTAATACACTGTTTTGGTAGGTATGCTAACTCCTAAAATCAGAGAACTAGATACATTAAAATAATTGCTGCAATATTCTTATGGTTGGAGGAAGTCAACTAATCTTCTCTCCTGCCCAACCCACCACTAAGAAAATTATGAGGAAGAACCTGGACCAGAGCTCATTTCCTCCTGGCCTGTGCGAAGGGTAAACTGTTGCAGACATCTGGCCATGGCACACTAAGTATGGGAGAAAACTAACCCTCTCACTTCTACACAAGGTCCTACCTGTTCTTCCTAACCAAAAAGAACAGTGAGGGGAAAGAGTAGAATATCATAGGGCAGAATACACAAACATTCAGAACTCAGGAAAAACCCTACCAGTAAGGAGGCTGTACCAAGCTCCTAACCCTTCACTAGCTTGGGCCCTCGACCTCCTTACAAGATCCATAAATGAACACCCTGAATTCTGACCTGAGAATCAACTGTGTAAACTAAAGAGGAGCTTCATTGTGTGTGTACATACATATACATTTTTATACAAATCTAAAATTTTTGTTCCTTCTATCTGTGGTGATAACCAAAGTATTCGAAGTACTAAGTATGCTGGTTTACATCAAGAGAACATGTTTTCCCTGGAAAACATGCTACTTGGTCATGGGT
This sequence comes from Tupaia tana, assembly GCA_026018925.1. Lineage (NCBI taxonomy): Eukaryota > Metazoa > Chordata > Mammalia > Scandentia > Tupaiidae > Tupaia > Tupaia tana. The sequence continues at coordinate 200,519,495 of JAKSZU010000003.1, forward strand.
CACATTACAGTACTCTGCATGACATCTGGCAAGTCATGTCTACTATGTCTCAGGTGTCACAGAAGGTAAATGTGGGAACTGAACTAAACAATCTCCCAGATCACTCTGACGGTCTCCCACCTGCCTTGATTTCATCCTCCACTATCCCTGACTGCCCATTAGACTCTATTTAATAAAAGCTGTTAACTTCTAAGTCTTTCGATTCTACTTTGTAAATTAAATATTTTTTAAATGACCTTATAGACAAAAAATGAAGTAAAGCTACTCCCTGAAAGATCAAAATCATTCTCTAGGAATAAACACCAAATTAAAGTAGCTCTTACACAGCAAGACAATGTCCTGAAATTACCATGGAATATTGTTACCTGCTAGGTTCACATTGTTCTAGAGCAGAGGCTCTCAGTCCCACCCTCAGGAACATATGCAATGTTTTAGTGCCTTCTTTTTTGGTTGTCACAAATAGAGAGGGGAAGGAACTACTCATGTCTAGAGGTTAAAGGTCACAGATACTGCTAAGCATCCTATCAAACACAGGGCAAGCCTCCATCAAAGAACTATCCAACTTAAATCAATAGTGGCAAGTCTAAGAAATCCTCCTCTAGAGGGGCATAAACAGAGAAACAGAAGTAGACCCACAGACAGATGGCTGAAGTCAACAATCCACTGTCACTCACCTTCTGGCTCCGCCACTCCTGGCCCGTGTTCCCGGGAGAAGGTCAGGGCCTCCACTGGCTCTTCCTTGGCTGGGAGAGGTGGAGGATGAGTACTTTTAGCAACAGGTTGAGTGTTCTTTGGCTTGACAAATACAGGTCCTTTACCTACATGGTGATGGATTGGCCTGCGTCTATGAACGCCAGAAACCGTATAACCCATTCCACCAGGACAGATTTCCTTAAAAGCAGCTAGATTTGGGATGGGAAAATATTCCTTTTAAAAATCTAACAGTGCAAACTTGTACAGAGGAAAATATCATGATGAATATCTCTTAATACATCATCACTAATATAGTTACATTTAAAAACTTCAAAAACAGATGCAAAATGTAAGCAAATTGTTGGAATTTCTGATAAACTTGAGTATTTACAAAAAAAAAGCTCAACCTTTTTTTTATTACTACATATTTTTCATCTGTTAATTCCATATCTTACCCAATCAGAATATAAATGTTATATACATATTATATCTAGCACATATTTAGCACATAGTTTATGTATATCATATATGTGTGTATATATTAATATATGCAATTAATCAGGAGATAATATATATTATATATTGTATATGTAATAACAGATACATATTATGTATGCTACATAATATACATAACAGGAGATATTTTATGTATAGAAGAGACCATAAATACATATTACGTTGTGTGCATTTGTGAAATCAGCAAAAATAATACTTTCTTCTTTTCCTCCTGCTTTGCTGTAATTTCATTAGTTGTTGCCAAAGAGCTTAGTGATAACCTTATAAGTTAGATGATAAGCAAGAAGATCTTTTAAAAAATAAAAAGAAACCACAATTCAGGGAAATAAGGTGCCAACATCCTCATGGTTTGTTTTCCGTTTAAGAACTCAAAGGATCAGCCAGAACAGAATGCACTAAGCTGGTATGGGGATATTGGTTAAGGATTATAAAGGGCAATTATTTCTGTAAAGAGATTCTCTGGACAGTGAGAAGGAATCCAGCAAAATGGGACATACTACAGAGATGTCAGAAATCAAAGAAAGGAGGGACCAGCAGTTAGTGTAATGGCTATGTCGCTGTACTCCCACGTAGTCGACTGCGGTTCGTGTCCCAGACCCGGTGGCTTAAAACTCATGCCGGGCGCGTGTGCGTGCGTGCCCAAGATCCCGAGAGGAGAATGGAGGAGAAGGGATTGAGGTGTGGCCATCCCCCCTGGGGGGTGATTTCTCGCTTTCTGTCTCTCTCTCTCTCTCTGTCTGTCTGGCGAACGCACGCGCCCTATAGCGAAAACCTCTAAAAAAAAAAAAAAAGAAAGAAATCAAACAAAGGAAATCCCAAATAAGGATACAGTTATTTTCAAGTAAAAAATAAAAAAATAAAAATAAGATGACTGAAGAAGCCTGGCCACTACCAGCTGGATGAATGACTCAGAAGAGATCTTCTGTGCCTTGGAATCCCAACCCTTGCCAGAAAAAGGTGGTTTTGCATTCTTTCTTTTTTTTTTTTTTTTTTTTTTTCTTAAGAGAGAGAGAAAGATTCTGCCCATGTGATTTGCAAACCTCCACAGCATAATCCCTGTGAATAAATCACGGGAAAGGCAAGGGGGAAGGCAGTCTGTGACCTAATCCCTTTGGTGTTAGGGCTGGAGGAAAATTACTGAAAGCAGACACCAAGCAACTAGGTACAGGTGGACTTTTTTATTTCTACATTTAAAATTCAATGTAAAGTAAGTCATTTCCCATTTCCACTGAACTAGAGATCTTCTATCAAATGTTCTAATAGTAGTTCTCAATAAAAAGGAATCTCTAAGATATTCCTTAAAGCATGCTAAAAAGCAGCTTTTCTAAGGAGATAGAACTGCATGCTTACATTTATCTAGAAAATACATTTTATTTGAAAAGAAGGAAACATGGCTTTTCATCAAATTTTGAAGTCTTAATGAACTAAACAAACATGCCTTAATGAAAATCACCATAGAACCAAAAGTTAGTTATTAAAAAGTCAGTTATCCAGTTAATAAAAAAAAATTATTTTATTATTTTTTGAGAGGTTTTTGCTATAGGGCGTGTGCACTAGTTGGAAAGACAGAGAGAGACAGAGAGATAGAAAGCGAGAAATCACCCCCCACAGGGATGGCCACGCCACCATCCCTTCTCCTCCATTCTCCTCTCAGGATCTTGGGCACGCATGCACATGCGTGAGTTTAAGCCACTGGGTCCAGGACTCAAACTGCGGTCGACTACATGGGAGTCCAGCGAAATAGCCATTACTCCAACTGCTGGTCCCAATTTTATCTTTAATAATATTTTCAAATTTAGCTAATGCACTATAAAGCAATGTCCCTGAGTTTCAGTCATCATTGATATATAATTTATACAAGGAATACAAAGCTATCAAAACTGACATTAAGGAGAATTGTGTTTACATGTTACGAAGAGTATGTACTTAATTGTTACTTTTTAAAAGAGTGGGACAGACAGCCTAGGAGCATACAAGTGTCTTTGGAGGTATCTAAAATTATCTGGATTACCAATATTCCAACAACACTGTTTTATCCTTTGCCTTAACAATTTTTCTGTTTCTGATCTAACAAAAAGTGGATCTTAAATTTATACTTAAATTCTGTATGGTACTGTATAAGTGACAGTTTTAAGACACTACATGGCCCTGGGAGACTTAATGCACTTCCCTAGGTAGGAAGCATCTTGTCAAATAAGCAATTGAGTAGACTTTTCTATGCCCAAGCCAGTGAAATTAGGGCCACTCGCTACTTGATAATACGCCCAAAAGTTGCAGGTTGCATTATTTTCTCTTCTATTTAAATCTCCCTTATCCTGCTTGTGAAGTTGGTGACTCCTTGTTATTAGTAAAGCACTTATAAAAATTTGTCCTTTCAAGGAATTAGACAATTATGTACCAAACTGAAGGATAAAGACTAATCAACTTCTTAATACTCAACTACGCTGCAAGTTCATGGAGCTTTTTGGCAAGATTTGCCCTTGAATTGTTAATCTTCATAGCATAAATTCATTCATGAATATAATTCTCTCCAGTTCCAAGTGAAGAAATTAAGTACAATATCTGTAACAGAATCTAATAATCACATGCTTAGTAAATGAGTAAATGTGTCAACCTGCCCACAGTCGGTTACTGCAAGGTCATGAGTGGCCAATCATTGGGAATCTATGTGGCCACAGAGAGGCATCTGGTCTCTCTATACTTAAATACCAGATTCAGAGACCTAGAAGTTCAGAATAAAATATAATGGCTTTTCTTAACAGTCCAAAGGAAATCTAATGTTACAAAGAAATGAGAAAATTTCTTTTCAAGTAACTTTTTCTACTGATTCAACTTTATATGTTTATGGTTTCTACAGAAGTGAGTGATAAACACATATTATATCATTCAAAACTGAACTTAGAGTCAGAAACCAAAAATGACCCAACTGTGAAAGTCACCCTGTGTACTTTATGGCTGGGAATATACGTGAACATACAGCTAGGCATGTCTTACCTGTGCCTGGAAGGGGACATTTCTCACAGTGTGGGCCCCAGGCCTTGCCCACGCTACAACAGCAGAGCTGCTTGGTGAGGTGAACAGACAGCGGATGCATACACTGCCTTCCAGAGTTGACCAGTCGGTAACAGGGCCCCTTCTCCTCCGAGATCGCAGGGGGATCCGCTGAAACAGAGAGAAAGCCGGACGTCAGGCAAGAGGCAAAAGCCAGATTGACTTTTCAAGTAATAGTACAGTGAATTTCAAAGTATGGATGAGAAACCAGAGGATAATTCTATCTAGATCTAGGGCATCATCTTTCTTGATTGAGTCAGGGTACCAAAGTAACAGCAATTGTCCCCATCGGGTCCCTTCCTACATTCTAGCAAGCACTGTATGCGTGCGTAAGTGGTAAGAAAGCATTTCGGCAAAAACCTACCAGCCCAAACAGACCTAGTCACTTATAATCAAAATCACTAGCTAGTTCATTGTCTTGTATTTAGTCACAGTAGAGGCTGTCCTGGGGCAGCATTTGGTGAGTAACCAGGCACCATGGAAAATCAAGAATGCGACTTAATGCTGCGAGTAGCTAAGGTTCTCCCCTTGAGGACAATAAGAGAGTTTGTCCCATTGGACCCCACCAGGTCTCATCCTAGTCTCGTGAACAGTGAATGGGAAGCAGGAAGCAGCTTCCAATCTGCATTGCCACACAACACACTAGGCTGAGCAGACAGCACGCCGAGACCATGCGCTACATGCTCCACCCCTCGGAAAACACCGCAGAAGTACATGAGGCTGTCGTCGTCCAATACCTAAATCCTGTTGCTGATTCTTCTGCTATCAGTTTAGTAGATGCAAATTCATTCATCTAACAACTATGCAGCCTACTAGGTACACAGGGAAAATATGAGGGTAAGACACAGCCCTGACTTCAAGTTCAGTTTCTAATGCCCAAGTTGACAAAGGATGCACTCCTCAACCAGACTAAGGCCAGGTCACAACTGCTGAATCAGATGGGCACCCCCTTTTCTCACACCAACCAAAGCTCCTCTCTCTCATATCTATGCCAAATGAGGTTTCCTCAACTTCTCCTTCCCTTGCCCAGTTTCTCTAGCATCTGATGCTCCCAACCATCTCTCATTCCTACCCTTTTTGCTTGGAACTAAATTTTCATTCTTCCCAAAGAACTGATGTCTCTGCTAGAAGCTGAAAGAAATGATGTGTTTAAATTATTGTGATGCGATAGGAAGAACAAAGAGAGCCAGACAGACCTAGATTCAAATCATGGATCTACCACTTGCCTGCACTGCATCCTAGAACTCACTTGGGCTGTGTCATCTTCGGTTGTCAACTTGGCTGGGACGTGGACACAGATATTTGGACAAACGTTAGTCTGGATGTTGCTGTGAAGGGTGTTTTCGGTTTTGTCTTTTGTTTGTTTAGTTTTTACATGAGATTACTAGTTAAGTAAGGAGGTTTTTCGTCAACTGTCAGCAAGTCAGGGGGTGTCCTAACTTTTTACTGCCTCGAGTACACGCAAGAATAAATCTGTTCCTTCAAAGATGGAAGAAAGGCAAGAAGAGAACTATCAAGAAGGTCAGATGTATAAACCCAAATTTCACTCACATTTCAATGATTCAGTTATGCAGACCAAAAATGTTGTTTATACCTCAGATTTCAACACTACTTGCCCTTTGAAGCTGCCCCATTTCACTACATAAATTGCCAATGCTTCTTCTATCATTTCATATTATTTGTATGGCGTTCCAGGTATTTTATTTAACACCTCTAGCATTTTCATGTTCTAGTCAACATAAACCCAGGAATAGCTTATGTGAGGCAGCCTGATGCAAAATTGGTGTTGCCACTTCCCATCTTTAAACACGGATTAGAGACATGAGACTAATATTCAAAATAATAACAAACACATAGCTCTTACCCAAGTACAGTACCGCATATTAACCATATATCCTAAGGTGAAGGCAGTTCAATTATAAAACAAGGTTAAGAAGGTAAATGCTAAGGTTCTGTTTTTGGTTTCCCAATGGTATAGAAAGTCACCTGTACTTAATTATAGCCTGAATCATACAGTTATGCAATAAATGCTCTACATATTTTCAAAGACATGCTACTCTAACATATTAACGTGTGAGTGACAAATATTATTCATGAGATACAAATTAACTAGTATTTAAAAGAAGCTGGAATCTAGAGAGGACTCTGGAAGAGAATAAGGGCATACAGAACTAGTCAATCCTACTCATCTCTGTCACTCTTGTCCCCATCTCCAATATCTTCATTCTTCTTTTTTTGTGGATAAAATTTTATATTTGAGTTTAACCCTTTTCAAGCTTAACACTGCTGTGGGGAGCAAGTAAAGTTATTATCCAAAGTCTAAGTGGCAGCTTTCCTAGGAAAGTTAAAACTGGTAGGTGCCCTTTGGGGAAATGGGCTATTAAAAAATCAGTCCTGGGAAAATTAAAATGCCAAAAAAAAAGAAAAAAAAAAAGGACAATGCGCTAGGGTTAATGCAGTTAGATCATCTTTTCCATAGTGTGGTAGGTGATACAAAATAGCAGCTCTCCCTAAACAAACAACTTACTCCTGTCAATTCAAGATGTTTTCCTCTTACTGATTAAAGCACTGGCCTTTCTGCTGAAGAAGCAGACGCAGGTGGCACGGAGTTTAGGACAGCCCGCTCTGCTCCTGACTCACCGCTGTTCGCTCATGCCGAGGAACAAGTCGGTCAGGAAACCATGCTGCAGCCATGGCTTTTAAAGATTCTGGAATAAACAACCGTGGAGCCAGAGGTGGCCATTCACCGAATTATAATTATTTTAACCAGCCACAATGTAAAGTCCCTGGAGAAAGTGTGTGCTGACTAATCAGAGGTGCAAAGGAAAAGAATCTCGAGGTGAAAGGACCAGTTTGGATGCCTACCCAGACGTTGAGAATCACTACAAGAAAAACACCTTGTGGTGAAGGTTCTAAGACTTGGGATCATTTCCAGATGAGCATCCACAAGTGACTCATTGATTTGCACAGTCCTTCTGAGATTGTTAAACAGATTGCTTCCATCAGTATTGAACCAGGAATTGAGGTTGAAGTCAACCTTGCAGATACCTAAGTCAACTATTTTAATAAATTATCATCTGTTTAAAAAAAGAAAAAAGCACTGGCCTGTGGAGCAAGACAGATCAAGTTTCAAATCTGGGATCTGCTGCGTACAGGCTTTCTGACTTTTGGCAAGATCCTTAACCTCTCTGTGCCTCAATGACTGAATTTCTAAAACAGAACAAATAACAAAACAAACCTCATAGAGACTTTTAAGTATTATATGTAATAATCCATGTAAAGCTCTTATCACAGTGCCTGGCACTTAGTAAGCATGCAATACAGATTATTATTAGCATGGCTTTTCTTGTATAGTTTTTATCCAGGAGCAGACAGTTTTCATGGTGCCACAAGATTTGCAGGTGAAGAAAGTTAGAGACCTAAGCTAGGATGAGCACAGAGATGGTAGAAAGAAAGATACAGGCAAAAGATAAATTATGAAGATGTAATGACTTCCTTGGAAAGTAAAGGAGATAAAAGAGTCCAAGCTGATGCTGGCCCCCAGCCACACGCCTGGGAGAACAATGTCACGCTGGGCCAGGAACACCAAGTCAGGAAGGAAAGCAGGAGACTTGGCAGGTCTGTACCCATTCAGCTTTGTAAAATAATGATCTAGAACTGTACCAGCTTAGATGTTAAGCACTAACTACATGTTGCTACCTGAATGAAGTTTAAATTCAATTAAAATGTCAACTCTTCACTAATGCTGTTCACACGTGACCTAGTGGCTACAGGATCAGATCATGAGGACAGAAAACACTTCCAGCATCATCAAAAGTTCTACTGGACAGTGTTTGTCCACTTGAGGGTCAGCAAACTTTCTAGAAAGGGAAAAGATAATAAATACTTTTTTTTTTTTTGAGAGATTTTGGCTATAGGGCGCGTGCACTTGCCAGACAGACAGAGAGAGACATAGAGACAGAAAACGAGAAATCACCCCCCAGGGGGAGGTGGTCACGCCGCAATCCCTTCTCCTCCATTCTCCTCTCGGGATCTTGGGCACGTACGCACACGTGTCCGGCATGAGTTTTAAGCCACCGGGTCCGGGACGCGAACCACGGTCGACTACATGGGAGTCCAGCAACATAGCCATTACGCTAACTGCTGGTTCCCCAAGATAATAAATACTTTAGGACTTATGGGCCCAAAGGTCTGCTGCAACAACTTCTCAGCCCTGCCACTGTAGCACAGAAACAGACAATATGTAAATGAAGGGACATGGCCGTGCTCCAATAAAACTTTATTTACAAAAAGAGATGGCAAGCAGATTTGGCCCATGGTTTGCCAATCCTTGATCTAGAACATTAAATCTGGAGGCACAAATCCTCATTTTAAATCTCAAGTGTCAGGTAACAGCTGTGTGACCCTGAGAAGTTACTAAAACTCTCTGAGCATCAGTTTCCCTGTGTGTAAAATAAGAATGATATGCGTATCTCATAAACATGCTGGGGAATAAGAACAAAGAGTGTACATGAACATGATTGGCTTCTGGAAGGGATTTGTCCTACATCCTGTGACTCCAGGGCTATAGAAGATGCTCCTGAACACATCTCCTCTCTCACCGTCTATTTCTGTCACTTAGCTCCAAGTGCACTGGTCAGATTACTATGAAAAGGCACAAGTGCAGGCTCAGAACTCTTTCATCTAGGCCTTTCCACTGATCCTATGCACATACCCTCAGCAGCACTCATCCTGGGGCTCTCAAATCCTGAAGAAAATCAACTGCAGGCCTGAAAGCCAGAAAGTCTTCCTACTCTACTTTTCTTGGGTGTGCTCTGACAAGTCCAAAAATGTTCACCATTCCCATAAGACGGGTGGGGCAGGTCTGGAAAACGTGGCCACAGCACCGTAAGTCACAGACACAAGGTCAGGGACAATGTGTGCCTCCTTTCTTCCTTTAAACTTGGTTAAGTCAAGGACAGCGAGGGGAAGAGAGAGAGAAATGGTTGCAACCTTTGGCTGGAGTCGAGGAATGTTGAGGGTGTTCACCTCATTACATTCAAGAACAGAGAAAGCTTCCCCTTGCTCCTCAGCCATTGCCAAGAGCATTTCTTGGAGGTCACAGAGTCAGCCACACCTTTTATGGCTGGGATATGCCCTAAATTCATGCTGTCTGAGCAAATGCTGCCAGTCTCCTCTATCTGCTTACATGCTTTATCTCTGGCTGGTTTTAAATCTCTCATGAATATATATTACAAGCACTAAGCAATAACTCTGTGCAGCATGTGTGCATGAGAGAGAGAGAGAGAGAGAGAGAGATTCCTTGTCTCTTTCATTACTTCTGCATGTCTATCAAATACCATCTTTTTCAAATTTCCTCCTTACTCTGTGAACACTACTTTCTTCCCAATTTTCTCCAACTGCCTCAGTGTTCTCCCATCTATTTTTTTCAATATTTATTTGTTCCTTCCATGAGTGAGACAGACAGAGTCCTGATGCTACAATCCACCCCAGACCCAGTCAGATCACAGGCACAAACGTGCCCGGCTTACTCAGGGAGGTCTCCAGATGGGAGCCGTCAACCTTCCTGTGTGGGTCAGCCTTGCAGAGCATTGCAATTTACCAGTTTGCCACCATCTGTCACTCACCACCTTCCTTTATACACAACCAATGTCATTACAGGGTCCACCAACGTATCAGGCAGGATTGGCCCAAATCACAAATCCTAAAGAAACTCTGCATCTCTCTCTGATGTTACAAGTGGTAAATTCTGAGGAACGAGAAATCAATCTGCCCAGCCAATGCTGGTAAAGAGCCCAGGTTCAACTTTAAGCTCTAACCTGGAACATATAACCGGGACCAAATGTCTCTTAATACTTATCATTTCAGCTGTTGTAGCTGAACCATAAAATTGAATTATTTATTTTTCAAACAAGAATGGATGGTCGTTTAATAAATTCAGAGTTATTTGGGCCATGACAGGGAAAATAAATGCTAAGGAAATGTGCAAGTGTTTCAAAAATCTCACTGGCAGTTTTCTACAATCTTATTAAAACTTGGATGTCTGCCCTTCACTCTAGACAGCAGATCTAGTCAGTGTTTCATAACCAGTTCTCCAAGTTTACCTAATCTGCAACCTTCAATGTAAGAATTATAACTAGTCTATAAATCATTTAAAAGAAAAAATGAACATATTATACATCCAGACTCTTTATAGCTTTTCATACTTAAATTATAAAAGTATTTAAAATATTTATTTGTACAATCCAAATCAGCCAAAAAATTATCCCTAAATTATCTGTATCTTGTCAACGATGTGATTTTTGGCCTGAAAATTCCAAATCCTTGCATCAGTTTTCAAATGTATCTTGTATGCAAACAAAATTTTATGATCTAATTTTACTACCCGCCACCCCTCTACCCCCCAAAACAGCCTATAATTGCCAAGTGCATGAACAGGTCTGGAAATGAACTTGGAGAGGACTTACGTGCAAGACATCCTAATCTGCATTTGACAGTTTTTAAAAGAAAATAGTACTAGTTAGTAATTATGTTTCAAAAGACTCAACAAACCCACCTAAAAGAAATAAATGAGAGTATCATTTCTATTTTACTACATTTTATTTAATACATTTGTCTCTACCTCATTTTCTCTATGCAGAGTTAGAGAAATGAGCTTAGCTAAAAATGAATAATGGTACCTCATGAAGGCTGTATCTTGACCAAAAGGCAAGTTTAAAACAATAGACAGGGAAGATACAACTTGGCATATGCCAAAGATACGTTTTAAATAATCATTAAAACACTAACCTAACAGGAAACAAACTAATATAGAATTGCTCTTTAAATGATCATAACAAGGGCCAGCAGGTGGCATGGTGAGTGAGGTGCTAGACTCTCACAGGGCCTACTGTGCTTCAAGTCCTGGACTTGGTGGCTTGCTTTCTCACTTTCTCTCTCTCTATCTGTTTCTTGTGGCGAGCACATGGGCCCTATAGCAAATTGAAAATAAATAATTTTAAAGAAAGAGACTCCCTCTCCACAAAAACTAATCTAGATTAATGACTAAATCATGTGTCAGTCAGAGCTGAAGTTTGCCAGAGGGTACATGCACTCACCAGAGAGAGTGAGTTAGATCAAGAGGGAGAAAGCACACCCCACTTGTGTGGTCATGCCACACTCTCTTCTCCATGTCTCCATTTTGTTAGGACCTTTGGCATGCAAGCACATGCGCCTGGTGTGTTTTTCAAACCACGGAGTCCAGAACTCAAACTGCATGGTCAGCCATGTGGGATCTGACTCCATCAACCATCAGGCCATGGAGCCAGCCCAGGCCTGAGCACTTGAAAAATAAGTTAACCTTAAACAATTCTGCATCTGATAACTTCATATCTAGTATACATTCATCTCTGACACATGATTTAGTGATTATTCTGGATTAGTCTTCATGGAGAGGGAGTCTCTTTAGTGGAACAACATTCTCAGAACTACTATTAGAACATGTGGTTTGATGGAAGCTTTCGACCTTTACCAGGTACAAGAGAAAACCTCAGAGACATTGGTAAAGCAAAATAGTACAACCTCAGGGGTATTTTAGTGGTTTTCAGAGGACAATAGGATAAAATATTTGAAATTGGAAATAAACTAGAAAATCCGAAATGCAGGGCCTTGGTAACTATTTTCCAGAGTCTTCCAACTGAGAAAGCACAGTGAAACCTCATTAAATCAGACTCCAGTGACTCAGAATTTGGAATAATTAAAGAAAGAAGCTGGGACAAGTCTAACTCAGCCTAAAGAATGCTTAAAATATTTATGATGGAAAAAGCCTGTTTTCTTCTTTCAGGTACTGTAACAGGTTGATATACCGATTCTAATTAACTCTCTCCTTTTCATCAAAGTGTATTTTCTTTGTGTGCTTATTCTCTATTCTGAGTTTTGGCTCTAATATTTTTCTTAATGCAATAAAAAATGCATTTTGAAGAAGGTTCCATTATATAGATTTACTTTACAGTATTTACTAGCTTCCTTTGTCTCATTAACTAATGAGGTTTCCCTACATATTTCTAAAATTCAGTCAGCCACTGAGTATTTCCATTTTTTTTTTGATAAACCCCAAAAACAACTGACCCAAAATAGGAATTAAAAAAAAATGATGACTTACGAACACAGCTGGAAAAGGTAGGATCTGGCCCAAATCCCAGTTTGCAGGTGCATCTATAGCTGCCCATGGTATTCAAACACTCACCATTAGGGCACACGCCTTGTAATTGGCATTCATTAATATCTGCAGAAAAGCAAAATTCTTTTAGAAGGAGTCAAGCCCTGCTGTGCAGATTCTGACTGGAAATTGCATTCATTTCATTTTTCATCAGAATAAAAAAGGAACACAGCAGGTGTGAATGACCTAAAATCAAATCAATTCACATTTCCTGAACATCTACAATTTATATAATAAATATATATTTTGTACCTACTATGTACCAAGCTCTAAGTGTTGAAGATTTCCTAGTGAGCAAAAATGACAAATTACAGCCTACAGAGAGCTTTCCCTTGAATATTAGTGTCTGTGAGGTATTACAGAGCATATGAGTAAGGCGAAGCCTCTAACCCTCGGGGCACTGATGGACTAGCTGTACATGACAAACATCAAAAAACCGACAGAAGTGAAAAGCAGTTCAAGTTATTCCAATTAGAACTGTCATAAACTTAAAGAACTTAAATTATGACATTTCCTATACAGATAGTAAAAGCCACTAAAGGAAGTTAGACGGTCCAGTAGGTAGCGTGGAAGTTAAGGTGACTGCATTCCACATGGGCAACTGTGCAGTTCAAGCCCCAGACACAGAGGCTTGAAAAACACACCTGGCACATGCGCGTCCATATCCAAAACCCCAAGAGAAGAATGGAGAAGGGACTGTGGCATGGCCATCCCCCGGGGGGTTGACTACTCTCATTCTCTCTGTCTCTGTCTCTGTCTTTGTCTCTGGCAAGTGTTCACATTCTGTAGCAAAATTTAAAAAGAAAATGAAGTTAGACCCAGGGAAGACTGTAGTCCTGAAAGGGAAGATGCTGAAGTCTGGGGAGGAGTAGAACGGATGGGCAATGAAGAGAAGGAATGATTTACGTGGGTGGGCCCTAGAGCCTGAGCACAGAGCCTGGCCTGGGGAAAGGGGCTCAGGAAATGGTGAATCAAACTGTGAGCTGAAAATGAAGTTTCAAGTAGGTAAATTGCTGGAAACAGAGCTGGTAAAAGCCAGGGCAGGTATGGATTCAATGTTCCTGACAACAGGGAGCTATGCTAAAGTTTTCTGAGCAGGAGAAAGATGCAATCAAAGGCAGACTCTAGGAAAAATCACCTGGTCAGCACCGGCAGATGAGAAGAGATGGCAAGTTTGATCTCTAGTAGAAGGAATGATGCCAGCCTGAGGTTGGTGACCAGCAGGTTGAGGTTGGTGACAGTGAGAATCATCAGGAAGATAAAGAATAAACAATTTTCTTTTCTTTCATTCTTTTTTTTTTTTTTTTTTTTTTTTTTTTTGAGAGAGAGAGATTTTTGCATGTACTCGTGTACTCTCCAGAAAGACAAAGAGAGACAGACACAGAAAGTGAAATATCACCCCCAACCCCCCGGGGATGGCCATGCCACAATCCCTTTTCCTCCAATTCTCCTCTCAGGATTTTGGGCACACAAACATGTACCTGGTGTGTTTCAAGTCACGGGCTCTACGACTTGAACAGCAGTCGGTCATATGGGAGTCCAGCACCTTAACCACTACACCAACTGCTGTGGGAGTCCAGCACCTTAACCACTACACCAACTGCTGACCCCTAACAATTCTTTTTTAAAAAAAGAACAACTGGTGGGAACCAGCAGTTAGTGTAATGGCTATGTCACTGGACTCCCATGTAGTCGACCGCAGTTTGTGTCCCGGACCCGGTGGCTTAAAAAACCCACGCCAGGCGCATGTGCGTGTGTGTCCAAGATCCCAAGAGGAGAATGGAGGAGAAGGGATTGCGGTGTGGCCATCCCCCCTGGGGGTGATTTCCCGCTTTCTGTCTCTCTGTTTCTCTCTGTCTGTCTGGTGAGCACACGCGCCCTATAGTGAAAAACCTCTCACAAAAAAGAACAACTGGCAATGCATGGTGCTTGACTGGGCAACCCAACACCAGAAGTCAGAGAAAAGTAACTGAAGATATCTGGGAGACTTCCAGACTAACAGTGGAGAAAAAACACTATTAGTTTTGTGGAAGGAGCTCAGAGGAAGACAGCAGGAAGATCACACTGGAATACCAAAGGAGCAATATCCAGCAGCAGAAGATTCGAGAATTAAGTGAAAGAGGAAATCATGGCTAGACACAGAGATTTAAATTCATCTGCATGATGCAATCCACAAGGCAATCAAAATTATTTAAAGAAATAATAATACGGCGATTTTAAAAAGAACTTGCAAAAATAGTTCATTAAAAATAAAAAATTATGTAGTAGGTTGAAAATGAAAAGTTAGTAGTCATTTATATTTTAAGTGTAGCTTAAGAAGTGTACTAGGTAACAGAGTTTGACTCTTAACACTTCCATTTCAAATAACCTTTACCTCCTTCAATCATTAGTTTTTCTATAAAATTTTATTAAGGACCCTAAAATGTTAACTTGCTAAATTAAAATTGGACACAATGGTAGTAATGGTAGTAAAGTATTAATAGCAGAATTGTCACATAAAAAGCAAATACAAGGGCTAGCAAGTGGCATGGTTAAGGCATTGGATTCCCCCATGACCACCCGTAGATTGAGGCCCAAATCCGGCAGCTTGAAAAGTCATACCTGGAGTATGTGTGTGCATGCCCAAAATCCTGAGAAGAATGGAAGAGAAGGGATTGCAGTGTGGCCATCCCCCCAGGCAATGATTTTACTTACTTTCCCTTTCACTGTCTGTCTGTCTCCGGTGAGTGCACAAATCCCATGGCAAAAACATAAAAAAGAAAAAAAATAGCCCTCCAATAAATCATTATTTAAGCAAAAATAATCATTTAACTATGAATATTTGATGTGCAGCATGAACATAGCTATCTACATGCCCCTATTTTATATCAAACAAGAAGTTTTGAGGTTATTTTCAGTGATAAGATATGAAAATCTTCAGTATCATTGTAAGTTAATGCACATTTGCTGCATAAATTCTACAATGCTCCAACCTGGACGCTGCTGGAAACAGGCACATTTAGATGCCACCAGGCATTGCATGTAATTCTGTACCTCACTGTATGCTATCCCATGATGCACACTTATGTACAGCATGGAACTGAAATTATCCCCCATTACTCACTGGGTTCCATAGCTGTGACCTATCCAGGATCTATTTTTTTTTACAAGGATTATAGGGTGTGGAGTAAGAGAGGGTGGCCCAAGGACCTGGTGGTTAAGGGTGCTGGATTTCACATGACCAACTGTGTGATTTGAGTCCTGGACTCGACAGCTTGAGAAACACATTGGGTAAATGTCCATGGATGCCCTAAATCCCAAAAGGATGAAGAAATGGAGAAGGGATTATGACATGACCACAACCCACTGGAGGTGCTTGCTCACTTGTGCACACGCACATGCTTGATCTCTCTCTCTCTCTCTCTGGCAAGTACACACACTCTCCGGCAAGTAAAAAAGAAAAAAATTAAGAGGGATGGGAGACTACAATTGGAGAAATGTACACTAAGACCTAGTTTTTAGTCTAAATAGATGCTTTAACTAAGATACTAAATTATGTTTCATAGAGCAAGTCACTTGATTTCTCTTCATCTCAGTTCCCTGTCCTATTACACAAACAAGATATCCAAACTAGATCATCTCCAAGGTTACTTGTAGCTTAAATATTCTCTGACTTCCAAACAATCCTGCCAGTAACCAGGGTTGGAAATGCCAAAGAATAAAGAATGTATGACATTTAATGCATAATACATTATGAATAGCATCAGTGCCCCTATCGGAAATAAAGGCACTTGTATGTATCTATTCTCCTACAGGAAAAGTATGTATGTTTAACAAAGTGAGTAATCATTTACTGTCTTTTTAGTGACGCAAATTAATACAGGAAATGAGGCATGTCAACTAACCAACAGGAACTAGGTACAAGGTGAGAACGGAACATGAAGATCCTTATACTGTGGGAAAATCTGAAGCCTTCTGGAGGTTCAGCTGTGTACGTCAAGCTTTTGCTGATGGAAGACTATTCTATCATAGAATTCCAATAGTAGGACTTCCACTTCAAAGAAATAAAAAATACTTCTTGAGATAAATGCTCTCTCTTCCCAGCCAGACTAGTTGGCTATTTAATAAGGAGTTCACTCTCTAAGAGGACATATATATTTCTTGAACTTCCAAAAGAGTCACTTTACCCTGGTACATGTATCCGTGAAGGCACATGAAGATATGCCACAGGATACACACAGATTTGGACACTTTTAAAGGAATCAATTTCTAGGCCCTTAGTCCTCAAAGCTTTCCTTTGAGTGATCTGCCTACAAACACATTTGCCAAGCATTCTTGCCTCTCTTCTCCCCCTTTACCTACCACCTTGTCTTTATTAGCGAAGGCAGAGACCTCTTGTCTGCCTAGAATTTCTCTAGGCTTTCTAGGTCCATTGTCTTGCTATGTAAAAGTCTCATAGGCAGTGGATGAATGAATGAGTCACAAATAACATCCCTCTTGAGGTAGGGTCACAGAAAACTAGTAAGTCTGATTTGTTTTATAGGGAGGGATGGCTTTACCAATTAGGTTAGAAGGCAGTCATTGTTTACAGCTAAAATGACCCAACTTTGCAGAGCCATGATTTTGATGAAAATATGTCAAAAGTTCATTATCTAAAATAAATGTACCAGAAAGGAATCTATTGTATCCATTTAGCTGTTACACAAAGATGCATGTTTGCTTAAAAATGTGTGAATACAAAGTTTTCAAAATAATTTTAAGAGCTAATGAGGGAAAAACATATTCCAAGATCAATGGACTAGAGCAATTTTACCCAAGGAACTTTATAGAAAGCACAAGCTTTGTGAGACCTCTGCTAAAAGAGGGGTTCTATAGCCAGATATGCTTGGAACACACTGCATATTCTATGTACAAGAGCACATTAAAGACCTGAGAAGTCTTTTGGCAATAACTGTTGTTTTTCTTCATTTAATGTGATGTTTACCACACATTTCACTATGGAATCCTTTTTCACACACAATCTATTAACATCCTTCCAAGCTGGTGTTCTGTAGAGCACAGTTTATGAAATGCTGCCCTCTGGGGCTGGCTCCCAAAATGACTGCACAGGTCTCTTGGTGGTAATATTTGATTCAACTTAGGTCTCACTGCTGCCAAGGCCTCCCCTCCCAACAGACAACCATCTCACCACTGTAGAACCATAACCTACCACAGGACAGATTCAGTCACTCTACTCACTGAAAGGCGTCAAAGCATTGTGGGAACAACTGCCTTTGTTCCAAGTCTTCCATCTTCTGGGTAACATGATCAAAGAATTACCAGAGCCTAGAGAACAGCTTGTATTTATTTCTTAATACATGTGTGCTACACATGGAAGAGGCTGCTAATAACATATACTTATTCTGTCGGCCCTGGATTTCTAACTGTAGTTTACAGACACTACATTAATTTCGCTTTGAAATAGTCTCAGGAACATGAATCCATCATGAGTTTTCCTCATCACTCATGATACAACAGGCTTCTTCCCATTGATTTTACAGCTCCAGAGACCGAGGTCAAATTGTTACTGGAAAACACAATGTGCTAATGACTCACTGCACCACTGTCTTTCCTGAGGAAGAGTGAATAAAATAAACAGATACTTCCTTTTGAACCCTATCCCAGTGATATGAGCATAAGAGTCTACAATGGAGAAATTATTCTATGTGTAAGAATGGGTCTCAAACTGATTTGCAAATGACAAGATATTATGCTGAAACCCAGCAGAAAATTGCTTAATTCTTACTGAAAATGCTGAGCCTATTTAAACTAGAAACTGCAGCAGTAGTTCTTTGAGGATTCCCAGGACAGTAAAATACCACCTTCGAATCAGCAGGATATTTATCAATTCCCTCTGAACCATCAACTACTGTGATTTGGCATCACAATAAGTACCCCCCACGGTTTTGGAATTAAGTCACTAAATATGGCAAGACATTATGATCAATCTCTAATAGGCTAGATAACAATGAAAGATCAAACATTTTTAAGTGTTCTGAAGAACTAAATTTTCAAGTCTGGTTGACTCAGGCCTCAGTTTATACTTACTCATATGCTACTATAATTTCCCAAATACATAGCAAAAACAAAGGATTCTGAGCTTCATCTTTATACCCACAGTACTCTCACATACATAGTCTATTTCCTTTTAGAAAGAAAGAAGCATAAAAATTCCCTATGATAAAGGAACTTAAGGGAAGTCGCTATAAAACAAATGCTGCATGAACAGAGAAATGAGAGAAGAACATGATAAGGGGAAAAAGTGTTAGAAGATTTAAATGAAAACATCAATGGATATGATCACCACACTAGGCAGAATGTGAATATTAACATTGTACTGGGTATATATTGTGGAGTAAAAGACTCTAGACACAAGAGCACATACACTGGATGATTTAAAAGTTCCTAAAACAAAATTGATCTGTGGTTATAAGAATCAGGGTACTAACCATTTCTGGAAAAGGAGATAGACTAGGAAGGGACAAAGGAGTGAATTCTGGGGTGCGGATGATATTCTATTTTTTGACCTGGGGATAACTATACAATTGTGCTCATTTTGTGATGACCTGCTGAGCTATTTGATCATGGAAAAAAGTTATGACATATCTTTCTATGCAAAAATGTGTCATGACTGTTCTGATACCCAATATTTACCCCTATAATTATATTACTGTGATTTATTAATTATCCTATATGTAGGTTGTACTTTTTCTTTTTTTTTTTTTTTTTTTTAAGAGAGATTTTTGTGATAGGGCACATGTGCTCACCGGAGAAACAGAGAGACAGAAAGGAAGAAATCATTCCCTTCCCCAGGGGAGGTATGGCTGTGCCTCAATCCCTTCTTCTCCAGGACTCGAACTGCAGTTAACTACATGGGAGTCCAGTGACATAACCATTACGCCATCTGCTGGTCCCAGGTTATACTTTGAGAAAAAGTTTATTTAAAAATGCAATTAATTACTCAATTTCTAATACAGTCACCAAAATTATATTTTTTCACTAATACTTTTTTTTTCTTTTTCCTTTTTTTCGAGAGGTTTTTGCTATAGGGCGCATGCGCTCACCAGACAGACAGAGAGAGACAGAGAGACAGAAAGCGAGAAATCACCCTCCAGGGGGGATGGCCACGCCGCAATCCTTTCTCCTCCATTCTCCTCTCGGGATCTTGGGCACACACGCACACGCGCCCAGCATGAGTTTAAGCCACCGGGCCCGGGACTCGAACCACGGTCGACTACGTGGGAGTCCAGCGACATAGCCATTACGCTAACTGCTGGTCCCGACTAATATTTTTTTGATATGGTTCTGAGGCCTAGATACAAAGTGACCTAACAATAACACAAATTAAAATGTTTGGTTCACTTTTTTTCTCAACCAGATTTTACCTATACTTCTTAAGTCAGTATAAACCATCAGAGTAAGGTGGATTTTTTTTTTTTTTTTTTAATGGCCCAGTTATCCACCTCTCCTGTATCCATTCCCTTTACTACCTAGCCTCATAACTCTTACCACGAAGGAGTAAAGGCTAGTATTTTCCCACTCCCTGAATACAGGCTAGCTTTGTGACATCATCTGGCCACGAGGCTACAACAGAAGTGGCAGTGTGTCATTTCCAAGGCTAGGTCTGAAACAGACGCTCATCAGCTGAACATAGACTCGTGTTTGAGCCTGGTCAAGATCATCAACACCTGCCCCATGTCAGTAAACCACCCTCCCCCCCACCTGCTAGAAGCATGAGAGATAATACATAATTGTTTTATTTTTAAAATTGTTGGATGTTAGGGAGGGGAAAAATGTGAGAGAAGAGTGCCTTGGAATACAAAGAAATTTAGTTTTAAGAAAATACACAGAAACTTAGGACCATAAGACTTTTGCTTGTTAAAGACTTCAGGGTGGGGCTGGCAGGTGGTATGGTGATTAAGGGTGCTGGACACTTGCATGGCCAACAACAGTTCGAGCCCCAGACCTGGCAGCTTGATTTCTAACTTTCCTTCTCTTTCTTGCTCTGTCCCTTTCTGGTCAAATTAAAATAAATAAAGTTACGTAATAAACTAATTCTTAAAAAAAAAAAAAAAAAAGGGAACCAGCAGTTAGTGTAATGGCTATGTTGCTGGACTCCCACGTAGTCGACCGCGGTTCGCGTCTCGGACTCGGTGGCTTAAAACTCACGCCGGGCGCGTGTGCGTGCATGCCCAAGATCCCGAGAGGAGAATGGAGGAGAAGGGACTGCGGCGTGACCATCACCCCTGGGGGGTGATTTCTTGCTTTCTGTCTCTATGTCTCTCTCTGTCTGTCTGGAGAGCGCACGCGCCCTATAGCGAAAACCTCTCCAAAAAAAAAAAAAAAAAAAAAAACACTTCAGGTAGGACCAGACCATGGCATGGTCATTAAGCCAGCTGGATTCCACACGGCTGACTGCATGGTTCTAGTCCCAAACTCAGCAGCTTGAGAAACACAGTGAGCACATGTGCATGCATGCTTAAAATCTTGAAAGGAGGAAGAGAGGAGAGGGGATTGGGGTGTGACGATTCTCTATGGGAGTACTTGCTCTTTTTCTGTCTGTCTACATGCTGTAGCCCACTCATTACACACACACACACACACACACACACACACCAGCACACATGCCCTCAGGTTAAATTAAAAAAAAAAAAAAGCCTTCAAGGTAAAACCGAGGAAATACAATGACTTACTAATAACATGAGAGAAAAATCATTTAAATTACAAAACAAACATATTTAAAATGAGCAACTATGCTATAAAAATAAACCATGAAGCTTAGAGAACTAATATTCTAAAGAAAACTCTTAAAAAAGTTTAACAGAGTAGTTAAACCTAGAGAGTAAAAGTAGCAGACAGTGTCTAATATTACTTTTAGTGCTGCTGCTTATTGAGCAAGGCTTTAAGTCATGGTCTCTCTACCTGTAAGATGTAGATGTAGCTATTGTGAGGAATTAATGATATAGAAATGCATGTGAAAAGTACTTGCGGACCAGTAGTTAGTGTAATGGCTATGTCGCTGAACTCCTATGTAGCTGACCGTGTTTTGAGTCCTGGACCCGGTAGCTTAAAACTCATGCCAGGGGAACCAGCAGTTAGCGTAATGGCTATGTCACTGGACTCCCACGTAGTCGACCGCAGTTCGCATCCCGGACCCGGTGGATTAAAACTCATGCCGGGCACGTGTGCGTGCGTGCCCAAGATCCCGAGAAGAGAATGGAGGAGAAGGGATTGCAGCGTGACCATCCCCCCTGGGGGGTGATTTCTCGCTTTCTGTCTCTCTGTCTCTTTCTGTCTGTCTGGTGAGCACATGCGCCCTATAGCGAAAACCTCTCAAAAAAAAAAAACAAAGCAAACAAACAAAAAAAACTCATGCCAGGCACATGTGCATGCATGCCCCAGATCCCAAGAGGAGAATGGAGGAGAAGGGATTGCGGTGTGGCCATCCCCCCTGAGGGAGTAATTTCTCGCTTTCTGTCTCTATGTCTGTCTCTGTCTTTCTGGTGAGCGCACGTGCCCTATAGCAGAAACCTCTCCAAAAAAAAAAAAAAAAAAAAAAAAAAAGTACTTCCAAGGCCAGCCCTGTGGTCTAGTGGTTAAGGAAGGCAGATCCCAAATAGCCAAGTGATTCAAAACCCAGCCCCCAAAGCTTGAAAGACACACGAAGAATGTGTGTATACCCCAAATCTTGACAGGATAGAGAAATGATAAAGGGATTGTGACATGACCCCATACCACTGGAGGATGCTTTCTTCTTTCTGTCTGTCTGTCTTTCTTTTTCTGATGAGTGCATGTGCCCTCTGGTAAATTTTAAAAAAGAAAAAACAAACTTCTTTAAACTGTTATATAAATGTTAGTACACAGAAGAACGTGTGATAGGGTCTACCACCATCCAGCTATATGATCTTCCATTTCTTCATTTATTTGCACCTCACAACTCAGTTTCACTATCAGTTAAAAAGTATATACATATAACACTTCTTGTGGTTTTAATGAAATAAAATTTTAATTTATAATTAATATTAAGTTAAAATTAATTTCATTTCATTAAACTATTGGGTCATCTGAAAAGTGATGGTATTTACTAAAAAGACAGGAAAACAGCCCACAGGAAAGACACTTGCACATCCATGTTTATTGGAGCTCAGCCATGGTGGCTCGTGCTGCCAAAAAGCTGCTACTTGGAGGCTGAGATTACGTGGGAGGCCCAGGTTCAGTTCCTAGTCAAACCTAAACAGGCTGGTCATGGTGGCATGTGCCTGTAGTTCTAGCCGGCTGGGAGGCTGAGCAGGAACGGTCCAACATTCAAGATCTTGTCAAAATCTCTCTCATTCTACTCTCCCTCCTTTTCTCTCACACATAATAAACTTACAAAAATAGCAACAAAATAATGCAGTTCAACAGTTATTTACACAGTAGTTGCATTGTGTTGGATATTATAAGTAATCTAGAGGTGACTGAAAGCATACAGAAGGATGTGCATAGGTTTTACACAAATACCACACTATTTTACATGAGGATTTTGGTATCTGTGTGCAGTCCTGGAACCAATCCCTTGTGAATTCAAAGGGACAACTGTATTCAAAGTTGAGCCCCTGGGGCCTGCAGGTGGTGTGGTGGTTAAGGTGCTGGACTCCCATATTGCTGACCATGGTTCAAGTCCCAGACCCAGTGGCTTGAAAATTATGCAAGGCATGTGTGTATGCATGCCCAAAATCCCAAGAGGAGAAGGGATTGCCACACAGCCATCCCCAGGGAATGATTTCTCACTTTCCCTCTCACTGTCTGTCTCTTCAGTGAGCACACTCACCCCATGGCAAAAACCTTTAAAAAAAAAAAATTGAGCCCCATCTCTGCCTCACTGAAATAGTCCCCTTGAATAAAGTCTCTTTTTAACAAATGTGATGAACATGTATTTTCTGTAACATCACATTAAAATCAGTATACATCCAATTATTGTTTTTCCAGCACATGTTACAAAGCCCATAATTAAACTGCATACAAATAATGCATGCAATTAATTATAAGAGCCTTGGCCAGAAATTTGGAACCACTTCAGCTCATCCTACCTGTCTTTTTAACATAGTACTCTGCGGCAGGCCACGTCCTGTTCTCCAGCAATGCAGGCTTTCTCCTGGGTCTCACCTGCTCTTTCTAGTTCCGGCATATCCAGGGTACTCAGAAGAGCAGTCTTCCCCTACCTGCTCACCATACTGCAGTTCACTCTCAATATTTTTTGCAATCAGTAAGGGGTTCTAAAGTGCAGGCGACAAGCAGACAAGCTCTTTATAGCCAAAATGCCCTGTGTACTGCTTACTTATGTGGCTTACTGATCAAGACTGGTTAGTCTCAATAATTGAAAAAAACAAAATTATTTTGTCTGAATAAAATTTCGTTTCAGGTGTACTTTGGAGAGTTTCCTGTCTAAAAAGAGCCCTACAGTGAAAGTTTGGGTAATGAATATTATTGTGCCCTAATAGATCTGTTTTGTAAATTTATTTTATTAAAGCAGGAAAACCAGTGTAATAAAATGACGCCAAAAGAAAGTTATGTGGACAGCTCTTTCATATTTCCTTTAACTGGCGCATCTGGAGTCAGCTAAAATCCAGCTAGTTGGGAGAGTGAATAAAGCAAACTGAATCCTGCAGATCCAAGCTGAATTGATTACAGTAAATTTGAAGGGCAGGAACAATATCTTACTCATCCTTCATCACATATCCTCAGTCTATTTAGCTCAGCAGTGCCCTCTCAATTAATGTTCGTGGACTAATGAATCACTTAAAAGGTTTCCTTGACTATCTCTGAAAAAAAAAATACATATATGGGATTACAAAAGTGTAGGCATCTCCGCATTAAATAATTTGGCATTGCTCACAGTACCTCGGCACATGCCATAAATATAGACTATCATACTAAGTTCATTTTATATCTGTAAACTTAAGACTAGGATTGTAGTACATCAAAAAAGATATTTGCTTTCAATAAAAGATTTCACTAAATGGACTGATCCTAAGTACTTTCAGAACCAAATTCTATTTCTGAAATTTAGATTAACATCTAACATTTTTAAGAATGTACTTATCTTAGGACCAAGTTTTGGGCAAGGGAGAGTATACTCACAGAGAAGGAGTGAGCTTTAGAACAAAATGGCATGAGAACAAGAGTTCTTCTCATTTCCACGAGTATTAGTTAATTCTAGTTCTACATCAAATCTTTAGCATAATAATCAAATGACTGCTGACGAATGCTACTCTAGACCCGTAAGGAAATACAATTATATTGTTTGTTATGATAAATGCAGCAAATTATAACAATTCCACAATGTTGAGGGTAGCGAGGCAGGTTTTAGAGCTCCATGTGTGTATATGTAATAAATCATTCCTTTGAAAAGATAATTGCAGCGGCACTAGAGAAGGAAAAAACCCAATTTTGAGGGCAATTATTTGAAAGCTCCTCAAATTAACTTGTGCACAGTTGGGTCTTTGTTACAGAGCTCACATGAGTACAAGTCGCTTCAGGACATCGGTTCACTTAGTTGAAGGAAATAATGTAATTCTAGTTATTCATCACTTTAATTTTAAATACACTTTGTAAACTGAGAAGACATTAGACTGTGAGAACAATGTGGAATGCACAAGTCATTAGAAGCTTAATGGGCTCTTTTTGAAAAAACTTAGGGATAATAAAACCAAAAAGCTTCAAGGCTTTAGGAAAACCGAGGGTACCTACGCAATATGAGAAAGTTCTATTTCAATTTACTCACCAGTAATATCATGAAGGGAGTGAAGTTAAGCCCTTCTTCTCTCAATGGCAATTTTAATACATGATACTGAGTGAAATCAAGTTATTTTCAGTCAACCTTCTCTGTAGGGTAATTTAGTGGTGCTTTTTTGAGGCAGCATGAAATAGAATGTTCTGTGATACTTCGCTCCAGAATCTTTGCCAAAAAGTGTAACACTGCTTAGTAAATGTTCTCTGGAGACCAGTGTAAGCCAGGATTTGGTGTTACTGACCAACCATCAGTGGAAATGACTGAGGTGGAACCATGTGATATGTTCAGAATGAACAAAACTTACAAAAGGTCACTCAGCTTTACCAAGAAAGGAAAAATTCAAAGAAACTCAAGCAATTCTTTGAAGACTTCTCTATTCTATTTTGCCAAGTGAGATGGGAAGAGATCACTTAGAAATCTTCTCTTCCACTTCTAAAGTGGTATTTTTATAAATATGAATTGCTGAGAACCTTGAATCAGTCAGTGAAGAAATATACTGAATAACTACCATCTTTTTTAATTTAACAAAACCAAATTGATATTGCTTTGACTTAGAAGCTCTCAAAACAGATGGCCTATCTTCCCTCCTAATTAGTTAGTTATCAGCAATAACACTATTTCCGAGTACAAAGGGACTTTAAAATATTCACACAAAAAAATAGAATTCAAGTATTAGCTGATTTTGGTGAAAAAAAATTTTTCAAACCCATACATAGATTTTTCATGATATGAGATTTCAAGAACTTTTTGTGTTTGTTTGTTTGTTTTTAGGTTTTTGCCATAGGGTGTGTGCACTTGCCAGAGAAAGGGAAAATGAGAAAATATCCCCCAAGGAGGATGGCCACACCACAATCCCTTCTCCTCCATTCTCCTAGTATTTGGGGCATGCACGAACATGTGCCTGGCATGATATAAGGCTCAGACCCAGTCAGCTATGTGGGAGTCAAGCCGCCTTAACCACCATGCCACCAACTGGCCCCTGTGCAAGTATTTAAAGGCATGTTTAAAGGAACCACTAATTTCTATTCAGTCTGTACTTCTCCAGGCTAAAATCATGTTTCCAGGCCCTTTATCTGCTTGTTGATTATTAACCAAAAGACAATAAACGCTGAACACCTAAACCCCACATTCATTGGTTTTACTATATAATATATACTTAACCATTTATTCATTCATTTAACCTATTTATTCATTGTTTCATCTGTTAATCTAATTTAATTAAATTATACTGATTCTAAAATAATGTACATTAGTCCATTATCCCCATGTTACTAAAGTTTGCAGATATTTCTCAAAAATCATCATGGATGCCTTCTCCTTGAAATAATTCATTCTAACTTTCCCTATCCTGTCACATATGATGAGGGCTTACAACATTTAAGGGAAAATTTGTTTGTTTAATTTGCCAGATAGCATGTGCACATGCATGCAAGAGAGAGAGTGAGAGAGAAAGAGAAAGCACCCCCGTGGGGCATGGTCAACTGTAATCCCTTTATTCATCCCTCCTTTCGTGATTTTGAGTACACATGCACCTGGTGTGTTTTTCAAGCCACTGGGCCTGGGGCTCAAACTGCATGATTGGTCATGTGGAATACAGTCACTTTAATCACCAGACCAAAGGCTGGCCCCAACACATAACCTTTTAATGACATAGTATACTTATGTGCATTTCAAAAGAAAATTCTTTTTTTTTGAGAGAGAGAGTTTTT
This sequence comes from Tupaia tana, assembly GCA_026018925.1. Lineage (NCBI taxonomy): Eukaryota > Metazoa > Chordata > Mammalia > Scandentia > Tupaiidae > Tupaia > Tupaia tana. The sequence goes on from JAKSZU010000003.1 coordinate 200,546,451, forward strand.
TTTGTTTTTCTTTCCTATAAGGTGTGTGTGCTAGCCAGAAAGAGAGTGAGCAAGAAATCATCCCCCAGGGAGATGGCCACATTGAAATCCCTTCTCCATTCTCCTCTGGGGATTTTGGGCATGCACACACACGTACCCAGTGTGAGTTTTAAGCTGCCAGGTCCAGTCAACTATGTGCGAGTCCAGAGACATAACTATTATGCCATCTGCTGGTCCTGAAAATTCATTTCAGTCAGCAAAAATCATCATAAAATTTACATAGATGCATTATGGAAGAGAAATTTACTTGAGAAAATTCTCAGGCAAGGAAGATAATCTTTTGAAATGAAGATTTCTAGGTTTTATTCATAGTAGAGTTCTTAAAGTCTTATTCATGGTTTAGAAATTGTGTAAGCTCAAGATAAGGAGGAGCGGGTGGGAAGAATATCCTCTACACGGTTCCCCCCACAGTTCTACTGCTCATCAGGGTTTAAAGCATGCACAAACATTCCCAGTATGTTTTCATGCTGACCTGGTGATCCCAACCCATGGTTAGCCATGGACTACAGTTGCTTGGAACCAGTTGAGCCACCAGGTGGCCTAACGTGAACGATATAATAGAAGATTAATCTATACTCTGCAACATGACTTTAAATCTACTCTATCCTAAAAACACATGCTGGTCAAGGGTACGAGACTCCAGAACACAAGTTAGAAGACATGTGCTTTGTTCTTGACATGGCTTTGGTCCAACTGGATTCTGGAAGACTCTTTGCTTTTCTGTGTATATCAATGTACAAATACTTCCAAAGTTACTAATAACACCTTCATCCTACATGTAAAGGGAAATTAGGAACAATAATACTAGGATGTCATTTAAAGTAACTACGGCAAAAATTGATAACTTGTATGGATACTAAATGAGGTGCTGGAAAACCTCAGATACAGGCTTAACTCTATGCGGCCACAGGAAAGTCACTTAACCTCTCTGGGCTAAGGTATCTCTGAGGTCCCTCCTGCTTATACAAGTCTACTGTTCTGTTCAAAGTAAACTGAGTAAAAGTACCTGGAGCATTTCACATTTAGCAAAATAGCTTTTCCTACTGCCTAAGAAAAGTGTTCACTCTGAAATTTAATACCCAAATATTTTTAGATGGCCAACAATATGCTCATAAGGGAGAAAGAGGAACTCTGTCCCCAGCCACACATCAGCAAAGTAGTGGAAGTGCCAGGGACATGCGTGTGTGTGTGTGTGTGTGTGTGTGTGTACGCATGCAGGCATGCACCAACACAGGGAGATGAAGCAACCAATATGGAGACCACAAAGTACTCTGTAATATGATCCAAACTCCTGTGGATTTTACCTAAAAGTAATAGAAGGTTAAAAGGGTTAATAAAGTTTCAACAGTAGTGAAACAACTCCAGCAGCCATACGTTAACTTCTCTATTTCCTTAGTTACATGGAGTGTACACGAGGTGGTTCGCTGTGTGACCGCCACATGCTGGGCTAATGAGCAACACGTGGCAAAACAACTCAGGTTTCAGAAAAGCCAAAGCAACTGTTGAGTCCATACCAATGAATTCAATTAACCTTACCTTGACAAAAGGTGTTGTTAACCCGCTTATAACCTTGTAGGCATTCCATCATTTGGTTATATCCATGATAAGCTGCAAGGGAAAGAATAAGTCTTATTACATGCTTAGTTTTAAGTTCTCACAATCCTAAACTACTATATATGATAGCCAAAGCCATTTATACAATCAGCAGACTTCGTTCATTTGAGTGATTTTTTTTTAAAGCTTCTTTGTTTTGAGAAGGGAAGAACAGACAGGGACCACTGACAGGGTCTCACCACCCTGCAATCTCCAATCCAGCCAACACCAGCCTTACATCCATCCGGGATCTCAGGCTGATCTCAGGCACATCCAGTGTGTTTAGGTAGACCCAGGACCTGAACCCAGAGCCTTCTCACATGGACCCAGCAACACTCATTACTTGTTCATTTACAAAATACCAATACCAATGGATTTCTCAACAATTCTTTCACAGTGTGCTTATTTCTCAGTATCATATTTTTCAACAGATACAGTCCCAAGAAATTATCGACGACTAAGAGAATTCTAAGATTGCTTTCTGTCAATCAGTGATTAAATGTGTTTATCCCAAAGGATCTAGTCTTCCCCAGTGACGTGCTCAAGGGTTTGAATTTTTTAACCTATTACAGGTAGGTGACCGTACAACATTGTCTGTGACAGTCCTAGGTTAAGTCTATTATTTCAGCAAAGTTAATTAACAGCACTCGACTCTCAGAAATGGGCCAGTGTAGACTATAAATTACATGCTCACCTTAATTATAAGCTCAGGTATCCTAGTTCTCAGATAATTCTTGCTGCTAGGAACCTGAGCAGAACAGGAAGGTGATGACCGGAAACTAGGAGACCAGCAGGGAGGCTGTGATTAGTTGTACAGTCCTTCACTCCGAAAGCTCAAATAGTATGCATGTTGCAGGCACCACCTTACCAACAAAACCCTATTTGCTGAGGTTCTGATACTCTAAAGTGAGGCCTGAAAGACCACCTGATGTAGAGGATACAGCATAGATTTGGGGACCAGGCATGCGTGGGTTCAAATTGTGTTTCTGCCTATCAATAGCCCTATGACCATGGGAAGTAGCTCCCTGAATTTCAAATTGAAATTCTATACAATGGGAGGACTAATACCTATTGACAGTTGTCATGGTGTTTAATGATAATGCACAAAAAGTGCCTACCACAGTGTCTGACAAGGAAAAACGCTAACCAAATATCATTCTTATTTCCTGAAATAAAGAATTCATTTATGAAGAGGATAATGTGCAATAGAAAGTGGGCTGTAATCAGAATAGACTGGATGGCTAGAGCACTAAGAGGACCTCAATGAGGAGTTAAACAGGAAAGATGAAAAAGGGGAAATTTTCTTTTAAAAGTAAAATTATTTTGCTATCTATACATGTTCTTTTTCTATCACCACTAATGAAACAGGGTGAAGATTTATTAATCCCGTCCTTCTCCTCCACTTTTTTTCCCTCTTTTTTTTTTTTTTCTCTAAGTGGCTAAAAAAGATGATAAATGCATTATCTTCTGAGCATAGTGGTAATGTATTCCTCAAGCAATGTCAGCTCTATAGGGAAGATCCTGCGTTCAGTTCCTTGGTTGACAAGCCAGATGTGTGCACCTCTATTCCCAGCGGACTGGGAAGGATCGTGGCATGTACCCACCAAGAGTACTAGTCTTTCTCTCTTTTACTCTCATAAAAAAAAGGAAGAAACTAAGAGTTGGAATGGTGAGCTTAAAGTGGGGAAATACTGATGGGAATCACCCCATTCAGCCCTCAGCCTCGAGTCTCGTCTAGTCCCCTCTAACGAAGACACTCCAGAGCAGGTTGCCTACAGGGATCTCTGTGAATGCTTCAAAGGCAAAGGAGACAACAACTTGTTTCAGAAATTCAATGGTCATCCACCTCAAGGCAAAGAGCCAGACCACACGATTGCTCAAAGTCCTCCTCAGCACAGGATTCTGTGCTAATTTTCTTCTAAAAATGTTTAAAGGACAAATGACTTGTTCACGCTAAGCACATTTTTAACAGATTACAAGCTATTTAATGAAATCATTTGCAGATTTAAAATTAAGTTTTCACAGCAAAAATGATCCACAATGAAAGGTCTTTCTGTTGTGGTTACACAAAGCTTCGAACATCAAATAAAAGTCTCTTGGAAATTAAAATTTGAACTAATTTGTACAAACAAAAAAAGGCACCAAACACAAAATCATAGCATATTAAGCCAAGTAAAGTCTGCTCCCTTCCAAAATGAGTATGATTTAGAGAGTAGTACCAACCGAGGAAAGGAAAGTTTCTAAAATGGCATAGGAAGAATGTGACCCTGAGTGTGCTTCTTGAGAGTGAGTCATTTCAGACAGCACAGAGAGGATAAATGTCGACCTGTTACTAGCTTCCTTCATTCATGATCCACATTGCTTTCTCAAAGTGAAGCCGATCTCTCCAATTTTATACATGAAATGAGCCAACATATGAATTCGGTATTCGTCAAGATGTCATGAAAAGTCACAACAACTTGGTACTTTCATAATTGACTTACATCATCATCAAGATTAAAACACAGAGCTAACAAAACCATATAAAGCAGCAATTGCATCCTCAGATGACGTAATTCTAGATAAAAATGACAAAAGGTCAGAACTGAGTGTTAGGGATGGAAGAAAAAAGAAAAGAAAAAAGACTATATGAGCTGCTTCATCCCTAACATTTGTCATCTTGCTATTTTGGGATCTAGAAAAGGGAAGACAGAGAAGCAGTTAGGCAAAAGATACACAAAGATGGGAGGGCATAAATGAAAAACAAAAGAAAGGGAGACGATGGATGAAGAAAGTATTAGAGACACATAAATAGCTCCAAAACAAAGTTATAAGAAGCTAACTTCTCTCATCCTCATCCCTTAGACCAAATAGTGGGAGATATATCACCATACCCCAAGTCCTTAAGACAAACGTGCGTGGTGAGTAATTAAAAAAAAAAAAAAAAAAAAGATGATGTGAGACCAGCAGATGGTGTAATGGTTACATTGCTGGACTCCCACATGATCGACTGCGGTTCAAGTTCTGGACCAGGCACTTTGAAACTCACACAGGGCATGTGTGCATGTGTGCCCAAAATCCCAACAGAAGAATGGAGGAGAAGGGATTCAGCATGACCAACTCCTACACTGGGGAGTGACTTTTCACTTTCTGTCCCTCTGCCTGTCTGTCTTTCCCACTCTCTCTCTCCAGCAAGTGCATGCACCCTATAGCAAAAAAATCTCTCTTTAAAAACAAAAACAAAAAAAAAGGTGATGCTTTTTCAACATTTTAAGTATAGATTCCTGTTTCTGCTCTTTGATAAAGTTTATTTTTTTAATTGGGGGAAGGCATCCCTGACAGGGTCTTGCCATGCCACCATTCTCCTCCCCAGCCTTCCAGGATCAGAGGTGCACCCACGGTGTACCTGGCCTCTTTAGGTTCACCCAGATCCAAACCTAGGGCCATCCCATACTGCTCCAGTATTGTGCAGTGGTACCCTGGTGCCTGTGCCTCCACAGTTGGGCCTAGATTCCTATTTAATGATGCATATGACTCAATGACAAATGACAGAGCTGGGAACTAAATTCAGGTCTATCTAACACAAACATCAGGTTTTTAAAATCATACCAAATGTATCCTAGATATCTCTTAGGTCAGGCTGCCAAAATAATTCTAGGCAAATGAATCTTCCAGTGAGGAGGGACCATTACATACAACCTACATCCTGAAAACTCACATTGCAAATCATTATCAAATTAGCTTAGAAAGTCTATCTGAGATAGTCTCTCAGTATGAAATGCCTTTATTTATGTGGATTTTTTACAAAATAGTGAACTCATTAAGTGTCAGAAATTTTAGAAGGCATTTCCACAAATTAGTCTCTAAAAGAAGAGCAGTATCAACAAAATATTGGGTTTTCAGAAAAGTCATGACACATTTATGCATAGAAAAACAGAAAAAAGTATGTTATGACTTTTCCAACAATCCAATAAATGAAATTAACTTTAGGCATTCAGAGAACTTGTAAGTTTGAGAGACAGGGATGAGAGTTCAAATGAGAGTCAATTACTTAAAACAAATTATTATGCTAGTAGAAGAACAGATGGTTTTGAGAAAGAGCTGTGGAGTGATAACTCTAAGATGGTAGATTCTAGACTGAACAGAGAAATTTAAAAAAGATTGAGGGGCCGGCAGGTGGTGTGGTAGTTAAAGTGCTGGACTCACACATGCCTGACCATGGTTCGAGTCCTGGACCTGGTGGCTTGCTTTTTCACTTTCTCTCTCTGGCCAAATAAATGTGAGTAAATTAAATAAATAATTATTTTTTTAAAAAGAAAGACAGTTAAGAATATCAAATAAATCAAAAGATAGTTAAGAATAAAAGTTATCCAACTGAAACAAACGATGGATTCTTTACAACATAAAAAATAAAAAAAAAAAAAACAAATATAAAAATCTTCAGTTGGGACCAGCAGATGGTATAATGGTTACATTGCTGGACTCCCATGTAGTTGACCACAGTTCAAGTTCTGGACCTAGCAGCTTAAAACTGATGCTGGGCATGTGTGTGTGTGCCCAAGATCCTGAGAGGAGAGTGGAGGAGAATGGACTGCAGTGTAGCCATCCCCCCTTGGAGGGTGATTTCTTACTTTCTGTCTCTCTATTTCTCTCTGCCTCTCCGGCAAGCATAAGTGCTTTATAGCAAAAATAATAATAGTAATAATAATAATAACAAAAACAAAACAAAAAAAAAAACCTCTCCCTTAAAAATAAAAATCTTTAGTTATATGAGATATGGGAAGATGGTCAAGAAAACTATCACTTGGGGCCTGCAGGTGGTGCGGTGATTAGGGCGATGGATTCCCACATGGCCCACCCCAGTTCGAGTCCTGATCCCAGCGGCTTGAAAATGACACTGGCTGCATGTGGTGTGTGACCAAAATCTAGAGACAGAATGAAGGAGAAGGGATTGTGGTGTGGCCATGGTTCCCTGGGGAGTGATTTCTCACTTTCCTTCTCTCTATCAAGCACATACACCCTATGGCTAAAATGGAAGGAAGGAAGGAAGGAAGGAAGGAAGGAAGGAAGGAAGGAAGGAAGGAAGGAAGGAAGGAAAGAAAACAATCACTTGATGCCTTGGCAGAAACATGATGAGTTACATATAAGAAAGCTCAACTTAAAACAAATTACCCCTGTCTTTCTCAAATGTATTTATTAGAAATAAGTCATTCAGAGTTAATGCTAGTTTCCAAACTGAAAATATAAACTATTATTGAGAGGACAGTAATAGAAACATGCAAGCCTGAATTTATTCATATCAACAAGGTTCCGGCAGACACTTTAAAAACAAATCAAAAAATGTGGGTGATACAAATGATGACTGTGACAGTAGAAAAGTCATGTTTAGAAAAAGTCATAAAAGTCATTTTCTCAGAGGAAAGCAGAAAGTATTGTGTCTTAGTGATTATAAATTCATCTTTTACATATGTGCAAATTTGTCCATTTTAGTTTTTCTTTGAATAAAATGTAAAAACCTAGGCTAAAAACTACAACCTAAGTTGTGGATATTAATACCAATTTCATTTAAGGGACTTAACCAAAAAAATAACAACTGCACCAACTTTGTATAGGGCTCAAGGTATTTACTATTTTAAAAGACATCTTGTTTTCTCCTCTCCAGACAACAGAGCCTATTTTAGTTCACTGCCTCTTAAAAGACTTTGTAATCCCCATAAATGATTCAAGTGGGAAAGGCAACAAGAACTGTGCTGATTGAAAGACCCAAGTGACAGGAAAACATCAGACGTGCAAGGTTTCGGGAAGTGCATCTGATGTTCTATGCTCTACAATTTAGTAAGAGAGTTCTTGGAAGTCTAACGCCTCATCATTAAAAAATCACACTCAAACAGATGCTATGTTAACCAGCAAAGGAACAAGGAAACGTCACTTACACGGCTTCTTGGGGCACTTCTGGCATTTGTTAAAGCCCCAGGAGGTGCCCACGGTTCCACAGCAGTCCTCTTGCTTTGAAAGGCCAGGGAGCGCTTTGCCACACTGCAATGATTAGGTGTGAAATATGAAGGTTAACTGAGTGCAGGATGCTCAACTCTAGAGCACTGCTGTGCTTCACAGTCACGTTATAAAACGGTTCCCTTGTTATCGACACAATTAAAGAGGGGGTGGGGAAGAAAATTCTATAAAACTTTGAAACAAAACTCCAGGACAGAATCAACACAACCCTAAAAACGAACAAGCACATTTCCAAATATGAGCGCCCTGGCATTTTGAGTCGTGAAAACCTGTCTCCGCTCAGAACAGAGCACTCTATAAATTTAAGTTTCCAGTGCCTCTTCTTAAATTTTTTCTTAATAAGAAACTCACAAATTAAAAGATCAGTGTAAGTTTTTTAAATTTTAGTCATAACTGTCTGTTTGCATCTCTCCTGTGGATTATCAGGGAACAGAACTGTAAGTGTGTGACATCTGTGTAAAGCTTGAGGATGTGGCAGGGGTCCGACCTACAGGAGGCTTCCTGTCATTCTATAACCCCAAGGCCTGAGCAGGGACAGGGCGTGAGCGGAAACTATGAGAATGATCACTGGCTGAGTCACATCAGCTCTGGCAGACACAGCCTCCAGGCAGCCAAGCAGTCTGACCCAGGGAGGTCAGCCAAGCTAGGAATGTGCAGGTAGGTGTAAGCAAAACCAGCCTGAGCAGGCAGAATAGTGAGGTTTTGAGGCTGTAGGAGAAATGCCATTGTCGAATGTTGACGTGAGACTTATGGTCAACCACAGAAGCAGAGCAAGGCAGGGGTCTGAAGACTAACTTTATAGGGTGGAGAAGGGCACACGGGCTATCTGACTCCCCATGCCTGTTGTAGAGGGCATGGGGTGTCAAAGTCCACACTCCATATCTCTGTGCAGAGCACCCAGAGGGTCACTCTGCCTTCTGTCTCAACCTCCTGAAAATCCCAACAGATTTCAGACTCATCTTTGCAAAAACACATCCGAGCATCCTACTGCACTCATTAAGGCCTTCAGTGATTCTTTATGGGCTGAAAGCTACACAGTACTCCCTAGCATAATTTACAAGATCCCAGTCACATTTGATAGAGCCAATAAGATGAGAACAATCAATGGGCCCAGCCAATGGTCAACCCACATGACCTCAGTTAAAAATTATAAATCCAAGGACCAGCAGTTAGCATAATGGCTATGTTGCTGGACTCCCATGTAGTCAACCACAGTTCCAGACCCGGTGGCTTAAAACTCAGGCTGGGCACATGTGCATGCGTGCCCGAGATCCCAAGAGGAGAATGGAGGAGAAGGGATTGCGGCATGGCCATCCCCCCTGGGGGGTGATTTTTTGCTTTCTGTCTCTCTCTGTCTGGTGAGCGCACACGCCCTATAGCAAAAAAAAAAAAAAAAAAAAAAAAAAAAAAAACAAAAAAAAAAACACAAAAACCTCTCTAGAAAAAAGAAAAAAAAAGTTATAAATCTAGCAGAATACAACTGCTGGGGTCTTTTGAATCACTCTTTCTCTGTCTGCTCAGGCCCGCTCCTACCTCTCAGGAGTGTACTTTTACTTTTACTTAATAAACTTCCTTCTCCTTACATAAAAGAAAAGAAAGAAAGAAAAAGAAATCCTTCGTTGTCCCATCTTAGGCAATCTTGTCCCCCCTCTACTTCTCAATATATCTTTCAGGCACACCAAAGGACTCTTTATTTTCGGCTTTATTTTCTGAACAAACTGTGTCCTTCCAAAGCTCTCTTCTCTCCCTCGATGTCCCCTCCTTTATTTCTTACCCAAACTTTATGTGTCCCATGAGACCTACTCTAAAGATCTGTCACCATGAAGACCCCTGTCTCAGTTCCAATGAGTTCCTCTCTACTCGGCAGTGCTCTCTACACAATCCCACTGTCTCTGCTATGCATTTTAATTAAATGCATATGGGTCTTATGTATTTTATATACAAATATACAGTACACACTGCAAGTGCTCACTAAACGCCGAATGAATAAACGCAAGAAAGAATGAACATCAAGAACAAGCTAGGTGTAGTCCTTCCAGGCAAACGACGGCTATGTGAAAACCAACAGAAATGAACATACACGCCCAGACTAGCAAGCAGAGAGCGATGACAAAGTCAAGGCAGGTGGTGAGCCTCAGAAGGGCAGCAGGAAGCAGACGCCAGTCACCAGGCAGGCCTCCAGGGGCAGTGTTTCTTTCCTGCCCCATCCAGGCTCACTGCATAGTGATGGAGGCTCTCAGTGACTATGTTCCAAATTATAAAACATAAAACCCGAGAAGGCCCTGAAGACTTAATGAAGTCTTAATTACATCATAACTTTGTTGTCCTTAGTCATTTATGGGTTTTAATGATTTCAACAGAATACTGAGGACTCTTCAAAAGGAGCATGTGATCGTGGTTAAAAAATTGCGATTCAGGAGTTAGAGAGGCCTGAGTATGAATTCAGCTCCTAGACCTCTTGCATGCATTATCCTGGACTAATTTTCTTATCTTTAGTATAGAGCACATAATAGTATCTTTCCTATAGGGCCCTGAAAAGTGAAAAAGAAAATAGCACAGGTAATGCTAAGCATCATGTCTGACACACACACACAGGTAAGACCTTGGCTATCATTACTATTGTCATTTATCATTATTAACACCCCCATAGGTAAAAGCTCCCTGTTCTAGGTGTCCCATTTGAGACTTCTGCTGTTTGCTGGATTCTCCAGAGAGTAAAAGGAATGGAAGTGGAGCAGACGGTCAGCACTTTGTCAATTACACAATTGGTTTAATCACTCATTCAGAAGTACTAGACGCCACACAAGAAATACTCTTTAGGATAAAATGAATTTCCCTGAGATAAAAGCTGATGTTAAAGCCATGCTGAGTTAGGTAAAAGTGGCCATACAAAAATATTTTTTTTTTAAAAGATGAACCTGAAAGAACACACGATTCTGGAGAAAGCACTGATAAATGCCCAAGGATCACCTCTCATAAACCCGGGAGGTACCTCTTACAGACACATGATATGCTTTCCTTGAGAGAGAGAAAGAAACTTGGGGTCACACAGTGGCACAGTAGTAACGTTATGTTCTGTGATACTGACCCACCAAGGGGGCTTCCAGGTTCACATTAAAGAACTTCCTGAACACACTGGGCATGGATACGCCGGTGACCCAGGGCTGCTGGAACTGAGGGTGGATCATGATGTGAGGACCCTCTTGGGGGTGCCTGTCACACTCTTTCTCTCATCCATGGAAGAAAGAGATAAACCTTTTTAAAAAATGAAATAAAGGAATCTCTGCAACTGGATAAACTTTTACTGCGAGACTATTTTATGCCAGAGATGAATACACTGGCTTGTGGAAGTCTGCAAGAGACAGAGCATGCAGCCTGGTGTTTTACTACCTGCTGTGAATCGGATAAAACAAGGCATTCAAGAGGTAGGAAGGCAGTGAGGGAGACAGAGCAACAAATGGAGATTAAAGGGGAGCTGGAGAGAGAGGATGAACATGAAAACAAATGCGTTCCTGAGAGAAGAGAGGCCCCTATTCTGGGTTGGAGTCAGGTAGTTCCCAAACTCCTGAAATTAATCATAGAGGGCTTAAACCTGAAATATGAAGGAAGGATGAAAAAAGGGGGAACAATGCTCCAGGCATAAGGCTGGGAACAAAATGATGATGTTAAAACACAGAGGTCTCCACTGTTGTAATCTGGCTGCCAAAGTGTGCTTAATGTTTATTTGCAGTTTTATAAATCAGATTTATGGAAGACACCAGTCCCCAGCATACGCAGATCATTCTTGTACCAGACTCTTTAGGTTCTTCTCTTAATCAAGCAAAACACTCAACACTTGCTGATTTTATCCGCTCAAACTGTTAGTAGCAGTTAAAATCCAATTTTCACCTTGGATTCCTAGAATGTTTTATTTGGTAGGGAAAAAAATAAATCATTTCTTTCTACCAGGCCTCCAAAAAGGTGCAAGGTTTTCATTACATGATTTGGGCTGCTTTATCCCGTGGTTTTGTTTTTGCGGGTCCACAGCCAAGAGCAACAGAGGCCATCCAAATCAATGAAATAAATGGCAGTGTAGGTGGTACCACGACACTGTGTTTGTCTCAAATCCGGGTCTGCACAGTATAAGATTAAGCTATGAGGGAATGAAGTCATGGGTCTAACGAGGCACCAAGTTTTACATACTCCCCTCCAGTTATTTAACTCTGAAGAGGTTTTACTAGATGGCCAGACACTCCACATAAGAGGCTTTTGTGGCCATAGTCAGGGCTCTCATCCAAGAGGCCACGGGTCACAAGGTCTCATGTGGATGTAGGAAATACCTAAAAGGAAAGAAGGTGAAGGAAAGATCTTCTCTTGCCTATAACAAAAGTCCATCGTACAGAGTATCAGGTGGAACAGAACATACAGAATGTCCTCTAAGACAGGTAGATTCTGCTTCTTGGTGGGACATAATCACATGGACATAGACTCATTCTAACCACATCATAGGCACATACTGATATTACTGTTTTGTTTCCCTAAAAGAGACAGAGTCTAGCTGTGCTGCCCAGGTTGGTCTTGAACTCATAATCATCCTGCCTTAGCCTCCTAAGTAGCTAGGATTATAGGAGTGGACCACTGTGCCTGATTTGAATAATTTTTAATAATGATTTATGTTATTTATTTGTTATTATTATTTTAATTTGCTCTCACCAGAGAGAGAAAGCAAGCTGCCAGGTCCAGGACTTGCACCACGGTTGATCATGTGGGAGTCCAGAGACTTAACCACCATGCCATCCACTGGCCCTGACTGAGATGATTTTCACAAATTAAAAACACATGAGGGACCATCAGCTGGCATAATGGCTATATTGCTGGACTCCCATGTAGCTGATCATAGTTCGAGTCCCAGAACCAGAGGCTAAAACTCATGCTGGGTGCATGTGCATGTGTGCCCAAGATCCCAAGAGGAGAATGGAGGAAAAGGGATTGCGGCATGGCCATCCCCCTGGGGGTCATTTCTTGCTTTCTGTCTGTCTTTCTGGCAAGCATACACACCCTATAGCAAAAACAAAACAAAACAAAAACAAACAAACAAAAAAAACATGGAATTTCTCCTACATTAATTATTCACCACATTTTCAGAGAAAGTCTGCCTATCATGTCCGGTTGTATCTGATAGATAAGCAATCCACAAGAAATGTGCTACACTTGCAATCCAATATTTAGCTGTGCCAAGTCAGAATAAAAAATATATCCTGTCAAACAAGCAATGTGCTGGAGCTTCTCAAACAGCTCACGCAACCCTGGCTGCAGATTAATGAACACTATAATCCCACCAATCCATGCTAAGATTTAGCAAACGTGTGACTAAGCTAGGGAAGTGCAAGCAGAACAATGAGACAACCAGATTCTATGAGCATCAGATGAAGAGTGTAGAGCCAGTAAGACCAAACGTAGACATGATGGCAATGTTCAGAGACAAGAAGCGAGATGAAGATTGTTGAATGATGAAGGTCTTGGCAGGGCTAACAGCTTCAAATTACAGTAAAAGTGGACACAACTCAATAATTAAATGGCATGGTTCTTATTACTATGGCAACCAGATCACCCCCAAAATAATGAGCATACAGGTCAGTTTTTGCCAATGCTTATTTCAATAACTGTACTGAGAGAAATTTTCTGTGTTAAGGTTCATTGCTGGTTGGTATTCTTTCAACAGTTAATGCTCCTCAACAGTGGGACATTGGTAGGACTGAGCATAGAGGACCATCTCCATGGAAACATATAGAAATAGAAATTACTACTCATGAGAATGAAGCTCAAGTATTTCCACTCCTCTCACATCTGTAACAGAACCGTGTCTGAGGAGGTATGTTTTTATCAATGAGATGCATTTCTTGTAGGCAATAGATAGAGAGTTTCTGTTTTTTTAATACATTCAGCCAGTCTATGTCTCTGGATTGGAGAATTTAATCCATTAACATTCAATGTTATTATCGATATTTCCAGACTTGTCCCTACCTTTAAATTGGCCATTGTCTTGGTTGTCTTTTATTCCCTTATTTCTGGCTGTTCATTCTTTAGTTTTCCTGGAGCAGGTACCCTTCTAACCACCTCTTTTGTTTATCTCCTCTTTGCTTATCTCCACATCTCCAGAGAGAGATGAGAGAGAGCGCCTCATTTGAACCTCCAACTATAGGACTTCGCAAACAAGACAGAAAAGAAAAACAATCAGAGCTCCTCACTGCTCTACTTGTCAGTGCACTGACCATGATTCCTGAAACACTGGGTGCATTTAAATGACTATTGATCCTTTCTATCTTCATAACTGTTGCTAGCACTTGAATAGGTAAAGCTATTCAAGAATTATTACATTTCCCCCATAAATATCCATAAAGGTTATAACCTTTCCAACATAAAATTACTATAAGCAATCAGATAAAAAAAACTTTTCACTAGTTATTAAAATAACTTCAGAGTAATGTAAATCTTTTAAAACATATTTGTTATTATCTTTTTTAATTGACCAAAGAGACAGAGAGAGAGTGAGAGAAGGGGAAAATGAGAAAAAGCAAGCCACTAGATCCAGGACTTGAACCATGATCGGCTATGTGGGAATACAACACCTTAACCATGCTACCGGCCCCAAGTAATGTAAATCTTAACCTGGTTGAGAATATGTATCTTTAGACATTAACCTCAGTTCTGAGGTAAATCATACCACTTTCCTAATACTGGAACTTAAGCTGCGATCAAACTTGTTTTTAGATCTCCCTGTAAGTATATGAGGGGAATGACAGTTCAAAACTTATCATTTGGAAACATTTACAATTTTTGTCAACTGGTATTATTCAAGGCTGGAATTATTTCAGAGATGGACAATAAGTTGAAGAGGCTGTGACAGATATCAGAGCATGTTTTTATAAAATTTAATGTTCATATCTTAAAATTGCTGATACTTACATTATCCTCATTCCAAGAGTGTTTGTACAGTAAGGGAAGGAAGATATAGCCAATGGGGGAAATAAAGGAGAGCTGGACTGGAGTTATTAGACTGGGCTTGAAATTCAGAATCTCTCTATCAATGAGCTGTTCGGCAGATCATGCAGCCTCTCTGGGCCAGTAATCAAACAACAAGACAATAACTATAACTTCTATGGGTTGGTAGATTGCATGATGCATTGCCAAGCAGGGCTGCCATTGCCCCATCAGCCCCCATCTGAGAATTAGAAAGAGGCAGCCCTTCAAGATGTCCTGCATCAGGACAGGGAGTCTGGTAAGCCAAGTATGGGCTGGATTCCAGGCCCGTTCATACTCTTAGCTGGTGTCTTCCGTGGGTAAAATCTAGAACCAATGTTAAAATGTTGCTATTGCACAGGTGCTTAGGATACATGTTTTTAAGTACTCAGGTATTTAGCTAAGAGGCTACTCCACGAAGACAGTCACAATGTCAAGGACCTTCCAGTCTTATTATTATTTAAGTTATCCATTCTTTTCTTCTACATGTGAGAGAATGATAGTGATAGAACAATAGAGAGAAAGAAATGAACACCCCCCCTCCCCCCCAGGGTCATCACATCCCGGTTCACCCTCAGTCTCAACTGGCTCATATCACGGGCATGTGCAGGCCTACAGCACTTAGGAAGGTCCTGGGATGTGAACCTAAGACCTTTCCCATGGGAGTCCCATTGTGTTACTGCTGTGCCACTGCCTGGCCCCAAAGTAAGACATTTAAAAATAAGAAAACTGAAATGCTCATTAATTATTCTTATTTTACACATAACACACTTTATCTTGTTTTCAAGAACCATTATACAGTGGTCTTCATAAAGTTCACGGAAAAATATGTACTGCAAAACAACTATGCATCTCACATTTTTTTTGCATCAAAATTAACTTGTACTTTTGCTCTATTTTCCCACAAACATTTTGAAGTTCCCTTATATAAAATATGTTAAGTTTGAATAAAGAACATTTTCTCAAATGAGAATAAGGCACTGAGCCAACAGAACAAATAAAGCTTAAAATGTTAAAGCAGTACAGATTTTTAAAAATACTCCTAGAGACTGCAGTGAGGGAAAATACGAAATAAAACAGAAGTCTGATTCACAATAACTCTTACAAGAGTAGGCAGGACTGGGTTGAGGCAAGAGCTGAAAGAAGGAAGTGACTCAATGGCTCTACTGGGGAAAGGGATTCCAAAGAGATGGGAGAGCTCTAGCTAAGCAGAAGCGATCACTCCCACCTGGGAGAAGATGGGGGTGGAGGGGTGGGGAGAAAGACAGGCCAAGTGTGAATAAAGGAACAAAGACAGTGGATGTGGACAGCCGGACAAAGAGGTGGAGCTAAACCAGAGAGAGCTTTCCAAATTTGGGATTAAATTTATAGTTGGATATAAAAATCAACCAGGAGACAGAGAAAAGAAAGCACCATATTCCTATTCCTAAAGCAAAAACAAAAGGTTTGAATTATTTATAATTAAATAATTGGCATTTTTAAAACAATGATAAACCCAAAAAATATTGATTAAAGGAGAAGGAAGAAGAGAAAACAATTCAGTGTTTTTATCAATGTATAGTTTTCTATATCTGCGACTTCTCCTCAAATGCAAAAAAGAATGACCAGAATAGAATATATTACTCATGTGGGAAAAAGGAAAGAAATTAAATTTAAGATAAACATGAACAGAAAAAATTAGAAGAGAAAATAAAATTGGATAATTATTAAAGACTCATGGGCAGACCTAGTAGGTGGTATGGTAGTTGGGGCACTGAACTTCCACATGGCCGACCGTAGTTCGAGTCCCAGACCTGGAGGCTTGCTTTCTCACTCTCCCTCTCTCTGGTGAGTGCATGTGCCCTATAAAAAATGTGAAAATAATAATAATAAAGAAAGTTAAATAATATAATTCTTTTTTTAAAAAAAAAGTTCACTGGCTATATTTCTCAAATAATAGAAGGAGAGTTTTTTAAGTTCAGCACAAATGATCCACTTCCCCAAAACATAGTGCTCGGCCCCAGTGAAGCACAATCCTGACCATCTATCTGTGCAGCCACATTAGCACATGGTGCGTGGGGAATTCATCTTCCTACATAACCATACTCCATGCGGGCCCTGTGAAAAATAGTCTGAGCCTGAACCACGCCCGAATAAATGGCAAGAGCACAGCTTTAAAGAAACAAACTGGATTCAACTAATCACTCAACCAACCACTACCTATTTTCTTCTCTATGAAATGGAACCAAAAATATCCATTTCACAGAGCTCTAGAGAGGACCAAGACAACACATGGGAGACAGTCTCCATGAGACACCCCTATGGGCAACACCCACTAGACTCTCAATCAGTATTAGACCCTGTCTCCAGGTCCCTCCTTTAAAAACCTGGGATTACTAATGAAGGCACAAGTAATCCAACAGTTACTTAATATACAATGTTCCAGATTCAATTTAGGGAAAGCAGGTATATGCAAATAACCATTTAAGTTAAATAAAGAAATTTTTTTTTACAAAAAGAAAATATCCCTAAGATCTTGCTTAAGATACTCCAATTTTCTCGAAAGTGCTCTGGCAAGTAGAGAAATGCTCAGTGAATACTTGCTGAGGAGAGTTTGTGATTACATGGATTTTGTTTTCATTCTACTCAAAAAATACAACATGGTATCACTGAATTACAATAACTGAACCCATTCATCTCAACATGCAGCAGATGATCTCATTTTGGGGAAGCCAAGATCCTACTTGTCCTGGTGCCAGGTCTGGGTGCCAGAGGACCAAGACCATGAAGAGGAAGTGGTGGAGCCCACCATGCATCCCCTCCCCCGAGCAGCCAAGATCTAATCATAAAGCACCACAGGACACAGAACTCCCTACCTAAGACAGGTCCGAGGGAATATGCCTGCCCTTTCAGGGGTGGACAGCAATGGCTTCTTAGGCATCCTTCATCCCCAGAGGAGATGCCCAGAAGCCAGAGTGGGATAATATCAACAGAAAGGACGCTGGGCTAGGAACTACAAAACCTCCGGTTTAGTCCCCACCTGCCACAAACTCAATACAGAATGCTGAACAAACTAATTTACCTGTCCAAGTATTCGTTTCCTTGTCAATAAAATTGTCAAGACAGACTAATTACTAATATCTATTCATGTGCTCAAATCCTATGATTTTACAAAGGCTCCAGTGCAGGGCTGAGGGCAGCCCAGCAGCTTTGGAGGAAATGTTTCACGTATCAAGGCAATCGATAAAGATCAGTTTCCCTGCCTGCCAGGCCGACACACTAAATGCCACTATGCTACATCTTGCCTACTTCTCTCCCCGTACCCTGGCCTGGGATGGCCTGATCACTGAACCACAATGGACTTCCTCTCTTTTCCCTTTTTTTTTTTTTTTTTTCATTGCTTTTCTTCCTCTGTTACAGAGTGCATGCACGTGCAATTAAGAGAGAGAGAGAGAAGAGCACCCTCTACTAGGCCTAGTCATGCTGCAACCCCCTTCCTCCAGCCCTACAGCCTGTTGGATCCTGGACTCTTGAGCCCGGGCCTGGTACGGCCAACCATACAGGAGATTCAAACTACTGTCACCACATGGGATCCAGCTTTTCTTTCTTCCTCAACATGTGACCAGTGTCCCAAAGAGCTGGTCCCAGCTTCCTTTTCCTAATCCTACCTCTGCCAGCCCTGTCCTGCTTACCTATACACACACCGAAAAAAAGCAGCTCCACCTTTCTGAAAAGACTTGTGCCTCTTAAAGTGCTCCTCTTTAGATTATATTAGATAATTATAATGAATTATGTGTGTTTATCTATAGGCTCAATCTCAGAAATTATCCAAGTGAGTCGTGGAGTTGCAGATCCCGCATGCACTGTTCTGACCATTACAAAGTCACATTATGATTCATCAGCCCACGCTGCACAGGGATGATCCATCCATTATTTTACCTGTGCAGGTGCCACTCTCACCTCCATCCACACTGAGCAGAATGTTACTCCGACATTCTGGCACAGAACTTTGAGGTATTCTGGCAAACAAAAGCTATACTCCTCAGTGCAATGCAATGAATCTGGTTAAGGAATACACATCCCATTTTTTTTTCATCTTGTTTCAAAAGAACCAGAATGAAGGATAGCTGTCGTGAGTGGCATGAATCCATACTTCTGTCACAGCTCTTCTTTGCCCCTACATACACTTTTTCACAATGATACAAACACATCCTCATTCTGGCAAAGTGACTCCTGCCCAGCAAAATGGTGTTCTGCCCCCAGATTGACTACGGCTCAAATTAAGCTGGAAAATTCGTGAAAACTCTTCAATGTCCCTGTACTAAAATTTAAGGATGCTTATATTGGTGCACAAGTAAGAAAAAAGTTCCAACTCCTTGAACTCCGTCACTAATATAACTACAACAAAGTCAACCTATCCATTGACTTGTTCAAAAGGCCTATTGTCATAAAGGAGAATGCTGTAGGCTGCAGCACTGGCAGGGTAACAGGCATTGTCTCATAAGAAGAGGAAAACGCTTAAATACTTCCAGATTTTCTAAAAGAACTTGTAAAAAATTTGCTTTGGCTTGAGCAGAACATTCTTTATAGGCAAGGTTTTTTTCTTCATCTTTTTTTTTTTTTTAAGTCCATCCAGCTTTCTTTTATTAGAGTAATTAAAACAATGTTAGGCATTTGGGGTATCTGATACAACCATAATCCTCTGATATTTCAGGCTATTGATTTTACAAAGTATCTACTGTGACCAGTGCATTAACTGCTGGAAACGTATCCACATCGATTTCTGACAGTGTGTTTGTTTAAAGCCTACTGAAGCCAAACCATGGGCTTCAAGGAATTCCAGACAACTACTTTAGTTTATGAAATGGTATTTTAAAAGTTACACTAAGGCAAAAAATGGTTTTTCAAGTAATGTACAAAGGAAAAAAATTCTTAAGAGTGAAACTTAGGATTTTTACTTGACATCTTTTCTAAAGAAACAATCAAACTTGGGCTGCCTGTTGTCTCCACCTCTGCAATGATCTGAGTATCTCAACGGCCAAGTCTTCCAAGTTGTGACACATGTATTTTGTTCTTAAGTTGCAAAAAGAATAATTAAGTACTGTTAGGATTAGATTCTGACATCATAATTCCCGTTAGCTTTTCGTTGGAGCAAGACAACACAAATCATGGCATATATTCTAGTACCAGATGATGAGTAAATCAAATTTATTTTAAATTCCAACACCAGGGATGTGTCCATAAAGACAGATTAATGTTGAGAGGAAATAAATATGGAAAAAATAGGCCTGGTTATTACTACTATAGCAACAAATGGCCCCAAAATGATGCGCTCCAAGGCCTATTTTCCTCAATGCTTATTTCTACAACTATATGAGAGACATTTTTATATTAAATTAATTACTCTTCCATTTCCCTTCAGTCTATAGAGAGATAGTAAAAGAAACGAAAAACATTTTAGACCTCAGCACTACATGAAATTGCAATGTATGCCTCATTTAGTTAAACTTTCAGTTTTTCCATTTGTCATCCAAGTACACAGAACTCGAACCTAATAATTACCTGTGGTTTGGTTGTAAGTCATGTATAAAAATGGAAAGCCACAAATAATTCAAGCAGGTCCGTTCAGATTGTTGGGAGCAGGGAACCACATCTGTGTTATCTGCTGCCCTACCACTTGTGACAGGACATTTACTGCTCACCAAGGAGCCACTGTCTTAGGTTGGCCAGCCATCACAAAACATCACAGATGGAGTAGCTTAAACAATAGGCATTATTTCCTCATGGTTCTGGAGGTTGGAAGATGATGATACCAGCATCATTGCTTTCTAGTGAGTCCCCTCTTCCTGGCTTGAGGTAGCCATCGTCCACCTGTGTGCTCACATGATCTCCTTTGGGAGAGTGTGTCGGGAGAGACACCGTGTGAGCTCTCTGTTGTTTCTTATTTTAAGGACACTAATCTTATCATAGTAGGGCCCCATCCTATGACCTCATTTAACCATAATGTTTTCCTTTTTGGTTCTATTTCTAAATGCAGTCACACTGAGGGTTAGCACTTCAACATATGAATTTGGGGTGGACACACAATTCAATCCGAAGCACTAACAGGGTCATGTGACTCATTCTGAACAATGGGCTCCAGGGAAAGCAAGAAATCTGATTTGTTGTTAGGATTAGAGGAAACCACATATTCTAAATAGCAGCAATGCATGGAACCCACCCTTGAAAATGTAGAGCAGAGAACTCTGCTTTCCTGCCAGATATCTAGGACATGTAAACTGCTATGTTAGTCTGTTATTGAAACACAACCTAGCCTAGACTGACTAATACAAACATACTTATTGGCAATTTATCTGTGTCCAATACAGAACTCAATCATAAGCAGCCCTGCCCTCACTAAAAAAGCACTAGATCAGGACCAGCAGTTGGCATAATGGCTATGTCCCTGGACTCCCATGTGGTCGACCGCAGTTCACGTCCCAGACCCAATGGCTTAAACTCACACCAGGCACATGTGAGTGTGTGCCCAAGATCCCAAGAGGAGAATGGAGGAGAAGGGATTGAGGCGTGGCCATCCCCCCCCGGGGGGGGGGTGATTTCTCGTTTTCTGTCTCTGTCTCTCTGTTTCTCTGGCGAGCGAACATGAACACGCCCTATAGCAAAATATCTCCCCCCCCAAAAGAAAAAGCACCAGATCAAAGGGGAAAGTGATATAAAAGCAACAACTTTAAAATATTTAAATTTTTTAAATTTTAGTCAGATTCTAGGAGCAATTAGAAATCAGGGAAGCAAGATTAAGGTGAGTTGAAGAAGTGCTAGAAAGCTTTTTTTGGAAGAATTGAGACATGAGAAGTTTCTCAAGTGAGGTTGGAATTGAGAAATTTGTTTTAAAAAGAAAAAAGTCACTGTATTTGATGTTGGTATAGATTGCTTTGTCCACATGTCCTGTCTATATGCCTGTATTAGTGGTGTCTAAGACTGCGGAATAGAGAAAAAAGAAGTCAAAATCATCATGGTCAGAGGGTTGTAGGGCTCAGAGACACCTTGGTGGTCTTCTCTGCTAACACAGTTATTTGAAACACAAAATAACAAAAAGAGAGATTTGATAAATTTGCTAGAAAAGGAAAGAGAGCTGGACTCAGAAGTACCAATACAAACTAGGTTCAATCTCTCTGAGCCTGAAGCTTCACGTAAGTAAATAGGACACAAGAGTATCTACCTTTTCTATCTCTCGTGACTATTTTGAAGGCCAAACGTGGTCATTAAGGGGCCAGGCAGTGGCCCAGCAGCAGTGCAACTAGACCCTCTTGGAAGGTCCTGTATTTGTATGCTGGGATGTCCCTGTGCACACAGGCAGGCATACACACATGCCCATGATCAGGGCCGCAGAGCCTGGAGGGGGGTGGGTCATGGTGTGATGAGTGCCTCTCATGGGGACTGCCTGTCTCTTGTCTCTGTCTCTGCCCCCTCTTTCATATGGAAAAAGTACATAAACTTTTTTTTAATGGTCATAAATATGACATTTCTTAGTTATCAATTTTACAAAAACACACTAAGAGGCTGGCCCCAAAGTCACAGAATATAAAGACTGTCTTCATAACAACTCCACTAAATCTAGAACATTCTAAAGCAACTCTCTGCCAAGATGGTCATCTGAGAGGCATTGCTGTCTTTATTCAAAATATTTAGAACTCCCCTGCTCGAATTTTAGAATTCTCTTCAGGCCTAAGGACATATTTTAAATATCCTGGCTCATTGGAGTTGAATGAGCCATTGGAAGCTTTCAGATTCATTAAGAAGACAGTAAACAAGAAAGCTGAAGACCAGCAAAGAAGAACTAACTAACTTGTGCAACTCATAATCTGGCTCTGAAACAATTTCTTCGAAGCAGACATGCTGAAGCTTTTTGCACAATGGCAGTACACTAGGGTAAATGTACAGTCTCATAAAATGACCTTGTTGAAGCATAATATTCAATTTTATATATAAATTCTTTTATAGGCAAAAGGGGAAAGAGGAGGGAAACACTGAAAGGATGAGAAAGGAAAAAAAAAATAGTACTATCACCATCTTGGGAAAGGTAAGAGAGAGAGGAATAGGGAGAATTTTAACAGGGCAACACAGCTTCTCTCACTAAAACTTTATGGGTCAGTTTCCAGAGGACTGGTATGTTAGTAAGCCAGATGATTCTACTTCATTTTAACAAATCTCCATTCCAAGGGATCACACTGAGCCAAGAAACATCATCAGCTCCTAAGATACCAGCTGTGACTATTTAAACATTTCTTGTAATGTATAGAGTCTAAATCAACCATCAATTCAATCCACGGTCTCTTAAAACGACTTTCAACATGCTCGGAACTGTCATCTTCAAATACAATAACCATAAAATCTTGCCACTTTGCCAATAGCAGAAGTAGCTTAACAGGCTTTTCACTCTGAGCGGCATCTTAATTATTTTCATACTTATTCATATGTAAAAACAGGAGTCCAATTATTAATAAGTATATTATTTTAGTAAGCCCTGGAGGTATAAAATGTGGACATTTTATATTTCGTGTCATGATACAGGCATTTTCATTGCCAATAAAATGAGAAAAAGATCTGAGAGGAGGGCTCTGAGAGGCATGAAGAAGAAGTCCAGACTTGCTGTCTATTAAACAGGTTGGGCTGGCTGTATGAACACTTAAAGCTGACACTGTTCGCTTACCAGAACACAACTGCCTGGGTAAAGACTGGATATTAGACTATAGGAAGGGTAATGTCTGGGTCACCACCCATTCTCTGAAGTACTCTCCTCCAGTTCTAAGAATCTGTATTTTGATTATACAAACATCTCAGCCCCATATTCCCAATCCAAGTAAAACTAGCAGTCTCCCCTCCGCTGGCAGAAGCCCAGTGACAGGCAGACATGTTCTCTTTCACATGCGGCACTTTCCCCCTTTGGATCTTATTCCTGTCTTTGCTGATCTTTCTCGACTCCAGGCAAGAGGGCCCCTGTACAAAGTCAGCCTGGCAGAGGTTGCTGGAACAAGACCAGCAAACACTTAGGAGCTCCGGCACCTATCACCGAGCTGCGTATGACACCTTCAGGGATACCTTCTGCTGTTGACACAGGTAAGGTTTGGCAAGGATGGCTACAGAGCGCAGCCTTTTCAGAGTCACTAGAGACAACCAGACTCACTAACACTCAATTAAATATTTCTTAGATTATGCCAAAGCAGTACTTGAGTGGGACACTGAAGAAAAACCCAGATGGCATAGGAAGTGCCTGGTGTTAATGACTTATTCCACCTGAAGGAGGCCAAACTTCAGTAAATGCAATCAGCTCTCTGCTCAGTGAGAGGGCAGATGTCTGGTTGTCCCAGACCTGCTCTCCCCATTCATTGTCCACCAGCAGCTCCGAAGGAAGATGGAGGCCACTGCTCAGGTCCAAGCTCAAGGGGAAGGGCCCTGTTCTACAGGCAGGTGGTCTCAGGCAAGAGGGAGGAAGCAAGGGCCACATACTCACCTCTACTCTGCTGAGTCAGCCCTCCTTTCCACAAAAAGGATATTATATATGTGAGAGGCCAAAAGTCCCAACTGTAACGTTTTATAAGTATTTTCCCTTTAAACTTGTAATCTATTCCTGTAGTTTATGAAGTCATTTCAGTGAAAGAACCAGTATGAAGAATGTTACAATGAGTCTGGCATTCTTTTTGTTAGGAGAAAACTAGTCTTTCATCACAGTTTTAAGACCTCACCCCGGGAATACTCTTACAGTTAGGACAGAAGAGATGTTTGTAGAAATTGAAGAGCAGGTGTCTAAGCAGAACTTAATCTCCCAGCTCCCTTAACTGAGCACCAAGTTCATTTCCCATCACTCAGAAAAGATGTTGAAAGTCTGCGTTGTTCTCATCTACATCTCCAAGTACATATGTACATTTACCCATCCATCCATCTTTCATCTGCCACGTGAAACTGGCAGGCATATCTCTGTCACCAATTCTCACTGGCTTCTATGTAATGGAAACCAAAAAGTATTATTCCTCATTCAAAATTCTGTGATGAAGTGTTGAGACTTTTTGTAAAAGCATCTTTGGGCCAACCAGTGGCATGGTGGTTAAGGCAGCTGGACCTCACATGACCTACTGCACAGTTTGAGTTGACCCTGCAGCTTGAAAAACACACCAGGCGTATGTGCAAGGATGCTCAAAATCCCCAAAGGAGGGGACAATGGAAGAAAAGGGATTGCAATGTGACTAATCCCCATGGGAGGTGCTTTTTTATTCCTCCCACCCCACCTCCCAGTCTCTCTCTCCAGGCAATAACACATGCCCGCCAGCAAAAAAAAAAAAAAAAAAAAAGAACTTTCAGCCTTGTAATTAGAATACTTTCCACCTCAATGAGCTCACACTCTCCTGTTAACTTCTCCATAATGCTTATTTAAAATAACATTTTTTTAAACAAAAGCTAAGTACATCTCATTGGCCCTCTAGAGTACTGTGTGTGTGTGTGTGTGTGTGTGTGTATGTGTGTGTGTGGTGTGTATGTGTGTGTGTGTGTGTGTGTGTGTTCCAATGCTAAACTTTAGAGCTTGAGGATGTTATTGAATATATCTGCCAAAAAAGACCTATCTCTAATTAAATAATCTTTTTCTCCAATGGTCCATTCTGTTTCCATTTTTCCTGCTCAATGAGAACTGCTGGAACAACTTCTGGCACCTCTAAGAGAATCCCAAACAGTTCTTATGTCACTTTAATTCAATTTTGCCTCAGGTCTTATTATTATATATCCAACAATTAAAGGAAAGAAAGGTTTTTCCAATGATTTCAGAATTTCACATCAAGTACTGGGCCTTCCTTTTCTTTCTAATCCACATAAAGTTTATTTTCTTCAGTAGAGTATATATTAGAGACCTTAATCTTAGAGTTTGTCTCATGGTGTTTTTGCCTTTATAGGGGTTTTATAGTTGCTGACTATGAAAGCAAGTTTATGTGTTATTTGACCATTTTTACCTGTGCTAGAGCAAGGTACTGAAAACATAGTTGACTCAGATTTTTATATGTGAAATTTTCTGTTCTTCCAGCATTTGCAACAGGAAGGTCTAGAAGCACTTGAATTTTTTGTCTCTTCTTATAATGTCTGTGTCAATTAGGAAGCATGTTCCCACATTCAACCAAGAGCATATGATTTCTCAACCAGGCAACAGCAGACCCAGCATGGAAGCTGGACCCTGAACTCTTTATCATGATTCTAAACACTTCACAGGCAAAACCTTTTGCCATCTGGCATAATTAGGTCACTGTAAATGTTTGTTTCCCGAAATTGGGCAATAAATAAAACATGTTTGAAACTAACCAAAAATTCAGCTGCCAAGTAAGTTTCAAATCTAGGTCACTGTTCAGATAATCAATTCAAAACAAAAGACACGCTTATATAATGGAAAAGGTGTACATGTTGAATTTCCCTGTGATGCAAAAGTAAATTTGAGGAACCCATTTTCTGAAACTTGGCCTTTCCTTGGAGATAAAAAATACTAGCATGGAAATATTTAAGTTTTAAGCACATGAAAACATGGCATTAGCCTGAAAGTACCTGGTAATTGTAACCACCAGAATTGTAACTCTACCTTGAGTAAACTCTTGCAAACATTTTCAAATATATATGGAAAAGCACCGTTTACTCCAGGTTGCACAGAAACCTAAGTCTGCCAAATGATGACTTGCCAAGTACTCCAAATTTGATTTACATTCAAGAAACGACTCCTCTGAGCCACCCTATATGTTTTATTAATTTCTATTCTTTGAATAAAGTGAAATTTAGTGATCCCTATGGCCAGCCTGATTCACATCAAAATCAATACATAATACTAAAACAAGAAACTATTTGTAGGACTCTAAAAGATTAAACTTCATTTTCTACAAAAGCAAAACAACAGGAATAATCTTTTTCCTCTCCATCTTGGCACTCTCAGTGAGGTGAAAAATATAGAAATTTTCAATCCCATTCTTCCTGTTCTTTTCTTTCTGTAATACAACCCAAAGTTACGGCCTTTGCTGTCATGAATTTAACTATCAGTAGATCTGTTCCCTCACCACTAAATTTTTTTCCATTAACCCTCTTTCACTTCATCTCTAAACACCACTGGACTCCCTGACTGACATACAAGAATACACCACCCTTAATACCAACCATCTTTCTCACAAAGATGTAGCTGCTAACAGCCTCACAATCCTCCTCTAAGAGTCAGTTAATCAATCACAGGGAACATTTACATGGTTTCTGAAATAAGTCAAGAAGAGTCCAATTTACAATCTTTTTCTTCACAACAGTCTATAATCAAATCCTGATGCGTGATTCTTCACTAAATCCTTTATATTCATCTCTCTATTTTAAATTTCACTTCATAGGTTGGCCCCTGGTCATTTCACACTTGAAAGAAGGTCAACTCCTTTCTCTTCCATGGCCTCCTCATGTCTTTCACCTCTACACTCACCCACTTTTAAAATTCTTTTCTAAAAACTCATTAAATGGATTCAAGTCACAGTTTTTGCTTTTGTTTTTGCCATAGGGCGTGTGCACTTGCCAGAGAGCCACAATGAGAAAGAACGCGAGAAATCACCCCCAAAAAGATAGCCATGCAGCAATTCTTTCTGCTCTGGGGATTTTTTTTTTTTTCTTTTGAAGAGGTTTTTGCTAAAGGGCGCGTGCACTCGCCAGACAGACAGAGAGACAGAAAGCAGGAAATCACCCCCCAGGGGGGATGGCCACGCCGCAATCCCTCCTCCTCCATTCTCCTCTCGGGATCTTGGGCACGCACGCACACGCGCCCGGCGTGAGTTTAAGCCACCGGGTCCGGGACTCGAACCGCGGTCGACTACGTGGGAGTCCAGCGACATAGCCATTACGCTAACTGCTGGTCCCTGCTCTGGGGATTTTGACATGCACACACATACTCCCAGAATGATTTTCAAGCAACCAGAATGCAGTCAGCCCTATAGAAGTGCAGCATCTTAACCAGCACACTACTTGCCTACCTTACCTTAAATATTTATTATTCTTGGGGGTTTTTTTTTTTGTATTCTTATTTATTTTTACATTTTTTAATTTCATTTTCTTTTATACATTCAATCACATTATTTAGTTTACAAAGTGAATATTTCAACAAGTGAACATTTTGTAACATTATCAACACTATAGTTGATAAAACTATAAAATATCTTCAACAGATAATACCACATTTCTTTGTCCCATTAATGCTTTGCCTCTCTATTTTTCTTCTAAATGTTCTTCTTCAGACCCTAGTCTAGGAAATGTTAGTGTTTTCTCCTTCTCATTTTCAAATATGCTGAGACATTCAAAGAATAATATTCAGTCATCTGTATATGGACCTCTCAGTCAACACTGTTATGATTTTGCTTTCTTTTTGTGTAAATATATGTGAAAGTAAATTATGGACATTACAGCATTTGACCACTACAATTTTCAGCATTCATCTGTTACGAATAAAAACTTCCTATTATAACCCCTATACTATTCTCATACCTAAGAAAATAATTCCAAAATATCAACTCATAGCCAGCTCAGATTCAAATTTTCCCAGTTGTTCCAAAAATGTCTTTTAGATCTTGCTTTTATTCTTTTAGAAAGCAAGATTTAAGTTTATATATTATATTTATTATTGTCTCCCTTTAGTCTCTTTCTAGCAGAGTCATTCTACTTTTTTCATAGAATGACTTTTTTATCAAATCAGGCAAATATAAATCTGGTTGCTTTTTCTCTGAATGTGTGTGATATTTTTGGCTTGTTCCTTTACCTTCATGTTACCTACTGGAGGTTAGGTGTAAAGGCTTGAGTAGACTCAGGTCAAACATTCTAGGCAAGAACACTTCAAGGGTGACACTGTACACTGTATCACATGAGTAGGCAATGATACTGGCTGAGCTTGATCACATGATCTGATGGGTTCTCATCATTTTGATCCTGTCACTTGTCACTGTCACCAAGTCATTTATACGTGCTACATCTCAGATTTAAGAGCCTTCACATCTGTGCTAAAGCCTGCTCAAAATCCCAAGTTATCTCCCTTTCTGATCTCTTCTGGTACCTCTTCCTTGTCCATTTCTTCTTTTATTCCCTCTCTTAATTATTCATCTCTCCTTTTGCTCTATAAGCTTAGTTTTCTAAACCAATCATCCATTTTCCTCTCTCATCCAAACAGTTCTGAAACTGCACTCTATGAAGGTTACCTGAATTTAAATGCATTGATAACAGTTTATCTTGAGGTTTTCAATCCCAAGTTTACTACCTAATTATTAGAATGTTTGCTGTCTTATAATAAGAATGTGCGGGGGGGGGGGGGTGGGGGGGGGGTGGGGGTGCGACGACTTTTTTTTAAGGCATAAACAG
Organism: Tupaia tana; assembly: GCA_026018925.1. NCBI lineage: Eukaryota > Metazoa > Chordata > Mammalia > Scandentia > Tupaiidae > Tupaia > Tupaia tana. Next base: position 200,575,443 of record JAKSZU010000003.1, read on the forward strand.
TCTTTATTGGGCTCAGACCAGGAGTCCATGAGTCTTGAGGATCTCTGTGTATTTGCCAATTTTCTTCTCCACATTCTTTTCGGCCTGTTTCTGTAGCCTCATGAGCTGTTTCTTTTTCCGGTAGTGAATCTTGGCTTTCTCCTTCCTCTTCTCCTCCAGAGTGGCCATCACTGCCTGGTACTTCCAGCCGACCTCATGAGCCAGGCGCCCCAGGTAGGCAAACTTCCCTGTAGGCTTCAGTCATACGACCTTGAGAGCAGCAGGCACCACCATCCGCTTTTTCTCATCATAGGGTGGCGGGATCCCGTGGAACACCTTGAGGCAGTCCAGAGCAGCCTGGCCGCGCTTGGTCTTGTGGGGCGGCAAGCCTCGTACAGTCCGCCAGAAGATGAGGCTGGGGGCCCGGAAGTGGTAGGGGCCGCGGGATGGATTTGTGTTCATTCACTTGTGGAGGTACTTTAATTTGTTTCTGTAAAAATGGCCAGAAATGCTGATGCCTTCGCAGTGCACAACCACCACCTTGCGGCCCAGCAGCACCTGCTTGGCCACGATGGCTGCCAGGTGATGGACTTGGCCATCGAACACCAGGACCCGCCCCATCGAGCACCAGGACCTGCCCCTCCGCCATTTTCGGCAGCCGCCTGGGAAAAAAGGACTTTCTATCAAATTTATTTTGTATATGACCTCACAGAGCAATATATAAATATAGGTGTTTATTGGAAATATTGCATTAAAAGTCTTAATGGTTGATATCTGCAACAAAAAAAAGTGTGTGTCCACTGAGCAAAGCAACAGATAGAATGTATGCAGCTGTTTCTCTTTTTTGGGGGAAGGTGGGATGTAGGCGGTACCATTCATTTAAAATCCACCTATAATGCCCAACTGTAATTATGCTTGCAAGTCAACCTTAACAACAAAGCACAAATGTTTTTTTTTTAAAAAAAAAAAAAAAAAAAACATGTTTGTAGGCTACATCTAAATACTATGGACTATTTGCCAATAATTTTTTTTTTCTTCTTTAAATGCTTGGATCATCATTATTTTACAAATTAAATAGGCAATCACAGGCATCTAGCAGCATTTCTTATGAATAGAAAGTAGAGTACACATATGCTGACAATGCCTTCTGAAAACAGGTCTTACTCTGAAGCTGTGTGTTAGTGACTACACATGCAAAATGAATTAAGAATTGAGATCACTGTCTGGATCATTCAGACTGAAAGTCACAAAAGTCAGAGAAGCATCCAGATAAGGCAAAAATCCTGAACTAAGTCTGAATTAGTTGGGTAACTCCAAGGATTATCAATTCATTTTTATTGTGTAGTCCAGTTTAGGCTTACAATTAATCATTTGTTTTGATCTTTTCTAGTTAGCAATCATCTGCCTAATGTTATACAAGAATAACAAGTTTGGTATGCCTCATTTCCATGCTTTTTATCATCTGTGTTTCAACTTGGAAACTGGGGAGAAAGGTACTGGGCACACAATTTTAAAAGGATCTGCTTTTTCCCTTTCTCCATGACCAGCCTAAGTTGGAACAACTAAACAATGCAAATAGCACCAAATTCGCCCTCCTTCTCCAAGGCTAGTCTGGGGCAAAAATGTGAAGTATGTGAAATTCATATGCAGCCCCATTGCTCCTATCAAAACTTGCCCTTAGCACAGAAGTTCAGTCTTCACTTATAAGTAAAAGTTAAATTGATGATGTTGCTTCCCCTAAAAGCTTTTGCAATACTGAACTCCAATTAAGGAATCAAATGCTATGTCAGGTCCCTGCATTTCAGGTATTCACAGGCAATAAAGGTGTTTGGGGAAACAAGGTTTTCCTAGTTTTATTGAAATTACTTGATACAAGCAATTACCTACTGTGACTACTTTAAAATTTTTTTAATAATTATTTATTTAATTTTATTTATTCATTCATTTATTTTAATTTGACCAGAGAGAGATACACAGAGAGAGAGAGAGGGAAAGTGAGAAAGCAAGCCACCAGGTCCAGTATTCGAACCGCAGCCGGCCATGTGGGAGTGTCCAGCGCCTTAACCACCACGCCACCTGCTGGTCCCCATACTTTAAAATTTGACTATACCTCTATCAGTATTCCCTAATATTTGCATAGTCTTATCATATCTGCAAAACAGGACTCACATTAATTATCTAGCTTCATCTTAGCAAAGTCCCAAGAGCTCTACATTCTGGTGTCCACTTTGCACATGAGAAACCTGGTTTTCTGCTACCAGGTGCTAGGCCCATGGCTCTAACCAAGATTCTAAAATTCCATATCCATGCTCTTTCCACTGCCACATGTTACTTTCCTTCCTACACTTTTCCCTGTCCTAGAAAAATGTAATAATCCTACTATTGATTTGCTAGTACTGAAAAGTGTTTCCCAGGTTCGTTCGTTCCTTCCTTCCTTCCTTCCTTCCTTCCTTCCTTCCTTTCTTTCTTTCTTTCTTTCTTTCTTTCTTTCTTTCTTTCTTTTTGCTATAGGGTGAGTATGCTCATCGGAGATACAGACAGAAAGTAAGAAATCACTCCCCAGGGTGATGACCACTCTGCAATCCCTTCTCCTTCATTCTCCTCTTGGGATTTTGGGCACACATGCACACATGCCCAACATGAATTTTAAGGTGCCAGGTCTGGGACTTGAACCACAGTCAACTACATAGGAGTTCAGCGACATAACCATTACACCATCTACTGGTCCCTTTCCCAGGTTTCTAAGGCAGTAACAATTGATTCTATTACTACTCCCAAGTAACTCTCACATACATACATAATTTCTGAATATTCAGGAAGCAACAGAGGAATAATAATAATAAATACACTTCATTTATTCCTCTTATGAGGTGTTTAAACCACAAGAAGATAAGAGGAGAGCCACAGGACAAAGTCTATGTCGTTTTCACAGAATCCCAAAACAGGAAGCATAAGCCCACCAAGTAGCCAGAGAGGAGCCAATGCTTTCAGATTGCCTTCGCTATTCACATTGAATGATGTGTTTGAAGGAAAATGTAAACTTTCCCTTACTTCATGACATAAATACAAGCCTAAAGTTGCAGATAAATCCAATGATATTTAAAATGTACTTCAAATAATCCATGCACTATCATTCTAGTTATGAATGGTTATCAGAAAAAAAGTAAGTGATGGCATGAATTATTATCACGCCATAGGTTGAAAACTTGGTGGAACTTACTAGCCACAAAAGGCTCAAATATTTTCAAAAAGCTTTGCAAAATGGATCTCCTATAACATATCTCAGGCCAAACTCCCGCTTTATACACAAATCATCCTAACTGAAGAAAATATAAACAGGCAATCACAGACTTCCAACATTTCTGGAAGCTCACTACAAAAGACTATGTTACACATCAGGGACTGGCAAGCTTTTTCTGTAAAGGGTCATACAGTAAGTGTTTTGAGTTTTGAAGACCATATGATCTCACGGGAACTACTCACTTCTGCTGTCAAAACATGAAAGTGGACCCAGACAATATGTAAATGAGTGAGCATGGCTGAGTACCAATAAAACTTTATTTATAAAAACAGGCCTATGGGGCACAGTTTGCCAGTCCTTTCTACAGAAAATAATTTCACCAAGCCTGACTTTCTTATTAAAAGGACAGCACATCTAGAATGTATTACTAAAATACACTGGGGGTTGCCACTTACCTGTGACCCAATGGTTTCCTGGAAGCACCGGCCAAGCTGCGTTTTAGCAGCCACAGGATAGACGTGAGGAATGACCTGCTGGTGAGAGTATGTGGAATGTATGGTCTGGGTCTTCTGGACGGGATGGCCTTGGTAAGAGACTTGGGACTGGCTGGGTTGAGATTCTTTTACTTTCTGGCCTGTTGGGCCATCAATTCTTGAAACCTGATGTATCTGGACTGAAGCCTCAGGAGGATGTTTCACATGGATATTGACTATGTTGGGAGGAAATTTCACTAAAACAAATTGGGAAGAATACTTGTTAGCCCTAAATAATTAACAGGCAAGCCAGGAATTTTAAAGCATGAAGTAAACTATATGCACACACATATGTAGTTACAGGCATATGTATAACACATAGGATAATTTATACATATACACCATGTATATTTTTATTACACAACTTTGGATTCTTTTATGAATTGTTTATTTATTTTTATCTAGAGAGGTTTTTTCTATAGGGTGCGTGCACTTGCCAGAAAGAGAGAGAGAGATAGAAACCGAGAAATCACCCCCCAGGGGGACGGCCACGCCACAATCCCTTCTCCTCCAGTCTCCTCTTGGGATCTTGGGAACGCACGCACATACACCCGGCGTGAGTTTAAGCCACCAGGTCTGGGACTATAACCGCGGTCGACTACGTGGGAGTCCAGCAACATAGCCATTACACCAACTGCTGGTCCCCTGAATTATTTTTTATATAATTGTACATATTTATGGGGTTCAGTGGAATTGTGAATTACATGAACATGATATGTAATGATCAAATTAAGGTAATTAGCATATCTACTATCACAAATATTTATCACTGATTGGTATTGGGGACATTCAAAATTCTTTTAGCTGTTTTGAAATACAAATCATTGTTAACTATAGCTACCCTACTCTGCTAGAACAGTTTAGAACTCAATCCTTTTATCTAACTGCAATTCTGTATCCCTTAACTGAAATCTGTCTCTACTCCCTATGCTCACCACTTTTCCCAACTTTTTTTAAGAATTATTTCTTTAATTTCATTTATTATTAGTATTTAATTTGCTATAGGGCATGTGCACTCTCTGGAGAGAGGCAAAGAGAGAGAGAGAGAGAGAGAGAGAGAGAGAGATCAAGCCACCAGGTCCAGTACTAGAACCATGGTCATCCACGTGGAAGTCTAGCATCTTAACTACCACACCACCTGCTGGTTCCCCTTTCCCAACTTCTAACAACCACTGCTCTCCTCTTCAAGTTTTGAGTTTCCACAAATGAGTGAGAACATGTGATTATTTTTCTCTTTAATTCCAAAATTCTTGAGAATAAAAAGGTACCCTTTTTCTAGTACATGTGCCTTATCTATTCTATTTGTTCCTTCAAGAAGAAGCAACATGTCTCATGAAGTTTACATTTCCTACAATGCCAAGCATGAAGGTAGAGGCTCAGTAGCTATTTAAAAGTATAGTTTAGTGCATGAATAAGTAAGCTTTATCACACTTATTAATTAAAACCTATATTTTGTTTAATACCCAGGAAAGAAAGGAAAATTAAACATAAGTTTGTATATTTAAAAAATAACAGAGCAGATATAAAGAGAAATTAAATCCTATTACAGTAAGACACTCTTGAGACAAAAATATTCTCTTCAGGGAAGTCATAAAACTATGAAATCTGGGAACCAGCAGTTAGCGTAATGGCTATGTCGCTGGACTCCCACGTAGTCGACCGCGGTTCGCGTCTCGGACCCGGTGGCTTACAACTCACGCCGGGCGCGTGTGCGTGCGTGCCCAAGATCCCGAGAGGAGATGGAGGAGAAGGGATTGCGGCGTGACCATCCCCCCTGGGGGGTGATTTCTCGCTTTCTGTCTCTATGTCTCTCTCTGTTTGTCTGGCGAGCGCACACGCCCTATAGCGAAAAACCTCTCCAAAAAAAAAAAAAAAAAAAAAAAAAAAAAAAAAAAAAAAAAAAACTATGAAATCTATCAGCCTGTTGTTACTAATGGGTACATTCTATCAAATGATAATAAAAATTCAAGAGTCTAAGAACTTGAAAATTTCTTGTAAAATTTCTAACATAAAAAACTTGGGATTTATATTTTTCCATTAAAAGAGGAAACCCAATTTCACAAAGCACAATTATCTTCCCCTTTCCACAGCACAGTATGTATATATTTTTGTGCTTATATATACACACAAGATACCAAAATGTGTCATTTTTCATCTCTAACAAAATTTGCTTTCACCAGCCTTTAAAGAAAATCTCATTTTCTGATGCCATGATTTATGTTTTAAAGAATACGAATGAGGAACATTTCTCTGACTCCCTTCAAAAAATTGTGGCTCTTCTGAAAGATGCCAGGTTTAAAAGAATGAGTTACAGAATTTCTGAGCTTCACATGCCCTCCTTTACCATCCACCACAGATGAACAAAAACCCTGTGAGGTCAAATGATCGTATGGAACTACACTGAGCACTCAGCTACACCATCCATCAGCAGCAGGTACTATGTGAGCCTGAGTTTATGAATGCTATAAAGGCCAACACCATCTTCCCCATCCACTCCCCAGGTCTTGCCTGAACAGCGCCACGCACATTTATTACCTCTTCGCGATAAGTCACTAGAAAAGGATGCTCTCCTTTTTCTTATTTCTTAGATATAAATTCTCTATGGCCTAGAAAGTATTACAGCCACATACCTGGGCCCACATTCTGTCTCAATTGCCAGTTCTCAGGCCACAGAGCATGTCCTCTTTCCTCTTTCAACACCAGCCCTGGCCATCTGCAGATAACTTGGCTTTGGCATGGGTTTGGCAGGTTAACATCGGTTTGCTGAATGGACAGAATGAAAACAAAGCTTACCTTTCACTCCTTGCTGGCTAGTCATAGTCAAAGGCAAGGTATGTGTAGAATGGATAACGTGTGTCCCCAACGCCTTGCCTGGCTGCTGGGAATGTTGATAAAGTTTAGGCACACTGGCACCATGGACAGGGATCTGACAAAGCTTTCCAGTGAAATTTGGAGGACACTGACATTTGTCCCTTGAACTGCACTGGCCACCATTCATACACGGGAGATGGCAAATGACTGAAAGGGAAAGGAGAAAACATGGAAAGTTGGTTAGTTTTGCAAAGAATAAGTAACAATCAGCCAACAAAACCCTCCAAACACACAGGCCATTACAACCATTGAATTACCACCAACTTTGGGACCAGCAGTTAGCGTAGTGGCTATGTCGCTGGACTCCCATGTAGCCAACAGTGGTTCGAGTCCCGGACCCGGTGGCTTAAACTCACGCTGGGCGCGTGTGTGTGTGCCCAAGATCCCAAGAGGAGAATGGAGGAGAAGGGATCGCGGCGTGGCCATCCCCCCTGGGGGGTGATTTCTCGCTTTCTGTCTCTCTGTCTCTCTCTGTCTGTCTGGCGAGCACACACGCCCTATAGCAAAAACCTCTCAAAAAAAATAAATAAATAATAATTACCACCAACTTCATAACTAATAGACAAAAAAGGAAACATATGCTAAAAATTTTCTCTATTATTTACTACTTTTTTCTTTTCATAATAGTTATTCAGTTTGCTAATAGCTTATGATTGTTTTCCCCCCAACAATGGAAAGAAGAATTTACAGAAAAAGACTATATATAAAATGGGACTGGCAGGTGGTGTGGTGGTTGAGGGGACTGGACTCCCACATGGCCGACTACAGTTCGAGTCCCAGACCTGTCAGCTTGTTCTCTCTCTTTCTCTCATTCTCATTCTGTCCCTCTCTGATCAAATTAAAATAAAATAAATAAAGTTAAATAACATAATTCTTTACAAAAATAAAAGAAAATTTATTAAAAAGAAAAAAGAATATATTCAAAGTAGCCAACCCAGGATTAGAAAAGGACTAGTGTTTATCACAGTCTCATTTTAAACACCATTTGCAATCTGTAATCACATTGTTTTCCTATTTAATAACTACTTTATTAACTGTGTCCCTAGAATCTAAACTTTTTGGAAACAAGAGATCTGCCCAGCTCAGTTATCTTGACATTCTCAGCACCTTGAAACAATATCTGGTGCACAGTGGCTATGTAATAAGTACTTGCTCAAAGAATAATTGAAGCAACAAATGAAAATAATAAAAGTAATATCTGTTGAAAATTATCTTTACATAAGGCACTAAACTCAGTGTTATGCAGGACAAGAAAGCAGCATAGTTTGAGTCATACTTTGCAGGAATTTGCATCTCATAGGGATAATGAGATGTCAGAAAAACCTAGAAGCAGCAGTGTGATTCTGTGGAATTAACTTATTTAGAATACCATTAGATAAGACGACATAGTGGGTGGAGGAGCTTAAGAGGCGTTTTTAACTCTGGTTAAACTCAGCTTATGTCAACGCCTTCATTTCTACTGAATTTTTCCTGTCAGCCTTTAAACATCATTGGCTTTCTACTAGCCTAAATACTAAAAAGAAATCCCCTCAACTCCATTTTCTTTCAGCTTCTACCCTCTTGAAATTATCTTCTCCATGACCAAACTTTCCAAAAAAAAACACTGTTCACTTCTCAACTGACAACTATCTATCTTGGGCCAGACTATATTTTCACTTTCTCATCCCTCTTCTACACAGAGACTGTAATTATTACAAGTCTCTAGGTTGCTAAATCCAATGGACAATTTCAGTCTTCCCCTGGTTTCCATGACATCTCATCTATTTCACTCCTTCCTCCTTGTGCATTGCCTTTTATGATTTTTACATTTAATTGTGTTAATTATATTATTATTATTATTTTATTTACTATAAGGTACATCCAATCACCAAAGAGAGACGGGAGAAGAGGGACAGTGAGAAAGCAAGCTAAGAGGTCCAGGACTTGAACCACAGTCAGCCATGTGGGAGTCCAGTGCCTCAACCACCACACCACCTGCTGGTCCCGTGCATTCCATCTTAATGTTCTTTGTAGACTTTCTGTTCTTTGTCCTCTAAATGTGGACGTGCCACGAGGTTTTGGTCTTGAAATCTCTACTAACTGCCTTCTTCCTCCCTGATTTCAACCTATCACATGCTGAGATCATTCAAAGTTATAATTTCCTAGTCAAAGTTTCTGCTGAACTTTGAACTTTCTACTATGTATCTCAAAGTAGATATTCCACAGGCATCTCAAAATGTACAAACTAGAGCTCATCATCGTCTCTCCAGTAATTCCATGCACTGAGGGGTCCTTAACAAAACCTAGGTGCCACTCCCTCACTCCCTCTATTCGATGATCCACTCCTGGAAACCCTCCATTCACTGAAAATGTCTACTTTCCTATGACAGGCCCCTGTTCCTTCTGCAACCCCATCATCTATGCATCTTACCTCATTCTCTAAAATGTAGTTACACTGAACTTGATTCAGTTCCTAGTGTACGGTGCCTTTGCATCCCTCTGAATCTTCTGCTACTTGACTCCTACTTAGCTTTTAGACTCCACTTAAGCCTCATTTCTTCTAGAAGCATTCCCAGTTCTCCTTTGTCTAGACTTGGTGCCTCCCCTCTAGGTGTCCTTGGAATCTCAATACCTATCAGGCCACATATCTTGTTACATTACAGTCTTCTCACTACTTTTCTATATGTCTCAGTCAACTAGAGCTCTACAAGGTTGGGGAAATTTATCTTGTTACACGTTAATCCCAGCATGTAGCTCAGGGTCTGGAAGAAATACTAAGGCTTGGAAAAATACTGAATGAAGGACTGAAGAGATTTACGTCTACCACTTTGCCATTCTAGGTAGTATAGATTTAGTCCTGGCCCTTTAAGAATTTATAAGCTAATTTCAGAGATTAAATAATACATGAAGTCTAAAAGTACAGATCAGCAAATAAGTGACAATTGGGAAACATAAACTTTAAATCCTTTGGAACTTCAGAAAGGAGAAAAGTCATTTATAGGAAGTCAACATAGACTTCATAGGTGAGATCATTTGGAATAAGTCTTTGAAATTGGACAAATTCATAAAATATGAAGAGTTGATTCTAGTAAGACAATGTATATAAAGGCAGGGAGGAAGGCATATGTAGAAGATACTCAGTGCATCTGTTATATTGAAATTCAGGATTCTTGAAGGAATCAGGTGATCAATTGGAAAGAAGAGACTTAAGTGAGACAACAGAATTTACTGAAGGCCTGACAACAGGTTTCGATTTTATTCTGTAATCAGTAGGTTATTTTGGAGATTTCAGGCAGAGGACTGAGCAAGACTGAAAGAGTGTTCCAGGAAGATTACGGTGGTGATGGCATGAGGCATTAGCTGGAAGGAAAGAGCACTAAGGTGAAAAGTCAGTTAACTCTTATAATCACTGAAATACATATAATGGAAAGTAGAACAACATAATTAGGATGATGACAAGAGGGGAAAAAAATGAAGTAGCGTAGTGATAGAGGGAAAAATCAGACCTTGGAGACAGGACATGGGTGGGAAAAGAGAGGCCAAAGAGGAGCGGGAAAAGTGGAGGAAGGAGAGAGTTGAAGAATAAGTTACTAAGGTGAAAACCCAGAGACTGCTCAGGGTCTCCGTGAGATCAAGTCCAAACTGCCCACATGGGATAGGATCTGGAAGATACATTCACTAGTACCTGCTATATCTTGTAAGGTCTTGAGTAAGAGGGGGGAAAAACTAAAGCTGACTCAAAGGCTGAGTCAGTGACTTCATATTTTAACTTCCAGTTTAATTCTGCACTGAATTTCTAAGTCACAACTCGGCCACTCTATATGGGCCAATGTAGGATAGGTAATGGTAAAGGGAGCCAGGTCAAGGTTTAAACATACTACAAACAATTTGTAACTGGAATACCAGTACTCATCAAGTTCATGGTTCCAATATGTGTGAATGTCCATTATCATGGTTTAAATAATAGCCATCCTCTAATGACAGGGTTCACACCTCGGGTACTGCAGTTTATTAACTGAGTAACTACATCCAGTACAAACTTTCGCGTCCTATAGCGAAAATCTCTCAAAATAAATAAATAAATAAATAAATTACACAGTACTAATAATACTTTGCTGTGTTTTTTTTTTAACTTCTCTGTATATTTATAACCTACATTAGAAGAGTTTTAATATTCTGCTAAAAATGTGAAAGGTCATGGAACTTACAATTTTTCCTTTTTTTTTTTGAGAGGTTTTTTTTTTTTTTTTTTTTTTGCTGTAGGGCACGTGCGCTCGCCAGACAGAGAGAGACAGAGAGACAGAAAGTGAGAAATCACCCCCCAGGGGGGATGGCCACGCCGCAATCCCTTCTCCTCCATTCTCCTCTTGGGATCTTGGACACGCATGCACACGTGCCCGGCGTGAGTTTTAAGCCACTGGGTCCAGGACGCGAACCGTGGTCGACCACGTGGGAGTCCAGCGACATAGCCATTACACTAACTGTTGGTCCCCAATTTTTCCATTCTTGATGGTTAAGATGCCAAGTGGTGACTACCTATAATCTATAATAGAGTTAACTTCATATATATAAAAAACATCTTTTTTGTAAAGAAATATTAACCAATTGACTTTCGCTAGAGAGTTCCAGTATCAGTAAATGCCTTTGAAATACAACATGATCTTAAGCAGTTTTGTTTAAATCTACTTTTAAACCCCTGAGAGAACTTCCACATAACTGTTTCAAGGACAGTACTAACATAAGTAGATACAGCAATGATCCCTAAACCCCACTAATCCTGAGTCTCCTTGGTCATAAAGGGAATGATTTCTACTTGACTTATTTCAACCAATAAAAGGTCACTTTTTATAACCATTTGTAAATGAGAAATAAAATTCTATTCTCTTGTTCCAACATTTTTAAAAACCTAAATTATGAAACTTTTTGATGCAGCTCAATGGTAAGCCCTTTGTGGCAGGTAATCTTTATATACCTAAATTATCTCTTATATCAAAGAAAACAAATTTAAAATTAACCTACAAACTTTAGGCCCTAACTATAAATAGTTTCTGTTTCAAATGAGCATGTCACTCTTAGAATACTAGCTAGTGATATATTGTCTATGCTGCCAGTGTTCTATAAAACCTTCTGAACATAAAGAACAAAATGGATACGTTATCTTTAAGGCTGACCTGAGAAGCATGTGGGATGGTGGTTTTAAGTCTAGCTACGGCACATATATTTTTTTAAAATATAACGAGAAAGTGTAACACAGAATGCTGGCTGAGGAATTCCATAACCCTGTCAGCTTGACATTTTGCTGGCCATCTCTATAATTCACTACATTGCATCATACGGTCACCTGGGAACTACTGCAAACAGCAAGAGGTATGTGGGCCTTTGGCCTATTATTCCAGAAAGTGTACTTTTGCGACAACCATTCAAAGTATCTCATGGTACTACTATAAAAGGTCAAAATGAGCAAAAGGATCTATGCTGGAAGAACAACAAGTTGGAGGTTTTAAATATGTCAACCATCTCAGCTACATTCCATCATTCACTTTGGTCTATAAAACAACTTGTGGTAGTCAAGAAATCGGGCTGACAGAAGGACATTCTCATTCTAGGCCACAAATTGTAACCTAGTTTAAGTGAACACATTAATAATGACTTGTATCCAAATACAAACAGAATTTTCTAAAAATTTGTACCATAAAATGGTACATGCCACCTTCTTTTTTCCTGTTATCTTAGCTGACTATAAAAATACTTCAGCTGCTTCTTTCCATAAGACGCTCTAAGAATGTTCTCGACCTTCCTGTAGCAATATCCTGGCTGTTCCACCCACCCCCTGGCTTTCTGTGCCAGCAGACAGACCATTTCAAGTTATTGTGGCTAAGGCAGAACAGGAAAAACAAACCTTCATCCGAAAGAAAACCTACATCTGTCATTTCATAGAACAGACACACACATGATTTTGATTTGAATAGCTACTTAAACTTTCCTACTTCGATGTGACTAGAAGAATAATATTCTCTTACAGACCTTCAGCATTTTTGCTGGTATCTTTTGCTGGCTGAGGGGGGAAAAGCAGCAATATTTTTAGAAAATAAAAGTTATTCCTTTATTTCTTCCACCCATTCAGCTATGAAGTAGGTGAATGCTGTAGCTGTTTAAAAGCTTTCATAATAAATATGAAGTCTTCAAAAAGTTTGTGGCTGTAGACACTGTGAAGGCATGGATTTCAAAATATTTCTGCACTGATAAACTCATACTTCAATTCCAATTTTCCGTAAGCTTTTTGAAGTCCCCTCTTTTCTAATAATTAAATGCTACAGCAAACCATTACTTGGTTTAAGACCATATGTCACTCAAAGAAAACAAATGACATGCTTATCTTTTAATTCAGTATGTATCACCAGGAAAAAAAAAATAGCGAAGCTTAAAGCCAAATTGATGGTTACTTTCTTCTAAAGCTAGAACAGAGGAACTGAGAAGGCCTCGTCCTACAGATGGGCTGAGGAAGGAAGTAGGCAGATGGGTTTTCTCCTGATTGGGATGTTGAAGTTTATAACTGTCATGCTCTAAAACTGCCAAATGTCAATTCGGTCATCTGCCTACTAGCTTATACTGACTCAGAGACTCAATCAAGAAAACAGAGAAGATAGAGTAGCCCAGAACAATCTGTCCAAGGAGGTGACATTTAAGCTAAATCTCAAAGAAGAATCCAGTGATGTGAAAAGCTGGCTGAAGGATGTTTGCAGAAGATCAAAAATTGCTAGGTAAGATCTTGAAGTGAGATGGTTTAGATCCAGAAAATTAAAGGAGGCTTATGTGGCTGGTGGGTAGGAGGCAACCAGAAAGGAAGACAGTTTGGGTTTACAGAGACAGACAAGCACCTGATACCTACTACTATCCACAAGGACATAAGGAACCTTACAAAAGTAACTACAATAAAACAGAAAAAATATAAGTAAGTTAAAACTTAGGACCAGAGCAAATCCTAGTCATGGAAGACAGTGAAAACCAGGGAATCAAAGAACAAGGACGCAAACAGTAGGGCCCTCTACTGTATACACATTTAATGTGCACTGTAAATCTGGACCTTATATTCTTAAATAACTACTCAGATTCAAGTTATGCTTCTGATAGCTTTAATTTAAAACTTATTACATATATCACCGTTTTGAAATTAAAAGTCTCTTTTTAAAAAATAACAGAAAGACGAGTATTCTCCATATGATATGCAAAAGGGCAAGATTCCATCGAGATTTGGGGGCAAAGGAAAAATGCTTCAATAAGAGAGTTAAAAATGTACCCACATACTCCCCTTGCCTACCTGTGAGTACCCTTTTGTTTCTGTTTGCTAAAGATACGTGTATATACTAGGCATCAGATACCAACATTATAGTTTCATTCTTTGTAATAAAATGGTTCTTCAATTTATATTTTATAAAGACTAAAGGACTTTCCAAACATTGCTACTACCAAGTACGTTTTAAAATTCTATTGCTAGATAGGGGGCTGACCCCATGGCCTAGGGATTAAAGGAACCAGATCTCGTATAACTGACCAAAGTTAAAATTCCAACCCCAGTAGTTTGAAAACATGCACATGTGTGTGTGTGTGAGAGAGAGAGAGAGAGAGAAAGAGAGAGAGGCCCAAATCCCAACAGGATGGAGATACAGAAGCAAAGGGACAGTAGTGTGACCATGCCCCATTGAGGGGGAAATATTGGGGGCTTTCTCCCTCCTCACCCCCATCTTTCTCAGGCAAGTATACACACACTCTGGCAATTTAAAAACAAATGAACAATGAATAAATACATAAAATTCTAGGTATAAAGTGACTTTTTTAAAAATAAAGGCATACTGGAGAATGTAGGAAGCCTCTAAAGCCAGCAAAAATGTTGGCAATGGGGGTGGGGGGTGGTGGGCAGTCATTAACAAGAACTTCCTTCACAACGTCCACCTCAGAACTTCAAGACTATTAGCTTCACAAACCACCAACCAAAAGATGCTAACCAAGTAAAGCATCTCTTTCTTTTTACCCACTTTGAAAATTAGTAAGATTACTCTCATTTGTACACTGGGTTACCATTAAAATGCAGATTTTATCCAATAAGTACAAAATATCAACCTTACTGCAAACAAAAATCCCAAGAATACCACTAATTTTTTAACGCTGGTAAGCATTAGTGAATGCTACGATTCCATGTTCTGTTTATAATCCAGGAGATACGAAGCCTATCATGTACACCAGAGCTTCCAATGTGGGCCAGGGCCATTCATCTTCTTAACTTTGTTTATGACTTTCTGTTCATTTATCATCAACATCATCATAGGTGTGGGCTATAAATTTGATTTAGTTTTACACTTTGCATAACCTAAAAGCTTCATATATCAAGCATATCACAGAATTCCACTTCACACTGCTCATCATGGACACTCTCATTGCTGTTAACTCCTAGTAATCCCCAAATCTCAAGGTTCTTTTACCCTCAGGGAAAAAAATGAAGCAGTATGTACAGGCCGCAAAATATAGTTAAACACATGAATCCAAATACCTTCCGTTGGGGGCCTCCTCTGGTAAGCAATCTTTGAAAACTGGGACAAAATACCAGGCTTACTTTGTTGACAACAGTTTCCATGTCAGCAAAATGAGGTGGCCGGGTGATACGATTCAATCTTTTCCATTCTTCTAATTCTGGTTCTCAAAACGCCAACCAGGTTAAAAACAATGAAATGCAGATCTCCTCATCTAATCTAAATGCAATTGACAAGATTTAAATTTTGAAATAGAGGCAAATGTATATCCAGCCCCCTGTAACATGGGTAGAAGGGACTGGAGTTAATCTGTGATATGTTTTATTTTTATTTTTATTGTTTTTAGTTAATCAAACTGAATCAAATATAAGTTTCATACTTCCTGTTAAAATAGTTCATAAAATACTCGCGGATTTACAAAAAATTAACTTGGGGGATTGATATGAATATATCAAAGTGGGAATATATTCATATGATAAAATAATGCTACATACTAATGGCCAGTGAAACAAGCTTCATAGAAAGGATGATATGCCTCATCTATGGAGCCCACATCTTTCACATAGTACCATCGTAGCTACTTCAAGAGACAAGTGGCCATCCCAAGCAATGTAGCTTGACATGTCCTTTAAATATCACTGCAAAATGCTTTCTCAAAACCCACTTAAGCCTAGGCTATGTACAATATTTTAAATTAGCTTTAAAACCTTTTGAGAATTTGTTTCACCACAATTTGCAAACTCCGTACACTGTGATATCTATACAGACTAAGTTCATACTCCCACTAAGTTCACTACTATCTGCTTATTTATTTCTGAGCCTCAGGAAAGGACTTAAGATGGACCTAAATTTAGAATTTTTAAATATTTGCAAAGTCAAACCCCCACCACACATACCTAGCTTAAGAGCACAAAACTGCAATAAAATCTGACATCATAGCCTGTTCAAATTCTTTAAGACTTTAAAGTCTAGTCCAAATATGGCCTCCAACAAGGAAACTTTCTCTCAAAGAAGAAAAAAAGATGCTGAATAATAAAAAGAAGAAATACTGGAGACATTTGAAAATTTGGGGGAGGGGAGGGCATCTAACTTAAGTTCTGTATCATTTACCAATTGCCCTGTATTCTAAATTTTTTTTTCTTTCTCCTAGTGTATTTTGAATATGTAGAAAGCATGCCATGATGTTTTAATCTCTGTATCCCCCAATTTTCATAGCACAGCATTTTACAGTTAAAATTATTGTCATTAATTCAATTCCCTAAAGATTCAAAATGGAAAAAACACAGCATGACTTTATACCACTTTTAATCCTTTTGTTTTGACATAATAGAACTCTAGAAGACACCAGAGTAGTAGTTTTCAAGCCATATCCATGGAGGGCTAAGGTTTCCACAGAGGTGCTGAAATTAGACCTACTAAACGGTCTCATTTAAGTGCTTTATTAATAGGTGGAAAAATTGAGCATAAGTAAGCTATCATGGCCATGCAGTGGCAGAAATGGGGACAAGAAACTAAGTTTCCTAAACCCTATGTCAGGGCTCTTTGTCATACATTTTGTATGATAGAGGGGACTCTTGGCATCCTTGAAATTTTCTCACCACATAGTCTGTGCTAACTCCTTTCTTCTTTTTTCTTTCTTAAACACATACATTTTTCTGAACTGATAATAGGGAATGGTAATGGAGTCTCACAGGAGATCAAGAGTATGGTTAGTTGCAGACTAGGTACACTTAGGATCTTTTCCTGAAATCTAAAAGCATGAGTTGGTCAACTTCCAAACTTTTTGTTCATTAACAGGACAAGAGAGTTTTCCAGGGCACAGACATCGGAGGCAAAGTAGAAGCAGAGCCAAGGATAATGAAACAACAAAGGAAATGAACAGCATTTATTGGAGCATGAAGACAGAGAATATATCCACCACTGAAGAAAATGCTATTGCATCGTCCTCGTCTGTCACCTGCCCTGATGAATTTCAGGGAAGTAAGAAGTGAAGGCTAAAAGCTCAAAAGGTGATGTGTGCTCACTGAAAGAATCCAAGTATTCACTGTCTGTCTACCATGGGCCTGACACTTAACAAACATCAGTTAATAAAACAGTCCAAACTCCCTGCCCTCCTGACACCTTCTTCTCTTCGTAGTCCTTGTAAGCCTCTGGGCACAAGCAACACTGCTTTGGAGCCCAGGAGTGAAAGAGGACAAGGTAGAAGAAACAGTTATTCTCTCAGATCTGCAGCTGAAGCACCTCTCACATTTTTCCAGGGAGCGCGAGGGGATATCAGGAGGGCACAGGCCCAGGAGTCTGGACAGAGCACCTTCCATAAGGCTTTCCCTGCGATGGACCATACAGGGTCTGGTAGGAAGATATGAGCTATGTGTGAACATAGCTCACCAGTATGGGGCGGGGTTGAGGGGCACCGTTTTGGGATCCTCAGAAACACTGACAGGGGATGTAGAGGGGATGAAGGTAAGTAAGCAAGGGTTTGGGGATAGCATAATTTGGTTCAATCATTTTCATCATATATCTATACTCACAAACTAATAAAGCCCAGAGGAATGCTCAGTTTAATCACTGTAGTTTTCATACCGTCATGTGTTAAGTATTGCTACAGAGCCTTAATCACTGATATTTTTACTAGCTATATGCAAAGAGTCTTGAAAAAGCTGGTGAAAAATGGAATTAATACATAACTTTTCTGTGGTGCAAAAAAAAATCTCTGAAATCTATACATAGTTTTCTCCTAACACAGATTCCATGAACTTTCTGAAGACCCCACGCATGCACATGTACAATATTCTGCTGAGTTGACAGATGGTAAATTGCATAGCCACCCCCCTAATGTTTTAGACTGTCTGCATTTCTTTTTAACCAGTACAGATAAGGCTGCAAGGAAACATCTTCAAGCACACAGCTGTTTATCTCTTAGTAATTATCTTCTCACATATTCAGGTAATATTTATGGATTGCTTGCACTTAGCCACATGGTAGGAAATACAGGAAGCAAGAAAAATACACGTGCAACTGTCTCTTCATGGGGAAGGCACAGAGCACAGACATTTAGAGCGAGAGCCTAGGTGAGTCCCAGTTTCATTATTTAGTAGCAGTGGGAGCTTGGACACATTATTTAGCATTTTTCTGCCCCATGTCCTCACTAATAATAATGATTGTATCCAGCTCATACGGTTGTTGTATGGCTTAAATGAGTTCATATATTCAAAGCACTAGAGCCAGGCCTACAATGAGCACTTGGCTATGTGAGGCTTCATCGTCAACTTTATGATTATTGGGGCAGGCTACAATGGGAACGAATGAAAGGCAAAGCCAAACCAGCATATTGGCAATGAAGGAAGGTGTATATCCTTACAGCTAGTCAGGAGGGCAACATACAGCACACTAGTTCATTGACTCAGTTTCCAGAATCGGGTGTAGGGCTATGGACCTGCAGAATATATTGATACATGAGTTTTCCAAAGAGTTGTCAAATGTTAGCATTAAGATAGCCCTATAAAATTCATATCACTCTTGTCACAATTATGTTTTATTTTTAGATACCTCTACTCACTATTTTCAAAATAATTTGAGTGACAAATGTTTTAGCTACAATCTGATTTTTTAGCATAATCCTTATTTTGCATGTCTTTACTAAAAATTTTGAACACCTTGCCACATACTTGTTGACCCACATTACTTATGTTTTAACTTTTTTAACTGTCAGAGGGTACATGTACTCACCACAGAGAGGAAAGAGAGAGACGAAGCACCCTCCAATGGGGTGTGGTTATACCACAATCTCTTTTCCTCCATTTCTTTATCCCATCAGGATTTGGGACATGTAAGCACATGTGCCGGATATGTTTTCAAGCTGCCAGGTCTGAGACTTGAACTCCAGTCAGTGATGTGCAAGCAGGTTCTGGTCCCCCTACATAGGACTCAACCACTACACTACAGGGGCAACTTGAGTTTTTTTTTTTTTTTTTTTTTTTTTTAAGAGATTTTTGCTATAGGGTATGTACACTCATCAGAGAAACAGAGAGAGGTAAAAAGTGAGAAATCACCCCCTAGAGAGATGGCCACGCCACAATCCCTTCTCCTTCATTCTCCTCTCAGGATTTTGGGCATGCACACACATGTGTCTGGCATGAGCCTCAAGCTTCTGGGTCCAGGACTCAAGCCACAGTCCACTACATGGGAGTCCAGCTAGGTAACCATTACAGCATCTGCTGGTTCCTGGCCAACCTGAGATTTAAAAATTTTATTTGTACTACTGAGGAGAATATCTTTGTCAGTCTATTCCCTGATCTTTTTATTTTGTCTTAGATACACAAATGATGCTTATTATTGTTATATAATTATCTTTATAAGTTCTTTTCTCTATAACATGCTCTAGTGCTTGAATTGTTATAAAGCCGTTATCCCTCCAAGTATCTGATAAGTAACCTATCTCATGCTAAGAGTGTCACATTCTTTCCTTCTCTTTATTGCTTAATTATTTAACTCACTCCATCTGGAGCTTTTTACCCCATATATAAATACGGATTATAGCCAATTTTGTTTCAAATTGTTATCTATTATATCTTAATATTAGTTATTAAACAGAACTTCCTTTCTAGTTATTTTAAACAGAAGGCTTCAAAGCAGGGAGGGAGATACAATGTGGTGGAAAAGAATACAATGTGCAGTTTAAGGTGGAGTTAGGAATGGGAGAACAGAGGAAAAATGTGGGATTCGAAAAAAGAGCACAGAAACCTGCTAGGACCAACACAAAAGCAGAGAAACATTCCCTCTGGGACATGAAAGGAGAAACACACTGGGTAATAAAATGAAATGGGGTCTGTAAAAATCAGTCAGATGCCAAAGGAATAAATCTGGGTAGACAATGTTTGGGAACCACTACTATAAACAAAAATCTCCTTGGCCCGTCGACCGCTCCTTTTTCTTTCCACCCTCCATGGACCATTAGTTTTCCACGGCTCCCACCTCGCTGGGCTGCCACAGCCAAAGCAGATTTCTGTAACAGTCTTTCACTTCTAAAGGTCCCTTTCACTCCTCTCTTCAGGGTAGAAAGCTGTCACCGCCTAGCACAAAGATAAGACTGGGATGCAGAGCAAGGTGTCAAAACCACCACCATTAGAACAGATTCATCACAAAAGACAGACATTTGGGGAGCCGTCTCAGACAGGAAAACGGATTCCTGATGCCTTTCTCACATGCTGCTGGTGGCCTTAAAACCTCCATGGAGGCCAGCCACGAGGACACAGCAATACGAGTCTGTGATGCTGAAATAATACAGAAGGTGCTGAGTTCGTGCCCTGAGGTCTCCCTGCACATGCAGGCCTACGCACACAAGCTGGTGATCCTGGCTGACCGAGGCTGGTGGCGGGTCTCAGTGTGAAGATCCTGTGGGGGCACCCCTTCAACTGCCCCTGCCTGTCCCTCTTTTATGGAATGAATGAATGAATGAATGAAAACAAACTTAAAAAAAAAATCTCCATGTAACACCAAAATGCTAAGGGCAAACTGGCTTTAGAGGGTTCTTTATACTGGTGGTATGTTATTCTAAATAACCGAAGGGTTTCAGAGCTTTACACCAAAGTCATAGAGTACAGACAACGGTCTGTACAGAGATTGCCTAAACTGCACAGAATCAAAATGAACTGAAAACCTACTGAGAACTGTCTTCACGGTTTAGATAGTGGTTTCTACTTCCGTTAATAAAAAATAAATAAATAAAACGACTGCTTTTCTACTCTACCTTGAGGTTTAGTTGAAAAAACTGAGGTTAGAAGTAAATGAATGACTCTTCCTAAACATTTATTATTATTATTATTATTATTATTATTGTCAGAGTGTGCAAGAAAGAGAGAAATTGGGGAAAAGAAGCATCTTTGACAAGATTCTGCCACACCAATGTCCCCTTTTCCCAGCCCTCAGATTCCTCAGGCTCCTGCAGGCCCACTCTGGGATCCAAACCCACGGTCAGTCATGTCACCTCCAGCAGGGCAGTCCAGCACTCTACATTCTGCACCACCCAGACTGGGCCACACAAATACCAAACATTAAAAATTTATAAGCCTACATCACAAGTTTCATTTTCACAAGCAACTAGATGTTTAAAACTTAAATCTAGATTACTTATCTTACCCAGCACCCATTTTTTGTTCTTTTAATGATGCTCAGAGAGTGATGAGAAGATCTAAGATGCTCTGGAAGGTAATAAATAAATATTATAAACCTAAAGAGCAGCAAAGAAGCTCTCCAAAAGATTCTAGCTGTGTAATTCTTTCCAAGATACAGATTTATGTGAGCTAAAAGACAAACAAATGAGTTTCCTGTTTAACTACTTCGTAAATTTTTTTCTGTGTGGCATGGAAGAAATCTAAGCCAAATCAGGAGGAAGAGTTCTTTTCTTGTTTTAAAGATCGGCTGTCACCACATGGTGATCTCCAGCCATAGCCTCCCAGCTGAGACAAGAGGCACACACCACGCCAGCTCTTTTTCAGACAGGATCTTGCTATGTTGCCCAGGCCAGCCTCAAGCTCAAGATCCACCTGCCTCAGCCTTCCTGAGTAGCTGAGAGTACAAGCCACACCGCTACTGCCAGCCTTTATTTTGGACCTGAAATCGAACTCGGGTCTCCCATGTGGTCCTTGCCTGTAAAACACAGTACCCTAGCAGTGCACTGGGCCCACAGGCTCTAGCTGATCCCATCTGACTACCTATCCAGCCTCATCTCCTGCTGCTGCTGTCATTTCTCGTCAGTTCCAGTTGTGCCCAACACTGGGTCTCTCTGACCACTTCATGCTGCCTCTCACGCATGTGGCTCCAGAGAGGCTTCCTCCTCTTCCTCCCAGCTCACCCAGCCTCAACCCCAGCCCTCGCATAAGCATTACCTCCTCATGAAAGCCTTTCCTGAGCTATGCTGGACAGAGTTAGCCACTCCCACGCCCTGCCAGAGAGAACAGGAGAAGTGAACACACCTGTGCAGCACGGGGAGACGTGAACTATACTCACTAGGTTCATGCCTGAGTCCTCCAAAAGGCCTGGAGCTCCAGGTGGAAAGAAACCTTGTCGTGGGAACCTAGCCTGTTTCAGACATCCATTCCTACAGCTTAAAATGCTTGACACATGACAGATTCCTAATGATGTTTTCTGAATGAATTAGCAAATAAATAAGCTTCTTACAAAATATTGTAATTGAGAAGCCATTTGAATGCCAAATTCCAGTGCTTGTTTTTTTGTCTAGTTTGCTTTAGGGTACATGCACTCCCTGGAGAGAGAGAGAGAGAGAGAGAGAGAGAGAGAGAGGGAAGGAGGGAGGGAGGGAGGGGGAGGAAGGAGAAAGAGAGAGAAAAGAGAAAGTGAAAAATAGTTTTTGTTTTATTTTTTAATTTTTTTGCTAGCGGGTACATGTGCTCACTGGAAAGAGAAAGAGGGAAGTGATAAAGCATCTCCCATAGGGTATACTTATATCATAATTCCTTCTCCTCCACTCTCCCGCCTTTCAGAATTTTGGGGCATGTATGCATGCATGTACACCCGGCATGCTTTTCAAGCCACTGAGTCCAGGACTGAAATCATGCACAGTCAGGCATGTGGGATCCAGCTGCCTTAACCATCATGCCACAGGCTGGCCCACCAAGTTTCAGAACTTCGTAATTAACTTGCCAATGTCTTAATGTTGTCTTGCCCAACAGCAGTCACTATTATATTAGCATTTTGCTTTTACTGAGTCTTTTTAAATTATTTATCTCAGTTTTCTCTTTTTTGCACTCTTTTTTTTTTTTTTTTTTTGTAATTTTACATAACAAATAATGCAATCTCAGGTCAGGAACAAAAAAATTGACTCTTGGCTGGAACACAGCTCAGATCTGGGAGGTATAATGTATGGGTTGAACCCAGAAGTAGCTACCAGCCAGTAGTAATCAGCACACTGAGGGCATTAATCAGTGACTTTTAAAATGGCGGTCCATTGGTTGATTTGAAAGTCAGTTATGTGGACATAATTTTAGAGATTCTACTGAACACTGCTTAAAACACACAGCGGAATTTTCCCGAGTCAAATGCTAAAGCTACTCGAAGCCACGTGATTCATTACTGACTGATGAGATGAGCCAAAATGTCTCCTTCCATTTACTTAAATGACTTGATATGTCAAGTTCAGGTTATTAAAATATGCCTATTCATTCCTCAGGGCTCCATATATACTTCCTGAATCTGGAACATTCCATTAAATGAAGACAATATGTATCAAAACTGACTTCCTGAAGATAATCCCTTCTAATCCTCGGTATTGGCCCTTAAGTATGTTTCTAATTAACTCTCTTGAGATGTAGCTCAGACTTTGAGTAAGTTGACTTTTGAAACATCCTCATGTATATTCTAACACTCAGTTACCACAATAAAACAATCAGTAGTCTAGATTCTGTACAGGATAAGGATGAGAGGCATGGAAGAAAAGTAAATTAAAACTACCATCATTAATCAGGACTAGAAAAATTTCCAAATCCTTTTGGCAATTCTCCTAAATAAACCAAATATCATCAGAGAAACTACTTGGGTATACAAAAAAGAATTTCAGAAACTTTCCCTCAATATTCCTTTCTCGGTCTCCTTTCCTTTTATGGCTAGACTCTGAGGTTACAGCAACTACATAAGGATGTTTTAACTGAGAATTAAAATGTACAATACAATGACTTTTTTGTTGACATAAAAAATTTTCACAAACAACAATTATTTCTCTATTTCTTACAAATGAAAATATTCATTTCAGTGAAAAGTTATATACCACACAGCAAATCTGATCCAAACAATTAGGGGGAAAAAAAAGAAAAAGAAAAAGAAAAAATGTTTACTCATTGAGGGATATTCACTTACTTTTAGAGTTGGGCTGTGTGGAAGAGTTCATCTCCAGAACTGAACTAACAATTTGAAAAAGCTAATAATGGGGACCAGCAGATGATGTAATGGTTATGTCACTGGACTCCCACATAGTCTGACAGCAGTTTGAGTCCTGGACCCAGCAGCTTAAAACTCATGCCAGGCGCATGTGCGTGCATGCCTAAAATCCCGAGAGGAGAATGAAGGAGAAGAGATTGTGGCATGGCCATCCCTTCTAGGGGATGATTTTTCACTTTCTGTCTCTCTTCTCTGTCTCTCCAGTGAGTGCATAAGACCTAATGCAAACATCTCTCTCTCTCAAAAAAAAAAAAAAAAAAGAAAAAAGAAAAAGAAAAATGAAAGAAAAAACTACTATCAAACTTGAAACCTAGCAGCTCTCCAATATGCATTTTCACAAGCCAGTTAAATCAAAGAAGTTTTATTAGTTATTTTCTTCCTTTCTTCCCCCCCTCCGTCCCTGCACCAGGGCACGTGTACTACTCATTGGAGATGAGACAGAGAGAAACAGTAAGAGGGAAAGTAAAAAAAATCACCCCCCAGGGGGAATGGCCATGCAATCCCTTCTCCTCCACACTCTTCCTGAGATTTGGGGCACTCATGCACACGCACCTAGTATGAGTTTCAAGCTGCCATGTCCAGGAATTGAACTGCAGGTGGCCATGAATCTAGCACCTCAACCACTAAGCCACCTGCTGGACCTTTATCTAGTTCATTTCTAAAATTCTGTATTTTTCTCTTCATGGAACTGACGTATTTAAGCAGTTACAACATGATTCACACTCGAGTCCATTGCTTTCATCAAGAAAGAGACCTAACTGCTAAAATAATAACAGCAATCATAAAAATAAGTAAATCCTGAATGTAATAAAATCATCTTTCCTACAGAGATTTTTGACTATACAAGTTTGAAATCCAGTGAGTCAGTAGATGCCTTTACTGGAAGCTCAGTTCTAGTCACAGGTCTACATCACACGGCTAAAAGACTTGAATAATTTACTTGACTTCCCTGGAATTTAGTTTTCTTTTTTTTTTTAGTTAAATAAAATTTTCCCCAGCATAATACACTGTATATTAATCCAGTCTAAAGTAAAGTAGCAGGTTACAAAATCAACATACAACAGTTTAGAGTATTTCTACACACCAATAATATCAGACTGAGGTGGAATTGGAAAAAAGGAATCCCATTTACAATAACCACACACACACAAAATTAGATACTTAGGAAGA
Source organism: Tupaia tana (assembly GCA_026018925.1). Classification (NCBI taxonomy): domain Eukaryota; kingdom Metazoa; phylum Chordata; class Mammalia; order Scandentia; family Tupaiidae; genus Tupaia; species Tupaia tana. Next base: position 200,600,693 of record JAKSZU010000003.1, read on the forward strand.
ACCAAAGACATCAAAGACCTCTATAAGGAAAACTATGAAAAACTTTTAAAAGGAATTGAAAATGACACAAAAAAGTGAAAACACATCCCATGCTCCTGGATTGGAAGAATTAATATATCAAAATGTCAATTCTGGGGCCAGCAGATGGCGTAGCACTTGCATCTCTGGACTACCACATGACCAATCACAGTTCGAGTAAAAAGACCTGGTGGCTTGAAATTCACACTGGGTGCATGTATGTGTATGCCCAAGATTTCAGAAAGAGTAGGGCTTGTGGTGTGGCCATCCCCTCTGGCAGGTGATTTCTCACTTTCCCTCTCACTGTTTTTATCTTTCTTTCTCCCCAGAGAACATATACACCCTAAGGCAAAAAACCTCTACCCCCCCTCCAAAAATCAATTCTACCCAAAATAATCTACAAATTTAATGCAATCCTGATCAAATTACTAGAGATAGTCTTCTCAGAATTAGAAAAATAAAATCATAAAATTTGTCTGGAATCATTAAAGGCCCCGTACCGCCAAAGCAATACTACACAGAAAGAATGGCATAGGAGGCATCTCACTCCTTGACCCCAAAATATATTAGGTTGTTGGGAAAGTCATGATGTATCTTTCTGTGTTTTTCTATGCAAAAATGAGTCATGACTTTCCCGACACTCCAATAGTACCAAGCTATGATCATCAAAATGACACGGTACTGGCACAAAAACAGGAACTGAGTTTTCTAATGTGTAAAACGATAGACTTAACTAACACACAATTTTGTTCTCAGTGCCAAGTTTTTATGGTCCTATAATTTATTAAATTTTAAAAACACTCATTACCCACAACGGTTAGAGCCTAGATTTTTGTATCTCAATAGACATCAATTGTGACCAAGTTCTACTTCTCTCCCTTCAATGTCTAGCCTGTTTCTTCCTCTCCAGTCTGCAATGACTTTGTCCAAGTGCAGGTTATATTTTTCACAGATTATAACAAAGACTCCTTAACAGACTTCCTATCTCTTTTCTTACCTCCCTCCCATAGGTTCTCTCCATAACATATCCAGGCTGGACTTGCTAACATATATATTCAATTAATCAATTTCCCTACATGATTTTTCTAGGACTCTCCATCACCTAAGAGAAAAAAAAATCCTGTTTTCTTAAAAGCATTGAGTTAAGAATAGCATATGCCTCATGGAGTTTGTGGTGAGAGTTTAAAGCTTGGTCAAGTAATAGCACATTAAACGTCAGTGCTGCCATTTGCGCACTAACTACTCCCACAATTCTACAACTATCCCCCAAGCAGTCTTATCCCACCGAGTCCTGTTTTAGGCATTTTAGACCATGAAACTGAACCACTTGTGATTCTTAGAACATACCACACTCTGTCTTGAATCTATGCCAATGCACATGCCACCCTTCAGCCTAGATCCTGGAAGACCTTCTCTTCCACTCTTCTTCAGTTTTTGAACCAACCCCTATTCCATGCCCTTCCCTTAGTGAGGCCTCTGACTTCTCCCAAAAGGCTTCAGTGTACCTGCTTCTCTACACTCATTTGCACAAAATGCATTACATGAAAACGGTCTATACGTAAGCTTCAGGGATACGTATCTTCTCATGAACACCCAGACGACTGTTGGGAATACCCTATGGAGGTGCCAAATCAATGACAATGGTTTAAATGAGCCTCAGTAGAGCCGACTTTCCAGCCTTCTGACAGAGGCCAGAAAACCCAAAGATAAACTCTTTCTGGATTTATCCAAGGACCTGTTAAGAGTATTTTCCCCTGGACCAGCAGGTAGCATCATGGTTAAAGCACTGGATTCCCCCATGGCCAACCATGATTTGAGCCCCAGACCTGGCAGCTTAAGAATCACACTGAGCATGCATGTGTGTATGCCCAAAATCCTGAGAAGAGAATGGAGAAGGGATTGCAATGTGACCATCTCCCCTGGGGGGGGGGGGGGGATTTCTCACTTTCTCTCTCTCTGTTCCTCTTCAGTGAGTACACAGGCCCTATGGCAAAAACCTTAAAAATATATATTTTTTCCCAGTACATCTTTTTATGTTCCTTTTTATACCAAATGACACCAAAATAAGTAGAGTAATAATGCTTTAAGTGAACTGATCATTTTCTATTAGCATTACTCAGTATTTTTTTTAAGTTGTTTTTGCTATCAGGGCTGTGTTCTAGCCAGAGAGAGAGAGAAAGCATGAAAGGGAAAGTGAAATATCAGCCCACAGGGGGAATAATCATGTCCAAATCTATTCCTTTCTATTCCCCTCTTGGGATTTTGGGCATGCACACACATGCACCTGTCATGTTTTTCAAGTTACCAGATCCAGGACTCAAACCAAGGGGCTGGCCATGTGGGATCCAGGACCTTAACCACCACACCACCTGCTGAATCTACACACTATTCTGGGCTTCTATCAATGTTTTTTCCACAAGATAGAAGCAATCCTCAGAAGATTTAATAGTTCAGCTACCTTAGTCAGAAGTCTCAAATTGTCTTAGCACATTTAATATTAGAGTACTTTAGAACCATATTTTCCATTTCTTCTATCATTTTTTTAGCATGTTGGAATATTTCAAGTGTCAAGTGTTAGTTGAACGTCTCTTAATTCTTCCTGTTTTTTAGCTCTAAAAGGAATACTCTCATTCACTACCAAAATTCCTTGCCTTTGCTTCTAATATACATTTATACCACTTCTGTTGGCCCTGGGTCTAATAACAGTATTCCTGTCTATATTAGGTCTCTTGTGAACCCTTCCCACAAAATTGAACTGAACTGATTGCTCAATTAAATTGTTCATTCCCCCCAAAAAAAAATTATAAAATTTTTTTCATTAATCTCCTTCTTGATTATGAATCTTCCACTATAACTGAAAGAGAACAGCTCTACATGTGGATAAACTTACAGTTTACTTATAATCTTTATGAATGATTTATGATCAGATTTTCCAGCTGCTAGCAAACTTATCAACAGACAAGCAGATTAAAGACAAAGAATTTTGTATGTCAAGTATATGTACATTCAATATGGTATAGATTACGAAGGCGTGAGCATGATTTGAGGATCAGAACAAAATTTCTGCTTTCACTGTTAGCATAAAGATGGTCAGAGTTTTTATGAATAAAATGGAAAATTCTGGCTTTCAAGTCAGCCCAATGCTGGAACCAGCAGATGGCATAATGCTTATATCACTGGACTCCCATGTGACCTACCACAGTTCAAGTCTTGGATCCAGAGACTTACAGTTCATGCCAGGTCTGTGTGTGTGCATGCCCAAAATCCTGAGAGGAGAATGGAGGAGAAGGGATTGTGGTACGGATATCCCCCCAGGGAGGTGATTTCTTACTTTCTGTCTCTCTGTATCTCTGGTAAGCACATGCACCCAGCAAAAATCTCTCTCAAAAAAAAAAAAAAAAAAAAAAAAAAGTAATTTTGATTTTTTTGAGAGAGATTTTGCTATAGAGCAAGTACACTCACCTGGGAAACAGAAAGGCAGAAAGCGAGAAATCACCCCCCAAGGGGGACGGCATGCATACATATGAGCAAATGCAAATCTCTCAGTTAAACATACAGAATGGATCCTTTATTTTGGTAACTTATATTCAAGACTTCAGCCACAAAAGGTAGTTAGGACAATACTATTATCTCCCGCCAAATTTGCTTTCCTGAGCCAGATGAAAAACAGAAATTCTTTATCCATGGATGTCATTCTATTCTCAGTGATAACTCAATCAAGTAAGTTCCTTGACAGTTGTTTCTCAGGCTCAGGTAAAGCTACCAAGGAAAGCTAGCATCCATGGGCACTTCCAACAAGTCACTTCATTCCTATCCAAAAGAAGCAATTCAAAAGCCATGGGAATAAGTAAAGAATTGGAGGAAAACTGTTCAGAAGTACAGAAGTATTATTTAGAGACTAACCAAATGATTCATAATTTATAAGGTCAAGCTATAAAAGTTGTCATCTGAATGTTTAGTCTAAAATGAAGATCAACAAAAACCTGTTGAAAGATTCCCACTTCCTTTTTTTTAAGCTGGTCTGTTTAGATGGGGTGGGAGGAACAGGGTAGAGACAGAGGTACAAACCACCACCGCAGGGTCTCATACTGCAACCCTCCCCCTAGCTTTTCCCAGTCAGTGAGGACTATAGGCAATGCACTCACACAAGGGCATGCAAAGGTCATCCTGGGGTCTGAACCCCTGTCTTCCATATGACTTCCACCACTGCAGAGCACTGCACAACCACTGTGTCAATGCAGGTAGGCAAAAGGTTCCCACTCTCTTTCTTCATTAGTAAAGTAAAACATATTAACCCCATGGCTAATACATTTAGTACATAAAATGATGGAATTGATAACACACCAACCTTAAAAAGCTTTCTTCCAACGCTAACATTAGCCACTCACACATATGAAAATATTCCTGTTTGTTTGCAGAAGGCAAGAACAACAAATTTTCAATGAGACGGACCTCTATGTGAATAAAAGACACTAATAATTTTTACAGGGTACTAAATTCATTATCTTATTTACTCCTTATAGCAACTCTGTGAATGGCATCACTTTATAGCAAGTTATGAAGAAAACAGATTCTGAGACACTTGCTAGCCTTCACAAAGCAGACCAATAATAAATGGCAGTCAATATTCAAAGCACACCATTAATAAGTGGCAGTCAATATTCAAAGTCTACCGTGTTGTTTCCAAAATGTGCCCATTGTTCCAACAACTCCTGGATAGACAGGAGGGAACAGAAAGGCCAACTCCTCATTGAGATGACTAGTGGCTACTAGAAATACCCAAGTGAGCAGTAGCTCCACGGTAGGGGCTATACTCTTTTTTCCTAGAACAAAAATGACTCATCTGTCACAGTTCTTACTGGGCCTAGATGTAGACTAAATCCTTCTTGACAGGATGCATTGGTCGGCCAGAGTTAGAACACAAAATAAAACCTACTTTCCATCCCTGAGTTATGCACTGCAATGACTAATAACATCGAGGCAGCAATATTTGCTATTACCCTCAGGGCCAAATAGTAGTTGACAGTGTTCTTGTCTATAACATAGTCTCAACAGACCTAAAAGACCCTGCGTCTCTAAATGGGCCAACCAACCTGTGCTGATTTTTCATACTGTTCAATTTATTATACTAATTGTTAGTAGCAAAGCAAAATAAAGAGAAGATGTGGAGCCTCATCTGTAAAAGCTTAGAAACTAGCTGGAGGAAACCAACTTACACAGGCATGCGGGCTCTCAGGAGGGCCACCCAAGGACGCTGACACAATCAATCAAAACATTCCCATGGAAGCAGCCTTGCCCTAACCACATGAATGACCTGCTCAAAATCACTCCAAGGCACTTGGATGCCATTAAATTCAAGTTTTGCTATTCATCTACCAACAATTAAAAGAGGCAAGTCTCCTCAAAACCCTAATAAATTTTCTCTGTGTGGCTACAGCAATGGAAATTATCCACAATAGTTATTTATACAGTTGGAATCTCTCTCTGGATTGAACATACTAGTTAAATTTGATAGGCTTCAATTATTTAATTAGTAAATGGTACTAATACACCCATTGTTCTCAACATGATGAGAAATAATAACATGTGAAAATGCCTAAAACTATGCTGAATACACGGAGGTGTTCAGTACAGATTAGTTTTCCTTTTCTTCTAGCTCTAAACCAAATCTTTTCCCATAGTTTTACTCTGGAAATTTTTCTTTTCTAATAATCACACAATAGTGTCTCACACAGAGAACCAGAGAAGACTAAATTGGACCAACCCAAGATGCAAGAGGTAGAGTTGGTACTAAGTAGCTTCAGTAGGTCAGTGGGGGCCATTAAGTAGAAGTATGACTACCATACTCCTGGTCTTTCTACTAGTTAGAAGTATTAATTGTGGTCAGGAGGTGGTGTGATGGTGAAGGCACTAGATTCCCACATGGACAACCACAGTTTGGGTCCCAGAACCAGCAACTTGAACGTCACAATAAATAAGTCAATGTTTTAAAAACAAGTATTATTTAGAGTTGAAAAAGCTGGCACAAAGAATAAGAGACAGAAGTGAAAAAGAACAAAAATTATTTTCCTGGCGATGAAACCAGTAATGTTTCTTTTAAAAGGCGGTAAATGGGAAATGCAAGAGGTGGTGGCTTTTAGTTAACTCAAACTCAACAACTTGGCTAAGTGGCTGCTAGACTGGCTGGGCCCTGATTTTATAGCAAACACTCGAAGTTGGAGGGAATGGTTACTATTAATTTAATCACAGCCTGGAAGGACCCATATTTTTCATTATTTGTACGGATGCCCTTGAGGTGTGGGGCCACAGCAGCAGGCAGACTGCCCACAACTGTGAAGACACGCAGGACTCAGAGTCAAGGTCAAGGAGAGGAAGCCAAGTTAAGTGCAGCTGTTACAACCATAGCCATGGTTCACCAGGCCGAAGCACACTCAGGTCCAGGATTAAGCAGACCGTAAGTCCCCGACATTCCCATCGCATTGCATCCTGTCTGGCCAGGAGACAGAAAAGCACAATAGACATTTTCATCTCACCTTAACTGAGCTCTCCAAAGCATGTGTTTCCTGTTTCATTATACGATGTGCTAGACTGAGAATATGTCACCAGTACTGTAGGAAAGTAAAAGGTACACTCTGTGTACCATTTTGAAGACCAGTCATTTTTGTCATCACAGCTTCCTAATATTAGATACACTGACTCCTTTGGAGGACCATGGTTAGAGAGGCAGAAAGAGGAGGGAAAGAGACAGGAGGGAAAGATTCTGGATTTGCAGTATTTAAAAGTTATTGCCAAGAGACTTGAGTTTATATTTTAAACTCCAGGAAGTAGACATTCTGGATAATGCACGTGAATCACTGGAAAGAAATCTTCCATTTTCTGGCTAAAAGGTGACTCCTTTGATAACCACAATGTCAATGAATCATAGGTACTTCATCACTCCACTTCCTTTCTGATGATCTAAGAACATGATATTTAGGACCTTTCCAGGAATTAGCAAGGAAAAACTAAGTCCCTCTGATTTGGGCTCGTGTGGGATGCCCTGTCTCAATTCTTCCTCTGGGCTAATTCCACAAAGTGGCATGGCACTGCGATGCCCATCTTTACCAGGCTCTGCAGAGGCTCCTGTGGGCAGGAAGTTGGAAGTAGCCTGCTGTGGTAGAGGGTCTCAAGATAATAATTCTGCTTGACTACTTGTGTTTTAAATTTTTTACCCCTGGGTATCTGGGTCTGACATCTTACACAGCAACCTCTATCTGAAGTTCATGTAGCATAATCTACTCATTCTCATGTTCAGCAAAGTTTACATAATGACTGAAGAATATACTGTTTAACCTATATACATTCATTTTTTACTATAGTCATCACAGCTTTTTCCAGTTACCCAGTGACTCTCATCTTTACCTCACTGGGTTGAAAACAGGGTCGTGAGGCAAAGTCATCTGCATTTCAGCAGATGGGGCAACATCCCTATCGGATACTCCTTTCTTATACATGCAAACTGCATTAGAATCTCCACTAAGTAGCATTGTCCTAGAAGGCCACCCTAAAAGCTCTCCAGAGGGAAAATCTTGCAGTTTAAGCAATCTCATTTGGCAGTGCAATGAGAGTCAGAAGCCAATGTCTAAATCTAAGATTTGCAACTGTGACCTTGAAGTAGTCACTTCCCTCTCCAGAGGTCACTCCTCTTGCCTGGAGGACCATGCAGTTTCATAGCGCAGTCATCAGCTTTTCACTTTCCAGTAACGCACTAATGACATCATACGAGCCACATCTGAAATGCTGTGTTCTTCCGTTCCTCACTTACTGGCCTTGCAGTTCTTCATTCCCATATAGAGATTAGCCACATTTCAATTCTATTTGAATTAACAACTTTTAACATAACCACAGACAATAACAAGTCTGTACTCTGGACTAGGATCTAAACACCTTTGAGGTTTGACTTACACATTTTCAGCATCTCTAATTTTAAGTTCTATATTAAATGTCCAAGGTAAGAACTCTAGAAGGGGAGGAAATTACATTTGCTTCCATGCATGCCTCGAGTCCAAACAAAACCTGTTCTTTAGTTACCAATGGAATGGCTACCAACTGTGGAAAATCAGTCATTTCTAGACCTGTCAAATTTTTAAATTCTTCATAAAAACCTCAAGTGGTGAATTAAATGGAATCAAAGTTCAGATTCTCTTAAAATGTATTAAAACTATGCACATGATCATTTCTTTGCATCAGACTTGAAATCGTAGCTAAATAACATTTTAAAAATCACATTATCATAGCACTGGTAGCAGAGCAATGTATAATATTTCACATGCTTACTTTTATTTATGTAAGAAAAAAATATATACTGTCACACTTGTTAATACCACGTTCCTATATTTTATGATACACTAAGTATATTCAGTGAACTGGAGCTGCTGAAGAGAGGCCTAGCAACCACAATTCAAACCCCCAGTCCACTCAGCCTGTTACACGCTGAGCACACATGCAAGTGTCCAAGACCCAACTGGCAAGAGGACTGGAGAAAGATGACTGCAGTTATGACCAGACCTATATAAAGTGCTCGTCTCTCTCTCTCTCTCTCTCTCTCTCTCTCTCTCTCTCTCTCATATGCATGTGCTTTGTTATGAATAAAGGGAAAAATACATTTAATCTTCTAGTTCAATAAATCTGCACTCAAATGTACAATATACGATGATCGAGCAATTGATAACAATAACATCACCTAACAAGACATTGCTCTGCTGATCAGAAAGCATTTTTGCTGACTGTGTTGCATTTAACAAACCTATGAGATATTACCTTTCCCACTTTATAGATGAGGGAACAGTTCACACATTAGGTGACAGAGCTCAGACCAAGAGTCAAGGTTCAGTGAGCAGCCTGAGTCAGATGAGATGGAAGGAAGATCCTGCGGGTCTGTCTAAGCTAAGCAAAAGGCAGACCACACAGCCATGTCAAATGTGCTCTTTTTTCAGAGAGTTCCCTGGAGGCTTCTTGCCAACCTCAGTGCAGGGGACTGAAGACAACACCAAGCACAGGGAGCTGCATGACCCTGGGGTTCTGAGGGACGTGGGTGTGAATCCCAGGTGAGCTATGTGCTTGATGTGAGCCTTGGGCAAGTTAATCTCTTTGGTCCTCTCTCCTCATCTGTAAAATGACCTATACTGCCTCATCATTCAGGGCTCTATTGTAAGGCTAAGAAATTATACACGCAAGGGTCCTAACACAAAGCTGGGCAATACAGGTCACACTCAACAACAGTCATCGTTACTCATACAAGATCTCTGATCCTCTCCAATACACCTAGATGCTACTGATCAGGAAAATTCAGGGCTTACCCTGGTTTCCCCTTAAGAATTTGTTGTCTAGGATTGAAGAGGTATAACAGCTGATTAAAGGAATCAGAAGACTCAATCACAGTAGCACATGCTGCTAAGATGCTGATAGTTGGAGGTTGAGGCCACATGGGAGGCCCAGGTTCAGTTCCCAGCCCAAATAAAACAGGCTGGACATAGTGACATAAGCACCTATGATCCTGATTAACTAGGAGGCTGGGTCAGGAGGGCATGACAAGGAGAGACCCTTTCAAAATTCTCAATCTCTTGTTACAAAGTAGTTTTTTTTTTTTTTTTTTTTTTTTTAAAGAAAGAAAAAGAAAAAGAAAAAAAAGGGAAAAGAATTTGATACTTTTATTTGCCTAACACAGCTACCAAAAATCAGTTTTTCTACGAATCATATATAAGAGAAAAGCAGCAGATAAATTCAACTATATAAAAAACCCAAAAGTTTTTTATAGGCCAAAAAAGGAAATGAAAAACAAAGCAAAAAACACCATAATAAAACAACCGGAAAAGAAGAATAGGCAAAGGAGAAAAACTTTTAGACTAGTGTTTTTGACCAGGTATGATTTTACCCTCCAGGAGGCAGCAATGACTGGAGACATTTTTGGTCATCACAACTTATGGGGTGAGGATGCTGTTTGAATTTAATAGGTAGAAACCACAGATTCTAAAGATGACCTGCACTGTGTAAGACAGACGCTTGTAACAAAGAATCATGCCCCCAATTGGGAGTAACACTGATGTTATCCTGTTTTAGACACATGAAAAGAGATGCCTTCTCATGCACAACCAAAATGCAAGTTAAAATTCCAACATATCAAAGTAGCAAAGATCACATATTTAATATTCTGTATTGGAGGGATCAGCAGATGGCATAATGGTTACATCATTGGACTCCCACGTAGTCTATCACATTTCAAGACCCCAACCCCAAAATTCACACTGGGTGGGTGTGCATGCATGCCCAAAACCCCATGAGAAGAATGGAGGAGAAGGGATTGTGGTGTGCCCATCCCCCCAGGGAATTATTTCTCGCTTTCTGTCTGTCTCTGTCTCTCTGGTGAGCACACATACCCCATAGCAAAAATCTCTCTAAATGTATATGTGTATACGCACACGCACACACACACACACACACACACACACACACACATATTTTCATTCTGTATTGGAAAGAGTATAGTAATACAGACAATTGCATATCCTGTGGGAAATACTAATTAGTCTAGCTTTTATAGTAGATTAGTTAGTACAAATCTGTTCAAATTAAATAAGCACAGACCCTTTGATGCAACAGTTCTGTTTCTATAAATTTATCCTCAGTTACTCACAAAGGTGTACTAGGACATTATTACTCACTGTGGTTTGGACGGTAACAGCAAAAGTTGAAAAAGCAAATAAATAACAAGTCAGTCTGATTAAATAAGATACAATGCATGCCAGGATGGAATATTACACAGCCTTTTGCAAGAACAAGGATGATTTATTTGTGCTGAAGAGGATTACATTAAAAAGTACAACAAAATATTCCAGTAATTTCGAGGAAATTCATACATGCTAATACATTCAGATTTGAGAAGAGAAAAATGAGAAAGAATATAACTAGAAAAGAGTATGGGGTTATTTAGAGGGCAGAAATGGAAGAAAGCTTACTTTTCACTCTACTGTAGGCCATCATGTCCTTTTAAATTTTGTACTATACGTTATATTTTCAAAAATGCTGATTACTTTTTTTAAGGTTTTTGCCAAAAGGTGTGTGTGTTCACTGAGAAGAGGCAGACAAAGACAGAGAGAAGGAAAGTGAAAAATCACCCCACAAAAGCATGGCCACCATTCTCCTCTTAAGATTCTGGGCATGTATGAACACATGCACATCATGATTATCAAGCCACCAGGTCCGGGGCTTGAACCCTGTTCAGCCATGTAGAAGTCCAATGCCCTAAGCAACACGCCACCTGCTGGCCCAATTACTTTTTTTTTTAAAAGATGCCATACAAATCAACCTTTTTTAAAAAATCTACCTTCGGGTCTACTTACCATTATAGTTTTAGTATGAGTTAAGGGCCAGTCAGGAACTAGGGCCACACCCAAGTGGGGCGACATTTACAATAGTTTAGTGAAGAGACTTGACAAAGGTCCAGGCAGAATTATGGGAAAGCCACAGTGAGGACCCTGAGATTGTGGAAGCCAAGGATGGCAGAGGGGGGCACCTCATGTCAGCAGCTGTAGCAATAGAAGGAAGGAGCTGGGATATAAACCCCAACCCCTCTCTTCTTCACCTCCAATCCCCTAGAGGAAAAGAGAGCCACTGAGTCTTCCAGGGACATAGCGCAGAGCAAATTCCCAGCAGAAATGCTGTCCAACACTGTATTTTGACTGCTGAAACACACACTTCTGTGTCTGGTCTTTTCTTTAATTCCACATGAAGAAAAGAATTCAAGGAGCTGTTAATCCAAGTAAATTAAGATAACCCTGGGAATTGGCAAGAGATAAATGAACTCAAATATGGATCACAAAAACTACCTCTTCAATTACTGTAAAAACTATTTTCCTTAAGTATAAAATTGACTTTTGACTTTTCTCTTCCCAAGTGAGGTGATTTAAATCCTTACAGCTCAGATTTTTAATCCTGAACCATACAGTTGTTACAGCTTCCAGCAGGGTTCCAGCACATTCTAAAGCATGCAGGCTCTCATTTCAGTTTTCTTAAAAAACTTTAGCCTCTACACCCTTATTGGTCCAACCCAACTCTAGCCTTTCATCCTGCTCCAGACAAGCTGTGCTTCCTTCAGGCCACCATGGAGTCATTCTGTTTCTGGCCAAACTTTTCTGAGAACTTTGACTTTAAAAAGCTAAGCAAGAAAAATACAGTCATTTGTAAGCTGGTCAATGTTTCAGACCTCTAGTTTTCTGACTGAACTCGTCAGGCTGATGACACATCGCCACACGATATATCACTGGAATTGTATAAAGTCATCCTTTGATTTAAAGTGGAAAGCAGAGCCAAAAAAATGACAAATGGGAACACATTGTACATGCTTGGAAATCACAGTAAATATTCTCAGAGTAACTCCTACTCACTGTAGCCGAATCCTATTCATACTCTACCATTCTCCTCATGATCAGGCATTATATTAGGAAGGTCAATAAATTTTAGGGCTGCAAGGGATCTTATACATCTAATCTCTTTATTCCTCCTTTTACAAATGAAGAAACTGCGACTTAAAAATGAGTCCAATCCAAACGGCAGGGCCAGAATTAGAGGTCAGGTCTCTTGAAAGATTCATAATCAACATCAGCTATAGATAATACAGTACCACTTAGTTTGGTAAACTGAAATTCCAGTTTTAAAAAACGTCAGCCAGGGAACCAGCAGTTAGCGTAATGGCTATGTCGCTGGACTCCCACGTAGTTGACCGCAGTTCGTGTCCCGGACCTGGTGGCTTAAAACTCACACCGGGCGCATGTGCGTGCGTGCCCAAGATCCCGAGAGGAGAATGGAGGAGAAGGGATTGCGGCGTGACCACCCCCCCTGGGGGGTGATTTCTCGCTTTCTGTCTCTATGTCTCTCTCTATCTGGCGAGCGCACGCGCCCTATAGCAAAAACCTCTCCAAAAAAAAAAAAAAAAAAAAAAAAAAAAAAAAACGTTAGCCATACGACCACTTCACAATTGGGCAATGGACTTGAATAGATACCTTTCCAAACAGTATGTATAAATGGGAGTAACACATGAAAAGATGCCCAACATTATCAATCACTAGGCAAATGCAAATCAAAATCATTAGGCAATATTTCACCTCTACTAAGATGGCTATAAAAAATTTTTTTACAGATTTTTTAAAAAGGGAAATAACAAGTGTCATGAAGAATATGGAGAAACTGGAACTCTAGAGTATTGCTAGTAGGACTATAAAATGGCACAAACTCTGTGGAAAACAATCAGTGGCTTCTTAAAAAGTTAAATATAGATTTACCATAAGACTCAGCAATTTCACTTCGAGGTATGTGCCAAAAGAACTCAAAGTAGGGAATACCAGTGTTCCTAACAGATTATTTACAGTAGTTAAAAGGTGGAAACAATCCAAATGTCCATCCACAGTTGAATGGGTAAACAAAAGGTAGTTCATGACACAACAGAGTGTAATTCAATGTTTGAAGGGAAGGAAATTCTGGCATATGCTACGGTATGGATGCACCTTGAAAACATTATGCTAAGTAAAATAAGCTACCCACAAAAAGACAAATGTTGCATGAATCAACTTACATGAAGTACCTAGAACACTGAAATAAGTAGAGACATAAAGTATAACAGAGGTGACCAGGGGTTGGGAAAGAGAGGAATGGGCAGTTATTCTTGAATGGATATAGTTTCTGTTTAAGTTGATGAAAAGTTTTGTAAATGCAGTGATAATGGCCGCACTGGATATCATGAAAGTACTTGATGTCACTGAAATGTACACTTAAAAATGGTTAAATAGCATATTTTAGGGGCCAGCAGGTAGTGTGGTGGTTAAGATGCTGGACTCCCACATGGCCAACTGAGGTTCAAGTCTCAGACCTGGTGGCTTGCTTTCTCACTTTCCCTCTCTCTTGCTCTCTCTCTCTCTCTGATGGATCAAAAAAAAATTAATAAAATTAAATAATTATTATTTTTAAATAGTACATTCTATGTGTATTTTATAAGACAAGCAATAAAATACAATGTCCCTCATATTGAAAATACAATATCCCGTGTATTGATGGGATTAGGAACAGGAATTTCATTTGGAGAAAAAAAAGAACGCACAAAAGAGACAACTGAAAATTTCCAGTTTTCTTGGCAAGATGACCAAAACATGAGGAAAAACTGCCACAGGAAGCCACACGCAGGTGAGGACAATGTCTTCACTTGCTCTTGAGGGCTGTTTCTCCATCCAAAAGTGAATGATTTAAAAACCATAATATACATGGATGTCCAGCTAACCTAGAATATTTTGGCCACAAAGAGGTTTTTCTTTTTACAACAAGTTAAATAACATGTTAGACTTTTATTGCTTTGATAGTTTTTTCTTTCAAACTTGGCAAAATGACCTCCAAAAGATGTTTGGCTTAGAAACAACAAACGCATGCCCTCCCAAGGTGCTGTGTTTATTTGAACATGAGATGATGCTCTCATCCAAATAAACACACTCAGCGTTCTCTCCTCTTCCAACAGCCACAGCTCAGACATGTTACAAATGAGTGTCCACAGTAGCCACGGGAAAGTGGTGAAACGTGGTTTCTATTATACGATCACCGTGGAGATGGGCAAAAAATGCCTCCTATGCTAAGTGTTTTCTCATCCATTATTTTTTGCTTCCGTGTCTAAAGAATCCTCATAATAAAGGCCAATCAAGCCTCTTTGCTGAGTTACTCTGAGACATCTCAAACCATCTCAATCTTTTGCACTCTGAAATCCAACGTGATGGCCTTCTATAAACAATGCAAGTCAAAAGCCTTCAGGAGTCCGGGTCCAGTTTCCTGGGTGATGCTCCCACAGATGACTGTAAGGCAATACTAGTCTGAGCCCCAGCACTATCACCAAAAGAGCACATGTGTGACAAAATGCTGGAGCTGTCATCAAGAGCACAATCTGGAAGTTAAGAGGGGGGGTTTTCCTCAAACCTGGATGAAATTTTAGAGAAAGGGTCCGAGGCGCTTTCTGATAGGGGAAAAAGGCTCTGCTTAGGGAAGGGTTTCTCAGCCATGGCACCATGGACAACTTGGGCAGAAATCGTTCTTTGCCGTGGGGCCTCTCCTGTGCACTGTGGGATGTTAAGAAGTAGTCTTGGCCCCTAGATGCCAGGAGTATCCCCCAGTGTGGACAACCAAAAAACGTCTCTTGGTGTTGTCTCTCCTGAGGGTACAAAACTCTCCCAGGTTGATAACCACCAGACAGCTTTTCTTCCTCCATCTACATTATGGGTTTGAAGCAGATACTCAGAATAACAAAGGGAGTGTGAGCACTCAACTAAGGATACCCCTGGTGGATGCTGGTGAAATAAGATCAACAGAGACAGAATAAGAGGCAGAAGATGCCAGGGGAGCATTTGAGAAAGAGGAAGAGGTCAGAGTGCAATGAAGGAAATGCACTGGGGTTTGAGTGGCAGAGGAAGGGAACGTTTTGGCTTTGCTCTATCAGCTCATGAATTCGTCCTCACCATACTTTATTTTCTGTTAATCCAACTTCTCTGCACTCAATGTACTCTCGAGTATCATGTACATAATCAAAATGTGGGTACTTTGGGTAGGCAAGTTTGGCAGAGAGGTTATAAGCAATCAGAAAAGATGAGGGCTGCATGACGGGTCTGAACCACATTGGCACCATTCAAGTGTACCTTCCCTTAACCCCAGATTAAAGACTGTATCCTTGAACACTGACAAATACTTAATATTAATCATAAGGAAGACTTAACCAGAGACGGATCTATGTAAATATATCTACTTCCCTGGAAAAATAACTCAAAACATCGGTCCTTTTCCTAGTAAATCAAAAATATCATCCTTGCATGTAATGGTATCATTCTATAGGCAGCTGGCAATGTGCTGTTCAATGTTGTGCAGACTATGGAATTAAATTAACTTCTGTTATGGGATTTGGGCTATATCTCAAAGCCAAGGACAAAAGGCAGTAGGAATAATAGTCCTACTTGCTAGGATGCTGACTGTGCTGCAGAAACCAGCTTGTTCTGGCTGGCTGATGGCATGGTGGTTGAAGCAGCTGGGTCCTGCAAGGCCAGCTGCACAGTATGAGTCCCAGACTGGCAATGTGAGAGCCATGTTGGATGCCTGGGCCCAAAATCCCAAGAGAAGAGATAGAGGAGAAGGGATTACAGTATGGTCATTAGCCCTAGGGGGAGCTTTCTCTCTTTCTCTCCTTCTGCCTCTACCTAGTGAGTGCATGTGGCCCCTAGCAAATTAAAAAAAAAAAAAAAAAGAAAGAAAAGAAAAGAAAAGGAGAAAGGAGGAAGGAGGAAACAGGAAGGAGGAAGAAGAAGAAACCAGTTTGTTCCACTAGAGCAAAAAAGGTAAAAATTCTTTGGAGGGGTTGACACATATCCCTTAGAATTTAGGGAAGGTGGTGAACAAAGAGACTTTCTGACTATTGCCTGAAAACTTCTGAAGACAGGAGGCAGGGCAGAGCAAGCTGAAGTGACCAGGCATGGAGAAGGCATCCTGCACTCGCAGCACGGAACGTGGCATGGATGCACAAGCTCCCCATGAGTGAGCCATCCTGCTGGGACTCTGCCCAAGAGACTGCCTGGAGGAGGAGAGGAAACCTCAGCTGTCAGGGGGCCAGGAACTGAAGTAGAGATTTGCAAAAAGCTGACGTATTTTGATTGTGTGACTGAGTCTCATTTCCTAATACAATATCAGGCTCGTACAGAACCTTGATTCATAAATACCATTAATTCATGCTAATAATGTATCTTTGTAAAAACTATTATTTATCGTGGATTATAATAACTTAGACCTTTGCAACTCGAAAAGTAATTCAGATAGGCAGCACTGCATCCCCTGGGAACTTGCCCCTTCCCCCCAAAAAAGACACACACACACACACACACAAATGCAGAAGCTCAGGTCCCAACCAGACCTACTGAATCAGAATATGCATATTAACAAGATCTAGAGTGACTGCTATGGACATTAAAGGGAGATGAGTTCTGACTTAGACTATAAGTTCTCCACCAAGGCTTTGTATAAAAAAATGGCCTGCATTGTTTACTATCAAAATCGCACACACCCAAAGCACACCCAGACATTTAAACAATCCTAAATTCTTTTTTTTTTTTTTTGGAGAGGTTTTTCGCTATAGGGTGCGTGCGCTCGCCAGACAGAGAGACAGACATAGAGACAGAAAGTGAGAAATCACCCCCCAGGGGGGATGGTCACGCCGCAATCCCTTCTCCTCTTGGGATCTTGGGCACGCACACACACGCGCCCGGCGTGAGTTTTAAGCCACCGGGTCCAGGACGCGAACCACGGTCGACTACGTGGGAGTCCAGCGACATAGCCATTACGCTAACTGCTGGTTCCCAACAATCCTAAATTCTGATGTATAACCAGAACTGAGAACCTCTGATTTGGGAATTGAAGAAGACAGGCGTTCAAAGTCAGGTTTCAGCTAGAGCCACTAACATACTCCCTGACCTGCAAACATTTTTACACAGGGAATTCACTTCTCTTCTTTCCACCGACTTCATTAAGTCAGAGATAACCTCCAGCAAAACACACAATCAGCTACAATTTTATCTCGATGATCAATGAGAAATCCTTTCAAAATGATTGAAAAGGACAAAAATGGACCAGCCCGTGAAGATAGGCAACGGGAGACAGGTTGAAGATACTGAAGGCCTCCAGCTTGACCCTGTCTGCCTGGGGTATGTCAGTGAGACAACACAGACGACTCCTAAGGGCTTGTTATTTGTGAATGAAGATGAAAGGAACCATTCACTAGCCACCACCAAATTGTTAGGTTTTCTTGTCTCGATTTTGTCTTGAGGGAAGGAAGAACAGTGCCTGATTTAAATCAGGCCCTGACTTAGCTGCTGTTACTGCTGCATACCCAAATACATAAACTCAGCCACCGCTGAAGCAGATCAAATTTCAAATAACCAGCTAAAATACAGCCCAAATCCTGCCTCCCAACCCGAGTTCCAGGATAGACGATTAGGCAAATTGGACACTATTAGTCCCTGGTGCAGTATGTTTTTAAGAGTTAATTTCCTCAAATGAGATCCCTCGGAATTCTAAAATTTTCAAGTAACTGCCAGGTAGAATGAAGAAATACTTCTCTGGCAGAAAACCATCTATAATACGATGAAGTTTGACAGAAGGGAAATGATAATTACTGTATGAACAGCAGTCAGAAGTCTTTTACCAAATAAGGTTATGCTTTTTGCAGTGAGTATATTTCAATAAAGGGATATTTTCAGCCTGGAGAGTTTAGCTTCTTTATGGAAAATGGTATAACATATAGGGAATTTTGTTTAATATTAACTCATCTATTTACCAAGTACACAAGTCTGGCATAAATGTTATTTTTCCTTTCTTTTCCATACAACATCAAGGTTTCCTGGGCAGATTATGGGATTCTCAGATGTTTCTAATTACCCTCTGTGTACACCCAATAAAACAGCTGGCTCAAGATGTTTTATTAATACCACTAGAAGATCCAGAGGACTCATAAATTACCCCTTCTTTAGAAAAGGACAATGCGGTGGCAAAAAATGACATATTCTAATCTTGCTAAATAAGACTAACTAGGAACATTCTAGCACATTTTCTAGTTTGCCAGGAAAGAGGCAGAGGTTCCCCTCCTCACTGCAAAAGACTTCAAAGTCAAGTTTCCCTTTTACCTCTTCTAGGGAAATTTGATAATGAATTGGCTTTTTTTATAATAGGAAAACTTAGAAAGTTCCCATAATCCAGAATAAATTTTTATTGAATCTGATGGGCATCTAAAGTTTGGTTTCAAAGTGAAGAAATCTCTCATTATTGCATAAAGTTTTTTTTTTTTTTTTTTTTCTCCCTCCACTAAATCTTAGGAAAAGCCAAGACTGCAGTTAGGTCAGTTTTTCAGTAATTATTGCATGAGTCTCTCTTGAAGATAATGAAGTCAAGCGGTAAACCGTTCCTTAAGTCCATACTCTTCTACTAAACAGAAAATCGAGTTTTAATAAGTGTATCAGTGACACCATTACATTAAATTGGCAATGGAAAGGCATCTGGCTCTTCTTATTCTCCTTATTTGTGATATAACTTTGGAGACTGAATCTCAAACTTCCTCACTAAATTTATCCTTCCCATTTGGTAGTTATTTTATTTTCCTGGACTGCTTAGCATGAAGATGACTGTGTGGCTGCCCTCAAAAACATTTTCACATCATCTGTGATGTTAGTTCCAGGAGATTTTTCCAACAATACACAAATTCCTTATTCTTTCTCCACTTGGAAATATATATATATGTGTGTAAATATATATATATATATATATATATACACACACACACACACACACACACACACACATACGTACACACACACCCCTCTTAATAATTAAAATTGGTTCTGATATTCTGCTTTTATACAACAGATGCAAATTAAGCATAGCTCCTAGCCAGTAAATGCTGGAAGTATATACTGCATCACAAAAAATGTTATTACAATGTCTATTTTAAGTCCAGCTTCCTTCATTTTACTCTCACCTGGGAGCCCAGAGGTAAGTTACACAACTAACAGCAAAGGGAACAGCACAAAGCAGGATCAAATGTTATAATCATATATCACTGGAAATGTCCCCATCTATTCAAGATGATTGCTTTTCCTCCTGACCACAGCTTTTGGTTCCAAAATGTATTACACTGTTTAAATGCTTTCACCCTTGCCAGCAGGCTTGGCAACATGTGAGGGCTTCCTGTGCAAGCAAGTGAACTCCTCAATAAGGAGGATGATCCCCTCTGGCACAGAGGACATGGTGCTACTATGATGTCCTGGCCCTCTGATAACAGCACTTAACATCGTTTTGTGCAAAGTCTAACCTGCCCTGAGCAAGTCTTACATATGCACAAGTAGAGAACTCATACCGAAGTAACAGAGTGGAGGAGTAACAGAAACATCCTTCTGTATCTTTGTCAATACTACTGAGCATCAGATCGGGATCAGAAAATGAAGGAGCTAGTCTTTGTGGTGCAGAGGGAGCATACCCTTCCCATGCTCCAGGAGACATAAGCACATTCCCCCAGCCCTCCACTGCATAGCACAGGAGATAGGGTTTAAGAATTAGGAGAATAGGGGAACCAGCAGTTAGCGTAATGGCTATGTCGCTGGACTCCCACGTAGTCGACCGCGGTTCGCGTCTCGGACCCGGTGGCTTACAACTCACGCCGGGCGCGTGTGCGTGCGTGCCCAAGATCCCGAGAGGAGAATGGAGGAGAAGGGATTGCGGCGTGACCATCCCCCCTGGGGGGTGATTTCTCGCTTTCTGTCTCTATGTCTCTCTCTGTCTGTCTGGCGAGCGCACGCGCCCTATAGTGAAAAAACCTCTCCAAAAAAAAAAAAAAAAAAAAGAATTAGGAGAATAGGAGGCTGGCAGGTAGCATGGATCTGAAGGCACTGGCCTCCCACATGGTTGACTGTGGTTTGAGTCCCAGACCTGGTGGCTTGCTTTCTCACTTTCCCTTTCTCTCAAATTAAAAAATAATAATAAATAAAATTAAATAATTATTTTTTTAGAAAAGAATTAGGAGGAGGATTTATCATCTTTAGAAAAAGATCAAGTCTTCAAATAAATCCAAGGAGCCCATTATACATTACCAGCCTTTTCCTTAAGAGTCTCAGAACATCTCTCCAAGGAAGTTCAGCTCATTATCTTATTCATTTTACTAGCACTGGTGTTGAGAATCAGAGAGGTGAGATAGCCAGCCCAGAATCCCGGAGCCAGTCAACAGCACACTTGAACACCAAATGTCAAATAACATAGTAAAGACTAGAGCCATAATAGGAGAAGAAAAGGCAGCACAGGTAGAACCATTTGAAATGGAATGTAAGGTTCTTCCTTAAAAAGACTGTCAATATTTAGATAGATGCAGGAGTGGGAAGCCTGAATTCCAGGTAGCATGAACAGCTGTGGTAAACGCAGAAAATTCTAATCACGCTTTGCCAGGAAGAGAAAATACAATGCAGATAGTGATAAAACCAAAACTCCATGCAAAGTGTGAAGGTGCCCTGTTCATGCATCCTGTGGTGAGTGCAATATCCTCCTTCCTGTGCCCTTGAACTCTACAGAGACTTCTCAGTTGATTATTTCACTTCTGCGATTTTACTGACTAAGAATAATGACACTTTATCAGGTAAGGTCTGGGCATGTCCCCAGGACATGGGTCTCTGCATGTATGATCTATTGTCAACACAAATGCAATCGGGATCTGCAAAGTGGGGCACAGACTGTGCTGGCACTGGGGATACCAAAGCAGAGTAGGCAGGTTCTTATTATTCTCGAGCAGTTTAGAGAGAAGAGGAAGAAACTGACAAGCAACCAGTACAGGACATGAGGCTTTGCAGCATGATCATCGCTTGGCCGAGTCCTGAAACAGTGGGCGATTGCCCAGGCAGATTGAGTGGGGTACACCTGCAGGCAGAGGAAGTAGCATGAACAGAGGCTCAGAAGCACAGAGGGTCTGGAGCATCTAGGGACCGCTGGTGTCCCTGGAGGTTCAGCTTGGCAAAAAGGGAGGATTTGGAGTGGAAGCCATCGTAGAGGCCAGGTGGACAGGCAGCAGCTGATCCTTAAGGGCCCCTCATGCTACGCTAGGCAGTCCGGACTTTTCCAGAGATCATGCTGTGTGCTCAAGCTGCCAGACAAGGAAAGAACACACACTCCGGCACTGTGTACAGATGCCAAGCAAATCGGAAAGGCTATGTCTTCCACGCTAGGCTAGCCTAGCACAGCCCCTTTAAGGAGCCCCATCTGCTCCCATGACACAGGCCAGGCAAGGCTTAAAAGCAACAATTTATCACACATGCCTATCTCAGGATCCAGCACACTGCTAAAGCCTCTCTTACCTAAGGTTCATTTTTAAAAACTGTCCTGGCGAAAGATATACTTCCTTATGCTGCCACTCTGCCGCCTTTGCTTTCTCGGCCTCAGGCATCTTCCCTTTCAACCAAAGAAGGCCACATTTTCTCCTGCTTTGGGCTCGCAGAGTTAACCTGTTGCCCCGGAGGTCAACTAGCCCCTCAATCTATGTTTCCATGCACCCGTCCTTCATCCAGAACTACCTTCTCACACACACACACACACACACACACGCACGCACGTCTGCACTCACAAGCAGGAACCAATTTTATTTCCCTAATTAAAAGCAAGCTCCATACCAAAATCATATGATCTGACTTACACAAAAGAATGTTGGAAAAAGAGGTGACACCACTGTTTTTGCCAACTCATTTCCATACCTAAGACCTTGTACTTTTTAACATACATCACCAAGACTCTTTTTGCAATAAGACTCCTCTGCAATAAGACCCTCTCCTTTTTGCCAAACTGAACCTCCAGAGACATCAGAGATCCCCAAATGCTCCAGAGCCTTGTCCAGAGCACAAAATCTGCATGCCTCTATCTTCTGTGTAAAAGGTTCTTTATCTACAGACATCATTGATATGACTACCTGATACAAAACAGGCCGATGAAACTTATCCTGAGACGCCATGCAGGAAAAGCGAATGAATGCTCCTACCACCTTTCAGAGGTACTTGACACTTTAGACAAAATAATAACAAGCATGGTCACATTTTATTCAAGACTCTACTCAGATGTGATCTCTCTGGAAGCCCTTCCCTGAACTATCTTAAAGTAGCAATCTACACCTTCCCCAACTTTTTCTTCATAGTATGTATCACCACCCAACATGATACCACACGAACCATTTCTCACGATATATTTTTGGCATACATTTGACAATGTATACACATGCTATATTTCATAACTTTAAAATTGTTTAATTGTGGTAAGATACATGTGACAGAATTTACATGTATTTACACATATGGATCTTAATCATTTCCTAGTGTGCTGTTCATTACTGTTAGGTATGCTTACACCATCTTGCAACCAGTCTCTAGAACTTTATGTTGCAAAACTGAACTCTACACTCACTAAACAACCACTCCCCATTCTGCCTTCCCTTTAACCATGGGCTGCCCCCAAATCTGAAAACTCTAGATACCTTCATTGTCCTTCTGCGAATAATTTCCACTTAGCAAAATGTCCCTCAGGGTTCATTGATATTCTGGTCATTTTGACATTTTCTAATGTTCAGGAGGGCAAGGTCTTTGCCTATTTTGTTCATTACTATATCCCTAAAGCCTAAACCAATTCCTGGCAAAGGGCACGTGCTTGATAAATGCATATTAAATGAACGAATGTTCCTAATAACAGCCTTTTGGAGATGCTCCACAGTTGAAATCAAATTTAAAAAAAGGAATGCTCTCCTTTACGACATTTATTCAACATTAGAAAATAAAATAAATTGGTAAGACTGAATATATGTGAGGATAGCTTCTTTGACAAGCTCTTAGGCATTCACAACCACTTTCTTTCAGTATCATATCAAATTATCTTTGAAAATATAGCAAGTCAGGCTATGAAGGAGAGACACTGTATGTCCCCAATCAATATATACCAAGTGTCCGCACTCTATGACTGAAACTGACTGACTAAAGAAACACAGTAAATGGATGTGAATACCAGATATAGTGTGTGTGAAAGATTAGAGTCTGAGGAAGGACATTTAGAAGAAAAATAAAGAGGCAAAGTATTAACGGGACAAAGAAATGTAGTATTATCTGAAGATAATTTTATAGTTTTATCAACTGGACTAGGGAGAAATGTTCACATGTTGAAATATTCACTTTGTAAGCTAAATAATGTGATTGCATATATAAAAGAAAATGAAATTAAAAATAATTAAAAATAAAAAATAAATGAACATTACTTAAAAGCAAAAAATAAAACAAAAAAAAAACAAAAAAAAAAAAGAAAAGAAAATATATCTGTAGAATGTATTAAGGGAGAAGCACATTCACCAGTTAATTTAAGAGTGACACATTGTCATTTTCACTGGTTTTTGTGGATAACATCAAGGGGTCTAGATAATGACAACTAGTAGAAAGTGAAACATTTAGTGTCTGAACTAAGTGGCCAGAAAAGTATCTAAATGCTTCCTTTCCTTATGATGGTTTATTTAATGACTCACTGAGAGGGAGCATTTTTCCCTCCCTGTGAAAAGAACCTATATAATGAGTTTAACAATGTAAACTGTTACTATTCCTCAAGAAAGCACTGTGGTATCAAGCTGGTTTTGTGCAACCTACAGGAGGTTTCTAGTGTTGGGCATCAGACAAACCTCAGAATGGTTCAAAGGAATTGGAGGTTTCATTCATTCAAAATCTAACTTAGAGGGCTGGCCCTATGCCTAGTGGTTAAGGGATCTAGATCCCCCACACTGACCACAGTTCAAATGAGGGCCTAGACGCTTGAAAAACACACCAGGCATGTCTGCCTTTATACTCAAGATCCCAACAGGATGGGGAAATGGAGAAGAAGGAATTGCAGCATGACCACACCCCATCATGGGGTGCTTTCTCCATCTCTTTTTCTCTCTGGAGAACCCATACTCCTTCTGGCAATAAACAATAAATAAATAACAAAAACTTACTTGAGCCCAGCCTCAGTAGCACATTCTGGTAGACTGCAATTCAGAGGCTGAGGATGCATGGGAGGTCTGAGTTTGATCCCTGGCCTAACCTAAACAAGCTAGGTACCTGGTCTTTATCTATAGTCTACTACCTGGGAGGCTAAAATCAGAAGGAGGCTGACAACACAGTATCAAAAATTTTGCTCCCTCCCTTTCTCTCTCCCATACACATAAAAACCAAACCAAGAAAAAAACACCTGATTTGGTCTCTTAAAACACTAGAATCGGGCCAGAAGGTGGCATAGTGGTTAAAGTGATGGACTTCCAAATGGCCACCACGATTCGAGGCCCGGATCCAGTGGCTTCAAACTTAGGAGGGGCACATGTGCCGTGTTCTTCCCAAAATCCCGGGAGGAAAATGAAGGAGAACGGATTGTGGTATGGCCATTCCCCAGTGGGGAATGAGGGGAGGGTTGATTTCTCACTTTCCCTCTCACTGTCTCTCTGGCAAGCATACACGCCCTATGTCAAAAACCTAACCATACACACACACACATACACACACACACACACACACACACACACACACACACGTTCTCCCAGTCCAGCCCCAAGGCATAGTGGTTGAGGAAGCTGGATCACAAATGGACAACCAAGGTTCAAACCCCAACCCAAGCAGCTTGAAAAGTATGCTAGGTCCACGTGCATGTGAAAACAGGCCCCAAATTCCAGAAGGATAGAGAAATAGAGAAGGGGTAACTATGCTCCATTGGGAGATGAGATGTGTTCTGTCTGTCTGCCTCTCTCACATACATGGTCTCCGACAATTAAAAAAACAAAACTGCAGGACCAGCAGTTAGTGTAATGGCTATGTCGCTGAACTCCCATGTAGCCAACAGCAGTTCGAGTCCGGGACCCAGTGGCTTAAACTCACGCCGGGCGCACGTGCGTGCGTGCCCAAGATCCCAAGAGGAGAATGGAGGAGAAGGGATTGCGGCATGGCCATCCCCCCGGAGGGCTGATTTCTCACTTTCTATCTCTCTGTCTCTCTCTGTCTTTCTGGCGAGCGCACACACCCTATAGCAAAAACCTCTCCCCCCTAAAAAAAAACCTGCTATTTTTTTCCCACCTAAAAAAGCTGAGAGAACTTCTCTTTTTTTCAAAAGGATAAATATCAACTTCTCCTTTTCAGAGAACTTTGTTAAGTTTTGAATAAAATAAAGTAAAAATTCCTATGCTTAAAATTCAAGGTGCTCCACAGCCTTGTCCTAACCTTCCTTCTCAGACTTGCCGTCTACTCTGCTACCTCCTATGCTTCCTACACACAAGTGAAGCTCTTCCAGCTCCCAGAAGCCATCTGTGCCTGCTGGTCTCCAGGTTTCAACTCTAGTGGGCAAATTCTTCCTCTCACATCACCTCTCCTTCACCTTTCCTCCCTCTACTTCCATCCATCTTTATTTAGGAACTTAACATTTCAAGTTTCACTGGCTCCATCAGTCTCCAGTAAGACGCCCTGTACTTACTTGGCTCCCACTATGAGACATGAAGGTACTTCAAAAAGTTTATGGAAACATGAAATTAAAGTATGAGTACATTTTGATGCAAAAAGTAATTATAATCTATGCATTGTTTTTTCATAATTCGCATTTTTTTCTTTTTTTAGATTTTTGATATAGGGCGCATGTGCTTGTTGGAGAGACAGAGACAGAGAGACAGAATGCAAGAAATCACCCTTCCAGGGGGAATGGCCACACTGCAATCCCTTCTCCTCCATTCTCCTCTTAGGATTTTGGGCACACATGCACACATGCCCAGCATGAGTTTTAAGCCACCAGATCTGGGACTTGAACTGTGGTCAGCCATGTGGGAGACCAGCAATATAACCATTATGCCATCTGTGGTCCCATAATTCACATTTTCTATGCATTTTTTTCTGTGGACTTTTTGAAGACCCCCACATACATATTTA
This sequence comes from Tupaia tana, assembly GCA_026018925.1. Classification (NCBI taxonomy): domain Eukaryota; kingdom Metazoa; phylum Chordata; class Mammalia; order Scandentia; family Tupaiidae; genus Tupaia; species Tupaia tana. The sequence goes on from JAKSZU010000003.1 coordinate 200,627,239, forward strand.
GGAGATGGAGAAAGCATTGTCAACTAAACCAAAAATTAGCACTGACCTTCCTTCTCTAAGTATCCTGTCAGGTAGAAGTGACAGCTCCCTTCCCCGGCTCCTGCTGGGAGGTTCTACCTTCAGTTAGGGTTTTGTACAAATACTTATCCACTCCTCCCTGAAGCATCCCTCTCTTAGAGGGAAGCCTTATAATTTGCTTATGTTAGAAAGTAGAGCACTGTGTTTTGTATGTAATCACGTAAGCTATGGTCATAGAAGTCAGCCTGAGACAGCCAGAGGTACCATGGCTCTAAGATAAGAAAATGTGACAAAGTCGCCTTTAATTGATCCGTTAAGTGCTCAGTATTCATATGTGGGAACTACCTCTCAGAAGTAGTAAGCCTCGGGAACCAGCAGTTAGCATAATGGCTATGTCGCTGGACTACCATGTAGTCAACCGCGCGGTTCACGTCCGGGACCCGGTGGCTTACAACTCATGCCGGGCGCGTGTGTGTGCGTGCCCAAGATCCCGAGAGGAGAATGGAGGAGAAGGGATTGCAGCGTGACCATCCGCCCTGGGGGGGTGATTTCTCGCTTTCTGTCTCTATGTCTCTGTCTGTCTGGCGAGCGCATGCGCCCTATAGCGAAAACCTCTCCAAAAGAAAAAAAAAAGTAGTAAGCCTCAAATGAAATAACATATGGAAATCTACCTTTTAAATCATCAAATACATTTTTTCTAATTATTCAATTGCTGCTAATAGAGCTAATAGAACATGGGTCCTCCATGAATCCTCAGAGAAAGCAGTATCATATAAACCAAATATGTTATTTTAGTAATCATGACTGCTTTTCAATGTCTCTACGAAGGAAGTTATGCCAAGTGACAGCACTATTATACTCGAAGTACTGTAGTCGTGACAAGAAGAATCCACATGTTCTTCTTGTCAGAGGAACTTAAGACTTTATAAACAACTTAAAAATCCCAGAAGGTCATCTTCATTATATCCCTATGAAATGTTAAGAATCTATTAAAACAACAACAGTGAACCTGCTGGCCCACCCAAATGGGGATATGTTTGCATTTTTTAAAAAGGCTGGGGCAGGGGAAGTGGGTGCAGGAGGGAGAGGGGGGAGAGGGTAAGGAAGACAAAGCTCAGAATGAAAAAAAAAAAAAAGGCATCATAATTAGTAATCTGCTTAATAGGAAACATTTAATGTAAATATTCTGTTACATCATTCCACCATCACCATTCATAAAATGTATTTATTTTAGAATCTCAGAATATTTCCTTTGGATATCATCTTCATCTGAGCCTCACTTTTAGAGCCTCGTTAAGTGGAAGCTATACTTATTTCTCCCAATGAATACTCAAAAACAGAAACTTGCATCTGCTTAATAGCCGTGTGAAAAGTACCTGCTGCCTGCCACCTCTGTGAGCCCCGGCTCGCAGTTACCACACACCATAGGCCAACACCAAGCAAGCATGGAGACAGACGGAACTATCCCATGAGCCTGCCCAGAACAGCTCTCCAGAGATCTACAAGCGTTGGATGGATGAGGTGACCTGGGCCCAGAGAGGACAGAGTCAGAACACATGCAAAGGCCACAATAAAGCCAGAATTTGAACTCAGGTCTACTGGACTCTCCATTGCTTTCTCTCTCCTCTATTACATCTCCCAGTCTTCCCATAAGACCCAACTCCATGAGGTCTTTCACCTTGACCCTTCTCTACAACACAATTAGACTTGAGGGAGGTGAGTAAACAGTGAAAAGAGCCCAAAGTTCTCATCAGGTGACTTGCAATGCATCTCAGGCAAGCTGATTTGCCCTCTGAACTTACGTTTCCCTACTGGAAAGAGGATAATAACTGCATCTGTTCCACTTTCTTCTAAACGAAAATCAAAACTGTAAATCACTCTGCGGAAGTTCAAAAATTTTTGGTTCTAATGATCTAAATGGATTATTTAATGAAGGTGCCTTAATCACAAGGTCCTTATGATCTTTTTCTGTATTTTGACTTCTCAGAACAGGGGTCGGCAAACTCAAGCCAGATTCAGCTCACCCACTGTTCCCAAGATGCAGCAGCCACGTGTAGTCCTGTGCCTATAGCTTCTGCTTGTGTTCATACAACTGCAGACTCATGGAACTGCAGGAAAGACTGCATGGCCCAAGAGGTTAAAATAGATACTCTATAGCCCTTTACAGAAGTTGTTTACTAGCTTCCACCTTTCAGTGCCCTGAAATATTAAAGGCCAAAGGGAATGGCTAGCAATAAAGACAATTTAAAAATTTTCCTCTAAGTATACTGTTTTCCATTATATATATTTATCTTGCATGTCAAAAGATTTCATATACTGTAAACAAATACAGAGGAAAAAATTAACCAATCCAAAAAAATTAAACCAGCAATTATAAGTAAGACAATCACATTAAACCAGTATAGTAAAAAATAATACATGCATAAAACTGAATTTTAAATCTGTATTATTTTAAGGACCACCATACATAAGTTCTATGACATTGCCATTCTTCAATTAAAAAAAAACAACATAAAACTTGTTTCTTAAACTATTTAATATTTAGACGAAAGTGTAAACAAGAGAGGGAAATAGCTCAGGACAGAAATGAAATATTTCCCATGATTTCCAGTGTGAAACTGTTTATTACCATGGTCACTCCTTAACACCACCATGCCTTTTTTTTTTTTTTTAATTAAGCTACTGTGCCAATCCTTCTGTAGAGTTTTCTCATTTTAAAATGCTTTTTGTGAAGAATTGTGCTTCGTTTTATGTTTTGAATGGACTCTGTATCCTGTTCCTAAATATCTGGTTCCATGCCAGAAAGGAAAGTGTGTGACGTGTTTTAACAAGTACACTTCCCCTGTTTCTCCAAGTCTTCAAATATTTAGTTTCAAAGTGAATACACTGTAAGCCAAAAAAATGACCACCCATTCCATTATTCTGTCATTGCTACTGTAAAGATTTACCATAAATGGGGGGGGGGGGGGGCAGATATCATGGATGGGGTCGGGAGCAGTGAGTAAGGAAGGCATCCATGAAAAAGCAGGAAAAGCCAGAAAGCCCTTATAGCCCTGTGGGAACCGCCTTTTCCCTTCCTCTGCAGGTCTCTAGCTCTCCAAAAAAAGTCAGAAAATAATATTACATATTGTTGATAAAAAGTCCTAAGATCTTTAGAGACAGACTAATTTGGGAGATCACTAAACGTAATCCCATCTATTTTATGGATGAGAAAAACTGAGGCCCAGAAATAACCGGAATGCCCTGTAGATTAGCGAGTTAGCAGAAAAACCGGGACCAGAATCCAGTTTCCTGATCATCAGTTCAAGACACTTCCCTTTGGACTCAGCTCCCTGCTCGGCTAAGCATAATGTGCCATTTGGCACGTAACAGCTAAATTCTTTTTCAAAATATACCCAAAGTACTTCTACCACAGCCAGAAAGTTTACAACATGCTTTTAAATCATATCTATGGGCACTAGTTTTTCCACAGACAGGCGATCAAGACTGTGTCAACCTCATAAGGGTTAGGCATTACAATAAAGCAGAAGAATAATCAAAAAGCTAATAAAGACTTCAGGCTGCCCTTCGTATTTTGTCTTGATGGAAATCAGTTCGAAATAGACACCCCTTTCCTAACCCCCTAGACACGCACTCCCAAGACTAAACAGCAATATTCCATAAAAAGACTAGATCGAGCCAGTGTTATTATCTGTCTGACATTTGGGTTATTCTTGTGAGTAACTCATAAAGTAATGTGGGTGTCTGCGATTATTTGAGTACACCATGGCAAACCATAATTGGTCAAAAAATAATAAAGGACATTTTTTTCTGTGACAAAAATACTGTGTTGCATGACAACATGGCACTACGACAGCACTGAGGGAATGGCAATACTGTCTCCCAAAAGTTAAAAAAAAAAAAAAAAAAAAAGAATTGAAAAAAGCAGCAAGAAACTTTTTTGCAGTCAGTAACTACCAGTTCGTATTTAAAGTGTCTGCATGCTGACAGTAATCGGCTAGGACGTCCCTTTCCCCAAATCCAGGTAATATATCAACCTAAAATTTCGTTGCTACACAGAGCAGAAATGTGGCAAAAGATACAAGTCTGTATCACTTTCAACAACCAAAGCACAAGTTTTTGACAGTTTTTAGAGACATCTTTGAGACCTTGGCTATTAATGAAGTAAAATTCTAATTTTCACCACCTTCCACATTTTCTAACATGAGTCAAATCGAACGCAAATCCTACTTATCCCTAGCAAATAAAAGTTAAGCTGTGCACATCACACACGAGGGTCTTGATCTAAAATCTGTTCTCTTCGGTCCGACATACACATTCCCATCACCACACGGCTGCATAAATACTAAGCAATAAGGTGAAATATTCTAAGTGCTATTTCTCTAAGAAACCAGCAATCAAGTTTAAAATGACCAGGAAGGCGATTTCAAAGATCTCATGAAAGCAGCAGATTTGTACTTATAGACAGAAACCCATTCAAGCACAGAGCAGTGTGGATGGAGGGGTTGTTGAAATGCTACCATCCCATAAAACTCTATTCGGCAGGGACAGTGAGGGACCGTGGAGGAACTCACCCACTCGGAAGTTCGTGGCCGTCAGGGTGTCGGCAGCATGACCATTCTCACTAATGAGAGTGGTGGTGTTCCCCTTCTCACAGCTGTTCTGACAGCTGCCCTTGGTGCAGGTCACTTTACAGATGCTCGGAGTAAAGACCACCTTGATGCGGCCAGTGTGGTTACTCACTAGGAGTGGAGGCAGGGAGAAAAAGAACAACAAACACATCAGCTTAGTATCCATGAACTTGCCTGAGAAGGTTTAAAAAAAAAAAAAAAGAATAGGAAAAAAAGAAAAGAAAAGAGCAAGAGGGGGATAGAGAGAGCCCACAACCCGACAGGTTTAAGGAAAGAGGGAAGCCTTTAGTGCTCGCTGCTCTGTATCCAGTGGTGTCTCTGAAACAGGAGTAGGAAGCTTAGCAAACAGAACTCTGGGATGCACTCCAAAACCACATTTGAAGTCGAGTCACTGGAGTGGGATTACTAACCACAATGCTGCACTTTATTCACGGGCAGACAAAGAGCAATACGGAGGGCACGACAGATTAAAGAGCCAACCCCGACAGGCAGATAGAATGCAAAGAGGTTGGCCATGCACCTAGTGGTGAATAAACTCCTGTGTCCTCAACTTGCATACTTTCCCTGTTTCTCCACTTATTAAGTCACTATTTGCAGCCCGACCCCTGGAAATGTTTTAGGCATGCGGCATGTCTGAAAACATCTGTCTCAAATCTCCTGGCACTCTCGGCTGAAGTGATCAAATCCTGTGACGCAGCTGCAGGAGCCCATGGCTTTTTCACAACTCCAGGGCGTTATTTCTCGGTATGAATTTATGCAAAATACATTTTGCTTTCCTGTGAACAGGGCCCGTCTAAGGGAGAAGTTAGGCCAGATCAGAGAACTAGAGGGGCTGCCTGTATTAAAATACCATCCTTGAACTCTTCCTGTGCACAGATCACCTGGGGCAGGTATTTCTTTCATTCATGTGGCCCTTTCTCAAAAACCAAATACTACCACCTGACCAGGCAGCCAAAGCAGCACAGTCTTACAAAATGGGCACCAGACTAAAAGTAAACTTGGCTCGCAATTCTGGCTCCACCACAGTGTGACTTTGGCCATGTCATTTCACCTTTTCTCCAAAATGTGAGAGAATGGGAGCTGATGTTTTCTAGCCAATTCAGACTTTCTATATCAGGGATCAGCAAGCCCAGGGGCCAACCTGCTTTTGTAACTAACATTTACTAGAACCCAAATACACTCACATTTATGTATCGTCTGTGGCTGGTTTTTATGCTATGACAGCCAAGTTGTGCAGAGACTAGGTGGAGTCTCCCAGACCTGCCCTTCACAGCCAAGTACCTATCTATACTGTTGAGAAACTGCCGTACAGAAATCCTGTTTGGTCTTCCTCACCTGTGACATGCCTCAAGCCAGGTCCTTCCAGTGGCCATGGGGCTTCCACAATGGGCAAAGGATGACTGGCTCTGGGCCAGCCTTTCGACCACCATCTCTGCCCACTGGAAAAGCTTCTCCTACTTTGTACTGCTCTGGTTTAACCAGTATGATAATTTCAGAAAATCATTCAAAATGCCTCTATAGACTGTTGACAAATTAAACTGTGGCTAAAATCCAAACTTAGAAACAAATGACTTTAACCAAAGAAGCCATTAGAATTTCAAGGCTAGAATGGGTTCTCAGAGGTTTTCAGACACAACCATTTCTCAACCATTATTTGCATTCCATGTATCCAGTGGTCACCTGGCCTTCATTCAGACTTCTCTAGTGACAGAGAGCTCATTACCTACTAAGCACATTGTAATTATGGGCAGTTCCTAGCAAACACTGTTCTTTGAGCTGAAATTGTTATAATAACTTGGACCCATTAATGCTAATTCAGTTCCCCTGATCTCACAATCGAATGCTTCTTCCACATGATAGCCCTTCAAATACCCAAAGATAATTGTCATATAATCAGAGAAAACTAAATTTAGAAGGACATGAAGCATGAAGCCATTACCGGGGCTGGCCCTTTCACTTAGAAAAAGAATACTTCCTCCAAAGGAGAAAGCCTCTATGTTCCTTTCAAACATTTTTCTGAGGAAGTGTCTTCATCAAGGTTTTAACAACTAAGATTGAGAATGCTGTCTGAGGAGGGGAGATACCCCAGTGGCCAACCCAGTCTTCCAGCGCCTTGCACAAAGGCATTCAATAGAAAGCTACTAGCAATGCTTTAAATCATGGGTTGGCAACCTTTTTCTATAAAGGGCCAACTAGTAAATATTTTAGGATTGTGGGCCAAAAGGCCTCTTGTGCAACTCTTCAACTCTGCTGTAGTAGCTGGCAAGTAGCATGTCAAACACAATATGCAGGGCTGGCCCCATAGCAGTGCAAATAAATGCTATGCTCTGGAAGCCAGATCCCACGTGGCTAATCATGGTTCGAATCCCAGCCATGGCAACTTGAAAACTGAAAAACATGCTGGACACATGTGCCCCAAATCCTGATAGGATGGAGAAATGGAAGGGAAAAGATTGCAACATGACCATGCCCTACTTAGGGGTGTTTTCTCCCCCCAGCATGTGAATCCTCTAGGAATTTGAGCATGATTGTGACTTCATCTGACTCTCAAGTGAACCAATCCCTGAACTTTCCTCTTGATTCTTCATGAATTCCGGTACCAATTTTTTAAAAATATTTTTTTAAGTTTAAGTTTATTTAACATTATTATTATTTTTTAATTTGACTGGGGTGGGGAGGAGTGAGAATGCAAGCCACCAAGTTTGAGACTCAAACCACGGTCGACCATGTGAGAATCCAGTGCCTTTAACCACCATACCACCTGCCAGCCTTCTAGTACCAATGTTTAAAGTTTGCATCCACATCGTTACCAGGGAAAAAAACTGTAAGGAAAATTCAGCCTATGTGGAATATGTAAAATAGCACCAATCTAGTCTCCCTTTGGGTTTTCCTTGTCATGACAAAGCACAATCACAATAAAGTTATAACATATCTAAACAGGAAAAAAAATTAAAAAGTAATCCAGTATACAAATGAATGGGTGTGGCTGCATCCTAACAAAACTTTACTTAAAGAAATACAGTTTGCCAGAAAACTCTGTTTTAAATGCTTGACATTTTTAAATTATCTGGGAGCCTACATTGGAAATACAGAGAAAAAAAAAAAGGTACACAGGAATGCTAATTCCCCAACCAGACAAAATCCACCTAGTTTGATTTGTTTTATTACAGGAGCACCAACAAATTAGCTCCTGCTCTAAGTTGTCAGGCCATACTTGCAAATTATCTCGAGGATACTTTGTGTGTGCAAGTGTATGAAGCTCCAGGAAACAAAACAAAACAAAAAAAGACAGTATCTTCCCACTTCAAAAGAATACAAACTTCTATTTTTCTGGCTCGTGGTACAATAATGAAATTAGGAAAACCATGTGCCAACTATTTTGTCTTCTCTGGCATTAACTCACAGCACCAGCAGCTGCCATGCAGATGCTCGCGCAGTCACCTAGGTCATGCTCACTTAGGCGGACACAGACTTCGTCCTTAGTCTCGTTGCACCTCCCAGCTACAGTAGCCACTGTACAGGCACTTGAGATTCTCTGGGCCTACTGTTTTTAAACACTTATTATATTTCTTCGCCAAACATAAAAATGTGGGGCTTGGAATCATCTGGATTTTTCAAAAGGCCGAGACAGTTTCATCCAGTTTAATTCTGATTTTTACAATGTGCACATCTTCCTAAAAGCTCAAGATACATTCTATTTCATATTTCCCCTTGTGTTCTATAAGCATTCTCTTATAAATTAATCCCATTCTAAAGCAAACTTTTGTATTCCTGGTGAGTCCCCTGATTTCTTCAGGAAGCATTCATTTCTTTACTATCATTAACCTTGGATTTCCATGTCAATCTTCTCAAAGTAAGCAGTGAAAAATTCACAACTGCTTTTTTACTGGATGTTCATTCAGAGGTCTAGCAGGATCTCCATGAAGATCGAATGGATTAGGAAATCCTTTTCCCTATCTCCTCTCTTTCACATCATTTCCATATATCCAGGATATGCTGTTGAGCGTAAGTATTTGTTTTTGTTTTTTAAGTAAGGGTCTTGCTATCACAGTCCTCCTGCCTCAGCCTTCCTGATCTGCTGGGATTACAGATGTGCCCCACCATGTCTGGCCTTTAAGTTGGACCAGGAACCAAATCCAGGCTTCCCTTGTAGTCCCCTTCTGCGGAGCACAGCACGTTAGTGGCCTGAGCCACCACAGAAGGGCCAAGAGTTTAAGTTCACAAAACTAAGATCCACCACTCAGAGTTTCCAACTTCTCACATGTGACAAGTTTAAGGCAATACGACACACTCTTAAGAGGTTTGATAGGAATTCACTAACAGTGACATGAACTCCCTCCAAAGGCCATCTTGTCTAAAGAGGCATAATTCTTGAATGCCTTAAATAAGCTAATGCTGAAGAATCCATGGTATATAGCATATCTGGGGCCCCAATAAATTGAGAATAAATGAAGTGATCCAAAGGTATCCATAAAAGTAGAGTAACTGTTGAACCCCCTCAGAGACCCCGACTCACAGGATGCTGGTGGTCACTGTGGTCCAAGGTCCTGGTTCACCAGTGAGGAAACAAGCTCTGGACAGACTAGCAGTAGAAGACCCACCTTAGTGGCCCCTACCAGCTGATTAGCAATTACAACTTGGAGAAGCAGAAGTTGGGCCAGTTAGGAGTTAACAGGGATACCACATCTTTCATGCCTGAGGCCCCTTTAAAGAGCTCTACAGACTGATTCAATACACGGATCACGTGTCTTCTCTTCTGACTGTGACAAAACCTGAAGTAATGGACTTGCAGTCCATCACTTGCCCCAAACCCAAGAATTCTTTGAAGGACAAATCATAAAAGTATTAAATAATGCTTAGACCAACAGGACTTTACTGTTTAACTCACTAGGCTTGCTTAACTCTTCCAGGACTATTAAAATAATGCCCACAGGGTGTTCTGTATTGCTTGAAGAAGATGCTATGTCAATAAAAGTGAACATCAATTCTGTCACCTCATTGGGCTGCCCTAGGGAGGGAACGCAGATGGGATCTCTAGTAGTGAGGTGGGCAGTTCCTCAGAAAATAATCTAGAGTTACATTCCAGTTCTCTTCCCCCTCCATCTTATTTTCTCAAGTAGAATAACTAAATAAAGAAGTAGAGAGAGAAGTAGTTGCTACAGAGATGACATAAATCTAAGTGAAAAAACGTGTGCTTTCTGTTCCTTTCAATTCTTTCTTCATTTTCACCAAAGGAAACTAAATATCAGATACTCATCTCTCTCCCATATACATATATCTATGATTTCCTTCCCTTTACACACATTAAGGAAACAGAGGGAAGCAAGGAAGGAAAGTATAAATCATTTAAGATGAGAATAAATTTCTGGATATTGTCTGGATTTCTCAAGGAATAGCTTATTGCTTCTCAAAATGCAGTATCAAATGTATACCATGTTTGAAAGCATAAATACAGCCCCCAACATATTCTTTTGAACAGATTTGCAGCAGCTAACTAATCACACACTCTCAAGCATGACCGCACTTATTGGTTCATCAAGAAAACAGAAGCTAAAAGAAACACCCTACTGGGACCAGCAGATGGCATAATGGTTATGTTGCTGGACTCCCATGTAGTCAATTGTGGTTCGAGTCCCAGACCCAGTGGTTTAAAAGTCATACCAGGCGCTTGTGCACACATGTCCAAAATCCCAAGAGGAGAATGGAGGAGAAGGGACTGCAATAAGGCCCTCCCCCCTGGGGAAGAAGTGATTTCTCACTTTTTGTCTCTTGGAATCTCTTTCTGTTCAGCAAGAGCATGTGCCCTATAGCAAAAAAACCTCTTAAAAAGAAAAAGAAGAAGAAAAGAAACATCTCTACTATCAACTTACCCTTATCTTAGCTGCCCTGCCTTCCTCTCGATAGAGGACATGGCTAGGTCTAAGGTCAACCAGATCCCTTCGGCTCTTGCCTACTCCGAGACTGCCTGTCTACCCATTCCTGTCAGCACACAGACATGCTGCAAGACCCGCCATCTTTAAAGAATATCCTATCCCACTGTTTCTATTCCATTCTTCCTATGGAAGAAAATTTCCTATTTCTCTTCAAACAGCAAAGCTCCTCAAAGGAGCCCTCTACGGTGGCTATGGCCACTCCTTCCCACACTCCTTATCTCTGGAAACTGCTGCAGTCATGGCCTCACTAACCCTGCCCTTATGAAGGTCATCAGTGGCCTCCATGCTGGCAAATCCAACAGCAAACTCTGGTTCTTTCTTACCGGTGTACGTGACACTCTTCTTTATGACACATTTTCTTCACTCAGCTTCTAGGTTACCCTTCTTGCTCTTTCCTGTTTTGCTGGCCTCTCTCCTCAAGATCCCACTTAAGGGAAAATCCTGGCATTCAGCCTTTATCAACCTTTTCTGTATCATCTTCATACACGGTTAACATCCTGTTTCATCCCATGGATTTAAATACCATCTACAGAATTCTGTATAGAACATGTCTGAGAGGACTACAAAATATTTGTGGAAAAAACTGAAGTACAAAGTTGTTTTGATGGAAAATAAATTTTTTACGTTCACGAGTAGTTTTTTTTTTTTTGTAATATACATTAACTTTTTAAATATTCCTTACATAATTCCAGCCTGGATCACCTCTACCTTATAAGTAAGTGTGTATGCATATCAGAGATATTATAAATACATGTATATAAATGTTCACGTGTATATACACAATACACATACAAATCTCATATAACTCCACAATCCATCTCTTTATGAGACTTTGCTTGGCAGCTGTCTGATGTTTAATAAATATACCAAACAAAATTTCTTCAAAATGAAGCTCTGGGGACTAACAGGTGATGTGGTGGTTAAGGCGCTGGATTCCCACATGGCCGACTTCAGTTCAAGTCCCAGATCTGGTGGCTTGAAAATCACAACAGATAAATACATACGTAAATGTTTTTTTAAAAAATTAAACTCTGATTCTCCCTGTATTCACATCCAGACCTATTCTTCTTTAAGTCTTCTCCCTGTTTAGAAAATGGGAAGTCTGCTTTTGATTCTTTTTTTTAACTGATACTCAATACTACAACAAATCTCTTAGCTCTATTTCCAGACGACTTCTCCCCTTCTCCACGGCAAATATCCTCATGCAATGCCCCATTATTTTTTATCTGGTTTATCAACAATCTCCTAACTAGACTCCCTGCTCCCATCCATTCCCTTCTTTAGTTTATTCTCCGAGCAGCACTTAGTGCATCCTTTTTAACGTATGTCAGTCAGAACATAGCCTACTCCCTTCTCAGGCTTCCCATCTCAATTAGAATCCTATCCTGATGGAAAGCCTCAATGGCCCATGCCTCGCCACCACCAGCAACAAACTAACCCCACCAATGACCTCCAAGATCTCATCTTCTCCAACTCTCTCCAGCCCACTTCACTCTAGATTCCTTACTGTTTCACAAACACTGGAACACTTCTGTCTGAGGAATCCGAAGCTGCTATTCCCTCTACTAAAATTTTCTTCTACAGAGATAATTCGGCTTCCTCGCTCCCCTCTGTCAAGACTTCCCAAAAGTCACACTATCAGGGAGGCTTAATACCTGTACTAAGACTGCAAACCTGGGGCCAGCAGGTAGCATAGCAGTTACATTGCTGGACTCCTACATGGCCCACTGTGGTTCGAGTCCCGGACCCGGTGGCTTGGAAATCAAACTAGGCACATGTGGATGCATGCCCAGGATCCTAGGAAGAAAATAGAGGAGAAGAGATTGTGGCATGGTCATCCCCCCTGGGGGGGGGGGGGGTTCTCACTTTCCCTCTCACTGTTTCTGTCTGTCTCTCTCTCTTAGGGTACCTGTGCCCTAAGGCAAAGACCTCTTTAAAAAAAAAAATTGCAAACCCAGCCCCCCACATCACTTATCCACTGTGCACTGCTTTGCCTTTCTTCATTATTATAAATATACTTCTATGTCATTTGTTGTCATGAGAACATAAACTTCTTTATGAGAACAGGAATGTATCTATCCACTGCTATGCAATCAACGTGGTGGATATCGCCTAGAAAATGCTCAATAAATAAATACCAATGGAATAAATAAACTTCATTCTATTCTTATCCAGAACAAAATTCACAAGAAAAAAAAAAAACACATTTATGAAAACTTTGGCTTCAAAAGATATTTGCTATATGTTATATCTGAGTTATTTTAATAATAAAAGTCTCAGTTCAAGGGTAAGCACAAGTTGTTATGTCTTGGAAACCCTGAAATGGTTACAAAACATTTTTTTCCCTAAAACATTAACAAAACATGGCCTATACTAATTTTTAAAAGTAAAGCAATTTTTAATTAAATATGCCAAAGAGAAAAACTGAATAAGCAACAGGAAATAGCAATTTCTCAAGCACTTTTTCAAAAGAAAAACAATTATTTGCTACCAAAATTTCACAACCTATTACGCAAGAATCACGCACTGACACATGATGGAAACTTCCTCTATAATTCGGAGATAAAATCTGTGATGATGTGTAATTTTTCACATTTTGCTTCACTAAGTATTCATTCCCTTTATTAGCCCAAGCACAACTAGGAAATTTAACATATTCCTACCCAGATGCTACAACTCTTTGACAGTGGCCACTAGACTATAAAATTTACATAAGAGAAATATGTTTTGGTTCCTGGCTCAAGAAGACTGAAAGAGACTAACCAGAGGCTCTGCAACAAAAATCGATTTCAGAGGCTGGACAGTGAGTGGTTCAGCAGTGGGCCATGCTGGGTTTGTGTCCTAAGACCTCCCTAGACACCGGGTACAATCCAGGGCTGAGGCTGGGGGTGTCTCATGGCACACCCTATTGAGGGTGCTTTTTCTTTCTTTGCCTCTCTCTCTTCCGCATAAAAAAGAAAGAAAAGAACAATTTAAAACAACAAACAAAAGACGTAGCTTTTTGTCGAAAAGTTCCATTTATTTCATGAGTCAGGCCTAATTTCCTATTTTGCTCATTTAATCTTTGTCTTACCTTGACTCAAGACTTAAAGACTGATTTGGGGGCTAGCCAGTGGCATGGTAGTTAAAAAGGCTGCATCCCACATATCTAATACACAGCTGGAGTCCTGGACTCAGCGGTAAAAAACACACCAGGTACATGTGTATGCATGCCTAAAATCCTTTTTTTTTTTTTTTTTAGAATTATTTTATTTAACTTTACTTATTTATTTATTTTAATCTGACCAGAGTAAGGGGAAGAGAAAGAGAGAGAGAGTGAGAGAGAGCTGCCAGATTTGAGACTCAAACAGCGGTTGACCATGTGGGAGTCCAGTGTCCTTAACCACCGTGCCATCTGCTGGCCCCCATGCCTAAGCTCTTGAAAGGAGAAATGGAGGAGAAGGAATTGTGGTGTGATCATCCCCCACAGGGTGGTTTCTCACTCTCCCTATCCACCGCACCCTGTCTCTCTCCAACAAGCGCACAACCCCTCTGGCAAATATTTTAAAAAATACAGCGTAATTGCCACCTAGAATCATGCATTTTCTCACAACCAGTTCTGCCTGCCAGCCTCACTCCACTGCTCCCAAAGAGCTTTAAAAAGTACACCTTGAGACTTTTGGCATTGTTTCCATCTTTCCTTTTGCTCCTTGGAGTTTTTCCTCTTTAAATACCAACTTCTTCTCTATAAATATAAGAAAAGGTCCTATTTTTATCCCTGGAGCTAAATCAAATATTTTTGAAGGTATAATATATTTTATAGTCAAAAGACTAACTTTTACCCAACAAGTACTTTAGTCTCCCAGCAGGATCTGACCTAGTGTTTAGGGAAATAAAATACAGTTAGGTCATGAAAGTGGAAAACTAGCAAAACAAACCAATGGCTTTCTGACATTTTCTTTTCTGACTTTTTTTTTTTCCCCAAATATCTTTAACATCATAGACCCTAAAGGGATTCAACTACCCAGACATACTTCTGCAGTTTACAGATGAGGAACACACAAGAAAGTTCAGAATAGACTCTGAACTTCTGTCCAGGGACAGAGGTGACACCATTTTTTAAACTCCTGCCCTCACCCCACCATCATTAATAAGGGGCAGTGAAGGGCACACGACTCAGTCCTGGTGTCCCTGGAACTGCCCTGGCTGTTCTATGTCTTTCAACACAACCTTTAAAACTCACCTGTCCAGATATACCTAGAAATCCTTCGTCTGCTCCTAAGCTTGAATACCAGAGACCCTACCATATAACCCCATCCAGAATGGACAGTGGTATTTGAAATGCCATGACTGCAGAGTCAAAGAAACACATCCTCCAAGAAAACAGGTCTTGAATGGGTTCATGAAAACCAGGAAAGAAGAAAGGGAGAGAGGGACTGCAGTATCCCTGCTTTCCTCATTCTTGATTGAGAATGTAATGCACAAGCATGAACTGGAATCCTGATGATCATGGGAACCATATTTCAGGAGGGTTCAGTGGGTTTGCACATGAATTTTGGAGAGGTTTTTTGCTATAGGGCGCGTACGCTCGCCAGAAAGACAGAGAGAGAGAGAGACAGAAAGTGAGAAATCACCCCCCCCCCCGGGGGGGGATGGTCATGCCACAATCCCTTCTCCTCCATTCTCCTCTCGGGATTTTGCACACACGCACACATGCTCAGCGTGAGTTTAAGCCACCCGGTCTGGGGCTCAAGCTGTGGTAGACTACATGGGAGTTCAGCGACATAGCCATTATGCTAACTGCTGATCCCTGCACATGAATTTTGGAGAGGACAATTAAGAGCACTGTGGCTCAAGATGTTACTCTTTCTAAGAGTTTGTCTCTCAAAGAAAAAAAACATTTCAGAGATATATTTTTCCCTTATATGTGAAAAATCTCTACCTCCCTCAGGGATCTTATGCCAACCTGTGCAGCAGCACAGGTTGCCTTACTCAATTTACTTACCTATTTAATTATTTCTGGGTGTATAAGTTCGCCACAGAGAGACAGAGAGAGGGAGAAGGAGAAAGCATTCTCTCCCGCAATGGGGAGTGGAGGAGTCCGACCCGGCGAGGCCCCAGGATCTGTCTGAGCCCCCCAGACCTTTGAGCTCCGCTTCTGGTCAGATCAATATGCTGGCAAAACCACTGTTGTGCACCCCCTGACCTTGGAACAAAGCTTGGGTCAATTAGCATGTCAGCAAGGCTGCTTGCTATTTGCTCCAGAAAACTGGTAGCCTTGCTGGGAAGCGACCCCCCTCTGACTCCCCAATTTACTACTATACAATTTTACTACATAGCTCTCTTATACATCCTGAGTATATGATAAAGTTTTCCAGGAACTCCCCCGACCGCTCCCCTTTGCTATAATCACCTACTATTAATTACAATGCTTTATCTCCATGGTCACAGTAGAGGGTGGGCTGAAGTTCTATCTAGGCGGAAATGGTCTTTGGAAGGCCCTTCAAAATACATTTAAGGTAAACTTAATCCTTTCTTTATGTAAAATAGGATTAGGCCAAAACTGGCCCAGGACCACCCCCCTGCCTTCACCAAGCGAAATAGATAAATATTTTAGGACTCCTCAAATCAAGTTTTAGATCCCTATAAAACTATGTAAGTATCATTCTTTATTAAGATCCATAGGAACTAATATCTATTCTTGAGATTTTCTTTTCTCAGAGCCATTCCTAGTAATCACAAGATGGCTGCTGTGCTGCTGCTTACCGGAACAACCTTCCTGAAACTGCATTCTATGGAGACCCACCTACAATTGCGGAAATGCCCAACACCCACCCTTAATCCAACCCTGAATAGAATCTATGTTCCCTTTTGTTAAAACCTTTATGAGCTGATAATTGAAAGCACGCAGCCCCTCTCCCATTTACTTGCATGTAACACATTTTCAATAAAAAGGCACGATGATTCCTAGCAGTTGTCACTCCTCAGAGAGCGATCTTTGAGGGGTGTCCGGCATAGGACGTGCCTGAAAAGGCATCGAGGCCTGTGTCTTCTGTTCACCTGCGCCGCCTCCGTCGAGATAACCCACCCCCGCCGAGGCTGGTCCCCGGCAGGGGAGTAGTCACATTGCAATTCCTTTCCCTCCATTCTTCCATCCTGTTGGGACTTTGGGCATGCACACACATGCACCCTTGCCAAGCTACTAGACCCAGGATTTGAACTACTGTCGGCCATATGGGTTCCGGCTCCCTTAACCACTAGGCCATGGGGCCAGGTGAACAGCATGGCTTTAGATTCCACACCATGGCCATGGCCAACCTGCCTCCCATCTCTAACAGCTGCATCATCTAGCTAGTTTTCAGGGATGCCTTACAAAAATAGTGGATGAGATATGCTTCGTGCGACTCAAATTTTCTGACTCTTAATTTTGGAACAGATTTAGGTTTTATTTATCCCCACATTTGTTGTTTTCAAAGAGCAAGTAAATGAAGGCATTTGCTATCTATCACTCATTCTTTCCATAAATAACATCTCTTCATATTCAGAGGAGAAACATCACTAAACTGACAGATATCTATTGGGCTACTGGTTTACCAAGGAACAAATTTTATGGTTTATTCACAAGCTTAAGTGGGGCCATTCCCCACAGAGGTCCCAGGGTATCTCTGCCACACACTTTGAGAATTTGAAGTCTATGATGTGATTATGAAGACAAACGGTTCTGACAAAATCAAATTCCTGAAAAGGAAATTAAGACCCTTTGTTACCTACACCTAACCGAACCCCATCTCCTGCTACCTCCTCAAGCACAGCCATGCCAGCAGTCCCGACTGATGCCCCTATTCCCTTCACATGCAGCTTCCTCCCCTTAGAAAACATTTCTCTTGCCCCCACCTTCCATTCTGTTGTCTCAACTAAACAATCCTCCTTCCCACAAGGTTTTCACCAACCAAATATTACAATTCTTATTTTCTCTTCACTATTTGCACATATTTCCTTTTAGATATATTCCTCTACTTTTCCCATCTTCCTCTGCCTCAACCAAGTCAAAACAAAACAAAACAGGGGCTGGCAAGTGGCGTGGTGGTTAAAGGCACTGGACTCCCACATGGCTGACCACGGTTCAAGTCTCGGACCTGGTGGCTTGCTTTCTTACTTCCTCTCTCTCTCTCTGTCTCTCTCTGATCAAACTGAAAAATAATAATGATATAATAATAAATAAAGTTAAATAAAAAAATAATTCTTTAAAAAAAAATAAAAATTAAAAAAAAATAAATAAAAAAACAATCATCTTCTCATTCCCCTTTTCCACTTAGTGAGAGTCCCTGATTGGAGATGAGGAAAGTATAGGGTAAGGAGGGAGTGACATGAAATAGAATGCAGGGGTTAAAATTAAAGATGAGGGGTCAGTGGTGATGTAAACTGAGGCCAGGAACGCATGGGCAGAAAGGCAATGGAAAGGCCAAAGAAGTGACTTTTATCCAAACAACTAATAACCAAAAGTCACAACACTTTAAAGGAACTGAATGCTCTCAAGCTTCAATTACCCTCATAGGGGAGCTTGGAAATTTCCTCTGGGATGGAAGGAAGATGCAAAAAGGAAATGACTTACTGTACTTTACAAATTTAAATTCTACTTAGAAGAAAAAGACAGGACAGAGAAGGAACCTAAAACCTCTTGGACCCTGAAGAGGCATTCTGAGTCACTGGAGCTTCCAGGCCAGAAGTAGATGCCTTATAGGTCTCTAAGGGACTCTAACTCTCTCACACAGGCCATGAAAATCCAGAGTAAACAAAAACAAAGTTATAATTCAAATGCATTTTACTTTAAGAAACACTAAGAAACTTGAAGATCTAAACATTTTTGCAACTGCCAAGACAGGTCTTGAGTTTGATACATTACATTGAATGAAAAATCTGTTGAAGCAATTACTTATATCGAAAATTGGCATTCTAACATCCCTGAATTAATTTCACATTACAGTATCAAAGAATTCAAGCATGCAGAACACCCATTCTGTTATTTACTTTTTTTTTTTCCTTCTGTACAACCCTCTCTGGCTCAGTTTTTAAATGACTCCATCAAATAATCCCAACTACTTCCCCCAAAGTACCATGCCAAATTCAATAGATCTCATCATTAGGAAAGATTTCAGCCTAAATATCCCTTTTCTCAAAGTCACCCTCATCTATCTAACTATGCTCTTTGGTATCATGTAATACACAAAATTCAAAAATGATTAGTTGCCAATAAAAAATGAATTACTGATGTGTAATTACACATTGTAAGTTTTCCAGCTGTCAGCTAATTCTTTGGAGGTTACTCATTTTCAACTTCCTCTTCTTTGACTCTCATCAAGATAGTGCATTTCCACTGATGACTGTAGTGGTTTTAAAATACATCCACAAATTCCTTGATACTTCTTTCTTCAAGATACTCCTTTCTTCTTTCTCCCCTTGGACATGACTAGTCTTAAAACAGAATAACATGGAGGCGACAGTTTGCAGCTTCAGAGACTAGATTATAAAAGGTACAGCAGCTTGGCTCTGGCTGTTCCATCACTCTGGGGAAGCCAGATGCCATGCTGTGACTCATGCAGCAAAGAACTGAAGCCTTTTGTCCATAGTCATATAAGTGATCCATCTTGAAAAAAGATCTTCCAGCCCCAGTCAAGCTTTCAGATAACTGCAGCTCCTACCGATATCCTTGATGCAACTTCACGAAAGATCTTGAGCCTGAACAGTTAGCTAAGGTATCTCCAAATTCTGAACTCACAAAACCATGAATTAAGGTTTGTTGCTTTAAGCCACTTAGGTTTGGAGTAACTTGTTTTTTGGGGGGTTGGTTTGGGGTTTTTTAGGTTTCTTTTTTTTTATTTATTTATTTTTACATTTTTCCACAAACATTTACTTTACATATCAAAAAAATTTTGCTCATACTCCGTAGTTCTTGACAGTTAATAAACAACTTTCAAAATTTCGAAATACTGAATTTTAAAGATAATGTTCAACATATTTCTTATAATTTTGTATAATTTTGTTTGCGACTCTATAACAACACAGTATGGTTTTAAATATTTTTGAGAAAATATTTACATGTTACTTACTCAAATTGTTGAAAAGCAAATGCCCAGCACACAAGTCACACTTGTTTTATGCAAAGTAGATAACTAATGTAAACATATTCTCACACACTCCTCTTCTGCTCTGCTTTTTACCAAGATTTTGAGACCACAGAAGCAAAAGTGATGAGCCTTTCTAAACGCCCAGAGCACTGTCTACACCACGATAGCACTGTCTATAAGAAACGTGTCTTCCTTGCCTACTAAGCTACAGGGTTCAAATCCACACCACAATGCTGTCAGCTATAGTCATACCTATTTGGCAGTAAAGGAAACCACAAAGACGTTCATCATAAGCTGGACCAAGGTCATTCAGTTAGGAAAGGATGATGCTGGGATTTTAATGCGGCTTACTCTTTCCTCAACACCCCAGGGTCCCTTTTATACTCATAATGAGCATTACTATGGAAACAATAGCACTCAGCTCTTGGGAAGGTTGGGATGAGGGCAGGCAATACACAGATGCAGTCCTACTATGTCATATGTTCAGCAGTGTGCTGACCATCATATCCTTCCTCTCACTTCATTTTCACAATGGTCCTATGGAATAAGGGTTAAGGTTTTTTTTGAGAGAGAGATTTTTGCTGTAGGGCGCGTGCGCTCTCCGAAAAGACAGAAACAGAGAGACGGAAAGCAAAAAATCACCCCCCCAGGGGGGATGGCCACGCCGTAATCCCTTTTCCTCCGTTCTCCTCTCAGGATCTTGGGCACACATGCACACACGCCCGGCATGAGTTTAAGCCACCGAGTCCAGGACTCAAACCACGGGTGACTATATGGGAGTGCAGCGACATAGCTATTACGCTAACTGCTGGTCCCCAGGGGTTAAGATTTTTATCTTACAGAGAAATGTATAATCAGAGGTCCAAAGAGACAGGACACAGTAAATCTACTCATGGACTCCATCCTCCAAGATCTTGGAATCTTGTATAGAGAAAGAAAGACACTCGCAGAATAATGCCATTCAAATCATCTACCTTACAAGGCAGCAGCATTATAAAATAAATTGCATGGATATGACATAAGCTATAAATAACTATGCCAATGCAAAAGGGTATCATTACATGTGGTCAGTGCTAAGTGGAACAACTGTGAGAAAAGCTCCAACCAGCAGTGACATTGAGCCGATGATCCATTAGAGAGCAAAAGCTACAAGTGCTTCTAAGTATAGGGAAGTCCGTACCTCAGGGTGTTTGCTTTCATGATCATAACCATTATTAAAGACTCTAGCATAAAGCAAGATTCCATATGGACTTCAGTTCCTACACAATTTTCAGGTACAACTTGATAACTTTATTTGAAAAGTATTGAAATGTACTTGAACCAACTATGGGAACCCATTGATTAAAAAGGTTTATATCACATTTGAATAATTTTTGGTAAGCTAAAAAACTCTCACCAGTTCCAAGACAGGCAGATAAATCTTTACTAAAACATGTTATTATCTTGGCAGTTCCACATATAATAAAACTGATCATTTTTTAAAATCTACTTAGGATAGCCCTGTAGCCTAGCATTGGGTCATCGGAAAAGTCATAATGAATTTTTCTATGTTTTTTTAATGCATCATAATTTTTTCTACAACCCAATAGTTAAGGAAACCAGGACCCACAGGGCTGACCATGGTTTGAATTCTGGCCCCAGAGGCTTCCAAAACATGCCAGCCACATGTGCGAGCATGCACAAAACCCTGACAGCAGGGAGAGATGAAGGAGAAAGGACTACGGCATGACCATGCCGTAACGGGGATACTTTCTCACTCTCTGTCTCTGTCTCACCCACTCTGGCAAGCACACATGCCCTCTGGTGATTAAAAAACATGTATATAGTTGAATTCTGACTTTGTACTCCTTTAAAAATAACTTAAACAAAGAGCCAAAGTGGAACCTTTTTTTAATAAATAAGATTTGTTTTGGCAATTTTTAACTCATTTTTTTGTAACTAAATTAAACTCATAAATAACATGTAGGTTATGCTTTAAACAGTCAAATAGTGTACTAATAGTGTAAAATACTGAAATAAAGCATACAAAGAGCTCAGTACAGTGGCTGGCATGCAGAAAGTGCTGAATAAATGAGGAGGAGGAGAATAGAAACTACATCGTGTCTTTGGTGGGGAAAAATGAACTTACATCCAAATTTCCTAACTTATCTTCAGTGGCGAGAACACGATTTACAATACCTTCAGTTTTTTGCTTCTTTTTTTCCAGGATATATGTT
This sequence comes from Tupaia tana, assembly GCA_026018925.1. Taxonomy (NCBI): domain Eukaryota; kingdom Metazoa; phylum Chordata; class Mammalia; order Scandentia; family Tupaiidae; genus Tupaia; species Tupaia tana. The sequence goes on from JAKSZU010000003.1 coordinate 200,649,141, forward strand.
CTCGTGGTATAGGAAGGTGTGGTTTGGAAAGTGGGATCTCTGACAAGAAACATTATGAATCATATTCTCCACTAAGAGTCTTGGAAAAGCTCCTTTTAAGAGAGGCATCTAGTTTTGCTCTATTTCCATGTTCAAGACATGGTAGAGCATGCCTGATATATATCTCCACACAAACTGCTTTGTGGTTGTCAGAAACTCATACTGAAAAAAAGCTGAATGAATACAAGCATGACGGGATCTCAAGATCTTTACCAAAAAAGTCCCCGCACTCATTAGCAAATGAAGTGAAAGTGGACGTACTCTAGTTGACCGCGGTTCGTGTCCCAGACCCAGTGGCTTAAACTCACGCCGGGCACGTGTGCATGCGTGCCCAAGATCCCGAGAGGAGAATGGAGGAGAAGGGATTGCGGCGTGGCCATCCCCCCAGGGGGTGATTTCTCGTTTTCTGTCTCCCTGTCTCTCTCTGTCTGGTGAGCGCACGTGCCCTATAGCAAAAACCTCTCCAAAAAAAAAAAAAGTGGACGTACTCCATTCAATGTAAGCAAGAATCCCTAAGACCCGAGAATAACTCCATTAAAAACCCCAAATGGGCATTCCTACAAGAGTACGACAACACATCAGGAGTGACCGACTCCAGGCCAGGCAACACAATTCTCCAAGTGTCCCAGGGTCTCAGGGAACCGATGGGACTGATCTAACCTGCTCCTCCCCAGCTGCCATCCCCTCCCAAGCTTTCTTAGAAGAGCTATAAAGGAAGTGAAGAAAAGAAGTCAACAGCTGGGTTTCCCTGTCTAGAAAGCCATCTTTGGAGCGCTGAGTAATCAGGACACGCAGCTGTTAGAGAGCAGGGTAGAAATAGAACACGTGTTAGCTGGGGCCTTTCGTCTACACACCAATGATGGGGACGGACTATCTCAAGTGAAGGGATGTTTTATAAGGCTGTGTACAGCCATAAGGGAGACAGTCTCCAGAAAACCAGGAATGGTCAGCCAGACCTCAGAGTGACTCGGAACTGGAATGAACTTAATCCACAATGCTGTTTGTTTGTTTGTTTGTTTGTTTTGAGAGGTTTTCGCTATAGGGCGAGTGCACTCGCCAGAAAGACAGAGAGAGACAGAAAGACAGAAAGTGAGAAATCACCCCCTGGGGGGATGTCCACGCCGCAATCCCTTCTCCTCCATTCTCCTCTCGGGATCTTGGGCATGCACGCACACGTGCCCAGCGTGAGTTTTAAGCCACCGGGTCCAGGACGCAAACCGCAGTTGACTACATGGGAGTCCAGCGACATAGCCATTACGCTAACTGCTGGTCCCTAGGAATCCACAGTGCTTTTAGCAGCTCCTCTGTTGCCCTGCCTCTGCTCCTTCTCAGAAATAGTGTTGAGCTTCATTCTTGTACTCAGTATTATGTGATAGGGATTTTATTTCTGGCTGCTTCTGCCTCCTCTTAGCATTTCACTTCGGTTCCAATTACTTACTGTTCAACTCTGACTTAAGAGAGATGTTACTGAGTCTAATCTAGGCAACATCTTCCATGTTTAGTAAAACTCTTCTGCAAGGCCACCTTACAAGCAGCTACCCAGCCTTAGACTGGTTTTCCTTCGATCAAGTGCCTATCTGTTTTCCAGCCCACTGTGGGCAAAACATGGGGTCACCCATAATACCATGTTCATAGAGATGGCCTGTCAGACTACGGCAGTTTCATCCGCTCTGAGACTAATGATCTGTCCAGATTATTTGTTAGAGTAAATTTTCCGGGCACAGCTGTGGCAGCATACACTGTGGACACTGCTGCTTAGCAGGCTGAAGCCACATGGAGAGCCCACATTGAATTCCCTGCCTACCCTACAACACTGGGCAACAGTGATTTGAGCTCATGGCTCTAACTACTCCAGAGACAGAGGAAGGAGGATCACAGCATGGTGAGACCTTGTCTAAAAACTACCACACACACCCAAGTATATCTGCCCTGCTGAAATGGTAATCTAAGAAAAATGGAGTTCAAGGGAACTGGCATATCAGCAGACCAGAACATGTCTTTCTGGTGGCACAAGTGGGGACACAAACAAGGCCTCCAAGCCTCTCTTCAGAACTGGCGCAATCATTCTGTCGACACTCTATTGATCAAAGTAAGTCACACAGCCAAGCCCAAAACTGGATATGGGGATGAACGGATCAAGGGAGTCAGTCAGGGGTCCATTTTACCCGTAAGAAAACCATAGCTAAAAAGGGGAGGCAAGAAGAAAGTTATGCATCAATAACATAAGCTACTGTTTTTATTATTTATTCTGGGATGAATACGATGTTGAGGAAAAGAGCTAAGTAAGCCAAAGAAGTATTCTTAATAAAACATATCTGCCTCCCTTCCCTCTAATCCCTCACTATCACTTCATTTTCATTAAATATCTAGTTACAAAAACAACAAAACCTTTGGAGCAGAAATTATCTATCTAAATGAATCACAAAGATGAGTATAAACACATTTGATAAAGAAAAGAAAAATACGTAAATCAAAAGATTTTGTTTGGGGCGGGGGGTGGGAACTATTACTCGGTAGGCCTTCTAAAGTAAAGCAGGCGCCTGCTTCAGCCTGCTACTCCATGGAATGTAGACTGGAAGCGTGGGAGGAGAGCTCTGGTTTCTGCTGGATGGGAGTGAGGCGGCTGCAATCATGAGATGCACCTGTAGCCATTAAGGGGCGTTGATCAAACAAGGAACCCAGCTGCTGGGTGCGTGTGCTCGCAAGACTCATCAGGAGAGAACACTCAATACCACACAAGAAGCCCAGAGGCCAAAAACACAGGTTACCCCTACCACCCCCTTTCATCTGCCTTTATTTCTTTCACCAAAACTTTCCAAACCTGTTTCTAGGATACAGGGATTTTTCAAAAACTGATGCTTCTCACAAAAGCATCCATTGCCTATTTCAAATATTTTCATGTAGTTAAAAAAAAAACTAGATAGAAACTTGGAAAAGCAAACTTGAGAAGTGCCATTAGAGCTATAAAAATTTTTTACTTCCTTTATAGATAAGGTAAGACATTCAAAAAATTACTCTAAATAATATACACACAGGGCTGGCCCCATGGCCTAGTGGGAGCCAGATCTCACGTGGTTAAATGCACGGTTCAAATCCCCTCTTATACAGAGACCAACTGCAGACCAGACTTGAAAACATGCCAACCATGTGTGCCCCAAATCCCAACAGGATGGGAAAATAGAGGAGAATGGGTTGTGGTGTGAACATACCCCATGGGAGGCACTTTTTTCCTCCCTCTCCTTCTCTGTCTCTCTCTGGTAAGTATACATGCCTTCTGGCAATACACATGTATGTAGTTGGTTGAATATGTGTGTGTGTGAATATATCCATCCATCAGACACAAACACATATACACACACTCCCAGTTTAAAGTTCGCCTATCAGAAGAATTACTCCAATATAACTGCAGTTACCTCTTAAGAGAGGTTTCTCTCCTACTCTAGCCATCAGAGAACTTCTGCCTTCACTGCATGGGAACAGAGGAGAACTAGAGCAGTGGGGCTTTCATTTTTTTTAATTAAAAATTTCTTTTTCAAATTTCTTAAGGAGCTAATACTCAGTAAATATTTTTTAAATAATGAAGAAGTATAATCAGAGAAAAACATAACACAAAATCCTTTTAAATAGATGCCATATAAAAATAGAAGAAGGATACAGATCCTTACCTCAACGTGGGACAGACTCACTACAAGGCAGTCATTTTCACCATCAAGGGAACCCTCTTGTACAGAGACCAACTCCGGACCAGACTAAGTATTCTACTTTAATTCTCTCAGGAACATCTCGCAAGCAGTATTTTGCAGAGTCATTTATTTTGAATCAAAAATTATCATTTCAACTCTAATAATGAAGAATTCCCTAGGAACTATTTTCCCATGCAAAGAACAAATCAAGAAAAGCTCTTAAGTTTCTGGCAAATAAGTCTTAAGACTGAGGAGACACAGTGTCCCTCCCCCCTCTCCCTCTCTCTCTCTGTCCTTCCCTCCCTCCCCCCCCAAAAATGCAGGTTTCCTCTTCCTACAATGTTGCTTTGTAGTTTCCCCCAGCAGACTGTAAATTCCTCTCTGTTATTTTTCCCTAGGAAAAAAATCACAGTTTGATCCTAGAATATTCTGGAGCCTTACCATCTCAATACTCAGAGATACCCTTGAATTTGCTGTGTGTTATGAAATCTCAAGTCCTTGGAATTAAAATCTTTTCCTGGAGCTAAAGACTGCTCATTAAGAATTTAGACTACATAATCCTTCACTCCAGGAGGTTTTGCCCCCTCGCTGTTACTATTGCTGGATAAGGTTCTTGGAAGTGTTCATAATCAATCCATGTCTACCGCTCCCTACCTAGCTTAAATTTTGTGTGGCCAATCAAGAGGCAAAGAGAATGTTCATGCTCATATACCCTCCTGAACCGCCCACTCCTCCCTGTTCCTCCACCCAATGAGGCACAATGACCATGACAAAATTCCTCATGCCACTGTTTTGCAGGTTATATCCTATCCTTCAGTGAAATCCAAATTCCCAAGGATACCAGCTGAGCAAAACCCTACTCTCCATATTCACCAGAATGTTTTCTCAAGTGTAAGTCTGCCCAAAGTACCGTATAATGTTAATTTTCTGTCTAGGTTTCAAATTAAAGAATCTGCCAGAAATTGCTCAAGAGCAGATAGATGATTTACTTCTAGCCATCTTAAGCGCTAAGCCATATTGCCATAGGGCTGGGAAACTGGCTCAAGGTTCTTGATTTCCATACAAAACTGTGTGTGGGTGACCAAGCAGCTTCAAGGACTTGTTGATTTGACAAGGGGAAAAGCAGGAAGCTCACCATCATCCCTTCCTTAGTCTGTTTTCACATCTAGTATTCCTCTTAAATGCTTCTTCATTTTTTGCTGGTTCTCATCACCTACTTCTAAGATCATTTCTAGCTAGTCCAACTTCCACTGCCACTTAGTACCCACTGGGTTCATGTGGGACTAATCTCCAAGACACATTTATTTGCACATGACAAGTTAAAGGAAGTGTCCATGCAGGAAGGCATTCAGCGCTGTAGAATGGGTGTCTCCTCATATTCTAAGTATCCATCCATGGTCCATCTGCAAAGTTCTGCCCCAAGGGGCTCTGAATTAAACTGTCAGTAAACCTCAGTGTGGGTGTCTCAGGAGAAGTGGATTGTCAACATACTAGCTTTCTCCTCCTACTGCTGCTTTTCTCTCTTCACTTGATGTGTAATAACGCCAGTATTATAAACTTCAACATTCACATTCAGGCTATGATGGTTCTCAAGACCAACTTTTTCAAATAGCTCCTCTTCTGAAGATGTCCATGTTGCAATGCACCCCACGCTCAAGAATCTGGCCCCAGTTCTTCTCATCTATGCTTATTGTACCTATCCAGTTGCCAGCCCAGAGATTCTTCTCCTTTTTCACAAACGACCATGAAAGGGAGAGTGAACTTAGTCTTCCATGCTCTGAAACCAGCACCCATGTGGGTGCTCTGCACTGGGCCATGGACACTCTCCCATGAGCCTTTCATACCTGGCACTAGGCATCCAGAGCCTTTTATCAATATTCTTGTCCACCTCCTGGAAGTGGCTGGCATACACTACCTATCTCCTAATGTTTAGATTCATTTTCCCAAAGCAAAAATCTTGAATGTCCCCATTCTTTTTTTTTTAAAGTGGGGGAGATTTTTGCTATAGGGCACATATGCTCACAGAAACACAGAAAGAGAGAGAGAGCAAGAAATCATGCCCCAGGGGGATGGCCACACCACAATCCCTTCTCCTCTATTCTCCTCTCAGGAGAGGCACATGCACCAGGCATGAGAGTCAAGCCACCAGGTCCAGGACTTGAAACATGGTCAGCCCATGGGAGTCCAGCACCTTAACCACTATGCTACCTGCTGGCCCCAGATGTCTCTGTTCTAAACCTTTGCTCTCTCAGTTAAGGCAACCAGGATGATGTGCACAATTTTGCTGGTAACCTCATTGCCGTACCAATCTATACTGTATATTTTTACTCCAGACCAATTAATTTCCTCTTACGAGGGGGAAATGACCTTTTGTCATCAAACCCTGAGATACTTTCATGCCTTGTCAGGCTTCTTGATGTTGGCCTGAGCACAAGCCTTAAGGGTAATGCTACCAGCAGCACATTGAACCACAGAGTCATTAAAAGTGGAAAGGAAAGGTCTCCAGTACCCACAGCATCCACAAGCTTCATCGTCCACACTGGGACTATGGAGTGCAGTCAAGCCAGAATTGGAGTGAGAGGCTCAGGAACAAGGCTGCCACTGCTGTGAGAACAGACCCTGCACCCCTCTCAGACCAGAGCATGGAAGAGCCGAGAGCTGTTGTAACTTCAGATGAAGGAGCTGAGGGACTTCAGTCAGCCCATGCCTGACCAGTGGGTGGGAAGTAGAGCTGATTAGACTGCTGAGAAGATGGCAGAGGTTAGCACAGACCAGAATCCAGGACTAAGGAATCTCTCAGGCAGAAACTAAACTTTCTTTTTTGTCAGGGTGGTCTAATGGAGGCCATGTGTAAGCTTTCTCACCTTTACAGCTGCTTATTTGAACACAAAGTGTAAGGTTTAACACATTTGTAAAAAGAGAGCTTGTCTTTACTATTTGGGGGTTTTGAGGTTTTTGGTAGATATATTTTGTTTTTGTTTTTGTTTTGCTATTTAATTCTACTATGTGTTTGCAATCCCAGTCTTTTTTTCTCCTTCCTTCCCTTTCCCCAATACACACACACACACACATACACACACACACACACACACACACACACACACACACCTTGGTACATCAGAAGGTAAATTGGGCAATTAAGAAGTTGAGTAGTATCTGTTTGAAGTTAGTACATAAGATACATGTCATCTGTATTTCCTGAAATTTTAAATTTCTGCTTTGTTGAACTTAAAGAACCCAAATCTTAAAAGAACTTTTTAACTCTGAAATACACATAACCTATTTAAAATCCATGCTCACCTTGGTAGGAGAACAACTGAAATTAACAATGAGAAATCCAATTTAAAGAAGTTCAAATTTCTATATTGTTTCAAATATTAAAGTGATACAGTATAAAAAGCAAGCAGGTGAGTATTAAAATCAAAGATTCCCTAATCCTTTAGTACTAGGACTCCTCTTTGTCCTCTCTGGAAAACAGGTATCTAGGGAACTATTTTAATTACATGGGTATTTCTGCTCATCCTCAAGATCTTTTCTATAACTCTACAATCTACCTTAAGTTCTCCAGTGTCTAGTAACCATGATAAAAAGATACAATTACAGTAGGATAAAACCGTCCTAGTATAAACCATAATAAAGATATTTTCTGGTTCTTATATTATCAGACATCCCATGGTACTTTTACCACATTAGTAGAGTGTATAAGGTGGACACTTATTGCTCTCAAGGTCTTTTTCTGGCACGTGTGCCAAACTAATCTTTTTGTGTGTGAGTTACTTGGGTTTGCCCCTGAGCATGTGTTATTCTATCTTGTCTGATCATTTTTATAAGACTTTCAAATATTATGCCATTTCAATTTTCCTACCTCTAGGTTAAAAATACTACTAAACACAGCACAACGGAATTTGGTCTCTATACTAAATTCTTTCCTACAAGCCACCAATGAAGATACTGGATAAAGCAGACCCCACCCTCTTCCCCCATTGCACCCCATCCTTAGGATTTCTGAGAGCTGAAGTGCTCCATTCCCTAGAGCTTATCCTGAGTCTTTTATAACTATCTATTTAGCAATAATTTTTTTGTAAATACTTTTATGTTATTTTTTAATTGAGAGATAATGCACACACCATAGGATTCACCCTTAAGAGTATAATTCAGTGGGTTTTAGTGTATTTGCAAGTTAGGCAGCCATTATGACTATCCTATTCCAGGACATTTTCATCATCCCAAAAGAAACCCACCTATCTACTTTCTGTCTCTATAGATTTGCCTATTCTTGATATTTTATATACATGGAATTATAGAGTATGTGGTCTCAGTTTTGCATCTGGATTCCTTCAGCAAGTTTTCAAAGTTCATCCATATTGTAGCATGAATCTGTACCCCATTTCTTTTTGTGTCTGAGTCACATTCCATTGTATGGATATATCTCATTTTATTGAGCCGGCTATTCATCAGTCAATGAACAGCTGAGTTGTTCCCTGTCTCTTGGCTGTTATGACTGCTGCTTCTATGAACACTTGGGTACAGGTTTTTTTTTTTGTAAACGTATGTTTTCAAATGTCTTGGATATAAACCTAAGTGGAACTGCTAGTCATATGGTAACTATATTTAACTATAAGAAATACAGTATTATCTTAATGTGATACTGTCAAGCCATATGGCCATTACTGGTTCATCTGGTCAAAGTGTTACTTCCACCAATATCAAAAGACTTCCTATAAATAACCAGGAGCAACATCCATTATTTCACATTTGCCTGTCACTCTAACACTAAAAGAAACTGGACTTATCTGACACAAATGTTTTTCTTGTATAAGGCTCATGTTTTTTCGGCTGCCTTCACACCAAGTGGAGATGTATTCGAGGATTGCCATGGGCAGGGTGAGCTGATGGGGACACTGGCAATAAAGAATAGTTGGTTAGAGCCAAAGTCTGTTGGGCAGGTTTTAGATGGTGAGACTGAGTCTCTAGGAAGCAAGACTTGACAAACGATAGCCCGTGAGCCAAATTTAGCCCACCTGATTTTTTTATACAACCTGCAAGATTAAAAATCATTTTTACATTTTTAAATATTACATTTTAAATAGCTATAAAAATATTTATGTACCACCTCAATTTGCCTCTTGACCCATGAAGCCTAAAATATTTATTATTAGGTCCCTTAACAAAAAGCATGCTGAGGGACCAGCAGGCAGTGTAATGGCTATATTACTGGACTACCATGTAGTTGACCGCAGTTCGAGTCCCAGACCTGGTGGCTTAAACTCACACCGGGCATGTGTGTGTACGTGCCCAAGATCCTGAGAGGAGAATGGAGGAGAAGGGTGTGGCCATCCCTCGGGGTGTGTGTGTGGGGGTGATTTCTCCCTTTCTGTCTCTCTATCTTTCTGGCAAGCGCACACACCCTATAGCAAAAAAGTCTAAGAAAGAAAGAGAGAAAGAGAGAGAGAGAGAGAAAGAGAGAGAGAGAGAAAGAGAGAGAGAAAGAAAGAAAGAGAGAGAGAAAGAAAGAAAGAGAATGAAAGAGAGAAAGAGAGAGAGAAAGAGAGAAAGAAAGAAAGAGAGAGAGAGAAAGACAGAGGGAAAGAAAGAAAGAGGGAAAGAAAGAAAGAGAGAGAGAAAGAGAGAGAGAGAGAGAAGAGAGAGAGAGAAAGAAAGAGAGAGAGAGAGAAAGAGAGAAAGAAAGAGAGAAAGAGAGAGAAAGAGAAAGAGAAAGAAAGAGAGAGAAAGAGAAAGAGAAAGAAAGAGAGAGAGAAAGAGAAAGAAAGAGAGAGAGAAAGAGAGAGAGAGAGAGAGAGAGAGAAAGAAAGAGAGAGAGAGAGAGAGAGAGAGAAAGAAAGAAAGAAAAAAAGAAAGAAAGAAAGAAAGAAAGAAAGAAAGAAAGAAAGAAAGGGAAGAAAAGAAAAGAAAAAGCATGCTGATCCCTACTGTAGATGATACATAAATACAAAACAGAGTGCCAAGTTATTAATTCACCACTAGTGTTATCCTTTGAGTCATCAGAGAACACCCAACCCAGGATGGTAAGTTACCTAGGAAGTGACTCCGAAGACTAGAAAACACAGACATAAAACTGGAAAAGTAGTGTGCTTACTCAGGACAAGGATGTTGAATTACATTAAGGAAAATTCCAATAAAATAATCATTCCTCAGGAAAGCAAGCACCTCACCAGTCATTTGATGGTTTGTTAGTCCCTATTTAGTTTGTCTTATCTGAGAATGCCAGGCCTGACATGTTAACATATTTCACTTTACTGAATCCATCACTCCCATCCATGTTCCTTTCCTTATTCTGACAAATGTGCCTTCTTCTGACCAGACTGTCAATATCAAACCCTTATTTAGTAGGGTTTGTACGATAGAACTGCTGTCTTTTCCCGTTGTGAGCTGATTATGTTACACAATGCTTAGAGCTGTAGACAGACATCATTATCATTATTGCTGCTTATAAGATAGCAAGATTAAACCTACCAAGTGGTAATTAGTTACTACACACTGCCTTTTAAAAAAAAAAAAATCCCTTTTGGGCCAGCCAGTGGCATGGTAGTGAAGGCGGTTAAATCACACATGGCCAACCACCTAGTTTGAGTCCCTAACCTGGTAGATTGAAAACGCTTTGGGCACATGTGCATGCATGCCCAAAATTTCAAAAGGAGGAAGAAATGGAGGAGAAAGGATTGTAGTGTGACCATCCCCCATGGTGGGTGCTCTCTCTCTCTCTCTCTCTTTTTCTCTCTCTCTCCTCTTTGGCGAACACATATGCCCTTTGAAATTTTTTAAAATCCCTTTTAAAGGGAGAAAACAACACTTGTTTGTTGTCAACCTAAATGTTTTCTTTAAACCTACTAAGTTCTTCAATGTAATGGCAATGAAGTACTATGATGCATACCAATCCTTCTATTGTGATCTTAATGTATTCCATTTTACTTTATTTTATTTTATTTGAGAGAGAGAGGTTTTTGCTATAGGACACATACACTCACCAGACAGAGTGAGAGAGAAAGTGAGAAATCACCATCCAGGGAGGATGGCCGTGCTACAATCCCTTTCTCCTACTGGGATTTTGGGCATTCACACCCACACACTTGGTGTGATTTTCAAGCCACCAGGTGCAGGACCCAAACCGCAGTCAGCCAAGTAGGAGTCCAGCACCTTAACCACTACACCACTTGCTGGCCCCAATATATTCCATTTTTTTAAAAAGTCAGAATTATCAACTTCTGTTTTACCTTTGAATATCTCAGCACAATGAGAAGTTAAACTGTTTGCACTAGATCCCTTCGACAATGAAAATGAAGATACTCATGCTTCTGCTTTTCCTCAGATTTTCCTTTTTTTTTTTTTTTTTTTTTTTAGATGTTTTTTGCTATAGGGCGTGGGCACTCACCAGACAGACAGAAAGCAAGAAATCACCCCCCAGGGGGATGGCCACACCACAATCCCTTCTCCTCCATTCTCCTCTTGGGATCTTGGGCACACACGCACACACGCCCGGCGTGAGTTTTAAGCCACCAGGTCCAGGATGCGAACTGTGGTCGACTACGTGGGAGTCCAGCGACATAGCCATTACGCTAACTGCTGGTCCCCAGATTTTCCTTTTTGAGAACGTCTTCCTTCTTCCTTTCTGTTACAGCTCTGGTTTCCTCAAAACTTCTTTTTTTTTTTTTTTAACTCTATGCAGAGTGGGAGTGTGGGAAGATAGACTCTTCTAGGTCCTGTCCACAACCTGTACCTCTTTGCTGCAGTTTTAATGTGCCTATTGTTGTTTCTATTCAATTTTGCTATTTCAGTAACTTTAATAGTCTTACTAAATTACCTGTTTCTAAAACTTTCCAATTACCTCTCCAACTGTTGGTAAAGCTCTGGCCTCAGTAAAAAATGCCACAGCTCTCTTTCTCTCCTTTCTATAGGCCTGTTTCAGTTAATTCCTGAGTCTCTTTTTTGCACAAAAGCCATGTTTTCAGGGAGTGCTGAGCAGAGAACTCCATCACTGTGATAAAGGGGAGTCTACATTCTTTTACTAGCTCCCCATTAGGTAGAAAATACATTTCAACAAGATAGGTGGGAAAATTATGAATAGTACAGATAAGAAATGTATCTTTGCACTCTCTTAAAATGACTACACCTTCCAGAAAACGATTAACCAGGAGAATTTACATTAAGAGTTCAGGTGCTCATGCATGCACGCACGCACACACACAGTGGGAATTTTCATTCCGTTAACAAATCTCCAATCATCAACCAAAACCACCATCCAATCTCTGGTCTTAATACCAGTGATTCTCAAACCATCTTTTCCTGGCACCTCCATGTACTTCAGAATCCTCTTATCAGTATAACCATAAATTTTTAAAAATTCTCTTCTAATTACATTCTAATTTTGGAGAATTTTTTTAAAAAGATTATACATATAACCCTCTCCTCTCCCTCCCCCCCAAACAAAAGCAGTGCCTCTTTAGGTTTATTTGTATGTATTTTTAAAATTTCAATTACAGAATTATTATAAACAAGCAAGGAATATTTATATAAAAGAAACAAGCTATTTAAGTACTTCAACCAATTGTTCTTTTATTTATTTTTCATTTACTTCCTTTTTTAGTTTACCATAGGGTGTATGTGCTCAGCAGAGACAGAGGGAAAGAGAGATGGAGTGAGAAATCACCTCCCAAGGAGGATGGCTATACCAGTCTGTTCTCCTCCATTCTCCTCTCAGGATTTTTGGACACACACACACACACTCACACACACACACACACCTTGCGTGATTTTCAAGCCATCCAGTCTGGGACTCAAACAGTGCAGATTGGCCATGTGAGATCCAGCCCTCTTAACTTCAGCTCCACCTGCTGGCCCCAACTGAAAGGCCTTTTAAACTGAGATAGATACACCTATTCTTTAGCAAACTGCTTTCCAATGATTTAGCCTAAAGGCAAGGAGATGAACTAAGTGAGTTTTGTCTACTTCCCCAAGGTCCCCAGGACTGGCTTTCCTCATCTTGCCAATAAGCCAGACCAAATGATTGCTCTGGGATCCAGACTCAAGTCACAGAGCAGAATTTTCTCAAAAGGTGAAAAGTGGGATGTACAAACCCTCTATCAGGTAATGTTTGTTAAAGGGATAAATAGGGAAGAAAGAATACACCAATTCTTTTTTTTTTTTTTTTTTTTTTTTGAGAGAGAGGTTTTTGCTACAGAGCGCATGTGCTCACCAGACAGACAGAGAGAGACAGAAAGCGAGAAATCACCCCCCACGGGGGATGGCCACAATCCCTTCTCCTCCATTCTCCTCTTGGGATCTTGGGCACGCACACGCACGGACACGCGCCCGGTGTGAGTTTAAGCCACCGGGTCCAGGACTTGAACCACGGTCGACTACATGGGAGTCCAGTGACATAGCCATTACGCTAACTGCTGGTCCCCACCTATTCTTCATGAAGAACTGATCACTAGGTTCAGTAGAGAAACTGCGAGGTGCAAATGGGCGCAGGGAGTCTAATCCACAGATACGGACTTGGCAAATGTCAAACAGTAGTGGAAGCTCTGTCTGGACCTTCTTACTATTCATGGTGGTGAAAGACAGCCCTTTTCCACCTCACAACAGGCATTCTCCTTCCTGAGTTGCGGTGTAGGCACTCAGTCAACATGCAACAGCAGGAGGCTGCCTCCAGCTCTCGCTCTGAATGGTCTGCACCTCGCTCCAGAACGTTTCCTCCAGATGCTGCCAGCAGACACTCGGTAATACCTAAACCACAAATCATCACATTCCCCACCCTCAGAGCCAGCGCTTGTCCTTGAGCTTCCCACATAGCAAGATATTAACCAAACTGGCCACTGATACAATAGCCCTTTACAAAGTCAGAGTTAAATCTGCCACGCCATCTGCCTCGTATACTAAAAAGTAGGTGGACCTTGTAACATAAAAATAGCCACAGTAGGTGAACCTCGAAGAGTAAGACAGGACATTTCAGGCATTCATTCAAGGAATGAATCCTGGCTTGCTTACTAAAGAAAATATTATATCAATGTAAACATGTCAGACATACGACTGTACCCAAAATTACAGCAAAAATGTCTGAGAAATGGAGTCATCTTGCAGAAACAGAATTATAGGCAGGTCATTTCAGATTCATTTCCAACATCCAGGAAAACTGCCTTTCTGCAAAGTAAGGGGACCATGCTAAATGTCTGCCATCTGGTTGTTTTAAGAACCAATACTGGCTTTTTTCTGTTCTTTTTTTTGTTTTTTGTTTTTTTTTTTAATGACTCTTGAATTTTATCTACTGTGACACATTAAAGTCATCTAAGCCAAACAAACAGTTTCCAAATTATGATACTATAACTTAGGGAAATGGCTGGCTGGACTCTACTCACGCTGGAAGGGTGCCGCAACTTGATCCTGCCTGTATCTTAAAGGGAAGGAACCTTCAGTGGACTGCTCTCCCGAAATCACCTTCTGGGCCGGAAAGAACTTGGGCTTGAGCACGTACTCCTGGGTCTGGCCACGATGAATCATGACATTCTGTGAGGAAAGGGGTGTCACTCTGGAAAGAAACAAAGTGAGATAAGGATACAGAATATGTCAACTAAGAAGGAAAGAATAAGAAATGAGTTAAACTTAGGAAGGACCATCAATTTCGTGGAAGACTCATTTTTGCCTTTCAAATACTGTAGTTGACCATTCATGACATGTTTTTTATTAAAATGTTAGGTTGTCGAGATCAGCAGTTAGCATGGTGTTTTAAGACTCCCACATGGCAGACCATGGTTTGAGTCCTGAACCTGTGGCTTGCATTCTCATTTTCCCTCTCTCTCTGTGTCTCTCTGGTCAAATTAAAAAATAATATTTATTTATTTATTTATTTTAAAACTTGGGTTGTCAGAAAAGTCATGATGCATATTTACATAGAAAACGGAAAAAATATATCATGAGTTTTCCAACAACCCAATACATTTTGTTAGCATTTAATAATTGCACATATTTATAGGATATAATGTTATTTGTCAGCACAAGATTATAATATGTAATGATTAAATCAAGGTAATTAGCATATCTCTCATCTCAACCATTGATCATTACTTTGTTGGGGCATTCAAGATCCTCCCTTGCAGTTACTTTTCTCTTTCAGTGCCTGGCTTGTTTCACCTAACATAATGTCCTCCAGGCTTGCCCATTTAAAGTCAAGTGGTATGTTCCTGGTTGAGTAGTATTCCATCACATATATGTAGCACATCTTCTTTATCCATTTGCCTGTTAGTGGACACTTGAGTTGCTTCCATAGCTTGATGACTGTGAATTATGCTGCAAAGAACACTGAAGTACAAAGACCTTCATGACATACTGATTTCTTTTCCTTTGGATACATACCTACTAGTGGGATTATTGGAATCAGAGGTATTTCCATTTGCAGTTTTCTGAGGGACCTCCATATTGTTTTCCATACTGGCTCTACTAATTTAAACTCCCACCAATATTGTACCTCTTTCTCTGTCTCCACACCAGCACTAATTCATGACAGAGTAAGGAAGGAACAACTTACCCTGGGAACCCTCCTACATAAAAGAGATGCTACCTGTCTAGTCAAGAAGCACAATGATAAATGGGTTTTCAAAGATAGATTTTATTAAAGGCTTCAGAGCACAGCTATTATAAGCCTTTGTGTAAAACACATGGCATTTATACCTAACAAAAAGACAAAAATATATACACAGATAGGTACATATCAATATATAAGTCAGTGGGCAACACTGGAAATGGGCAAGGGAGGAACAGGAAAGAAGACTACAGAAAAAGATCATCCCAGAAACTCCCAGCTTGATCAGTTAAGCAAAATGAGCTATAAACAAATAGAGAATGTATGGTACACTGGGACCTTCCAACTCTGTCTAATGATGGAAGTTGGCCAACCTCTTTGAGTCTCTGTTTCCAAATCTATAATGTAGCAGCTCTGCCACACAAGGGTGAGGAAAATAACGCCTATAAAACTGAAAACGACTAAAGTAATTCTAATTCTTTTATGAACTATCAATGATGATGATGTCTTAGGGAATATTTATTTTTTATGCCATATATTATAATGATATAAATTATACTATTTGGGTTAAATGTTTTATTATTATTAGTTCATAAGAATAACTAATCATGGTCTCATTATCTTTTCAATGACACCAGTCAAAACTTCTGAGGACTTCTGAATGTGATTATAGTATTTTCACTCTCCTGGTCCAACTCTTAATTTCAATGGCTGTTCTCTTCCACTGCAGATAATAAACATTTTAAAATGTAAGACTTTGCACAGTTTCAATAATTTCCTGAGGACCAGAAACCAAATCATTAGCTAAGTGAGACTAATAATTAAAAAATATAAAGAAGATATACTAACTGATTCCAGAATATGCAACATTGCTATGAAATTGTCAGGACAGTGCCTTTTAACAGCCAACTGGCCCTTGAAAGTAAACCTGCTATATAATGTAATCTGACCCTAAAGACTAGCCCTAAGGAGGAACTATGAACAAGGAGGAAAAACGACACATGGAAGGTGAAGTCAGTGAAAGGGTAAGTTGCCAAGTCACCAAAACCAGCACCATACAGTGTTTCATCAAAAAACCATGAAGAATCTTGAATAAACTCACTCTGGTGGATTCCTTCCAGCTGGGGCTGATCAAAGAACAAGGCACTCAGAAGAGGTAAAGGAATAGAAAAGGCTATGATTAGAGTGTTTCTTTTTGTTAAATAATTATTTAATTTTTAATTTATTCTTCTTCAATTTGACCAGAGAGTGAGAGAGAAAGGGAAAATGAGAAACAAGCCAGCAGGTCCAAGCCTCGAACCAGGGTTGGTGGCCATGTGGGAATCTAGCACCTCAACCACTATGCCACCTGCTGGCCCAGAGTGTTTCTATATTAACCAGTCAATGATCTAGATCTATTGCTTTAAGCCTGATAGTCTCAGAAAAGCCTGTAAAAACCATTTCAGGCCCAGACGCAATACTATGCAAGGGCACTCCCTTTGTCACCAGACTAATGCCTGAATTACTAAAAGCCTAAGATTTAACATTGTAAACACTTCTATTTGATGATGTAAGTGTTGTTTTGAACTGTAAGGATGTTTGACTGGAAAGGAATAGAAAGTAAAACAGCTGGCTACATCTGGTGGTGACTGATAAACACAAGTCTCTTAGGCCTTACTACACTGTGCTGTGTTTGTGCTGCTAGAACAGGACACCTGAAACTGGGTAATTTATAACGAACAGACATGCACGGGCTTACAGTCCTGCAAGCTGGGAAGTCCAAGATTAAGGGCCAGCATCTGGCAAGGGCCTTCTTCCCACAACATCCCATGGCAGAAGGGCAAAGAGTGTACAATAGATCGAGAGGCCAAATTCATAGCTACAAGCCTTTTTATTAGTATTAATCCATTCGTGAGGGTGGAATCCCTATGACCTAAACCTCTCCCACTATGCTCCACCTCCCACTACTGCACTGGGGATTAGGTTTCCAGCATATGCTTTTGGGGGGACACACTCAAATCATAGCAGTCAGCCTCATGGAAAGAAGAAGGCTTTCTTCTCGTCTCAGAAGCTCCTCTCCACCCACGCTGTCACCTGTCACTGTGCTGCTATGACCCACTGAGAAGGATGTAAGCTCAAAACAGAATGACCCAGCATTCCAGGAGCCCTTGGCCACTACAACATTGACACTCTGGGGTCTGCTTCCTCTCTCTCTCCTCTGAATCAAGGAAGTAAGAAGTGCATTGAAAGTGTAGTCATTCCATGACTCCCTAATAAGCTGCAACCAGTAACTTACACGTACTGGTTGGGAAGCTTTCTGTAGAAGTACAGGCACAGAGGACGCCATCTTTCCAGAGGACCACTGGAAGGCTCTAGATACTGAAAGTTAGCAGAGTGATCGTGCGAAGGGCTGAACACCAGTATCTTAACTGAAAATCTGCATTTGGGGGCCAGCAGATGGAATAGTGGTTATGTCACTGAACTCCCACATGACTGAACATAGTCTGAGTCCCAGACCCAATGGCTTAAAAATCATGCTGGGCACATTTGCGTGCATTCCCAAGATCCCAAGAGGAGAAGGGATTGTGGCGTGGTCATCCCCTCCAGGGGTAATTTCTCACTTTCCCTCTCACTGTCTCTGTGACTCACTCTCTCTCTTTTTTTTGTCTCTCTCTGGTAAATACATGCTCCCTAAGGCAAAAACCTCTTTTTTTTTTTAAAGGCTATATGAAGACTCAACTCTTTCAAATAAACCATTCATAAATCATGTTTTTATTCACCTCAGAGAAAAAGATGATTCTTCTTCTCTAAAAGAACGGAACCATCTAAGGTGAACCAAAATCTTACAGGTTACACATGAAAAAGAAAAAGAAAGAATGACCCAGGGCAGAGGTTAGAGGTATGACTGGCCTTCTGAAGACCTGAATCCGTGGAAACCCCTGTGTCTTTGTAAGCAGTGGAGAAACAGTTGCGTAAAACTGCTTTCCTTAAAAGAAAGGATTAGTCACACACTGTTTACACTGCCGCCTTCCTAGGGGCAATGTTTGGCACACGGACAGACTAAACTTTTCCATATTTCTACTCCATCCATTATCTGACCTGTGGAGAGGGTGGGAGGATCTGGCAAAACACAAGGCCCTTTCCATTTAAGAAAAGGGCTTTGGACCTCACAGAAGGAAACTCCCACAGCCACAGACAGTTTCCCACAGAAGGCCAGTCTGAGTCTGACCCTTTCTCCTATAGTGAGGGTCCTCAGGTTTAAAATCAGGAATAAGAAAAGCAGAAGAAGAAACAAGGATGCAGGTCCTTGAGGATCTCACAGGAGCTCACCACGTTTTTCAGGGCCAGTTTCTCCCTGCAAAATTGAAGCGATCATCTGTACCTGCCTCCTTCAAGTCACTGCAATGGGTGGGTAAATGCTACTCAAGCACAATGGAGGAGCCCCGAGTCAATAAAAAGAAAAAATCATCAACTATGATTTGATGAAGAAACCTCTTCCCCATGGAGCACTCGGGGACAAGATGCATGTAAGAAATGACACGGACAAAGGAAATCACACGGTAGCTTCACACACATGTAAAGAGAGACAAATATTGCGTTCAGCAGGTGGCATAGTGGTTAAGGCACTGGACTCCCCACATGGTCGACCATGGTTCAAGTCCTGGACCTGGCAGCTTGAAACTCATACCAGGTACATGCACATGGGTGGCCAAAATCCTGAGAGAAGAATGAAGAAAAAGGGACTGTGGCGTAGCCAACTAACCTGGAGGTGATTTCTCACTTTGTGTCTCACTGTCTCTCCAGTGAGTGCAAGTGCCCTATAACAAAAAAAAAAACAACAAAAAAAAAACATAGAGACATGAGTATCCATGATCAGTGACAACTCCCCCTATGTATACAGAAATACTATCAGATTAAAAATAATAATAAATAAAAACAGAATAAGGAGGTAAAAGGCTGCTGGTGAAGAGAACAAAGGCCATAAAGGACAGAGCACAGACACCGCAGGTACCCACAGCCGGTAGCGGAGTAAGTGAGAACGTGCCAGAAGAAGCACAGCGAAAGTAAAACGAAACAAGCAAACACAGAACCATGAGAAGGAGAAGGAAAAAAATTACACTAAAAATATTAACGTAGGGGATAGACCAGTAATAATTGTGGCCTTAGACTTCCAATGACATAAAGCACTGATAAATTAAATTAAAGATGGTAAAGACATGGAGAAAAAACTGTGGAAAATAAAGGAACTTAGGGCCAGCAGGTGGCATGGTGATTAAGGCGCTGGACTTCCACATGGCCGACTATGGTTTGAGCTCTGGACTGGAGGCTTGCTTTCTCACTTTCCCTCTCTCTTTCTCTCTGGTGATTACACATGCCCTACAGCAAATGAAAATAAATAAATAAAATAATAATAAAATAAGTAAATTCTTTTTTAAGAATTATCTTATTTGTCTTTATTTATTTCATTTATTTATTTCAATTTGACCAGAGAGGGAGAGAGAGAGAAAGTGAGAAAGCAAACCACCAGGTCCGGGACTCAAATCGCGGTCAGCCATGTGGGAGTCCAGCCATGTGAGAGTCCAGCACTCTTAACCACCATGCCACCTGCTGGCCCCTACATAAATAATTCTTAAAAAAAAAAAAAAAAAAAGAAGAAATTAAGGGAACTTAGTCATCAATAATAGACCTGGTCATCACGGCCAAGTAGTTTTGGAGCTAACTTTCCTTTATCAGCGTTCTTAACTGGGGATCACTGTGCCTCCCAAGGACATTTTGCACTGTCTGGAGACATTTTACATGTCGAGACTTAGAGACATCATGCTGGCATCTAGTGGGCAGAAGCCAGGGATGCCCCTAATACCCTGTCATTCACAGGACAGCCTCCACAAGGAAGAAATCCCTGGCCCAAAACGGCGATAGTGCTAAAGCTGAGAAATGATGCTCTAACCATGGGCTACTGTCATCACGCAATGTAACGGGTAGGAGTAGAAAGCCAACGAGAGGTCTGTAGAAAATGATGGGGCCGGGCACAAGAGAATTTAGACTCTAAAGGAAGAGATCAAAAACCTTGCAACTGCCTAGTGTCTTTTGGAAGCCTCATCAGGCCAGAGGGTATCCGCACACTCAAGATGCCTGGGCCGCAATCTGCAGGGGAAATAAAAACAGCATCTAAACATAATTGATGGCAGAAACCAGTCACATGTATTGGAATTCCTTGCAGTAACAGTATGATACATGATGGAAAGAAACCCTTCCACAAACTGCTGAGCACTGGGATGGAGGTAGACATCCCTGACATCATGGTAGAAAATAACAGGTGGTCGATCTCTATCCAAGCTGCTCTCTAAGGAAGGTGGGTGCACCGATTACAAAGCTCTGGTTGTAAACCAAGTGTCCATGCACACGTGAATGAATAAACAAGATGTGACTTATGCACCCAGTGAAATAGTCTTCAGCCTTAAGCAAGGGAATTCTGGCATGTACTACAACACAGATAAGCTTGAGGACATTTTGCTAAGTAAAATTATCTGGTCCCCTCCCCCACCCAGAAAAAAAAAAGAATTATATGATTCTACTTGTAAGAGGTATCTAGAGTATTAAAATTCACAGGAATAGACACTAGAATGGTGAGTGTCAGGAGTTGAGAGTGAGGGGGAGTGGTTTGAAGGCTTAGAGTTTCAGTTTTGCAAGATGCAAAGAGTACTAGAGACTGTCAGCACATTATGAATGGACTTAATACTACTGACCTAGACATTTAAAAATCATTAGGATAGGGAATCAGCAGTTAGCGTAATGGCTATGTTCTTGGACTCCCACGTAGTCGACTGCAGTTCGTGTCCCGGACCTGGTGGCTTAAAACTCACGCCGGGCACGTGTGCGTGCGTGCCCAAGATCCCGAGGGGAGAATGGAGGAGAAGGGATTGTGGCGTGACCATCCCCCCTGGGGGGGTGATTTCTCACTTTCTGTCTCTATGTCTCTCTCTGTCTGTCTGGCGAGCGCACGCGCCCTATAGCAAAAACCTCTCAAAAAAAAAAAAAAATCATTAGGATAAAAAGCTTCGCATTATTTATATTTTATAACCACATTTTTAAAAAGAGCTGAAACAGAGAAGAAACTCAAACACAGAGATCAAGACCTCTTTTTTTTTTTTCTTTTAAGGTTTTTGTCATAGGGTGTATGCACTCACCAGAGAGACAGAGATGGTGAGATGGAAAGTGAGAAATCATTCCCTGGGGAATGGTCACACCAGAGTCCATCTGTTTCCATTCTCCTCCTGGGGTTTTGGGCACACATGCATGTGCACCCAGCATGAGTTTCAAGCTGCCAAGTTTGGGACTCAAACTGCAGTTGGCCATGTGGGAGTCCAGAGTCTTAACCACCACACCACTTGCTGGCCCCAGCAACACTTCTTCTTAAGAATATTAACAAAATACTAACATGTCGGAGAGAGTATTTCATCCCACTTCATTTTCTAAGAGCTTGAAAATGTAAATGGTCTGAACAATTCAAAGTCAAAGTTGTCAGATTGAATAGAAAGTAAAACTGAACTATATACTGCCTACAACAAACCCACTATACATAGAAAGACAAATACATTAGAGGTAAAAGGATGAAAAAGGATGTAACATGTTACCAGGAATCAAAGAAGCTGGAGAGGCTACATCAACAACAGGAACAGCAGATGTCAAAGCAAAGACCATGGATAAAAAAAGATCACTGAAGATGAAAGGGCAATCCATGAGCGGACATAATCCTAAACACTTGTGTACCAGACAGAACAAGATATGTGACACGAAAACAATAAAAGCCCTTGAGAAATAGAAAACACTAATGGAGGTATAGTTGCAATTTCTATCCCCCTCTCAGTAATTGAGAAAATTAAGTAGAAAAACCCATAAGAATAAAGAGGGCTTGAACAACACGACCAACCAAATTCACCTGACATTTATAGAACATTCTTTCCCAAGTCCAGTCAGTATATTTACCAGGATGGACCATCTGGACCATATAATAAGTTTCAATAAATTATAAAGTATGTGAGTTATGCTAAGAATGTTCTCTGACCATAATGAAATTAAATTAGAAGTTGGTTACAAACATCTCTGGAAAGTCCCCAAATACTTCAAAACTAAAAATAACACACTTCAAAATAATCAACAGATCAGAGACAAAGGCATAGGGGAAAGTATAAATGACAGCATTCTGAATTGAAAAAAAAAATTAAAATACAACCTAGCAAAATTTAAATCAGTACCTTGGGGTAAATTCATAGTGGCATCTGTAATACCTGTATAAGGAGCTAGCAGATGGCATAGTGGTTATGTCACTGGACTTCCACATGGCTGACCATAGTTCAAGTCCCAGACCCAATGACTTGCGAATCATGTTGGGTGTGTGTGCAAGTGTGCCCAAGGTCCCAGGAAGAGAAAGGAGAAGAGGGGATTGCAGTGTGGCCATCTTTCCTAGAGGGTGATTTCTCATTTTACCTTTCACTGTCTGTTTCTCTCTTTGTCCCTCTCTCTCTCTCTCTCTCTCTCTCTCTCTCTGGCAAGCACAGGTACCTTAAGGCAAAAACCTCTTAAAAAGAAAAAGAAAGAATGAACAAACAAAAAGAGGGAGGGAGGGAAGGAAGGAAGGAAGGGGTCTCAAATCAATGGCCTTAGCTTTCTCACATAAAAACTAGAGAGAAAAAAACTGAAAATGAAACCCAAAATAAGGAGAAGAGAAAATGAAGACCAAAGCAGAAGCCAATAAGATAAAAAAACAGAAACAATCTGGGGGGGGGGGGGATTCTCTGATATCAGTAAAAACTGATATATCTCTAGCTACACTAGACTAGTAAGAAAAAAAAAGAGAGAGAGAGAGAGAGAGAGAGAGAGAGAGAGAGAGAGAGAAGACACATATTACCAATATCAGGAATGAGAGAAGAGACATCACTATAGACTAAGAGGTCAAAAGGTCAAGTAGACCAATCTGAAGAGGCTCTGTTAACCAAACATGGAACAATTCTAACATCGGTAAGAAAAATAACTAATGGGCTGAAATTTTTCAAATGTGTTTAAATCCATCGGTGCACTTTAAAAAATCATAAGTCAACTTGGGAAGACGTTAAATAATCATTTCACTATTTTGAAAACTGGTCAATAAATAGGAAATCACCAGACATATGTGATTCACCCCTGTGATGGTAAATTTTATATGTGAGGACCAGCAGTTAGCGTAATGGCTGTGTCGCTGAACTCCCATGTGGTCGACTGCAGTTCGAGTCCCAGAGAGATGGCTTAAACTCACACCGGGCGCGTGTGCGTGCGTGCCCAAGATCCCAAGAGGACAATGGAGGAGAAGGGATTGCAGCGTGGCCATCCCCCCGGGGGGTGATTTCTCACTTTCTGTCTCTCTGACTCTGTCTCTCTGGCGAGCGCACACGTCCTATAGCAAAAACCTCTCAAAAATAAAAATTTATATGTCAACTTGGAGAATGTTTTTGGATGAGATCAACATTTAAATTGGTGAATTCTGAGTCAACAGATCATTTTCCGTAACACGATGGACCTTATATGATCAAATGAAAGCCTGAGTAAGAAAGTAGGGGAAAAAAAAAAAAAAAAGTCTTTCTGAAAGAGACAATTCTTCGGCATACTATCTTCACACGTATCTGCACCATCAGCTCCACGAGGTCTCCACCTGCTAGCCTCTGGACCACTGGACCTCCCGGTCTCAAGCCTGCTGGCCCATACTTTTGAAGATGACGGCCTTTATAATCACAAGCCAATTCCTTTCGATCAATTTCCTTATACAGACACACATATACATCCTGTTGGTTCTGCTTTTACAGAACCCTCATATACCCCCCTAACTTCCTTACAAAGATTGGACCTTAACCTTAGGAAACAAAATGTTCATTCAGAAAAAATGTCCAGCTTAGAAAACAGGCTGATGGAACAGCATCATTTGCAACCCCTGAGACCTCCAATAGACAGTGACCATCAATGACTGCTAACATCACAGAGAGACAAGATTATCACCTGCCCCTTAATGGAAGAACATACCAACATGTGTGAGGTGGTCCCACCAAAAAACAAACCTTAATCTGGTCATGTCTCTGGATCTACATCTTATTTATAAGAAATATCAGAGAATTTCAGAGGACACAGTACACGTTAATATCATCACAGAGAATATGATCAGCCAAATCCAGTTTCATCAATGAAAAACCTATGAAAAAAGTGAGAGGAGATGAACCCACCAATTAAGAGATTTAAGAGACACATCAGTCTGTTGCAATGGAGCAACGTTCTTTTGATTCTGATTTGAACAAATAAGCTACTCAAAATGTACGAAGGGCCAGTCCCTCAGTGCTGTGGTTTAGTGCAGTGCAGAGGAAGCCAGATTCCATATGTCCACCAGAGGTTCAAAATCCCAGCCTTTTCAGCAACATGCCCAGAGTCCGCATGCCTGCTCAGGACCCTAACCATAGAGAATCAGAGAAGAGGGAACCAGCAGTTAGCATAATGGCTATGTCGTTGGACTCCCACGTAGTCGACCGCAGTTCGCGTCCCGGACCCGGTGGCTTAAAACTCACGCCGGGCGCGAGTGCGTGCGTGCCCAAGATCCCGAGAGGAGAATGGAGGAGAAGGGATTGCGGCGTGGCCATGCCCCCTGGGGGGTGATTTCTTACTTTCTGTCTCTCTGTCTCTGTCTGTCTGGCTGGCGAGCACACGTGCCCTATAGGGAAAAACCTCTCCAAAAAAAAAAAAAAAAAAAAAAAGAGAGAGAGAGAGAATCAGAGAAGAAAGGGTTACAACAGGACCAGGCCCTTTGGGGGTGGGAATGCACTCTGTCAATCTCTCTTGTGCTCATGTGTTCACAAAACTGTATCACGAGTAAAAGCCTTAAAAATAAAAACCCAGTAAACACTCTGGGAAGTTTGCATCCCTGGCTATTTAATGGTATTAAGTAACAATTACTATTTTAGGTGGGATCATATCTTGACATTATTTATTAACAGTCCTGTCTTTTACAGACACATGCTGAAATATTTTTGCAGACTAGCTCCAAAACTATCTTGGGAGGAGAAGGGAATAAAAATATCAATGAAACACAACTGGCTATGAGTTGATAATTATGAAAGCTGCGAGATGACTACTTTTGGGTTTCTTTAAACATAATGTAGAGAAAATAGTAGAAACTATTCTTTAAGAGTTCGTAAAGTATAATTATATATAATTATTTTTATAATTCTTAAACCTGTATCAAATAAGATCAAAAAATTCAAAGTACTTCAAGAAGTAGAAAGCATTATGTATGTATAATACATACAGTATGACTTATATAGTAATAGTATTTATTTACACAAAGAAAAAGGAGGCAGATAAAGAGAGAAGAAAGGAAAGAAATTCCAGCAATGTGCATGCTTTTCTGACTATTTTTCATTATTAAAGCTACATGCTAATGAAGCAGATATCCTATCTAGACAGGATGAGGTCATTGCATTCAAAAGCTCTGAAAAACACCCAAGACTGAAATCATCAAAACCTTGAACCCAATAAGTTATTGAACAAGTAACCATTAAAGGAAACATTGTTAATAACAGAAGTACTGAGTTTGTCCTTAACTAAGCTGCTACATTTGGTTACTGAGGTTAGCTTCTTCCCAGCCCAAATTAAAAAGGAATCATAGTCATTTCCTATTTATCAAAACTAAAAGGGGCCAAAAAAAAAAAAATCTAAGAAAAACAAATCCAAAATCTGATCATTAAAACTCCTAGGCTACTGGAGAATTGCTAATTCATACTTTTGAAATAAATCCTAAGAATCAAATGATTGCTCTACCACTTAGCATGGGAAGGAAAGGAAGCAACTGCATCAGTTTCCCCCTCACAATAAATTGGTAATAATATCACCTTACAAAGCTGACATAAAAACAATCACAAAATGTGATTTAAAAAAAGAAAAGAAAGTATGAAGATACTGCCTGATACACACAAAGGCGCTAGGTTCTTTTTTTTGGAGAAGTTTTTGCTATAGGGCACGCATACTCGCCAGAAAGAGAGACAGAACGCGAGAAATCACCCCCTGGGGAGGTGGCCACGCTGCAATCCTTTCTCCTCCATTCCCCTCTTGGGATCTTGAGCACACATGCACAAGCAGCCTGCGTGAGTTTAAGCTACTGGGTCCGGAACTCGAACCACGGTTGGGTACATGGGAGTCCAGTGACGTAGCCATTACGCCATCTGCTGGACTCGGTGTTAGGTTCTTCTATTCTCCTCTTCCAAAAAAGACAACACAAAAACCAGAATTTCACTCCTCTGAAAATGTTAGAGCTCATATACAAAGATCACCTAAATGTATAGTTAAGAGAAATGCAAAGTTTATTTTTTATGGTTTTATTGAATAAAAGCTTCATTGTTTAATATCTTTAAGTCACTTTTCAACAGTCAGTTTAGAATTTATATAGTGCATTAAGTAACTCTAGGGTCCGTTGTTCATACTGCTGTAACTACAAGTTTGCAAAAGAGTCAAGGAACACAGCACCCTAGCCACTGTGGGAAACACTTCTGCAGCTCCTCAAAAAGTTAAAAACCGAATTACCATAGGATTCAGCAACTAAACTCCTATGTATGTACCCAAAATAACTGAAAGCCGGGGCCTAGGCAGGTGACATGGTGGTTAAGGTGACTAGACCCCACATGGCCTACTGCATGGTTTGAATCCTGGACCCGGTGGCTTAAAATCCACACCTGACACCTGTGTGTGTGTAAGCCCAAAATCCTGATGAGACTGGAGAAAGGATTTCAGTGCGGCCATCCTCCCAGGGGGTGATTTCTCACTTTGTTTCCCTCCCCTTGTCCCTGTCTAGTGAATGCACACTCCACAGCACAAAATACAATAAAGAGAGAATTGAAAGTAGGAACTCAGACATACTTGTAGTCTAAAGTTCATTGCAGCACTCTTCTTTTTTTTTTTTTTTTTGGAAGAGGTTTTTTGGTATAGGGCGCATGCACTCGCCAGAAAGACAGAGAGAGACAGAGAGACAGAAAGTGAGAAATCACCCCCCAGGGGGCATGACCATGCCACAATCCCTTCTCTTCCATCCTCCCCTCGGGATCTAGGGCACACACACACACACACACACGCCCAGCGTGAGTTTAAGCCACTGGGTCCAGGACTTGAACCACAGTCGACTATATGGGAGTCCAGCGACATAGCCATTATGCCAACTGCTGGTCTCGCAGCATTATTCTTTATATCCAAAAGATAGAAACAATCCAAACGTTCTCAAATAAATGAACGGATGAACAAAATGTGGTATATACATAATATACATACAATGGATCATTTGACCATAAAAAAGAATGAAATTTTGACACATGCCACATCATGAACAAACCCTGGAAACATTACACTAAGTGAAGTCAGATAGACAAAAAACGACAAATAGTACATGATTCCACTTACATGAGGTCCCTAAAATAGGTAAATTTATAAAGACAGGAAATCAAACAGAGGTTCTTACCAGATGAACAAGGAGAGGGAATTATTGCTCAAAAGTTAGTTTCATTCAGGGTTGATGAAAAAGTTATGGAAAGACAGTTGGTAATGGTTGCATAAACAGTATGAATATCATTAATGCCCGTGAATTGTGTATTTAAAATGGTTCAAATGGCAAATCTTGTGCTGTATATATTTTACCACAAAACAAAACAAAAACAACCTACATAAAATCAAGTCAGGCCAGACCACAGCACAGTGGTTAAGGGAGCCTGATCCCCCATGGCTAACTGCAGTTCAAATCCTGTCCTCAGCAACTTGAAAACAAAGAAGGCACATACAGGTAAACCCAGGAACCAAACCCATGATCTTCCATCTGGACTGAGCCTCACTAAGTAAGACATTACTGATACACCCATCTGGCCCTGTGTTGTCCTCTTTTAACTATTTGTTTGCAAAGCCAATTCTAGAGCAGTAGCACGTATGTGGTTCCACCCCCAAACACCCTTATTCCCACTTTAACCTTTTCCCCTGTGTTCTAACACATTATCTTCTGTGCTGTTCCTTGAACCACATTGGGATTTCAGCCTCTGTAGCCATGACATGTTATGTTCTCCCATGAGCCCCTTCTTCCAGCACTGGGAGGAATGAACATCTGGTTTGCCAGATGTGGGAAACCGCCTGCATCTACTCGCCTGGGGAAGCCTTTTGTATGTACCTTTGCTCATTCTCCAAATTCTTCTCCCCTGTGTTGCTGTAGCTACCGTATTTACACCGCTATTTCAGTCAACTTTCTATCACATCCCCTAAGGGAAGCCAGGAAGAGACTGTCATGGAACTGGGTTTGGGATGCTAACTTTTTACACTCCTTCCTGTTATCTGTAAACCTGGAAGACTGGAAGCGGTTGTGTGAACATATCAGAGTCTCACACAATTTTCTCTTTTGAATCAGTAACTCTTTACACAAAGTACATTACAGGCATTCCAAGAGTCAGCATGAACACAATGGGCAGCAGGCCCAGGTGCCAGATTCTCTGAGAGAGGACATGCACAAGGGCTGGAGGTGAGGGCGGAATCCACAATACCACGTAGGATCTAGGAAATGCAAATCATACTTCTCTGCCTGTGCACTGAGTCTCTGAGAGTCTTGCCTCAAATGTTACTGAATTCCTCTAAGTCTCAGTTTACATGTTTAAAAAAGCGTAGGGCTTTACAAGATGGTTTCCAAAGCCCCCAGCTTTTCGAGTTAAACCAGCCATCCAGAAATAGAGCTCCAAAACTCTCTCCAATCCCACCAAAAGAAATATTTCACGTGAGGAAGTGTTTTTTTTAATGTAATATACATGTAGATATTCGTTCAAAGTAGGAAAAGAATACCTCGTGGTTTTATTTTCCCACCTTCAAGCTAAATAAAATAAACTAAATAAAAAGGGAAAATTCTTTCCATTTTTAAGGTGAATGCAATAAACTCTGTTTTCCCCAAATGGCCTTGTTTTTTTTCTATTACAATTGCTGCTAAACTAGGTCACCTAAGTAATAAATATTGAAAACATTTAACCAAATTCAAACATCTGTTTCAATCCTCTTTTAGGGCTTGATCCAGCTGAAACAAAATATCCACTACCCTACAGGACCTGCAAGATCCTCTAACACTGCTGGAAATGTTGGATTTTTTCCCAAAGCCAACATATCTGGTGAAAAACACATGGCTTATTTCAATATGCCTGATGGACAGTAAGTGCGAAGCTGTATGAGAAGTGGCACAATCGGATCGAGTAAATCTTCCCACACTAGGACTACAGGGCTCTTACCCACATCTTGGTTAGGTATGTACTCATTTAAGGGCCAGCTTAGTGGGTCTGTTCCGAGAATGTGGTAAGGGCAGTGCCTGGCCAGTTTCCATACACACTAAGAGGCTTGCCCAGAGACGAGTTACCCTATTTTGCTTTGGCATTTCTAAGAAAGGAACATTCGACTTTGGGAAAAATTACATAGCTTTTATAAAATAAAATGGTTTGCGCATAAAAAGACACCATGAATAATAGATTAGGAGATACTTGCAGATATATATATATCTGCAATGTGTAAGAAAAATTGAGGGCCTAATATACCAGTCTCTTACAAGTTGATAAGAAAACAAATTGAAAGCCCAAGGGGATCAAAACAAAACCCAACAGAAAAATGTCTTCCATTCTTCTCTCGAGATTGAGGATGCACGTACATGCTCCCAGAATGTTTCTCAGGCCAACTGGTCCAGGAATTGAACCCATAGAGTTGATCATGTGGGATCCAGTGCCTGAACTTCCATGCCACTGATGGACCCATCTTCTCTCACTTTATATCACTATCACATTCTATATTCCTTTTGTTTATTAAGAAATTTTAAGAAGTTAAACATGATTATATACACAGGAGAAAAAACAAGGTTATCCACCAGATGTATTTATTTATTTATTTGTTGAAGAGTTTTTTTTGTTTTGTTTTTTTTTTTTTTGGCTACAGGGCGTGTGTGCTCGCCAGAGAGACAGAGACAGATAGACAGGAAGCAAGAAATCACCCCCCGGGGGGGATGGCCATGCCACAATCTCTTCTCCTCTCGGGATCCTGGGCACGCACACACACATGCCCAGCATGAGTATAAGCCACCAGGTCCAGGACTCGAACTGCGGTCGACTACATGGGAGTTCAGCGACAGAGCCATTACGCTAACTGCTGGTCCCTCCACCAGATTACTGACATTAGTGATTTGTGAAGGGAAATGGTACAGTTACAGCAGAGAGGCATACATGAGTCTATAGAACTGTGATTGTACAGAACCTAAGCATATATGATTCAATAGAAGCAATAGCTCTGGCCATCTGGACTGAGTTCTCTGCATCTTCCATCCCCCACCCCTTCCATCAGAATCACCAAGTTTTCGGAGTGGAATCTCTCAAAAGTTATAAAAAATTCCTTGCTCCTGCTATTATGTCCTGTTCCTCTATGCTCAATCCACATTCATCACCACCACTTCCTTTTCACTCTCTTACAATTCAATTTTTATATCTACTAAATCCTTTTTCTTAAATAATTCTTTGAGAATGAACTAATATCCATTACATATATTTTTAAAAACTCTGAAAACATCAAAGCAATATAAAATGGTCACCAATGAACTTCTCTCATCATTCTTGTAAAAACAGTGACAGACTGAAAGATTTCATCAGCCTTGAGACGTCTATAGCACTTGGTGCAAAATCCATGTATTCTTCTGTATGTAACATACCCGTTATAAACAGCACAGTACTCTACTATACTGAGTTTCCATCTGCTGTCATTTTCCTTAAGCCAAAAGAATTTCCTTCAGAATTCTTTATTGTACAGATCTGCTACCAAAAAAACCTGTCTCCATTTTTATAAAAATATTTTTATTTCATCTTCATTTTTAAAAGAATTTGCTTTGGACACAGAATTCTGAGTAGATAATTTCTTTAGAACTGTAAAACTGTCACTCCGCATTTAATAAGCCTCTTTTATTCATGATGAGATCTATCATTTATATTATTGTTCCACTGTTCGTAACATGTCTTCCAACTTTCAAGATTTTTCTTTATCTTTAGTTTTCAATGATTTTACTATAAAATGTTCATGTGTGTTTTTATCATCTTACTGAGCTCTTCTGATCTGTAAATTAATGTTTTTCATCTAACCTGGAAAGCTGCCAGCTGTTATTTCTTCAAGCATTATTCCAGTCCGATTCTTTCTGCCGTCTGAGATTACAATTACACATGTATTAAATTTCCTACATTATCCTAATAGCATGAGACTTTCATTTTCCTTTAATTATCTTTCTTTGTCTTCTATATTAGATGACTTCTACTGATCTATCTTAAAGTTTATTTTTCCTCATTTCTACTTGTTTTTTTAACAATGTTTACTATTCAAATTCTGTCTACTGCTTCATTAAGACCATATTTTAAGTTCTTGAGCATATTTACGGTAGCTACTTTTAATGTCCTTGTGCACTAATCCCAACATCTCAGTCATCTTGGGGTTGTTTTCTACTGACTGCTTTATCTCTTGACTATGAATCCTAATTCCTTTTTTTCTCTCATGATTGTTATTATGAACAGATTTTATGAATATTACATTGTGGAGACTTTCGAGTTTCTTTTGAAAACTATTTTGCTGCAGGCAGTTACTTCGCTAGATTCTAACTACCAATCCTGTTTCTTCTATGGTGTGCTGAGCTGACACTGCTTAGTTCTTTCTGCTCTCCAGCTGCTGCTTTGCATTGGGAATTTTAGAGTCTCCCAAGGATCACCCAAGAATTTGGGCAAAGTTTATACACTGATGTTTGGGAACACCTTCTTTTAAGAGTTGACTCCCTTCCAACTTCTGCCTGTTTTCAGTTGCTTTCCAAAGCCATCAAACAGTTCATCTTATCCAGAATTTAGAATTGTTATCTGCAATACTATTAGTCTTGTAATAAGAACCTCCTTCAACTATATTTCAAAAATAAGTTTCTTTCATTCAAGATCACTATTATTTTACATAATATTTATATAATGTTTTTAAAGCATAAAATAGAAACATCCCTTGTTAATTTTAAGTGATTAGATCACCTTTCGAGTAGTTGAAATCTGTTAGTTTTCAGTTTCATAGCAACTATTTACTTATACTAAGAGAAAAATGTATGGTATAAATTTAGAGATGATTCTTATAATGCACGCTTACATTTCATAATAGAATTATTTTTAAATGGAGGAAAGCATGTTGTCTTTAGAAGAATGGGTAGATGTAACCTTTTTCATCTGGAGTGTAACAATACCTTGCATATTAGCTGAGAAAACATTGGGGTTTATAACCATGTGCAACTCAACTTGTGAAAGCAATCTGTTAACCAAAGCCAAAGAGTTTCATCACATTTTTGGCAACTGGAGAATCTGTAAGCTCTAACACATTGAACAATAAAATAACATCATCATGTGATACAGAGCACTGCAAGCCAATTTCAATTAAGGGCTTTAATGCAAGTCCTCAGACTTAATATGGAACTTACATGATAATGGTCTAGCATTACATATTCTTCAAGGAGGCCAGTTTTACCTTCATTGATGAGAAGCAGTATTCAGACAGTTAAAAAGGACTTTTATATCATCTACTACGATCACCTCATTTTACAGATAAGGAAATTGACGGCCAGAAAAATTTAAAAACTTATTCAACATCAGCAACTGTCAATAATGGCAGAAACAAGTCTCGAGCCAAATGCTTGTTCCAATATCTTACACTAGCTCTCTTAGATCCAGCAAAAAATTTAAAAGAAAGAATCAGAGACAAAAGTCCTAAGGGAAAGAAGAAACCCAAACAAAAACTCTTAAATTTTGACTCTCTCACTGCTTGGCATGATTGGGCATTTAACCTTCTTAGGTCATTAAAGACAAGAGACAAGAAAACAATCTCTACCCCAAAGAGTCATTTTACAGAATAAAAATAAATTTAAATCATTTGCAAATATGAAAAAGTATAAAAGCACTATTGAAAGTTACATATCATTTCTCCACTTGCAGAAAGATGAATTTGAACCCCTACCTCTCACCTCTGACAAAAATAAAGTCAAGGTGGATCAAAGATCTAAATCTAAGACCTCAAACTATAAAACTGCTCCTGGAAAACACCGGGGAAAATCTGGGAGACACTGAGGTAGGGAAAAACTTCTTAAATAAGACTCCCAACACACAGTCTATAATCCCTAAAATAGACAAGTGGGATTACATCAGACTAAGAAGTTTCTGCATGGCAAAAGACACAGTGATAAGTGTGAACAGACAGCCCTCAGAATGGGAAAATATTTTTGTAAACTATGTATCAGACAAGGGACTGATAACCAGAATTCACAAGGAACTCAAGCAGCTGTTCTGGAAAAAGACAATCAATCCTATTAAAAGATGGGAGAATGAGTTGAAAAAAACCACTCTCTAAAGATGACATACAAATAGCTAAAAGGCATATGAAAAAATGCTCAACATCCCTCATTGTAAGAGAAATGCAGATCAAAACAACAATGAGATATCACCTAACCCCAGTCAGAATGTCTAAGATTAAAAAAACAAAAAATGATAAGTGCTCGAGGGGGTGTGGTTGAAAAGGGAACTCTCTTACTGTGCTGGTGGGATTGTAAATTGGTCCAACCACTGTGGAGAACAATTTGGAGATTCCTCCAAAATCTACAAATAGAACTACCATATGATCCAGCAATCCCACTCCTTGGTATCTACCCGAAGGACAGAAGAATACTTAATCGAAAAAGTGCTTGCACATCGATGTTTATTGCGGCACTTTTCACGATTGCTAAGTCATGGAAACAACCTAAATGCCCACAAACTGATGAATGGTTAGAAAAACTGTGGCACATATACTCAATGGAATACTATTCATCCATAAAAAACAACAAAACCCTGGCTTTTGAAAGGAAGTGGATGAATATGGAAGACTTACTGCTGAGTGAAACAAGCCATGCTATGAAGGAGAGGCATTGTATGCCCCCACTTAATATATACCAAGTGTCTGCACTCTAAAATATATATATATATATGTATATATATATATATATGTATATATATATATACATATATATACACATATATATATATATATTTGAAACCATACTGCTTCTGTTGTTATAGAGTTATAAAATTATACAAAATTATAAGACATATTTTGAGCATTATCTTTAAAATTCAGTATTTTGAAAGTTGTTTGTAAACTGTCAAGAATTATGGAGTATGAGCTAAAATTTTTTGCTATGTAAAGTAAATGTTTGTGGAAAAATGTAAAAATAAATAAATGAAAGAAAAAAAAAAGAAAACATATGTCCACACACACACACACACACAAAGAAAGTTACGTATCATTAACTTACATTACTAACCCTCTACCTTGTATTGCCAAAACCCATTTATTTTGTTAAAATCTCTCTTCGCATCTTTCAGTTCCACATTAAACTACTTATGCGGGACCCTGTGAAATCCAGGAGATTCTCCGTTCTAAGCCCCAAACTGTCCGTAGAAATGCTGAAATGAAAAAGAACTAGTGCTTTCCTCATTTTGTAAGATGTACTGCTTTCATGAGACTTTTCCATAAATGCCAAGGCAAGTCCTATAAGATGATCATCATCACATTATATGATTATAATAATTCTTCTCAATGGAATTCAACTGGCTGGCTTAGAATACCTGTAGCTTCACAATCATTATTTCAGCGAGAAAGAAAAAATCGTATTTCTAAACCAAAAGAACAAGAGTCATTTTTGTTTACTACACACACAGTCACTCACTCACTGCCTAGGGTCTTAAGAATGAAATCAACAGAACAAAATTTGGAAACATTCACACGGGCCAATGCAGAGCCATGAAGGTAAAACATTAAAAAAAAATGTTTTCAGCAGGCATATCCTAGCTGCCAACAAGGGGGAAAAAAGTGCCAAGAAAATGTTTCAAAATGCTTAGATTGTTCTAACTGCATACGTTTTTGTTTTTTGGGTTTTTTTTTTTCAACTGTTTCCACCAAGCAGTAAATAAAATCCCATTAGAGTCCTTGACCAATTGGCTATCTCACTGAATGGGAGGGAACACAGGGGCAAAAGAATACAGAGGGAAAAATAGGGGCAAGCCAAAAAAGTTTGCATTTAACCATCTTAACTGCTGTAAATCAAATATTTGATTTTGCTCACTTATTTCCCTCTGAAAATACACGTAAGGGAAACAAAGGCTTGATTCAAATATACCAGGGACTGGTTAGAATGCTATGAACAAAATGCTAGTTTGTTGAAAGGTATGTTCCACCTTAGAAAATGTCTGTTAGTGTGGGTACCACATGGTCTTCTAATACAGTAGCTGCCCTGTGGGGTGGTCTCCTTTAGATTTCCTGCCCTCTACCTGTGAAATGAGAAAACGGGAAATCTTAAGCAACTGAAACCTTTCCCTACAAGGAAGCAGCCCCTTAAAGGCAGGTGAGATTTGTACAATGAAGAACAAAATACATTGGCAGAAAGCAGGTCTAGAGTGGGAAGACAGGGCTGGAATCCGGAGATAGTGGGAAAAGTCTGAGAGAGTGAGGGTCATGGAAATGGGAACTCTTTGGAGACAGCTGCTACTTGCAGAGTTCAAGAAGAATAAAGAGAATTTCAGGTTTATCTGTGCAGCCCAAGACCTCTTCAAATACTTCTTCCATTAACTCTTTAAACTAAAATGGAAGCCAAATTTCCTGATGATACCTCTAAGGTTAAAAAGCCACCTAAGAAACTCCCTCCACTATTTATTCTTCCGAAGGGAGGGGATGCTCACCCTGTTGGCTCCATGCGATATGGATGATGGGAGCATGCAGTAAACAGACGGCCGGGGTGAGGGAAATCCACAAGTCTGGAGTGTTCCACACTATTTAATGGGAATCTACACAGAATTGTCAAGTTTCCCTCTTGTTTCAAAGCCTACGTTATAAAATGTGTGAATTATACAAGTTCTAACACAAGGTTATCTGAATAAATTTGGAAATGAAAAGAAAAACTTACTTTAAAAAAATTTCTTTAGAGAGAGAGATTTTTGCTACAGGGTACATGCACTTGCCAGACAGACAGAAAATGAAAAATCACCCCTGCCCCCAAGGAGAGATGGCTATGCTACAATCCCTTCTCCTCCATTCTCCTCTCGGGATCTTGGATACTCTCCTAGTGTGAGTTTTAACCCACCTGGTCTAGGACTCAAACTGCAGTCAACTATGTGGGAGTCCAGCAACGTAACTATTACGCCATCTGCTGGTCCCAGAAAACTGTATTATGGCTGATCACAGAGTGTAAAAGATGGACAGAACCTGCTGAAGAACAGAGCCTTTACAAATGGGATTACTGGTTGGTAGACGGGCTTTGGTGAGGGTGAGAAGTCTCTGAGTTCCTTGGATTTGTATAACAAAGAGTGTGTGAGTGTATGTGTGTGTGTGTGTGTGTGTGTGTGTGTATAATATGTAATGTGTATTTAGTGGACTCTTAACTCTTAATTGATTGTTTTGGCCAGTATAAAATATTAGTAGACAACTATAC
This sequence comes from Tupaia tana, assembly GCA_026018925.1. NCBI lineage: Eukaryota > Metazoa > Chordata > Mammalia > Scandentia > Tupaiidae > Tupaia > Tupaia tana. The sequence continues at coordinate 200,685,943 of JAKSZU010000003.1, forward strand.
AACTAGATTACCTGTCACTTCAAGTCCCTTGCACTGTAGATGAGAAACTCAAGATACAAACAGCCTGAACACTCTCAAAGTCACACAGCTAGAGGTGCCCCTGCCTGGTCAGTGTGATTCCTTGGAACTGGAGGTTGGGCAAAGACTTCCCTCCCAATCAGCGACTGTCAGAATAACAAATCATACTGAAAGTGAAAGTCCAAACAACATCAAGGAAAGTTTTCCTGGAAGAGTTGAGGAGGCAGATTGTGAAACTGGCCTGGAGACGATCCAGACCCAAGACACACAAGCAAGGCAGAGGCCCTGAAAACAGAGGGCTTCCTCTCATGACCAGTCAGGCACCCAGCACCAGGGTTTCTGCCCCTGCCCTCGAACCTTACACCTCTATGTTACACTCAGGTAGAAGCAATGCTCAGCTCTCACCCAGAAGCATTCACAGGGAACATTCATTCATTCAATTAACATGTACTGATTAGCTACCACGCACAGGGTGTGGCGAAGACGACATCAGACAGGAACCTCAGGCATTATTTATTCCTGTGTGACTCAGCTGCTACATCAGTAAAACAGAGCCTAGAACATAAAGGGTTTCTGTTACTACCAAGTATTAATGTAGTATCTGCCTTTAATTTGCTCAAAGACCAGAGAAGAGTAGAAATAACTGACTAGTTGCAATACCATTGACAGAGTTCTATCAGACATACATCTAGTGCCCACAGGAGGAGGCTAGACCCTATCCACCTCTGCCAGTAGGAGTCATGCAAACATAAGTGTGAATGCACACACACAGAGACACACACACACTTAGTACAGAACTAACTTTGATTCATACAGCTTCTAAGAAATGGATAGGAAGACTCCGTGGAAAAGCTGCTACTCGATCCTAACAGTTGTAAGGCACAGTCAGAGCAGCACACAGCATGAAGAGGTCTCTCTAGACTAAGGAATCCAGGCCTGACTCAAGCAGCTTCTTCTTAGATCACATATGATACTGCAAGTCAATATTCCCACCTTCTGTCCCTTCTGTGAGCAAATGGTTGGGAACATTGACTTAACAAGGTAATCCTTTTTAAACCTCTCTCTTCTACCACCTCTTCCCTCTCCTTGCAGAACTATAAGAAATCATGCTGAGTTATGACTCATTTTATTACTGTTGAAATTCAGAGTTAAGGTGAGGTTTCTGTGTGCTACCCCACTCCGAGTACCTCCATTACTTCAACCTCTCCTTTGAAGACAGAAAAGATCATTATCACAGTAACTCAATCTATTCTGGCCCCTTACTCTCTTCTTACACACGGACAAGTCACTTAGCTTTTTCCAAGCCTTAGTTTATTTCTTTCTTTTTTAAGATTTATTTTTATTATTATTATTTTTTAATTTTGCACTCATCAGAGAGAGACTGGGGTGGGGGAAAGAGGGCAAGGGAGAAGTGTGGGAGGGTGAGAAAGTAAGCCACCAAGTCCAGACTGGAACTGCTGTTGGCTATGTGGGAGTCCAGTGCCTTGACCACCATGCCACCTGCTGGCCCCTCCTTTATTTCTAAAATGAGAATCATGCTACTAGCTACCTCATGACATTGTGAGTAGGATGGTTTATTAGTTTGTCCCTAATACAAACTAAGAAAGCATTCAGTAAAGGTCATTTCACCCTAAGAAACTGTATTTGAGATGTTACCCAAGAGTTGAAAACAATGTCACAACAGGGAAAACACATTCGGTGTATATCAGGTCCCCTTGATGAGAAATATCAGACCACCAAAGGCAACATGCACAACCCTACCAAGTGAGTTACCCATGTGTCATGGAATACGCAAGAAAAGGGGTCAACTTCCAAGCCAACGATAATAAACACAAAGCGTATCTTCAAAGTCATTTCCACTCCATACAATTCCTCAAACATGATACATTGCACAACATCTAAGTGAGCAAGTAAATGAAGCAATGGAATTACCCTATTTTTCCAACTCTCTTCTGCTGAAAAATTTACAACATTCTTCTACAGTAAATAGAAATCATGTCTTTTCAATGTAAAAATACCATGAGATTTAGCATACAGACTAAATGCATATAATCAGATAATGTCAAATAGGTTCCTTTTCAATAAACATCAGTCGGTTGATAAAATGTATTTTCAATAAAACTCTTGACAAGTTAATGGTTCCATTCTAGTGTGGCTGCTTTAACTAGTATTAAATAATAATGTCTGCTAAGTTCAGCAGCGATTCACAGGTAGATACCTCCTGCATGGTTTGAAGAGCAAATAGCAGCTTTTAAAATTACATAAATATATTTAAAATTATATGAATATAAAGAAATTCCTGATATTGACAGAAATTATCCATTCAAAACAAAACTAACTTAGGTCCCGGAACAAAGTATTAAGGAATAAGCTAATCCATTTATTTGCTACATATTAATAAAGATTAGCTAGTAAGTAACATTTGGTTCAACATAAAAATATTTATAATGCACACTTTTTTAAGAATTATTTTATTTAATTTTATCTATTATGATGATTTTTTTTTAATTTGCTATAAGACAGATGGGATCACCAGAGATAGATGGGGTGATGGGCACGCAAGAAAGCAAGTCTGCAGGTCTGCGACTTGAATTGCAGTCAGCCATGTGGGAGTCCAGCACTCTGGCTACCAAGCCACCTGCTGGCCCCAACACCATTTTTTTTTAATCTAGCTCAATATTCTAAGATTACACCTTCATATATGAATAGAGCGGTCTTTTCTCAACCTCAGCATTACTGATATTTTGTGCCAGATACTTCTTTGTTATGGAGAGGCTGCCTTGTGCATTACTGGACATGACCAGCACCACCAGCCTCTGCCCCCTAGATGCCAGTAGTACCCTCCTTCAAACCACAACAATCAACAGTGTCTCCAGACAATGCCAAGTATCCCTTGGAGAGCAAAATCTCCCTTGGTTGAGAACCACTCACTTAAGACACAAGTGTTTCTTCCTCAGCTTTAACTGAAAAATACTAATGAGAATAAGAAATCATTGTTATGTGTCAGAGACTCAGTTAGGTGTTCTATATACATCATCTCCAAGCTCACAACCATGTTTTGTCCCTGTTATAAAAAGACAAGGCCACAGGGCAATCATTCCAGCTCTGAGCCTCAAGCTTCATGAACTTTGTCATGCATTTGCAATACACAATTCATTTTAAGTGCTATATTACTGCTTTAAATATTGGGACCAGCAGTTAGCGTAATGGCTATGTCACTGGACTCCCATGTAGTTGACCGCGGTTCGAGTCCCGGACCTGGTGGCTCAAACTCATGCCAGGCGCGTGTGCGTGCATGCCCAAGATCCTAAGAAGAGAATGGAGGAGAAGGGATTGTGGTGTGGCCAACCCCCCTGGGGGGTGATTTCTTGTTTTCTGTCTCTCTGTTTCTCTCTGTCTTTCCGGCGAGCGCACACACCCCATAGCAAAAACCTCTAAAAAAAAAATTAACTTATTATCATGATCATAATCAAATAGCATGCATCTGCCACTAGTAAAGACCTACTTTTGCTTTTTTGCCACTTTTATGCATCCATTCACTCATTTTCTCAACAATTATATGTTAAGTCCCTACTTTTCCTTGTTCTAGGCCAAAGAATCCAACAATGAACAAGTCTTACAAAGAAAGGCCTTGCCCTCACAAAGCTCACCAGTAAGACATTTCCAATTGAATGCAACACAGGAAGGCCCAATACTATGAATCTAAAATCCACCTTGGGGGACCAGCAGTTAACATAATGGCTATGTCGCTGGGCTCCCATGTAGTCAACCAGGGTTCACGTCCCAGACCCGGTGGCTTAAAACTCAAGCCAGGTGCATGTGCGTGCGTGCCCAAGATCCGGAGAGGAGAATGGAGGAGAAGGGATTGTGGCATGGCCATTCCCCCTGGAGGGTGATTTCTCGCTTTCTGTCTCTCTCTGTCTGGCGAGCGCACACACCCTATAGCTAAAACCTCTTCAAAAAAAAAAAAAAAAAAAAATCCACCTTGCTGTTTCTGCTTCAAGACACTGTTTTCAGGAAGGCAGTCTACAGTTAACAATAAGTTTCTTTTGCATTATTACAGGCAGTGAAGGTTAATCAATTCAAATTTTGCTACAGGACATATGTGCTCACCAGAGACAGACCGTGGGGGTAGGGTATGGGAAGGGCAAGAAAACCAGCCTCCAGGTCCGGGACTCAAACTGCAGCAGGCCATGTGGGAATCCAGGGCCCTAACACTAGACTTACTCACATCACTTCCTCTGCCAGGTATTATGCAGGAATTCCACCAAAATGAATACCTAAAAGCTAAAGATTAATCTTTTTGCAACAACTTTTTAAAATTTTATTTAAACTGTATCTAACAGAATTTTTGTTCTGTGTACCAGGCAAAATCACTCCAAATCCAAACATACACTCCTACAACATATACTCTGCCTTCAAGTCATGATTAATTTTTTGAGTTCTCTAATTTCTTAAAATAGTAATCAGAACATTATGCCATGGCTTATAAAGTAAACTCATTCCAATTTCTGCAAATTGAGGAAATGTACTTAACAAATAATTAAGGCAAAGAAAATTCTGTTTGGATAAACTTCATTGGCATTTTATAAACAAAGTGATTTATATTTGCAGCCAAATTTCTAAAAGATGGTTTGAGACACTGCTACCATTTACATTCTGTTTTTTTCCATGCTTGGAGGTAGGAGCAGAGGATGAACACAAGAGAAACAGAGATTGCAGCCTCTGGTCTAATGATGATTTACTGTGTGTAAAATAATAAATTCCCTCATCTTAAAATAAAAAGTAAAATACATTCCCTCATCTTTTTAAAATTCATGACAGAGGATATGTACACATAAGAAAGGAAGCGAGAGAGAGAGAAAGAGAGAGAGAGAAACACCCTCCACAACGCTCGGCCATGCCACAATTCTCTCTATTCCGCCAACCTCTCAGGATCCTGGGCACATGTGCACACACCTGGCATGTTTTCAGGCCAATCACGCCAGTGACTTGAACCATGGTTATCATAAAGCTTCCAGCTCCACATCTACTACATTACCAACTGCACCACAGAGACTGAGCCAAGTCCTTCATCTCGAAATACAAGACATTATTAACCCTTGAGGAATAGACTATTTGAAAAGTAAAGGGAACCATCATTTTAAGAAGACTTAGAAAATGCTAAAAGTACACCATGGGAGTAAAGGTGAATAGATAAAGCACACATGAGAATGTACAGAACCTGCAAGTCCAGAATCCAACATGATGGCAAAACTGGAGGCCAAGGAAGCCTCTCCTCTACCAATTATGAGAGTGCCCAAACCCAGTGAGTTTCTATGTATACCCGCAGAAGCTAAAATGAAAAATGTCCACTAGCTGAGGATATATTCTCTCTCTCATACATACCCATACACACACAAAAAAAAAATGTTACTCCGTTTTCTTTGCCAAAAGTTAACAAGAGATGGCATGGACCCAAGGAGACAAAGAAGAAAAGATTATTCTGGCTGCTAAACCAATACAAACTGATACAAACTGTTTTTAATGCTCCTGATGAATGAAAAGATACCAATAGAGCCAACAGAAATAATGCTATTAAAAATAAAAATTAACCAAAGGATTACACCATTAAGTTTACAGAAAGCCTGCTGTGTTGTACTGCCAGAAGTTACACAGCTAAACCCTCTGAATTCTAGTCGCAGTAAAGAGAAAGGGAGAGAAAGCACACCGATGTCGAGGACTTATTCCACTAAGTGCCAAGGCTCATGTACGTCACCATAACCATTACTCTGAGAAACTCAATGTTCCTATCATCAGCCTACTATTTTCACAGCAGATGCCATCTGACCTCTGGACTTCATGTCAGTCATTCTTGTCCTTTGTGACATGACTGCTTAAGGAGTGGTTAATGACTCCAGTTCTAGTAACTGGACTTCTGCTTCTCTTCTGAGATGGAGTTCCTATCTCTCGACTCCATTAACTGGATACCTATCTCACATCTGTTTACCCTACCTGCTTCCTGATGGGTGAACGCACATAAAGCACTTGGAACGCATGACATGAGCTGCCAAACACATAATAAGAGCTAATAATAACAGAAGGTTTGTTATTATTGATAATCTAACCCTGGATTTTCTATCACCTGACAGCATCCCATCACTCTAAGATGGACTGTCTACATGGTGCTATTTCACCATTCTCTCACCAGAATCCCACAGTCTGAGTGCCAGACCAGACTTTTTCCTGTACTTCCAACTGGATCTGTCACTTCCCAGAACCCACCACATCTAGTGGCCAGGACATGCCAGACCATGTTTGTAGGACACAGAGCCAAAAAGTCTAAACTGTGGTTTATCTTTTCAATCCAGCATCATGGCTAAGAAAACAGAATTTGGAGCTAGAGTTCGGTTGGTTTGAATCCTGGCTCTGACTCCTATATAAGCATATGCTCTTGTACAAGTGGCTTCAATCTTCTAAACCTAGTTTCCATCTACAAAAAGAGGATGATGATGAAGATGTGATAGGGTTGTTGTGAGAACTGAGAGAAGGTAGGCACAATCACTGACACAAAAAGCACTCAACATGCAGTGTTTGCTATTACTCAAGATACATCCCGGCCTTTGGAATAATATGAGTAATCAGGAGTAATACGAAGAAGAAAAAAATCATCAGGACTTAGAATTCCACTTCTGGAAACCAGTCCTGCAGAGGAACTTGAGCAAATGTTCACAGATGTGTCTGGAGAAGGTGTCGTTTTCTTTCATAACAATGTGAGAGACGTTTGTTAGGTTAGAGTTCACGTAGCATGGTAGCTTCCTTCAGTTGCAACAAATGACCACAAACAGGGTGGTTTACAACGACAGAAACCTATTATTTCACAATATGGAGACCAGAAGCCTGACACTGAGGTGTCCATGGAGCTGCACTCCCTTCAAAACATCTAAGGGAGAACACTTCCTTGATTCCTCCAATTTCTGGAGGCTTTAGGCATTCTTGGCTTGTAGCTACAAAACTCCATTTTTTTTCTTCCATTTTTGCCATAGGGCATGTGTGCTTGCTGGCAAGAGACAGAAGGAGAGTAAGAAATCATCTCCCAGGGGAAAGGCCACACTGCGATCCCTGCTCCTCCATTCTTTTCTCGAGATTCTGGGCATGCATGCACACGTTTCTAGTGTCTTTTTCAAGTCACTGGGTCTGGGACTCAAACCATAGAGTTGGCCATGTTGTGATGTAGTCCCTTAACCACCACACCATCTACTGGCCCACACAATTCCAATTTCTACCTCCATGTTCATACGGTCTCCTCCCTTTCTGTGTCTTTTCTGTGTCTTACATGCCCAATTTTCATTGGATTTGGTGGCCGTTCATTTAAACGAAAAAGGGACCATCTGCAGGTCCTTAATTTTCCAGTAAAGTTGTATGCACAGATCCTGGGATTTGGATATGGATATATCTTTGCATAGGGAAAAGGGAACCACTCAACCTAGTAAAAGCTGGAAACCAGGGGGAAAAACAAAACAAACAAACAAAAAAAAAACCAAGATCATCACAAAAACATAGTTAAACAAACTGTCAAACTGTGGGCTATGGGGAGTACTCCACAGTCATGGGCCATCTGAGCCAGGCTGATAGTGTGTCAGGTGGTGAAGTATGGGAGAAAGAAAAGTCACATGTGTTTAAAAGCATGGGTGCCTGTTTGTGCAGAGGTTTGTACAGGAGTGAATAGGACTCTGATGATGGCTTCTAGAAAGTGGGATGTAGTAAGGAGGGAGATGGGGTCAGGAATAGGGACCCCTGTTGGTTTTTATTTTTTTAAGAATTACTTTATTTAACTTGATTTATTTATTTAAATTTGACCAGAGAGGGACAGAGTGAGAGAGTGAGAGATAGAGAAAGTCACCGGGTCTGAGACTTGAACCACGGTCAGCCACATGGGAGTCCAGTGCCCTTAATCACCATGCCACCAGCCAGCCCCCAGGGGACCTGTTTAAACACCATACCTCCCTGAATAGTTTGACTTTTTTTATCCACTTGCCAGTTGAGTTATTCAGCAGTTTCCTAAAGCTAGCTTGCCACTATCACTCAAGATCCATAGAGCACCCCTAAATGAATCACTACAGAAACAATGGGGATGAAGACAGAAGCCTCCAAGCCACCTCCTGCTGGCAGCCTCTTCCCAGCTCCCAGGGGCTGGTCTGCTTCATGGTCCCTTTCACGACTTCAAAGCCTCTTTTCTCCTTGTCTCTCCCTGAAGAGGCCAATCTGAACTAATTAGGTAATCAGATTCAGCTGAAAATTTAAAAGCATAAGTGCCTATCTGGACACACACTAACACACACTCACACACACACACACACACACAAAAAAAAAAAAAAAAACCTGATACGTAGATGCACTGCAAATGTAGAATCATCAAGTTTCATCAAGAAATTGTCCGTGTTTCTCTACCCTATAAAAGCCTTCTTTGTCTGCTATTTTCTTGAGTCACAAAGAGAGCTTTGCAGAGCTTCAGCTTACTCGTGAAGTAGAATGAGAAAGTATTTCCAGACATCGTATTTCTCCACCTGTAATTAACACTCGGCAAGGTCTCCCCAAGTTAATGAACTAGTACCTATCAGGGGAGCCTCCGGCCTTATTAAAGCAGCTTCCTCTCTAGAGTATCCAATATCCTTTCAGGTCAAGAAATCCATCAGGCATTTCAGCTTCCTCCAGTTGACAGTGCATCAAGCAGTCATGAAATGAAAGAATGTTCTCCCAAGATTGACCTTTGGAACTTCCTTTTTCCAGTGACTGCTCTTTTCTTGACCTCTAAGCTTTCATTCTAATGGTGACAGCTCTGCCTTAGGGTCACATTCAGTCATAAGAGCTAGTTCATATCATTTCTTTTTGAGAACTCCAGGAACTAGAGTCTTAGGTGAGGCCCACAGGCCATGAACTGCACTAACCACTGTGCTCTGTGTAAAGGAAACTCCTTGAGGCACCTATACAAAGACCACAGTAGGAGACCTCCTTGAATCCAGATTTCCCTCTCCCACTACAGTCAGGTGATTCTTCCCAAAGCACAGCCCTCATCAGTGTCACTTCCCACTCAGTCACCAAGGCTTCCTCTTCCATCCCCAGTGGAGTCCAGACTCCTAAGTCTGATGTCTAAGACTCTCCTCGATTGAGATCTGTGAGGGAAAAGAGAAGGACACAATTTTTTTGAGATATAAGCCACTTTTTTTCTCCTGATACATCCCCCCTTTTCCCTCCCCATTCAAGGTAAGAACAAGTCCATATAGGCATTGTCTGAGGAGAAGGTATGCCAAGGAAGAAACAGAGCTAGCTCTCAGGTCCCACTGACTTTTTGTCAAAAGCCTTTAAGTCCATTGGGGCCGGCAAGTGGCATAGTGGTTAAAGGCGCTGGACTCCCACATGGCCGACCATGGTTCGAGTCTCGGACCTGGTGGCTTGCTTGCTCACTTCCTCTCTCTTTCTCTGTCTCTCTCGGATCAAACTGAAAAGTAATAATGATAATAATAATAAATAAAGTTAAATTAAAAAATAATTCTTTAAAAAAAAAAAAAAGTCTTTAAGTCCAGAGATGGAAGAGGGTTCTCACGCACAGAGCAAATAAACTTATCAGAACTATCAGGCTCTCCCAGAACTACAAAGAGACTCTATCAGGCAAGAGGGAGAAGAGGTGGATTTCCAGGTTCAGAATGAGAGCCGCTGGGAGAGGACAAAGATGCTGACAAAGGAAGAGCTTTGTGTGTTTCCCAGAAGTCAGCATCCTCGCCAAGATCCTCACACAGCAGAGCGTCCAAGGACCTGAGGACAAGGATGTTTTATGTCTCAGCACTAACCTCCATGAGTCAACGATAAGAACCAGAGCCAAGGATAAGATTCCAAAACCATGGACAAGATGGAGACGAGAGGATCTATATAAAGAAGTTTCCACAGCATGACTGGAGATGAGCTTGAAACGAATTGCATCATACTTCTACCACCATTAACTTTACGGACTGAGATTCATTTCCACCATGCTAACTTTCCAGACTTCTCTCTTCCTACTCTCTTGTTTAGAAACAAATGCGTTAACAAATCCAAGTCCCTTAACATTATAGGCCCTGCGATTTCCTACCTGAGTGCATTTCAGCATGATATTCCCTCCACGGTGAATATACTTCCTGTATTTTTACCCATCCTTCAATGCCTCACTCACTTTATTTGGATAGATACAGCTATGTGCACATACATGTGTGCATATATGCACATACATGCATGTATTGGGTTGTCGAAAAAAACCATGAAGTATTTTTCTATGCAAAAATGTGTCATGACTTTTTCAAATAATTTTCCGATGACCCGATATATTTAGGTGTGAGATATGTATACATATATAGCATATGTTTGTGCCTACAGAAAGTGTGTGCACGTGTATGTCTGTGTATACAGGCCTGTGCAAGCTTTACCCCAGGACAAAATCTTTAAGGCACATGGTATGACTATCAGCTGAGATCCAGTATACAGCATTTCAATAACTATTCGGTGAATAAATGAAAAATAAATACCTGACTGCTTTCAAAAATTAATTTCTATGTCAGTTATTTCAAACAGAACAGTCTTTCACAGAAAGTGTTATACATGATACACAAGATAGTGTAAATGTACATTTTTAAAATGATTTCATACCAAAATAAAAAAAAAAACAGAAATGAATAGTAGATGCTTTTTATCTTGAACATGGATATTAGAAAAAGAAGAGCATTTGATTTAAATAGGCAGTAGAGAAGCATTTGAAACAGATTTTACGTAGGACTTCTGGGACTTCTCAAGGACTTAAATAGCAACACTGGTTCAAAACATGTGGTATCCCCTCTTCTTAACAAAGCAAGATTGCTTTTATTATTTTTATTGTTGCTAGTTGTGATTAAGGCTTTTGGTCTACATTTGGCATATGTAAAAAAAAAAAAAAAAAGGATAGCAGGTCAAAAAAAAAAAACAGAAAGAACAAAGAAAAGTATATGAATTAACAAGAACACATGCACATAGGATGAAGACAATCTGTGGGGAATTAACTGTGCCATAAGTGGTTAAACAAAAGCAAAGACAAGTTTCTTAATGAGCAAGAAAAGGGATGACAGGTCACGCATGGCACAGTCCCTGTGAGATCCTCCAGTGGCACCATGAATCAAAGACAGTCTGGTGTCTTCACAGGGAATGGGACCAGAACTGGGAGGGAAGTCTGCAGCACCACAGACAGCAGAGAGCCATGGGTTATTCCAAAGCAGATCCTTCACAGGAAGGTATCCTAACTAGGGACAAGCTGTAACTACTCTCAAGAGGTTCAGATTTTATCACCAGGTGAAAATGGAAATGCCTGAACAATCACCACTCACCTCACACACCTCCTTTCTATTAACACTGGATTTCCTACGATAATAGTCTGTAAGAATTCTCCAAACTTCCTAAAGTGGCTACATTTTTAAGAAATGTCATCAGTTTTGGAGGGACCAGCAGTTAGCCTAATGGCTATGTCACTGGAGTCCCGGACCCGGTGGTTTAAAACTCACGCCAGGTGCGTGTGCATGCATGCCCAAGATCCCAAGAGAATGGAGGAGAAGGGATTGTGGCGTGGCCATCCCCCCCCCGGGGGGGGGGGGGCAGATTTCTCTTTCTGGCTCTGTCTTTCTGGAGAGCGCACACGCCCTATTGCAAAAAAAAAAAAAAAAAAAAAAAAAAAAAAAAGAAAAGAAAAGAAAGAAATATCATCAGTTTTGAATACATGAATTACTATATTTCCACCTGTTGGTTTTGTTGTTTTTGTGCAATACAGCTGAAAATCTCCAAAAAGCTTCTTCTACCTCTAACTCCCTTTGACCTGTGATAATCCATATCACCACACTTACTGTTGTTCTGTGATTCCAGTTCATTCATTTCTCTTCTCCTCTAGAATGTTTTATCCTGGAGGACTGAGATTCTCACTTTATTCATTTTTGTATCTCCTGGGCCTGAGACAATGTAAGTGCTCAATGTTTTTGAATAAACAGTGTGTAATGCTAGTAGGAATATAAGAAAGGCAAAACAAAATGAACAGGATAAGATGAAAAAATAATTGTCCTATCCCAATACCACAGGAGGGCAAAAATAACCACCTTGCTGAATCGACTATATTATATAGACTCCAGCCTAATAAAATACCACTTTTAAATTTCTACTTTTAAAATTAGGGCAGCTGAATGACCAACTGTACATTTTGAGTCCCAGACCCAGCAACTTGAAAAATATCCCAGGTAAAAAAAAAAAAAAAAAAAAAATCCCAGGTACATATATATGTGTGCCCAAAATCCTGAGAAGAGAATGGACTACAGCCTGACCATCCCCCCTTAGGGGTGCTTTCTCACTTTCCCCCCTTCTCTCTGTCTCTCTCTCTCTGCCAAGTGCATGCACCCTGTAGCAAATTAGGATTTGGTGATCACATTTTATGATTAACAGTCTCAACCATCTCCAAGGTTTCAGCTCCATTCAAATGAGGAGTGACCTCCCTCCTATTACGGTCATTTACAATTGCATACTGACATCTCCACCTGAATGAACATCCTGCAAGCCCCTATCTTCAAAACCTTCCACCTCATCAGCTTCACCTTCTGCTGGGTTCCCTTTTTCAATAACCTGGTACCCAAGCTATAGACCTTTTATCTGCCTAAATCTCACTGTTCATGTCTACCAAATGATGCTAAAGTAGTCGAGCTAAACACACACACACACACACACACACACACACACACACACAATTTGACTCAGCTGCCACTTGGGAGGATGGAATCCACATGGGAAGCCCTAGTTCAGTTCCTGGGCCAACCTGAGAATGCTGGGTGTGGTTGCATGCACCTGTAATCCTGGCTACTGTGGAGGCTGGGGTGGGGGACCTTGAGACAGTGAGATTCTGTCAGAAATATCTATCTCTCCTCTCCTCTCCCTCCTCCTCCCCTTCTCTCTCCCTCTCCCTCTCTCTCCAGTATGTTCTTTCTGTATTGAATACATGCACACAATTTATTGTTATTACCTACATCTAATTCAGCAGGACTTTTCTACATTATTTTTTCCATGAGTGAAAGAAACAGAGAAAACAGAGTGGAGACAGACACAACCCTCCCCAGTCTCAGCCAGTTCCAGATCACAGGCATAAACGTGCTCGGGATGCTCAGAGAGGTCTCCCAACTTGAACTAGCAACCTTCCCATGTGGGTCAGCCTTGCAGAGGGTCACATTCTACTACTCTGCCCCCTTCTGGCCCTCAATTTTTCTTTAACAATATAACTTTTATCTGTTGAAGATAATGTGTACAGTATTCCCAACTGGACTGATGAGAAATGTATTCATGTTGGAATATTCACTTTACAAGCTGAGTGACATATGTGATTGAATGTATAAAAGAAATTGAAATAAAAAATATACATAAAATTATATATATTTATATATTTATACATATATATATGTATATATAAATATATAAATATAAATTATATATATTTATATATATTATATATATTTATATATTTATATATAAATATAAATTATATATATTTATATATATTATATATATTTATATATTTATATATATTATATATTTATATATTTATACATATATATGTATATATAAATATATAAATATAAATTATATATATTTATATATTTATATATATATATATTTATACACACACACACATGTTTATATATATATATAAACATGTTTATATATATATATAAACTTGAGGATTTTTGCCTTTAAATAAAACTAAAGAATTCTAATTTCCCAAAAGCAAATCAGCAAAAGGAGGAAACTTTGTATCAATGTTCATAACTCTTTGGAGCCCAAGTTATATCTGGGCTCTAGAAAATAATTTTATTATTTTATAAGAGAGTTTTTTGCTATAGGGCATATGCGCTCACTGGAGAGAGAGAGAGACAAAAAGTGAGAAATCACCCCCTGGGGTAATGGCCATGCTACTATTCCTTCTCCTCCATTCTCCTCTCAGGATTTTGGTCATGCACACACACACATCCAGCATGAGTTTTAATCCACTGGGTCCAGGACTCAAACCATGGTTGACTATGTGGGGATCCACCAATGTAACCGTTACGCCATCTGTTGGTCCCTAGGAAAGAATTTTAATCTAGCAGTACAATGATAGGTAGTGGGTAGTTATAGTGCTCAGGCTATTGGTTTAGCAAACTTACATGGAACATCCACCTTGGCCACCTGTTGTCTCATTGTTGCCTCTCCTTTCAAAATTCATACCTTGTTTGGGCCAGCAGGTGATTAAGGACACTTGAGTCCTGGACCTGGCAGCATGCTTACACTTTCTCTCTTTCTCCCTTCCTCCCTCCCTCTCTCCCTCCCTCCCTCTCCCACTCTGGTCAAATTAAAAAAACAAAGTTGAATGTAATAATTATTGTCTCCCCTATGTAACAGGGAGTAATGCCACCTCCCTACCCGCTGAGACTGTCTCCACTGCTAGAGAAGGAGAACTGGAACATCTCTCCCAGTCACTCTCAGTCAGAACATATACAACCCCAAACATCCTTTGTACTCCCTTTTTACTGTTACACATACTTGAGCATCTCAACAACTCAATAAAGGAGGTTTCATTTATTACTGGGAAGTCAGAAAGCTTTGGTTGCCTACTATTGCATGCAAATAATTCGATAGCTGAGGATCACATATAATAACCCAAAGAAAGATCCAACGACTAATAAAACAAGTAAGCACAGTTGTATCGGTTAGAAAAAGCAATCCTTTGAAGGATTTGCCTCTAAAGTGTTTCACTTGCAAGCACCTGGAAGTAACTTTTTATCAGAATACCATCATGTTCTAAGAAGTATGGATTATATCACTTGCTTAGAGTATTACATTTAATAACCCCCATTGAAAAAACATGGCACTCAGTAAAATAGGTAAATTGGTAACAGGCAGTTGGGTAACTTCAAAGTCAGAAGTTGGTTCACACACACACATAAGATCATCGTAACAGCTCAATTTTACAGTCTATCCTTCCCATGTCTTGCCAAGAAAGTGGGAAAGAATTTTGCATAAACATCATTCCAGCATAACTCTCATAGCTGAATACTGTAAGTATCTTTGATAAATAAATGTTTCTGTATTGCTCTCAGAATAATTATTTGAAATTATAATCTGATCATTTTATTGCATTTCAAATTATGAAGTTTAAATGCCACAATGCCAAGTTAGTAATCAATCAAAATGTGTACCAAATAATTACTGTCCTAAAAAGCGTATCCCCTGCAAATATTTTTTTAATCATTCATTTATCAAAAAATTATCTACAGGTCACTGAAAACCTGCAATGTGGAGTTAATTCACAATGTTTGAATTGAAGCTCATTTTTCCTTAACACCTTAACATTCTGTGTAAGGTTAGCTTTCCCAGTTATTTAAGAGATTTTAGGGAAGATCCATTCTCTCTAGTCCCTCCAAGATATCTGAAATTCTGCTGTCATTTTTTTTTTTTTTGAGAAATCTTTTTTAGCTATAAGACTCATGGCTTGCCAGAGAGACAGAGAAAGAGAAACTGAGAAATCAGCCCCAGGGTGCTGGCCGTGCCACAATCCCTTCTCTTCCATTCTCCTCTCAGAATTTTGGGGATGCATGTACACATGCTTGGCATGTTTCAAGCCACCAGGTTTGGGACTCAAACCGCTGTCACCCATATGGGAGCCCAATGCCTTAACCACTACACCACCTGCCGGGTCCTATCATTCTTTTTTAAAGCCTTCCTACCTAAAGACAGGTAATGCTGACTTTCCTTTCCAATAGTCCATTTCATATAGGAACTAGAAGAAGGAACTGAGTCCATTAAAACTGCTGGAGAAAGACTTGTAAAATGTCCTGATAAAACTTGGGAGATTAATGAGAAGAAAGTGGTGGCAAAAATAACCACCATTGCGGCACTTGAGCACATCAGCCCCAGTACTGCTATTCTCTATTGATTCTTCAATGTTAATAGATTTGAGTTTATTTAAATACTTATTATAGTTCAGGACAACATGCAACAAATGAAATCTACTTTTTAAAAATCTTTAGGATAAAGTAGCAGACGGTGTGGTAAGAGCACATGCCCTCACCCCCTTTGAAGGGGGGGAAAGCCATCTGACACAACCTGGCCAATGAAATGTGAATGGAAATAACATGACTTGGAGTTGTAAGAGGTAATGCATGCTTCCCTGTAACTTATTTCCTCTGCCATGGCAACCAGCAATGTTTCAGACTGTGGTTGCTCTGTCAGCTTGGGTCCTACAGTGAAAATGACAGAGAAAAATCCCCACATGACCTGTAATAGGCATGTTCCACAGTGATTAATGGCACAGGGCCCAAAGCAACTTGTAATGAATATTCACATGAGGAAGAAAGAAACCATTGTTACCATAAGCCCCTCAGATTAAGGTTGTTTATTACACGTGATAACCTAGCCTGTACCCCTTCCATTGGCTGGGGGGACCACGCCTTTCTGATTCTTCACTTACTCTTCCTCCCTCAGAACCCATTCTTCAGCCCACCTCTTAGATCCTGTGCCAGGCATCATCTAAGAGTTTCCAATGACTACCCTCTCCTGGTAGTCAAGGTTTTTGTATAAACAAGGCCTCTTGAGTATAAGGCTCATGAGATTTACTTCTAATGAATACAATATGCCGAAAGTGATGGGACATCACTTCCGAGATTAGGTTACAAAAAGACTACGATTCTCATTTTCCCAAGCTCTTGCTAACTCTGATGGAGGCTACCTAGCTACATAGCTGCCCTGTGGAGGGCCCAGGGTGGCAAGGTGTTAATGAGGCCTCCGGCCAATAGCGAGTCTGCCCCTGTTGCTATCTAGTCAGTATGTTAACAAAGGAAGGATTGTAAATAGTAGTCCAACCCTGGTAATATAAGGATCTTTAGAAAACTCTTTACTCCCCAAGCTCTACGCAGACCTGCTGAACATCACCTGGGGATGTGGCCCAGTCATGTGTATTTCAAGAATAAGAAGTCCACGGGAACCAGCAGTTAGCATAATGGCTATGTCGCTGGACTGCCACGTAGTCGACCGCGGTTCGCATCCCAGACCCGTGGCTTAAAACTCACGCCAGGCGCGTGTGCATACATGCCCAAGATCCCGCCGAGAGGAGAATGGAGAAGGGATTGCGGCATGACCATCCCCGCTGGGGGGTGATTTCTCGCTTTCTGTCTCTATGTCTCTCTCTGTCTGTCTGGTGAGCGCACGCGCCCTATAGCAAAAAACCTCTCAAAAAAAAAAAAAAAAAAAAAAAAGAATAAGAAGTCCACAGGTGTTTCTGAGGCATAGCAAGAATGAATACCACAGCTTTGGAGAATCTCTTGCTTACCCTAGCAATTAGAGGAATAGGAGTTGCCCAGAGAAATGGATTGTCTAGACCAGCATCTGACAGCGAGTGGGCGGCTTGGTGTTTTGACCTAGTTTCCCTAACTACGAGACAGGTGTTATCCTCCCAAACCACACTGTCTCCTTGGCTGGGGTCTCCTCCTGAGCCGAACACTATAGGGAAACACAAGAAAGGCACAATCCTGCCTTCAAGGAGCTGCGTGCACAGGATCTGAAAATTCGAAGTAAAGGAGCCTGTTAAAACATGCCTCTTCCATAACCTGTAAGAATAAACCAAAGAATGGAATAGGCTCTGGTTCTTGTAAATTAGGTGTGGCCCTTAGGCTTCTTGGAAGTTCCCGGTGTGGGCTGGCAAGTCTAGGCATCCTCTTGGCACAAACCACTGAACAGTAAAGAGGTACCCACTTGGGTGAGTAAATGGGCAAGCACCGCTTAAGGAACTAAAAGGACTTCTTTAAGCAAATCCCAGCTACTCTGGAAGTGAGGACCTGTGGCTACCAGCCACGGCTAGCCACCCACCGCCTAACACCAGCTAAGAGGTTTCACCATCCCAGACAGGCACGCTGCCCCAGTTTATTTTACCCTTCACTTAGGGCCACAGTCACCTTGCCATGGCCCTAAGCAAACTATTCTTGGCAAAACAACGACAAACTCCTCCAGACGGAGAAATGACAAACTATTCCAACAAACTTTTCAAAGGAAAAAAAATGATATTTCTGAGTTTGTTTTTCGTGGGCAGCTGGAAAAAAAAATAAATCCACCAAATACCAACACCTCTCTCCAAAAGGTCCCTTGCCAGGACCATGATGACTGGTGTTAAGAATGCGAGTTTCCGGCAGAGAGAATGTGACACAACACTGAGTCAAAGGCAGGCCCAGCCCTGGCTGAAAATCGTTGTCAGAACTGGGTTATGCTTTCACTGTAAGAGGTTTAAGGTGAGGGCAATGGTGAAGTCACATCCATGAGTCATTTTCCCACATGCAAGACTCATGATCAACAGATCAAGGAATCATGGGGCCTCCTTCACATCATGAGCTGCTAAAAGCCCTTCAGGGAACAGTGTCTTACATTCTGGGCAGGTCAAGAGCACCATACCTGCCCACTCCCAATAAATAACCCAGAGAAATTCAAATCACACAGCATGGTAAACGCAATAGACATCCATGGAAAAGGGGGAGAGAACAGGAACCTCTTTTCTTTATGAGTCACCCAGTCTCAAGAATTCTACTAAAAGCTACACAAACAGACTAAGATGCATATTCTGTATCAGAAAATATCCTTATTTGTGTCAATCATTTGAAAACCTTAAAAAAAAAGAAATTCTTAGCTCATGAGCCCTACAAAAACAGGCAACTCGCCATTGTCAGCCAATTCCTGGCCTAATTTGGTTCCAGTATCATTAGCAGACACTGATCTTTTCATTTATGGAAGGCAGACAGAAAGTAAACTGCCATTAGGTCCACAAAGAGAGAGGAGATGTCAATAGAGAATGAAGAGGTATCCCAGGATGCCACAGACACCTTGCATTCGTCTTTTGTCTAGGACCAGCATGCTCACCCCCAGAGAAGTCACAGATGACAAATACAAATTCTATGACACCTATGCATGCCTGGTTATTAAGGCAACACAGGAAACAATGTGGGAAACATCTAAAACAACCAGGTACTCATCCTGGAGCATAACACTCGAACCTCTCTGTAATATTATGACCGAGGCGGTATGATTCCCTGGAGTGAAAACTGAAGTTCAGACAGGTTACATTTCCCTAGCCCTACTTCTGGTGACTAGCAGAGCAGGAATTCAAACCCAGCACCATCTGGATCCTTAACTACTGCTCTAAACCACCCAGGGTAAAGCAGCTGGACCATCACAGAAGTAAGCTCTAGGAAATACCAAATGAGGCCAGGAAAATGATGTCCATTACCAAACAGTGGCCCCTCTACTTGGGAGGATCGTGATAAGACTGAGGCTTATGATGGGCAAATACGGTTCCAGGAAGAGAGAAATGAAATTCTCAAGCTGGCCACATCCTCTGAGAATAACAGGTACAGAGTAACACAGTCTCGTTACCTTACTCTGCTAAAAATGGCAAGTCCACAGGCCCTACATAAGGCGCCTGGCTGTGTGTGCACATGACTCTCATCCTTCCTGTGTGCCTGCTCCAGAGAAAGGGAAGGTGGGCCCTGGGAGTGGGAAACATTTACCCAATTGGGCTCCTCTCCTGTTCTGGGCCTGGCCCCTTCCATCTTCCTGAACAAGCTGGCTTTACCCACAGCAGCCTTGGAGTTCACTAGTAACACAGGTCTAAAAGCATTCAACTTCAGGACCAGCAGATGATGTACTGGTTATGTCACTGGACTCCCACGTAGTCAACTACAGTTCGAGTCCCAGACCTGGTGACTTAAAACAATGCTGGGCACATGTGCGTACGTGCTCAAAATCCTAAGAGGAGAAGGGACTGTGGCATGGCCACCCTTCCAGGGGTGATTTCTTGCTTGCTTTCTCTCTCTCTCTCTCTCTCTCTCTCTCTCTCTCTCTCTCTCTCTGGCAAGTGCACATGCCCTATAGTAAAAGCTCTCTCTCTAAAAAACAATAAAAATAAAAGCACCCGACTCTCCTAGTAGCTACACCTGAATGAAGAAAGAAACCCTGGTTAGAATGCCAAAACTTACCGAGGAATGTATCATTAGCAATTACCAGTGATTAATACCACCACATGAATTAAACTATCAAATTGTCATTCGAATTTCTGGTCCCCATAAAAAATGAAAGCTGCAAAGAACTCCCTGCCTTTGTTCACTCATATTCTGCTCCAAAAACTCTCCACATATTTCCATATGACCCAAGAACCCATGACTAAATCTATTAATTCTTAAAAGAATTCTGTATTCCAGCCTGCCTCCCCACCTAGTATTTCCCAAACTCTAACTCATTATAGTCTGTCAGTACCATAGAGAGGTAGAGAGAACACTTATCCCCCAGATTTTACTGAACGTAAAAGGACACAGAGACTGACTTCTCTCAGGTGATGAAAGTCAACTATACAACTAAGAATAGAATTAAAATAGTGTTTTTTACTCTCTTGCTTTTTTGCTTTCCTCAGAAAGCAAAATGCCAACTGTAAGAATAATGAAAAGGAGGGCCAATAGGTAGCATGGCAATTAAGGTGCTGACTCTCACTTGGCTGACTGTGGTGTTAGTCCCAGACCTGGTGGCTTGCTTTCTCATTATCTCTCTCTCTCTCTCTCTCTCTCTCTCTCTCTCTCTCTCTCTCGTGCATGTACCCTACAGCAAACTGTAAAAATAATAATAAAATAAAATGAAATAAAAATACTTTGTTCAAAGAAAACAAAAAGAATCACAGTAAGAAGTGACTTAAAAGTTGTATATCATGGGGTTAGCAAGTGGAGTGGTAGTTAGGCACTGGATTCCCACATGGCTGACCCTGGTTTCAGTCCCAGACCCAGTAGCTTAGGACTGGGTAGGGGTGTGTGTGTGTGTCTGTGTGTGTGTGCTCAAAATCCTGGGACGGGAAATGGAGGAGAAGGGATTGAGGCACGGCCATCCTCCCTGAAGGGTGATTCTTACTTTCCTTCTATCTCTGTCTCCAATGAGCACGTGCACCCTATGGCCAAAAAAAATAAAATTTAAAAAGTTTTACACATCCTATCAGTCAAATCACACTCCCTATTAGCTGAGTTTCAGAAATCATTGGTATATCGGGACCAGCAGTTGGCATAATGGCTATGTCACTGGACTCCCATGTAGTTGACCGCGGTTCGAGTCCCAGACCCTGTGGCTTAAAACTCATACCAGGCATGTGTGTGTACATGTCCAAGGTCCCGAGAGGAGAATGGAAGAGAAGGAATTGCAGCATGGCCATCCCCCATGGGGGTAGGGGGTGATTTCTCACTTTCTGTCTCTCTCTATATATCTTTCTGGCAAGTGCATGTGCTCTATAGCAAAAACCTCTCCAAAGAAAAAAGAAATCATTTATATATGTAACACATAAAGATTCATCAATCAATACTTATTGGGTTATCAGAAGGGTCATGACAAATTTTTCTATGTTTTTCTATGCAAAAATGCATCATGACTTTTTCCAGTGACCCAATATAATGCACTGACTATGTTCCCAATACTATGCCAGGCACAGTGAATGACACACAAGGAATAAGAAACAAAGAAATCTGTATTTCCAGGGGCTCTTACATTATTCAGGGAGACAAAATTAACTTAAATCAAGTGAATAATCACCGTAGTAGTATTGTTGGTGAAAGCAGCACCAGATAGTTAGCCTGTCTTCTGGAACAGAGATAGTCTCTCATTATTCTGTAACTAAATACTTGTAATTAATGTCAGCTGTCAACTCAGGAACTTGAGGTTTAGAACGGAGACTGGGAGCAGGGCAAGGTGGACTACACCTATAATTCTAGGAACTGGAAAAGCTAGGGAATGAGAATTGTGCATTCCAGGCCAGCCTAGAAACATAGAAAGATCCTGTCTTTGAAAACAAAAACAAGGGTCAGCATATGGCATAGTGGTTAAGGGCACTGGACTCCCACATTGCCAACTACAGTTTGAGTCCCAGACGTGGTGGCTTGCTTTCTCACTCTCCTTCTTTCTCTCTCTCTCTCACTCTGACCCTCTATGGTCAAATTTAAATAAATAAATAAATAAATAAATCTTAAAAAAGAAAAAATAGAGAACAATCAATGGTTTGCGGGAGAGCAAATGAGATAGGAAAGTCTATGTAAGGTTGTCAGAAAAGTCATGATGTATTTTTTTTCTGTTTTTCTACACAAAAATGCATTATGACTTTCTCAACAATAAAAGAGGTGCAGTCTGAAAAAGAAGTACGGATTGGAGAAGCAGAAGGGATGGAGGACACCATGCCAAGAAAGCATGCCATGGAAGAGCACCGTCCTAAGAAGTGTCAGAAAAGTCAGAGGTAGGGCTAAGCATAAGGGTAGCTGACAGAAAGCATGAAATGTGAGGCTAGATAAAACTGTATGCACCTAAGGCATCGGAGTAACATGAACCTAAGACTGTAGGAACTAGAGTTCCAGTGAGTGAGGAAATGGTATTTCAACGTAAGGTCTGAGGAGCTAAATCTAGTGTCTGTATAAAAGACAGATGAGATCCAGCCTCTGTGTCAGACTTGGTAGCAATGCTGTATAGCAGAACTGAAAGGCACAGTGGTTCAAGTCCCCAGCCCGACTGGCCTGAAAACACTCCAGATACGTGCGTGCATTCCTAAGATTCTGGTAGGCTGGAGGACTGAAAGAAAGAGGGTCATGGTGTGACTGAGCCCTGTGTAGAGTGCTTTTTTTCTCTGAATGTTTTAGAATTCTTTACTTACTATTGATATATTGTAATGTTTATAAGGGCGATCCAAATTTAAGCATTTAGGTTCCATCCTTAACATAATAGGTAAGGCCTTCTAAAACTGGTCCCAACCTACTCTTTGAGGTCAGCTGACTCTGTTTATGGCCTGTATTGTATTTATTGGTATACATGTCTTATTTTCTCTCATTATAAGCTTTTTGAAGGTACAGATTGTGTCATAAACATCTAATCTACAGATATAAAAATGTAGCCACAGTACCTAAATGTAAAGGGAAAAAATAAACAGTTCAGCAAAAGATTTAAGAATATATAATAATTTAGTCTGTAATAAAAGTAGAACTTGAAATCAATGTGAAATAAATGGTTTGATACATGATATTAGAAAAACTAATCATTTGACAAATTAAGAAATATGGGACCAGCAGTTAGCATAATGGCTATGTCGCTGAACTCCCATGTAGCCAACCGCTGTTCGAGTACCGGACCCGATGGCTTAAACTCACACCGGGTGCATGTGCGTGCGTGCCCAAGATCCCGAGAGGAGAATGGAGGAGAAGGGATTGAGGCATGGCCCTCACCCCCTGGGGGGCGATTTCTCGCTTTCTCTCTCTCAATCTCTCTCTGCCTTTTGGGAGAGCACACGCGCCCTATAGCAAAAAAAAAAAAAAAAACCTCTCCAAATAAATAAATAAATACACCACAAATGTTGCTTATATATAAAAAAAGATGTAAAAGTGTAAAAAAATGATCCATGAAGGAATTAGAATTAAATATAAATACTTATAAAATCTTGACATTAGGAAAACATGTTTTACATAAGACATCAGAGCCAAAAACCATGTAGAAAAAAATTCATAGAAAAAAATACATAAAAATTAAAACCTGCATAGAAAATACATCAAACAAAAATAAAAGACAAAGAAAAGAATAGGGAAAATATTGATACCATATACAACAGAGGGTTAATATTCTTACTATATGCAGAGTTCGATAAGGAAAAGATGCGTGCCCTAATAGAAAACTGACCTGTTATGAAGAAGCACAAACAGCCAATAAACTATGAATACTTAGCTTCACTGCTATTCAAAACACATCTGTCAAACTGATAAAGATTAAAGAGTGACACAATATGAAACAGAAAATATCTAGTAAAAATAAATTTAACAAAAACTTTTCTACAAATAAAACCCCAGGCCCAAATAACTCTCTAGTTAATTCTAACAAACATTTAAGAAAGAAGTAAAGCTATCATTATGGGGCCAGCTCTATGGTCTAGTGGTTAAAACAGCTGGATCCCACATAGCTGACCACGTGGTTCAACTCCTAGATCTGGTGGCTTGAGAAATATGCCAGGCAAGTGTGTGTGCATGCCCAAAATCCCAAAAGGAGGGAGAGTAGAAGAAAAGGAATTGTGGTGTGACCATTCCCCATGGGAGCTGAATTCTCCTTCCCCTCTCTGGCAAACATATATGCTCTCTGAAAGAAAGGGAAAAAAAGATATAAAACTCTTTTAAAATACAGAAGAAGAAAAAACATCTCCCAACTTGCTTTATGAGGCCAACATTTGACAGATCAATGTCCTTAATGAAGATAGATGAAAAGATCTTTAACAAAGTATTTACAAATCAAATTCATATTAATATATCAAAAAGATAATAACATTCTGACTAATAGGAATTATTTCAAAGAGTACAAGGTTGGTTTAATGATTGAAAATTAATCACTGTAATCAACCAGATGAACAGAACAGAGGAATTTGTAAAAATGATGATCACATTACATGCATAAAAGACATTTTACAAAATACAATAAGAATTAATGATTTAAAAATTCTCAGTAAACTACAAAGTTATTATATTCACCTAGGAAAAATCTATAGCTAACCTAGTATAATAATTGGTAAAATAGATACTTAAGACCAAGAAGAAAAAGGCAAAGATAGCCATTCTCACCTCTTCTGTTCCACATTATTCTAGAAGTCCTAGCTAGTACAAAATGGCAAGAGAAAGCATAAATATTGGTAAGAAAGACGTAACACTGATGATATGTGACCTAATTAAGAAGAAAATCTCAACAAAGTAAGTTCAGAAACAATTTCCCTTGTGTCTCCTCTGTTTCTGCATGCCTTTGTCAGTTTTTGTTCTGAACTATCTTTTCAAGGCCATTTGGATAGCGTACAGCCTTGGAAGACAGAGATAACAGTATCTCTCTCCAGAGCAAAGGAAGATTCATTTGCTATCCAGGAAAATGAGAACAACATCTTCCTCTAGGGCAAAGATTAGGCAATGTTTGCTAGCAGCTTCTTTTAGAGAATGCTATTTTCTAAGTTCAGTGTTTCCCAACTCTGGCACAAACTCACTACATAAGTAGCACCCACTGGGTTACTCTACATTTCCCCCATGGGACTTGAGGGGCTGTGGAGAATTAATTCAAACATAGAGAGCTCATGCTGTCTGCTATACCATGAGTAACTAAATCCCTTGTTTCTTCCCCCAAAGTTGAGTGTCTTCTGTAAGCATCCAGGAAACTGTGGAAGGCTAATATATTAGTTCACAAGCAAGATAACATCGTTCACAGTTCTTGGTGAACAATTAACAGACTGATGTATGAATTTTAGAATTTATTTGCAGGCTACAAAGTCACCAATATAAAATAAATGTATATATTTCTGTATGTTAACAGTGAACAATTTAAAACTTCAATTTACAACTAGCCCAGTAATGGAATCATTAAACACTACACATAAATAATCTGATTCCACATGGCCAACTGCAGTTCAAATCCTGACCCCAGTGGGTTGAAAAACATGGCAGGCATGTGGACATGCATGGAGAAATAGAGAAAAAAGGACTTCAGTGTGATCACACCCCACTAGGGCATGCTTTCTCTCCCTCTTCCCTTCCCCCCATCTCTGGCAATAAAAATATACATATAAGTATCAAAAAGTATATAATACTCAGGAACACATGTAACAAAAGATACTCACAAATCTTTATACTAATTTTTTTTAAAAACAAATGCAGAGATATACCATATTCATTGACTGGAAGAATGAATACTGTTAAGATGTCAACTGTTCCAAATGTGAGTTGTAGCAGCAGTTTTCAAACTCTTTGTTCTCATGCTTTTTTTTTTTTAAGATTTTTTTTTGACGAGTTCCAGGAGATGAGGAAATTCTTGCTAGATCTAAAAGAGGAATTACACACTTTACAAGAGACTCAAACAGAACTGCTAGAGATGAAGTCCATAATACAAGAAGTCAAAATCTCCCTTGAAAGTATTAAAAGCAGACTAGATCATTCAGAAAATAGAATCTCAGATGTAGAAGAGAAAATGGCTTGCCTAGAAAAATCCACCACGAAGACTGAGAAAATGGCCCAAAAATTTGAGAATGATATGCGAGAAGTACTGGATATCATCAAACGTCCAAATATCCGGATAATTGGCATTCCAGAAGGTGAAGAAACCCATAAGGGCATTGATAATCTATTCCATGAAACCCTGCAAGAAAACTTTCCAAACCTAGAGAGGCATTCGAAGATCCAGTCCCAGGAAATACAAAGGACCCCAAATAGAATCAACCCAAGAAGATCTTCTCCAAGACACATTATAGCCAGGTTGACCAAAACTGCAGACAAAGACAAGATACTAAGATTGGCAAGAGAAAAACATCAAGTTACCTACAAGGACATCCCATCAGGCTAACAGCAGATCTCTCATCGGAAACAATGTGAGTGAGGAGAGAATGGGAAAATATATTCAAAGTGTTACGAGAGAAGCAATTTCAGCCTAGAATACTGTACCCGGCAAGATTATCTTTCAGGTGGGAAGAAAAGACAAGAACATTCTCAGATAAACAAAACCTGAAAGAATTTACCAGCACCAGACCAGATCTCCAAGAAGTTCTCAAGGGTGTGCTGTATCAGGAAAATTAAACACAGACACACGGAAATAAGAGTCCAAAAACTAAGAAAGTGGCCAACTTAATCATAGGGACAAGTCTGGAGTTGAATATTATATACCAGAATTTAATCAGGAAAATTGAACCAGAACAGAAGATAAAAGTACCATTTGAACAGAATCCTAACCTGTTTCCTGGCTTTAAGCAAAGTTCCTGGGCATTTCTTTGATTTAAGTTAAAACTGGTTTTCTTAGTAGTAATGAGTGAACTCACCATTGAAAGTAGTTAAATTATGTAGGAAATTGTGTGATCAATGCAATGTGGGTGGGAAGGGAATGAAGGACAATTGTGGACACCGGAGGTGGAGTGTGAGGAGGGTGGGAAGGGACAGAGGGTCAGAAAGAGGGGTGGAAATATTTCTAGGAACTAGAAATGGAAAATTTTTTGTAATGTGCATGATTGAGTCACTATGCAGTGTGTAGTGGATGGGAGATCGCATTTTGTGTGCTGTGATGATGCTTAGGTAAGGGATGTAAATTGAGTTACAAAAAAAAAAAAAAATATATATATATATATATATATATATATATATATATATACACACACACACACACACACATATTCAATGACTGCAGTAGGATATGTAGCCCCAGCTAGGTGCTACTTTATAGGATGCATAACGTTAGACTTGTGTTCATGGAAATGTGTATGTCACCTGCGTTTGTTATGAGGGTATTTGGATTGATTAGGGTCTTTGGTGATTCAATAAAATGTGGGGGGGGAAACAGTATAGAAAGCAAACATAGATACCAGAGACAGTGTGGGAGGAGAGTGGGAGATGGCAGAGTGTAGGAGACAGAGAATCAAGGATGGGGGGGGAAAAAAGCTAAACATACAGAAAATAAGAAATGGAAGATCATCTGCTGACAATAACATGTTTGTTGATGTGCTTGATTGAGACAATATACAGTGTACTCTGGATGGAAAATCTCATTTTGTATGCTGTAATGATGTACAGTGAATGAATGCAAATAAATAAATTGAAATAAAAAAATAAATAAATAAATAAATAAAAGATTTTCTTTTTTTTTTTAATTTGCTGTAGGGCACATGCATGCACTTGTAAGGGGGCAAGGGAAGGGAAGGAAAGAAGGAGGGAGAGGAAATGAGTAAACAAAGCCACCAGGTCCAGGACTCAAACCACAGTCAGCCATGTGGTCGTCTAGCGCCCTAACCACCATGCTACCTGCTGGCCCTCTCACGACTTTTTAAAACTCTTAGAAATAACTGAGGATCTCTGGGACCAGCAGTTAGCGTAATGGCTATGTTGCTGGACTCCCACGTAGTCAACCGCAGTTCGAGTTCCAGACCCGGTGGCTTAAACTCATGCCGGGCACGTGTGCGTACATGCCCAAGATCCCGAGAGGAGAATGGAGGAGAAGGGATTGCGGCATGGCCATCCCCCCTGGGGGAGGTGACTTCTCGCTTTCTGTCTCTCTGTCTCTCTCTGTCTGTCTGGCGAGCACACGTGCCCTATAGCAAAAACCTCTCCAAAAAAAAAAAAAAAAAAAAAAACTGAGGATCTCAAAAAGCTCTTATTTATATGGGTTATTTCTATAAATTCATCATGAAAGAAATATTAAATAAAATGTTTAAATATTATTTTTAAATAATGAATGCTACATGCTAGCATTCATGCTAACATAATGTTTTATAAAAATTTTCCTAAAATAATTTATCCAAAGGATTTGCAGTTTTACATTTCTGTAAGTATCTTTAATATTTAGCATCATAAAAGATACTTAGATTTGCTTATCTGCTTCTCCATTAATCTGTTGCAAGTATCACACATTTTACAGCCTCTGGAAAACTTCATTATGCTCCTACAAGAATAAAAGTGTGAAAGCAAATAACCTCTTAGTACTATTATAAAAATACTTTTGATCTGGACAACCCAAGGTGTTTCAGATTCAAGACAACGCAAATTTAATTACAATAGGCTTTTTAAAGAAGAAACTGACAGGCTGATTCTATAATTTATATGGAAATACAAAGAGCCTATTAATGTCAAAAAGCAGTTTTGAAGATGAAAAACAACGTTGGTCGGCTTATACAACTTGATTTGCAGACGTAACTTTTAAAACTACAGTATTCAAGACAGTATGACACAAACATACAGATCAATAAATGGATCAACAAACTAGCTAGAAACTATTAGTCTCACACATATATGTTTGATTGCTCTTTGACAAAAGGTACCAAAGCACTCCCATCAGTAAAAGAAAATCTCTACAAGAAATGATGCTGGAAAAGTGTGTATCAGTTTAAAATTTTTTTTTTAAATTAAAAAAAAAAAGAACCTGGATCTTTACCCTCATGCTATAGAGAAATGTTAATCATAAACCTAAACATAAAAGTTAAAACTATACAGCTCTAGAAGAAATCATAAGAAAATACCTTAATAATCTGGGGTAGGGAAAGATTTCTTAAACAATACACAGAAATAAATAACTAAAAAAAATAGATACATTAGATTTCATCAAAATTCAAAACTTCAACTCACCAGAAACACGTTAATAAATGAATGGACAAAGAGGAAAATGTGCTCTGTGTGAGTGTGAGAAGGGGAAAGGGAAAGAGGGAAAGAGAGAGAGAGAGAGAGAGAGAGAGAGAGGAAAGACTGACATCCAGGATATGTAAAGAATTTCAAAAAAGTAAGAAAAAAATGCACAGAAAATTTCACACACACTTCACAAAGAAAAATGTACAGAGAGACCATGTGTACATTAAAATCTATTCTGGGGCCAGCAGGTATAATGATGGTAAGGAGCTGGGATCCCACATAGCCAACCGCAGTTCAAGTCCCAGACCAACAGCTTTGCTTTCTCACTTTCCCTCTCGCCGCTCTCTCTCTGTCTCCCTCTGATGAGCACATGTGCCCTACAGCAAATTAAACAATAATAATAATAACAAATAAAATTAAATAAATAATTCTTAAAAAAAAAAACCTGTTCTGGGTAAGCCAGTGGAATGGCGCTTAAAGTAGCTAGATCACATAGCTGACTACACAGTTCAAGTCCCAGACCCAGCTACTTGTAAAACATGCCAAATGTGTATCCATGTATACCCAAAATCCCAAAAGGAGAAATGGAGGAAAAGGGATTACAGTATGACCAGGAGGTGCTTTCTCCTACTCCGGCAAGTACATGTACCCTCCGGCAAATTAAAAAATAAGACAAAGCTATTGGGGTCAGCAGGTGGCATGGTGGATAAGGTGCTGGACATTGCCACATGGCCAACCATGGTTTGAGTCCCGGACCTAGTGGCTTCCTCTCTCTCTCTCTCTCTCTCTCTTTCTGTCTCTCTGGTCAAATAAAATAAATAAATGAATAAATAAAATTAATTTTTTTCTTTTTGGAGAGGTTTTTGCTATAGGGCGTATGTGCTCACCAGAAAGAGAGAGACAGAAAGCGAGAAACCACCCCCCAGGGGCGATAGTCACGCCGAAATCCCTTCTCCTCCATTCTCTTCTCAGGATCTCGGGCACGCATGCACACGTGCCCAGCATGAGTTTAAGCCACCAGGTCCAGGACTTGAACTGCAGGCGACTACGTGGGAGTCTGGCAACATAGCTATTATGCCCACTGCCAGTCCCAATAAATTCTTAAAATAAATAAATAATTAAACAGAACAAAGCTATCAACATCATCAGTCATCAGAGAAATACAAATTCAGAACATAATAAGATACCACGACACTCTCAGAAGAATGATTAACTTGAAAAAGATTGACACTGTATACTTGGACCACATGCAAGCAGAACTCATGCTCAGTCTTAGTGGGAAAGTAAAATAATAAAGCCACTTTGGAAAAAGCTCTGACAGTTTCTTATAAAACGACCGTACGCCTACCTTATGACACAGAAATTCTACTCCTAGATATTTACCCAACAGAATTAAAAGCATATGTCCACAAAAAGAATGTTCATAGCAGCTCTATTCAGAATAGCTCCAAACTAGAAACAATCCAGGTATTCATCAGCAGATCAATGGATAAACAAAACTGCTGTATATTTATACAACGATTACTACTTAACGATAAAAAGGAATGAATGCCTGAGTCACACAACAGCAAGAACGAATTCCAGTGACAGTATGGCAGGGGGAAAAACCAACAGAAGAGTACATACTGTGTAATTCCACTCATAGGAAGTTCTAGAATAGTGAAAACTAATCTATGGTGAAGAGAAAAATCAACACTGCTTGTCTCTGGAACTGGACTGATTGGGAAACGTCATGAGAATGTTCTTAGTTGTCGAATGTTCTTTTTTTTTTCGGAGAGTTTTTTTTGTTTGTTTTTTGTTTTGTTTTGTTTTGTTTTTTTGCTATAGGGCGAGTGTGCTCACCAGAGAGAGACAGAAGGCAAGAAATCACCACCGGGGGGATGGCCATGTCGCAATCTCTTCTCCTCCATTCTCCTCTTGGGATCTTGGGCACGCACGCACAAGCACCCGGCACGAGTTTTAAGCCACTGGGTCCGGGACTCAAACCACGGTTGACTACATGGGAGTCCAGCGACATAGCCATTACGCTAACTGCTGGTCCCATCAAATGTTCTATCTTGATAGAAGTTTGGATTGCACAGTATACCTCTCTCAAAATTTAAAGAATACATGTAAATGTATGCATTTCAGTGCATTGTAAATTTTACCTAAAGAAAAAAAAATAAAAACACTAGAAGCAAACACTGCCCTCCTGATTAGTGACATGCATGTGTAAGTGGGCACAAAGGTATGGATGATGTCTGCATCTCGGTATCCAAGACAAACCAATGGACTGATGGATCGATACAACAGTTACAAATTTAAAAACCTACATTTGGTTAGAAAACTAAAATCTTTCAGACCGTATAGACTATATTATATTTCCTAACTACTTTGATCACTCTCTCTCTCATCCCCCCTCACAGTGAAAGGAAGGTGCACCAACTCCAGTTTCTATATCTCAATACCAGGCAAAACACCCTCATGATCGCTCTGGGATCCGATCTGATCTAATCAGGCGCATGGCCACCATTAGTTTACAGTTAGGATTTGTGCAATGGTCAGGAAGAGCTATTGCAGAAAAGATTTTATAAAAAGTAATATCAACTTAAAGAGCACTATAATGTTTATTTTAAATTTATATAACTATATATCAGTAATATAATTATAATTTTAATTTTGTTTGTTGCCAAACAAAATTTCAATGGCTATGCAATGCGAGTTTAAAAATATATACATAGTGTCCTTTTCTGGCTGAAAAACAAACCATCTTTTTGACCCCCTCCCCTTATTTTCTTTTGAATAAGAAAATAATCTATTTTCTCACTGATCACTTTTCTGTTAAGGCAAATACACAGCCATCACGAGCACATTTGTTTCCACACACAGAAGAAAAATCTGCATTATTAAATTTGGTGCAGCCAATAGCTTTGAAAAGTTCCCCCGGTAACCCCTACCGATTTAGCATACACACAAACATCACATACACATCACACACTCGTACCTTCTCCAAGAGTATTTAAGCACAGCCCTAAATGATAAAATAATTGTGCCAATACACCTTGGCTTAAGCTATCCCCAATAATTATCAAAAGAAACATTATTAAGAGTAAAAGCCACAGATGCTGAATGTAAATATTCTTACAGGTGGAGTTAAATATATTTGTGTGTTCTAGGATGTTGGTGAGTTTTAAAAGAAAGGGAGAAATTACAAGAAAAAGGATTGACATAATTGTCATTAAACCTCTCCATATTTATTTCCTCTCAACTCTCTTCTAACACAATTTTGGAATTTTAGGTTCTCATCCCACACTGCAACAGGGTGTAAACTAACTTGAATAATCCCAGGTTTTAGCACTTGACAGCAGAAGAGTAAAATATGTGAAAGTGAAATGAAGTTTACAGTTTAAAAATAGGCCCACGCATCGAGTCCAAAGTCAGCCTGCAAGAGAAGCTCTGAAAAATTTCTAGCATTGCCTGAACCAACGTCTAGAAGAACTTGGATCTCTATTCCCAACCTTCTCTTGCCTACTTCCTTTCTTTTTTTTAAGAACTGAGTGAGAGGCCAGTCTGTCTGCCAGAGGTCTAGAAATAGACTGTCTTCCTATTTGCCTTACAAATGAAGTCTAGAAGGTATTTCTCTGGGTTTTAAGATATGTCTGATTTCTTCTCAGAAAATCATGCCATTTCCCT
Organism: Tupaia tana; assembly: GCA_026018925.1. Classification (NCBI taxonomy): domain Eukaryota; kingdom Metazoa; phylum Chordata; class Mammalia; order Scandentia; family Tupaiidae; genus Tupaia; species Tupaia tana. The sequence continues at coordinate 200,718,828 of JAKSZU010000003.1, forward strand.
TTGTCAGAATTTATGCTCCAAATGTATCACCTGAGCATCACTTTGAAAAGTCCACTATAGTAATATGCTGAATGGAAAATATGCTCCCTCTTGCATATTCATCCCCTGATTTCATTAGATAACATGTATCTGGTATTGAACACGTGTCTATCTGTAACTGAATATATCCTCGTACATCTCTACCCCTCCAGGCTGACTTCCTAACCACAGGTCTCTGAAATTGGAAAGCTTGTAGAATGTTTGACTCAGTTGTTTTATTTCTATAGAGGGTCTCTGTTTTATATCTTGATTTTTCAGTTCAGCCCTTACACTGGGCACCATGGTCACAGCAAGCCTGAACCAAAAAAGGAGTCCCTTTAAGGTGCTTGAAATTAGATCTCAAGGCTTGCTGGAAGTTTCCATGTTCATTCTTTTGATTTATGGGTCTAATTACTGGGAAAGGCTGAAATAGCTCTCTTTTTTTCCCTCCGTTAGTGGCTTCAAAGCACTATACGCCTGATTACCCAAGTACATTAAAACTAATTTAAATCACCATCTTAAGCACCAGTGTGCTCAACAAACCAGAAAAGACCCTGGAATCCAAAATATATGGCTACATTTAATACTTAATAGGACACAAAGTAGCAAATCCATCAACCTAATGGTATAGCTTTTTATAGGCTCTGGCAAAAAAAAAAAAAAAATACTTCTTAAATGGTGCACTACCTAATACTGCCTTGTAAAGGAGAAATTCACATCATCCTTTTCCTTCTGCTCCTGAAAAACAAATTTAATGGTGATCACTTATAAGGATAACTCCAAGCAGCAACGAGTATGTATGGATTTGCAAATAAGATAAATTCCCACATTTGTGTAAACCCCAGTGAAAATTAACAAGCTGACCACACACACTGTCCATTCTTCTTGTATCATCATTTCAAGGCAGGCATGTCATATTCAGCACTTTTTGAGCTCAAAAGGCCATGTTATTTCTCCTGCTACAGAGTAAACTGCCATTCTTAAAAAGAAAAGCAATTAAATTAGTACCAGTTAAACAGAACTTTTGTAATTGCATCTAACCAAAAAACTTGGAAGAAATTACTTTTCTGTGCCAAAAGCCATGTCAAAATGTGAAACTCAATAGTGATTTTAATGTGTTATTAATAAATTATCAAGCTGAAATGCAAATGTAAGAAAATATGTAAAATTGATCTTACATATTTATTACATAATCAACTACAATTACATATCTAGGAAATATTCCAGAATAGACATTTGTGTAAAAAAGAAAAAGAATTGGGGCCAGTTGGTGGTATAGTGGTTAAGGTACTGCACTCCCACATGGTCAACCAAGGTTCAAATCCCAGATCCAACGGCTTGAAACTCACGCAGGACACGTGTATATATGTGCCCAAAATCCCAGAAATATAATGGGAAAGGGATTGTGGAGTGTCCATCCCCCATGGGGATTGATTTCTTACTTTCTGTCTCTCTGTCTCTCTCTGGTGAGAGAGCACCCTATAACAAAAATATCAAAAAAAAAAAAAAGAAAGAAAAAAAAGAATAGAAAATAGAAAGATCAACTGCCTGATCCTCATTCTAAATAGGAGGACTACATTTAGGAGTCATTAGACTTGAGTTTTATCCTGGCTTTGCTCTAACAAACAACTTAAACTTTGGAAGCTTGAGAGTCTCATCTATAAAGTAGAGGAGATAGAGTCGTTGACCTCTAACCTCGTTGTAGCCTCTACGACCTACAGCCATGCACCACACAACATTTCAGTCAATACAGACCACATACATGATGGTGGTCCCGTAAGATTATAATAAGCTACACCGTACATCATAGGTGTAAAGTAAGCCATACCATCTAGGTTTATGTATGTATACAAAGATGTCCACACAATTTCTTAGAACGTTTTCCCTGTCACTAAGCAATGCATGACCATATAACCAATGGTCTTTTGCCAAGAATTGGTTTCTTTGAAATAATGATTTAATGCCTTGATTTAATAAAAATTTAATTTTAGGCCTGGCCCCTAAGGTACAGTCAGTAGCATACTGGAGTGTGGAGCTAAAAGTCACGTGCTCACTGCAGTTCAAGTTCCCAGCTCTCTTGGCCTGAAGATGTCACCAGCACGTGTTGTCACCAGCACACGTGCACATCCAGAATCCTGGTGGGCTTGAGAACTGAAAGTAGGGGATCGTGGCTTGACTGAGCCCTACATAGGGTGCTTATTTCTCTCTCTGTTGTATACATGTTCTATCATGAATGGGAATAATAATTGTGTTTTAATACTAAATGTAATTTCATTACTAATGCTTATCACATTAATTAATATTGGCAAATTTCCATATACTTTCTTATAGTTGTCCTTAGTCCTTGTCAGAAAAATCTTAATATGCCTCTCACTGAAAAATTACCTCTTGAAGGAAGTGGGAAATTCTCACTTTCTCTCAGGCCAAATTTTTCTAGTGTTTTTACTTTCATAAAAGGCAGAGCACAGAGGATGTTTTTTTTCTTTTAGAGGGAGATTTTTGCTATAGGGTGCATGTACTTGCTGAAGAGACAGAGTCAGAAAGCAAGAAATCACCCCCAAGGGGCGATGGCCATGCCACAATCCCTTCTCCCCTATTCTCCTATCGGGATTTTGGGCACGTATGCACACACACCCAGTGTAAGTTCTAAGCCACTGGGTCCGGGACTTAAACTGCGGTTGACCATGTGGGAGTTCAGCAACATAACTATTACGTCATCTGCTGGTCCCTGAGCACAGAGGATTTTTAAAGCAAAGACAATACTCTATATGATGCTCTAATGGTAGATACATATCATTATACATTTGTCCAAAGGTAGAGAATGTACTACATCAAGAGTGAACCCTAATATAAATTATGGACTTGACATGATTTTAATGTGTCAGTGAGGTTCATTCTACTAGATGAACTATTTGCTGGGGAATAATGATAACGGAACAGTTAGACTCCCCTGTGTGGGGGCAGGGAGTAGATAAGACAACTCTGCACCTTCACCTCAATTTTGTTGTAAAATAAACTGCTTTAGGCCCAGCCATGATGGTGTTTGTAGCTAAGACACTGTGCTCCCCAGACTAGGACCACATGGGAAGCTCTGGTTCAGTTCCTGGTCCAACCTAAGGTAGGGCACAGTGATATGTGCCCATAATCTCAACAATGCGGTAGGCTGGGGTTAGAGGATTTCAACAGGTGAGACCCTGTATTTTGTTTTAATTGCTTTTAAAATTTTTTGGCTTTTTTTTTTGTTACTCCTGTATTTGACCCAGGAGTCAACCTGAAAGAACTCTCAGTGAGCAAAGGTAGAACAATGTGAGCAACAAAGTAATGACAATAAACCCAATAAATAAAATGAGCATAAACTAATGGAAATGACTAAATAAATAAATGGACGAGAAGGGATATATACTCCTTAAGATGAATTCCAAATAATATAGGATGATACTCCACTAAGGTAGAGCTTACATTTCCTTCCCTTGAATGTACGCTTAGTGACTTACCTCCAAAGAAAGGAATATAAAAAAGAAAAATAGTCCAGCTGAAGATACCATACATGTCTTCATCAACAGATAGTCATCCATTTCTATGTCCCATAAATGTCTTACCTCTCTAATTTTCTCCTTGATTGCTGTCCTCTCACTCTCCCCCTTCTTCCACCCTCTCCCCACAGTATTTATGTTGGGTGACTTTACTTTACAAGCTGTAGTGATGTATAGTGATTGAATAAATATTTAAAAAAAAAAAAATAGCAACTTTGCAGTGGAAAAAGCTCCTTTACCCAAGTGGTCGAGATTAATATCACCAATAGTAAGTCATCTTTATAATATATAATCCCTTGATATGATATAATGAGATAGGCCCTTAACTTATGCAGTATTCCACCCTAAAATCCATAATCCCACTCTAACCATTAGAAAGTATCAACAAACCTGATTAGAAAGTATCAACAAACCTGAATTGAGAGACACTCTACCAAGTACTTCCAAAATATCAAGATCATCGGGGCCAGCAGGAGGCATGGCGACTAAGGGGCTGGACTCCCACATGGCTGACTGTGGTTCAAATCTCAGACCTGCTGGCTTGCTTTCTCACTTTCCCTCTCTCTCTCACTCTGTCCCTCTCTGGTCAAATTAAAATATATAAATAAATATATAAAGTTAAATAAAGTAATTTTTTTGGAGAGGTTTTTGCTATAGCGTGCGTGTGCTCGCCAGAAAGACAGAGACAGAGACAGAAAGTGAGAAATCACCCTCCAGGGGGGATGGCCATGTTGTAGTCCCTTCTCCTCCACTCTCCTCCTCCACTCTCCTCTCGGGATCTTGGGCACGCACACACATGCGCCCGGCGTGAGTTTAAGCCACCGGGTCCAGGGCTCGAACTGCTGTCAACTATATGGGAGTCCAGCGACGTAGACATTACATGAACTGCTGGTCCCAAATAAATAAATAAATAAATAAATAAATAAAACCAAGGTCATGGAGAACAAGGGAAGACTGAGAAATTGTCACACGTTATAGGAGACATGACAACTGAGTGTAAACTGACAAATTGGATGGTGGCACACAAAAAGGGACATTAGTGAAAAAATTGGTGAGATCAGAATAAAATTTGTAGTTAACAGCACTGTACCAATGTTAATTTCTTAGTTCAATAAATGTACATGGTTGCATATTAACAACAGGAGATATAAGTCAAAAGATATATATAAAAACTCCCTATATTATCTTTGCAACTTTTCTGTAAATTTAAAATTATTCCAAAATAAAATTAAGATAACTGTATTAATTGAAATGTTTTAAATATTTAGAGTTGATAATATGGTGACAGACTCCATATTTATTCACTTAAATAAAATATAACAATAATCTATGGACCTTCAATATATGTTGACTAAAACAAACATTTTAGAACTCTCTGGATATTCTCAAAAGAATAATAATAAGTGGAATTCAAAATTTTAAACCAGAGTTCCATGATAATTCATTGTTTTACAAAACTATAGAATAAAATAATCCTTACATTTTCCCGTCAAAGAAAATTCTTCCCAATGCAAGAAATATCTAAAAGGTAAATGAACTTCCATTACCTGCAAACCCAGGCCCAAACTATAAAAGAGAAGATTGAAAAGGGGAAAGCAAAAAAGAATCTCGAACCAAACATCTTGTGGGGAGTTGTGTCCTTCTGCAAGGCAAAGGAGGAAGGACACTCATTTAAGGTTTTGGAGAATTTGAGATTTCCCATATCAAGAGAAAATTGGTACTTGTTCCCTATTTAGACAGGCATATTAACTGCAAAGAGGGGTCTCCCTTCCACACCCCATCTCCATGCCCATCTAAACAGCAGAGAAGGAAATGGGGGTGACATGGCAGAATAGAATGGGAGCAGTGAGTGGAACAGCCAATAGAGCAATGAAAAGTGACTTTCCCATGAGTCATGTGGACATCACAGAAAGTGAGTGAGACAATGACAATAGCATGTGTCTGCCATAATGTTATCTTCTTCCTGGACACATACAAGGACTTTGTTTCCTGCCCTTCCTTGTCATTAAGCTAGAACCATATATCTAAGTTCTCCCCAAGGGAAATATGTGGGGAAGTAACTTTATATTTCTAGTTACAAGCAAGGAAGTGTGGCTATGACACAGTTTTGTAAACATACAAAAAGCCAGTGTATTGTACACTTTCAATGGACAAATTAGGACCAGGTGGTGGTGCTGCAGTAAAATGCAATGTTCTGCCAGGCAATCCCACATGGGAAGGTTCCCTGTTCAAGCTGGAGACTTCTCTGAGTACCTGCATGCCCATGACCCAGGGCTAGGCTGAGCATGTATCAAAACCTTTTGTGGGTGCCGTCTCTGTTTCTGGCTCAGAGAAGAAATAAATAAAAACTTGTATAAAAAGTGCTCAAGTTGTATGGCACAGGACTTAAATCTTAATAAAGCTGTTATCTCCCCACCTAGGAGAAAGAAAGAAAGAGAGAAAGAGAGAAAGAGAGAGAAGAGAAGAGAAGAGAGAAGAGAGGCTGTGAGTCTCCAAGCTCTTTCTCTCCTGAATTCCAAGTTGGAAATAAAGAATGACGTGAAGGGCTGTGAAATGATGGAAGCAATTTGTATCTTCACCTCACTCCTGGAGGGGAGCTACCATGACAAAACACAGAAGCCTGTGCTTTTTTATCATTGTCCTGTCAAAGATGGTCGCCCAGAGATAACACCAATGGACACACTATCTCTTACACATCCCTCTTTCTAGCCCCAACCTCAAAAGACAAAAAGAGAAGACTATGGGAACCAGCAGATGGCATAATGGTTACATCGCTGGACTCGATGCAAGTCCCGAACCCGGCAGCTTAAAACTCCTGCTGGGTGTGTGTGCATTCATACCCAAGATCCCGAAAGGAGATGGAGGAGAAGGGATTGTGGTGTGGCTATCCTCTCAGTGGGTGATTTCTCACTTTCTGTCTCTGTCTCTCTGGCAAGCACACACACCCTACAGAAAAAATCTCTCAAAAAAAAAAAAAAGAGTAGATCACGTACCAACTTCTTTTCACTCCCTTGAGCCCCAATTCTCACAGGTCATACTAAGAAAGAAGGGGAGGGGAAGGACGAGAAGGGTCAGCAGGTGGCATGGTGGCTAAAACACTGGATTCCCATGTGGTCAACCTTGGTTAGAGTCCCAGACTTAATGGCTTGCTTTCTCACTTTCCCTTTCTCTCTGTCTCTAAATTTAAAATAAATAAATAAATAAATAAATAAATAAATAAATAAATAAATAACTCCTTAAAAGGGGGAAGGGGCGAGGAGGAGAGGAAAGAGGAAGAGGAGAGGGACAGAGCAAGGAAGAAGAGGAAGAATTGGAAGTTGCTCACCTGAACTGAGGTTGGTGTTTCAAAATGAGAAGTGACCTGAAAATCACTAATCTAACCAAGATACTGAATTTTAACATAGCATGAATATAAAACAGTGACCAGGGAAAATTAAAACCATTCTTATTAATACTCTCCAATAAATCCATTTCCCTTAGTATCACAATTTCTTTGCTTTACTCTGTATCTTGGCTGTACATTGTTTTAGACAATGTAATTTTATTGCCAGTAAAAAGCATAGCTGCCACACTGCTTACCAAGTCGCTAGACTCACACATAATACTAGATGTGAACTATTGGGTTTGTGGGTTTTAAAATCCACTTCTTATAGCTTTCAATAATAGGAGTTTTGTTTGTCTTGCCTAATATTTTCCCTTTTGTTCTTGAAAAGACAATATTTAGGTAAGCTAATTTAATCTTTGCAAGCTACAAACATTATTAAAACTGGCTCACAATTTTTTAAAAATGAACACTAGAGGACATTTCTTTCAAAGAATCAGCATGTCTCTCGATTATTTTTAACCTAAAGCTTTCCAAATACCACACATCCACGTATTAGGTTGTCAGAAAAGTCATGACATATTTTTCTATGCTTTTTCTATGCAAAAATGCATCATAACTTTTCCAATGACCCAATATTTGGCAATTAGTAAATTTCAGAATGTGGGAACTCATGGGTATTTGCCATAGCAATGGTCAGACAACATGGCCCTCCACTAGACACCCCAAAACTGCCCTGGTCCTGAAGTTTCATGGCCCTCAATAGAAAGGCACGTGGAAGTCCTCACTAACTGGTCCAAAGGCACACACACGAGTCAAGGCTGCACCCCAAAGTCAATGACTATAAAACTGAACTGCGACATGCCAAGCTGACTCCCAGCTTTGCACACACATCTGTTTAAAATTCAAACAGCTTGTGCAAACCATGGATCGGTATTCAAATAAAACTTTTAAAGAGATTGTGTTCATTTAAAAAGGAAATGAAAATATGTGCCTATGTCTTAGGGTTCTACATTTCCTGGGGAGAGTTGATAGGCCTCCTAGGATTTAGATGGTTGTAAGCCTAGCAGACCGAGAAAGATATGGGAGCAGGAGGAGTGAATTCTGATGATGACTTGCCAATATCTCAGAGCCCTCTGCACACCACACAGGCGGCCGGAGCGGCAAACCCACAGAAGCTTTGCACGTATCACACAACTTGGCAGCATTAGCTTTGAGAACCCTAGAGCAGCCTGGAGGGCAACTGAGCCACCAGAAACAAAATCCAGTTCTGAATGGTGCCCAGGGCACCATTTACAAATATTTAACAGGCACACCTAGAAAATTCTCAGTCTTAGGGCAGGACCACCAGCACAGTCAGAATGAAAGGGGTTACCTACCTGACTGGAGTCACAGTCGCTCACCACTAACACTGCAGAGGGTCAGGCCATGCAATTTCTTTTTGTTTTGGGGGGGTTTTTTGTCAGAGAGATTTTTGCTATAGGCTGTGTGTGCTCATCGCAGAGATAAAAAGTAAGAAATCACTCCCCAGAGGGATGGCCATGTCACAATCCCTTCTCCTTCATTCTCCTCTCAGGATTTTGGGCACGCATGCACATGCCTGACATGAGTCGTAAGCTGCTGGGTCTGGGACTCAAACTGCCATTGACTACATGGGAATCCAGCGACATAACCACTATGCTATCAACTGGTCCACCATGCAGTTCCAATAGGACTTCCCTCTGCCTTACCTCTCTGAGCCTCTCAATCATCCCACAAAAAATGATCATGATCATTTTCTAGCTGAGAAAACCTCATTAAGAGGTTCAAGGACTAGCCAAGATTCTAAAGCTAGGATGGAACCAAGTAGAAACCTGAACCCAAGCGCTCTAGCGGCAAGCCCAGGATTTTCCTCTGCACCTCAGCTCTTCTACACCATCTGTAGCTCATCTGGGTGACAAGATGGGTTCAGCACTATCTCTACGAGCTCATGTGCACTGGATCTTCTCTTTATTCTCTGAGTGGACATCAAACAGTGAACAGTAACAGCTGCATTTCCTTCACATGGAGAAAATTCAGACTTGAAAAAAGAAAAAAAAAACAGTGCCCACCTCCCTATACATTGGCTACTAAGAAAGTGATCAAGCCAATTTAATTATTACATAAACTTTAAAAACATATAGGAACCCTTGGGTGGGCTAGATGGCACAGTGGTAACCTGCTGCTCTGAGATGCTGGATCCATATGGAAGAGCATGGGTTTGGTTCCCCAGTCAACTTGGACACACTGGATGTGGGTACCATGATCCCAGTTGGCTTGGAAAAAGGGTCACAGCATAAGACCATGTTGTGCTTAGGTTGTGCATGTGCACTCTATTTTTTTGTGAGAGAAATACACTTTTTTTAAAGATTTGATTTTATTTTTATCATTATTATTTTTCTATTTACCAGAAAGACAGAGAAAGAGGGAAAGTGAAAAAAGCAAGCTTCCAGGTTCAGGATTTGAACCATGGTCAGCCATGTGGGAGTCCAACACCTTAACCACCATGCCCCCTGCTGGCCCAGAAATACACTTTCTAAGACACTGAAAAATTACATGTATCAATCTTTTTTTTTTTTAATGGGAGGGGAATCTTGATATATAAATTCAAGTAGTGATGCTTCTAATTGATGAAGGTGACCTTATCCACATTATTTAACATCGCTAGGCTTCTATTTCCTCATTTGTAAAAATGAAGGAAGACGAATCAGATTTTAACTCTCTTGAAACAGAATTGTTCTGAATCCTTTCTTGAAAGAACATCTCAGGCAGAATATAAACACGTAAAGCAAAGTGGCTTTGGAAAGGGGAGTACGCAGGTGTGCCTGAAACCTAGCCTGCTCTTCCTCTTCCACTCCCTGCCCTGCCCTAGGGGTGCTGAGGGGCTCCATCCAGAGAGCTGTAAAAACCTGAGGGATGGATGGCCTCCTTTCTGGCTGTCATATTCTACAGCTGCACTAGTGGCAGCTCCCAGGCACAAGGGACTCAGAAGCCCTCAAAACGGGGCTAGTCTGAATTGACACAACATACCCCAGCAAAAAGAATATAAAATATCTCATTACTGTGTTCCATTGATTATATGATCAAATACTAATATTTTGGATATATGGAATTAAACAATTCTACCTATTTTTTGTTTTAACATGGCCACTAGAACATTTTATATTGCTTACGTGGTTCACATTCACTTCCACTGGACAGCACTGCTCTATGCTCATAATTCATGATCCAAACTGTTGCTGCAAAGACTGAAACCATAACGGGCCGGATAGAAAGCTAAGCAAGGCATTTCCTCCTGCCCTCCAGGCTGCCAGATCTTGGCCAGCAAGATGCAGGGCTGTCTCCCTCAGCAGAATCCTCTCTCCAAGGCCTGGCTATGGCGGTGCCTTCCAACACTAAGATGAGCAGGGCCCCACCCTATCTACCAGCTTGCCGTTTTCTCAGCCTCCTCCTCTATCCCTGTGGCCACCATTCCAGGGTTGAGATACCTGGAAAATCCCTCAACTCTTCAGAGAACAGATGATTCTGTAAAAAGTTCCCCAGCAGGCTTTCTTCCATAGACCAATGGCCTCCTAACATTTTTCATCACACACTACATTATTCCCCCAAAATAATCCCAACTCCAATATGTATTTATAAATTATATATACATGTTCTTTCAATATTAATATATACAATATGTATATTATAAAACGTACCCAAAAATAGAAATTTAGAACATGGTGATAAAGATAGAATTAATTTTTTTTTTTAATAATTTTGCTTGAAGCCAACAGGTGGCAAGGTGGCTGAGATGCTGGATTCCCATATGGCTAACCACAGTTCAAGTCCCAGACCTGGTGGCTTGCTTTCTCACTTTCTTTCTCTGTTTCTTGCTCTGGTGAATGCACATGCCCTATAGCAAATTTTAAAAATAATAATAACAAATAAAAATTTAAAATTCTTTAAAAAAATCTTTGCTTTACCAATCATTTTGGCCTCACTAAAATACTTCTTTCAGTGACTGCAACATGAGTGAAAGTGCTTCATTCTCTTTTTTTAATGTTGGTTTACACTTTGTGATACAGCAATTCAAAAAGGCTGAGTCTAAGTTCAGTGCACGTCAATATTTGGCACTGGAGCCTAGACTAGTTTAAAAGATATCTGACAAAGACATAGATATGCAAATGGAAAAAACATACTTAGTAAGCTATAATAGTCACGTTTCAATCTTATACACTAATTACTCAAAGAATTTTTGCTAAAATTAATTAACTTTCAATTTCCCTTGATCTCATTCAGTTGGTCCTATGAACTATCAATAATTGGAAAATGTTGCCTTTTGACAAAATGTTTAAATTGGCCTTAAAATTCTGGAAGGTTTTACTTTCTAAGATTAAGTATGTAAATAGAAGGTTTTTTTTTTTGTTTTTTTTTTTACATACAATCCCAAACAATTGTTTTCAGCAATGAAAATCACGTAAGAATGGAAGTACTTCTATACATTTATTTATAAGTGTGCTCTGTAGCACTTTTTTTTTTAAACAAGTTAACTTTCTTATTCGGTGTTAATGTATCACCTCTACTTTGAAGGGGCAAATTATGTATAGTAATTTTCTTTTTTCCTAGAGAGGTATTTTTTGCTATAGGATATGTGTGCTCACCAGAGAGACAGAAAGAGAGAAAGCAAGAAATCACCCCCTGGGGGGGGATGGCCATGCCGCAATCCCTTCTCCTCCATTCTCTTCTCAGGATTTTGGGCACACACAACTAGCGTGAGTTTTAAACCACCAGGTCCAGGACTTGAACTGCAGTCATTACATGGGAGTCCAGCAACATAACCATTATGCCCTCTACCGGTCCCAAATTATATATATTAATTTTTAAAGTATCTGCAGGGCCACAATACCACTCATAGCTGCGTATCAAGCAAAAGGCCAACAACGTTGCCAGGATGAGTCTTCACTCAATCAACAATTCCTTGATGAAATCTGATAGTTAACACCTCGTGTACAAAGGAGTACCAGGCTCACTCCCCATCTTATTACTAAGTCTTGTAATATTTGCTGGCTATTTAAGATGCTATCATCTGTAAGTCTAACCTCATCAGGTGGAGATAAACCTCTCTGACCAGTCAGCCTCCTCTCTCAGTAGAAATGCACACTCTTCCTTCTCAGTGCCTTGGGCTGCACACAGGCTGATCTAGCATTTGTACTGTGTGAAGGCATCAGCGTCAGCCTGTATACTGGCTATCAGGAAGATTTCATTTCTATTTTTAGAGAGAAGTGAACATAAGTAGAATGCTTACTGTTTTTTTTTCTTGCATCCCAGTGTCTTACGCTCCTCTGGGGTGTGAGCACCTCACTGTGGGAAGCACTGCTGTTAGGTATCAATGCACCTGGTCAACTCTTCACTCTAACCACTTCTAATCCAAGTACTAGTTATCCTCAGTTGCTAGAAGACAACATTGTTCTCCTCCAGGACACATCTGGAGGATTTTTATTGCACTCCCAGAATCCCTTGATGGTTCTGGCTGTCTTTACCGCCAGTGCTTGGCTGGCAGTCTCAGGAATGGGTTCAGTTACGGTCACACGCCTCCTTGTATTCACTAATGCTGTTAATAACTTTCCATCAAGACCATTCACTACCTGAAATCCTCCACTGCTTCTGAATTCCCGATTGCTTTTTTGTTCTCTTTACCACAAACCTCTGAATCAGCTATTCCAAAACAGTGCCAAATAACATCACTATTCCTGCAACAATCCTAAGTCTCTTAACTTACTCAGGGTTCATCCCATGTGACTTAAAAGAAAGAAAAAAAAAAATCCTTTAGCAGGTCTAGCAGATAGCATGGGGGTTAAGGTGCTAGATTCCCACATGGCTGATCACGGTCTGAGTCCCAGACCTGGTGGCTTGAAAAATCACACCGGGTGCGCATGCATGCATGCCCAAAATCCCTAGAGAAAAATGGGGAAGAAGGGATTGTGGAGTGGCCATCCTCTGTAGGGGTTGATTTCTCACTTTCCCTCTCTCTGTCTCTTTGGTGAGCACATACACCCTATAACAAAAACCTAAAAAATTCTTGTTAATTCTCATAAGAACTACATATGCTTCATTTGTTTTAATTCTTATAAAAAGGGGAGTATAAATCTATACTGCGGACATACCCTACAAGTCAGTGGAATCTTCTGACCCACTGCCTCCCTCTCCTTAAATACGGCCCTCCACTCTCTACAAAGGCTGCCCCAGCCATCCCCTTCCCTTCATGCTTAAGTCCCTTTCCCTTCACGATGCTTCACTGCATTACTATTTAAATACTGTCTCCTATTCCAGTCTCTTCAATTCTCCACACCTGACCTTCCATCATCAGTTAATTCTCCCAAAATGTCATTTCACTTAGGTTACTTTCTTAATCTCACTTTCATCTATTCCCCTAATAGGAACATTCCATATAAACCATATTCAGATGAATTGTTCCTGCTATTTCCTCCTCTGAGCAATTGCTCACATATTTCTTCCCAACTATAATGCCATTTCCTTCCCTTTTAGCCTGTCACAGCTAAAACCTGCTACCCCAGCCTGAAATGCCTTCTCCCTCCACTCCCCTTCAGGCTTCATGCTCTGCACATACGGCTCGTCTTCTCAGCAAGACTGTATTACACACTGGTTTTGTGCTCTCCAATTGTACAGCATAGCACACTGCATATGCTAGGTTCACCCTGTAAGTTGTGCTGACCTTTTATTTAACACAATAATATAGGTGTTTTATATTATACCTACATAATCAGGAACACATATATCAGGGGTAATTCTTAAAGCAAAAAAAAATTCTTGGCCCATTGTCATAGATTAATTATGTGAGGACGAGAATCAAAGCAGCTTATATAAGAGCTGAAAAGACTCTGGGCACAATCCCACTTCTTTAATGTATACCTAATTTCATCTGACGCAGGATTTCCTGCCATAATATTTTCAAGCTGAGACACACAATGTTTGCCGTGCCATCACTGTAGTGAATTTGCCAAGCACACCCTCTACAATAATGGTTCATAGCTTGTGGGGGATTACAGGCCTCTTTGAGGCTGAGGAGAGTTATATAGCCATTCTCCATAAAAATACTCATCTACCTAAAACCGTGTTGACAATGCCAGGGGATCAGATGCCAGAGGCCTCAAACCCCAGCTGAAGAAGGCTGGTTGCTTTCTTCTAGAGGCACAGGGCCTGCAAGTAAGGTGAAGGGAGGAAGAGAATGTTTTAGCCTCATGCTGATTCCTTCCCAGAACAGTTTTTTACAAAATCAGCAAAGTATTTCAGAAAAAAAAAAATAGCAATTTATTAGCATATCAGTATAGGCTTTAAGACTATATATATATTATAAATATCTAGGCATTCTTACCTTTCCTAATTACATTCAATACCTGCTTATCACTCTACTGCTATAAAATAATTGGATCTCTACTGTTTCCCAATGGTAGAGATTTCCTACTGATCTTGCTTCATACAACCCTGGTTGGAAAGGATGGACATTTTTAAGCCTCACTGCATTTCTTGTTATTGTTGTCCAATTGCTTTTCTCATCAGAGTAAACCATCCATTTGGCACTTCGAACCCTTCCAGCTTCCACTGGCAACCAAGTGAATCCCTGTTTTCCTTTTTAGAGTGAAGATCAAAGACTCTCCTATGCTTTCTGGCACATATTTCTCTGCCTTTTTTCTATCCTCCCATTTCAAAACCACATTGAAGAAAAGCACACATCAGACCTCATCTCACCACTCTTGCCCCAGTCGGGATCAAAGTCCATTTTAGTTTTCCTTGGCAACCATGCCTGGAGCATCTTCTTTGAAGCACTTTATAAACTGTTTATATCAAATGCACTGAAAATTCAATTAACAAATTCCTGAAAAGGGAGTTCTCTTAAGTCAGTCATATCAACAAATAAGAAAGTAAACAGTCCAATTAAAAACATGAACAAAAGATCCAAACAGATATTTCACCAAAGATCTATGATTGGCAAGTATATGTATAAAAAGATACTCATAAAAGTCCATGAAAGATTAATCATTAGGAAAATTCACATTAAACCCACAGTGAGCTACTACTACACACCTATGGGAATGGCACAAAGAAAAACCTGACAATATCAAGTGCTGATAAGGATGGGGAGCAACTAGAACTCTCACATGTTACTAGTAAGAACACAAAATGGTAAAGTCACTGTAGGAAAGTTTGACAGTGAGCTCCATAAGTAAGGGACTCTAACCATCATGTGTTTTAGGACCATTGCTCTGGAGCCAGAGACCTACTGCTCAAACATCTAGGTTCATATGCATTCTTGGATCCCCTGTGAATTCTCTCTGAGCAGCTCTCCTTGCAGGCCCTCACTAACTACTGATTATTGCCTCTGTTAGGGTAGGTAGACAGTCAGACATGAGCAGGGAGGGGAGGATCTAGAGGTCCGTTGACACTACCCAAGGCAATGCCCATGGGAAATGCCCCTGGGCATTTTTGTGGAGAATACCTTACTACTCAAGATAGCAAGGGGACAACACAGGGGACCTTACATAACTTGGAGCATGCTCAGTACTGAGCTTGGTTAATGAGCTCAAGTAACCTTTAGCTCATTAACATATTTGCATTAACTCAAGGGAAAATTTTATATAACAAGACATCTGAGCACACAGTGAAGTGAAAGGGAAGGAGCCAAGGTACAAAAGTACCTAAGGCTGAAACCTTAAGGCTGTTATCTCCCCTCAGAGCCAGTCCACCAGAAGTGTACTTCCCTTTTGTCCTGCTATAAAGCTTTGTTGTTCCACTATACAAGTCTCTTGACTGAATTCTTCCAAGACAAGAACCAATACATTGTTTCCATACTAATACCTCCTGTAATCAGTGGCTAAGATCTCAAACCCACTGCTTATTCTTATATTCCAAGAACTGATCTCTCTCTGGACCTCTGTTCCCTACTCTACCTGACTATTACCAACTACTCCCAGACTCCAAGGCCTGTCACATTAGACCTCTCTTATCAGACCTCTTTTTGATTCCCTTCCTGCATTCCAAGAAGGGAATTCCATTTCTATTCTCTTTCCTCATCTTGTTTTCCATCCCAATTGAAATCATGCACAAAACCAAGGTTTTGTGATCTAAAAACCTCAACTTAAAGCAACCATTACCAGTTTTCCCTTGCCAAAAATCTGTCTTTCCAAATCCATTATCATCCCAGTATAGGCCCTGACATAATAAACTAATAGTTATCAAATTCCAACGCAGACTCCTGAAAAAGAAATATGGAGCAAAATACATACATATATTTAATTCTATTCACTCCCTTAATTTATTTTAATTGCCTATAATTATGTTATTATAGCCCCCCACAAGCATAACATGCAATTTCTCAATGACTTAGACAAGTCCAAGATTAGAATTGGTCAGCCAAAAATACAGTTGATTTCAATTCTGGTTAGAAAAGATAGTGCATTTGGTGTCTTGATATATTTGGCAATGCTCTGTAGCCTGCCAAGTTTCAGGTGGTCATTGCAAGGGCTGAGTGAGTCTCCATGACAGCACCAAAGATAATAAATTTAGGGCCATTACCTTGGTGCAGTGGTGATGTGTAACTCAAAAGAAGCTAAATCCCACATGCCAGCTGAGGTACAAAACTCCAGTGTGGTCAGCCTGAAACATGTGAGGTTTGCATGCAGGTCACCAAGATCCAATGGGACTGGAGGACGGGGATCATAGCATGAGCAGACTCTGTGAAGGGTGCTTATCGCTAACTCCCTCTCCCACTCACACATGCAATCTATCACAAATAAAAAAAGATGGTAAGTTTAGATACAAGAGGGAAGAGACACACTTCAAATGGCTACAATGTTATTTTTGTTTATAGTTGTACAACTACACCAAAAAAAATTTAGGAGCATTCACAGTTTAAACACTATACACAGGTGGGGCTTCTCTTTCCATCAACCCTCCCTCCTAAGAGCGGTGGTGTTTCTTCCTGCCAGATGCTGCTGGAGTAGGAGCAACAACTACTTGTTTGCCCTTTTTCTACACTGAAATGACAATCCGTCTCCTCCTTCTCTGAGTAATAATGAACAGAACTTTGATTTTCTCACAAATCCTCAAAGGAATAGGTAATAATACACAAAACCAAGTTCACCTCTGAACACACTAATCAGTACTCTAACACACATGTTTCTGACAGCTAGAGCCTGCCTGAAGAGGGACCAGCAGATGGCATAGTAGTTACAACGCTGGACTCCGACATGGCCGACTGCAGTTAGAGTCCCAGACCTGGTTCATGTGCGCACACGCATGGGAGGGGGGAGTATTCAAAATCCCAGGAGAATGGAGAAGGGACTGTGGTATGGCCATCCCCCCAGGGGGTGACTTCTCATTTTCCCTCTCACTGCCCATGTGACTATGTCTTTCTCTTTGGTGAGCATATACACCCCAAGGCAAAAACCTCTCAACAACAACAACAAAAAAAAGAGTAGAGTCTACCCTAAGGAAACTACTGAACAAATGAAGGATCAGGAGACAAGGTTTAACAGGGAGGCTGGGGACAAAAAGGCAAAGAGCAGAAAATGGCGGCACAGTCCAGAGCATAGGTGTCGTCAAGTGCCCATGGACAGACACAGGCGAGGCCACCAGGACATTCTACAGATCTCTTGGGCTCACTGGCCACTTGATTAGATGAGCCCCACCACACCTACACACACACACACACACACACACACACAAAGGGATATTTCCATATGAATTCTTATATCATAAATGAATAAACAACAAGCAAAAGAATACCCAAACCTTTCCAAAGATTCAGGGTCTAGTTATTCAAGTGTGAGTTTCTTGCAGCACAAAGACCTTCATGGTTTTCCCTCCAAATATTTTCTATTTCTCTGAACTAAAACTCCTTAAAGTAAGTTAACTAGGATTTCTACTTCTGGCAAAACAGAGGATTAGATGTCCAGAGAAAATGTGCCAGGATAAAACAACTAAGATTGCTGGACAAAATATAAAAATATGGCTGAGTTGGCAGGAGAATAAGAGAAACCCTCAGAGGCCAGGAACAACCAGAGAGCATGAATCCAAGGAAATGAGCTGGCATCAGAATAGGAATTTTCCCTGGAGGGGCATCTGCCATTTCTGGATGCCTAGATTACAGGTCTTAAAGTGCACAAGGACAAAGACTGGTGATCATACAAGGTAAAAGAAGAGCTCAGAGACCCTCGTATCAGACTTTCAGTAGACAAGCAAAAACACAAGCCAACCTACAATAAGAAGACATGAGTTTTACTCAGTTTGGACTTGGAGTGAACGTGAAAAATAGCAACAACAAAAATCTCAGGTGAGGGGACAAATGGTGTAATAATTACATTGCTGGACTCCCACGTAGTTGACCACAGTTCGAGTCCCAAACCAGGTGGCTTAAAACTCATCCTAGGCATGTGTGCGAGCACATGTGTGTGCCCAAAATCCTAAGAGGAGAATGGAGGAGAAGGGACTAGGGCATTGCCATTCCCCCTGGAGGATGATGTCTCGCTTTCTGTCTGTCTCTCTGGCAAATGCACGAACCCTATAGCAAAAATCTCTTTAAAAAAAAAAGAAGGGGCTCACCATAATTGCTTTATTCCTGGACTCCCATTTAGTTGACCACAGTTCGAGTCCCGAACCTGGTGGCTTAAACTCATGCCGGGTGCATGCACACCCAAGATCCCAAGAGGAGAATGGAGGAGAAGAAATTGTGGTGTGGCCATCCCCCCCGGGGGGATGATTTCTTGCTTTCTGTCTCTCTGTCTCTCTCTGCCTTTCTGGTGAGTGCATGCACCCTATAGCAAAAATCTCTCCCCCTCAAAAAAAAAAAAAAAAAAAAAAAACCCTGGGTGAAGATTCCTAACTACAAGCCCACTTTTATGTTGATTTGGTATGCAAATTAAAAGTATCAGAGTGACCTAAACAATAAAACCCAACACTGAACTAAAAGTGGGCCTAGATGGATGGCACCCACCCAACCCCAGAAACTTGTTAAAACCAGGCACAAATACCCTTTGTAGGGACCTACCTTACATCTAGATCTTAAGACCACAGAGGAAACATTCTTCTGAATACTGAAAATGAAAAATTACGAAAGAACAAGGAACAAGCCGAATCAACAGAAAAAAAATCACTGCAGAATCAGTACAGTAACTACAGACTATTAAACTGTAATTGTACAATACAGAGTAAGTATATTCAACATGTATAAACCAGTGTTGACAGTAGGACCAATAAGAGACTACTAATATAGAACAGCGAGATTTGCAGAAGAACAAGCAGCATGATTAAATATAAAAATTAAATACCATCTGAAATGGGTAACCCAAAGGATGGCAGCTGGTCCAACAGAGCTAAATAGAGTATGGGAAAACTAGAAGCTGGTTGGAATGCAGCACAGATAGACAAAAGAGAAGAAATATGGGGGACCAGCAGTTAGTGTAATGGCTATGTCGCTGGACTCCCACGTAGTTGACCGTGGTTCAAGTCCCAGACCCGGTGGCTTAAACTCACGCCAGGCGCGTGTGCGTGCGTGCCCAAGATCCTGAGAGAAGAATGGAGGAGAAGGGATTGTGGTGTGGCCATCCCCCCTGGGGGGTGATTTCTCGCTTTCTATCTCTCTGTCTCTGTCTGTCTAGCGAGTGCACGCGCCCTATAGCAAAAACCTCTCCAAAAAAAAAAAGAGAAGAAATATGGGAGAGAGACGAAAAGATTAGAGAAGGTATAACCACTGTCTAATCACACTTCTAAAAGAGAACTGGGAAAAGTCAATATTCCATGAATTTTAAAAACGGCTGAAATTTTCCAAAAGCAAAACATGATTCCAACATCAGAATCCCAATAAATCCTAAGCAGAATAAAATTTTAAAAACCAGACAGAAAAGAGAGATGACCTTAAGGGGACAAGAATTATACCATCAGCGATTTACCATTAGGAAAAAATAGGGAAAAACAAACTGATGTATCAATGAGGGAACAAGAGAAGTCAGAAGACAGTAGAATAATAGTTTCAAAATACTTCAGGAAAAAGAGAAAAAAACTGTCATGTGACAATTGACTGCCCAGAAAATTCTGATTAAATGAAGACAAAGACCCTCACCACAGGAATTTCTTTAAAAAAAAGAAAAAAAAAGAAAAAACGCATTTCAAGAAAACTGCTCCAGAGTGAATGTCTAAAATCCAAACAGGAATGGAGGACAAAGAAACTGGTAAGAATGTGGGAAGGTCTAAATAAGTTCTGGACCATATAAAGTAGTGATTAATATCTCATTTGCGGTTAGGGACTTCAAAAAGTTTATGGAACATGGAATTCCAGTGCAAGTTTATTCTGCCGCCTAAAGGGTTCTGAAATCCATGCAGTTTTTTCATAATATGCATTTTTCATGGACTTTGTGAAGACAGTTTCGTAAGATTAAAAATGTTTAAAGTGCAATTTAAAAATTTTAATGAAAATGGGTTATCTTTAAAAAAATAATGAGTTGTCAGAAAAGTCGTGTTTTTTCTATGCAAAAATGCGTCATGAGTTTTCTGACAACCCAATAAATAAAAATAAAAACCTGACAAGTTGATTCTACAATTATATGGCAATGTGGCTCAAAAACAAAGGAGGAGGATTTTCCTACCAAGAGTTATTAGAACCACGGCACTTAAGGTACCAGGGTATTGACAATGGGCGAGAAAAAGACCTGAACAACAGGATAAAGAGCCAGGAAATAACCTTACATAAATTCAGAAACTTAAATATGACAAATATGATATTGTAGGTTTGGGGGCTTGGGGAAGGGAGAGGGGGAAAAGTGTCAATAGATAATGCTAGGGCAATGCTATCCATATGAAAATAAATAAAATCATACCATATTAGAAGTCAATTCCAAGTATATTAAAAGCAAATGGAAATGAAACAACTCTTAAAAGATATTAAAAATATATATACATTGAGACAGGGAAAGAGTTCTCAGGCAATATAATTTATAAAGAAGCACAATGAATGTAACTACCTTAGACAAGCCGCTTTCATTACTATTTTTGGTTTTTAAGAGAGATTTTGGCGGGACCAGCAGTTAGCGTAATGGCTATGTCACTGGACTCCCACATAGTCTACTGCGGTTTGCATCCCAGACCTGGTGGCTTAAAACTCACGCCAGGGGGAACCAGCAGTTAGCGTAATGGCTATGTCACTGGACTCCCATGTAGTCAACCGCGGTTCGCGTCCCGGACCCGGTGGCTTAAAACTCACGCCGGGCGCATGTGTATGTGTGCCCAAGATCCCAAGAGGAGAATGGAGGAGAAGGGATTGCGGCATGGCCATCCCCCCTGGGGGGTGATTTCTCGCTTTCTGTCTCTCTGTCTCTCTCTGTCTGTCTGGCAAGCGCACGCACCCTATAGCAAAAACCTCTCCAAAAAAAGAGAGATTTTTGCTATAGGGCACATATACTTGTCAGAGAGACACAGAGACAAAGTCACAGAAAGTAAGAAATCATCCCCCAGGGGAATGGCCATGCCACAATCCCTTCTCCTCCAGTCTCCTCTGGAGATCTTGGGCATTCATGTACACGTGCCTGGCATGAGTTTTAAGACCCTGGGTCCAGAACTCAAACCATGGTCAACTACATGGGAGTGAAGCAACATAACCATTACGCCATCTGCTGGTCCCAGCAAGCAGCTTTTAAACTTTGACTAGGGCTCACTGTAAGGGAGATATTTTATAGAGCACAGTGTTTCTAAAACCAAAGTTTTGAGAAACAAAACTTACCCTTAATATGAATGAAATATATTTTTATTTTAAAAGCTTTATTTTTTCCATGAACGAGAGAAACACACAGATACAGAGACACAGCATGCCCAACAAGGACCTGACACCACAAATCCCTTCTCCCACTCTCCCACCAGATCTAGTCAGCCCTGGATCATGAGTCATCAGGGAGGTCTCTAGGCATGAACTCAGAACCTCCTCACGTGGGTTAAGCTCACAGAGCTTTGCATTTTACTGGTGTGCCACTATCCGGCCCCCGTTTTATTTATTTTTTTATTCCGTTCTATAAAAACTTTTTTTAAAAATCTAACAAAAGATTTGTACAAAAATTATTACAACACTGTCTAGTAACAAAACACTGAAAACCACCCAAATGCCCATCATGAGAAAAGATAAATTGTACTTTGTTGATATAACAATACTGTAAATATAAATGAATTCCAGCTGTAAGCATCAGGATAATTAATGGCTCTCAAAGTGGGTTCTCAGGCCAGGTAATTAGTATCACCTGCAAGCATGTTAGCCATGCAAATTCTCAACCCCACCCCAGACCCAACCCTGAGGTGTGACCCAGGAAGCTGTGGTTTAGCAAGCCCACCAAGTGATCCTGATAATCAGGTTTAAGAGCAAGTGGTATAGTGGTTAGGGTCACTGGATTCCCACATGGCCGACCGCGGTTCGAGACCTGGACCTGGTGGCTTCCTTTCTCGCTTTCCTTTCCCCTCTCTCTCTGTCTGTCTCTCCCTGGTCCAATTACAAAATAATGATAGCAAATCGAATTAAATAAATATATATTTAAAAAAAAAAAAAAAAAAGAGCTACTGGTGGGGCCAGCAGATGGCATGGTGGTTAAAGCACTGGATCACATGGCCAACCATGGTTTGAGTACCAGACCTGGACCTGGCGGCTTGCTTTTTCACTTTCCTTCTCTCTCTCACTGTTCCTCCCTGGTCAAAATATAAATAAATGAAAAAATAAAGTTAAATAAAATAATTCTTAAAAAAAAAAAAAGCTACCGTTAGAGATGAATATCAAAATTATCTTAACAGTGGCCTAAACTTGGTGGTACACATGGCTAACCAAATAGCTTGGTGTTCTGAATAACCTGAAAAGCAACGCTATAAAGAAAAGTAACAACTGATAGGAATCATTGGGTTGTCTGGAAAGTCATTACACATTTTGGCATAGAAAAACAAAAATATGAGGTTGTCGGGAAAGTCATGAAGCGAAATGCTTCATGACTTTCCCGACAACCTAACACTCTGGGAAAGAGAGGAAGGATGAAGAAGGACATCATGGAGAGCCCCTAAGATAGCAAGTGTTTTATTTCCTCAGTTGGGTAGGTAGAAGAGTTTGAGATTTTTATTATTATCCTCTAACTTTGTGTGTACTATAAGTGATGTATCTTTTTTATGAATGACAGAATGTTTTCTAACAAGAAAAGTGAAAACACAAGAGTTGGAAAAGAAACAAGTTGAGAACATACACAAAATCATGAACATCAACTAGTCTATCCCATGTGAACTCAATTCTAGCAAAAGGATTATGAAACAGTTGCGTACATAGCAGGTGTTGAGTATTTGTAGACTAATCAATGTTTAGTGATTGACATGCTTCTTTATCTCCAATCTAATTTTTTCATAATGCATAAAGTAATCTGAAAGAAATGTTTTATAGAGAAAATGCAAACAAAGAGTCTAAAAAATTAATTCACTCCCCACCTTACCAACACTCCCATCTTCAAGTTTGGTGTCTTTTCCAATCTTACAATTCAAATCCTGACAAAACACACAGTATAGCCTAAAAGAACAGAATGGTTTTCAATTCTGGTCTTGAATCCTCCTCTCCCATTTTTCAAAATATTTTCAAGAACTCTGTTCTGTTTTATTGACCTCTCACCTCCTTACAAGTTACTTAGCCAGTTAGAAGTGATGTTAAATTGGAAACCCAGGGCCAGTGGGCAGCAAGATGGTGAAGACAGCTGGATCCCACATGGCCAATAGCCTGGTTCAAGTCCTAGATTCGGTGGCTTAAGATACACTCTGGGTACGTGTGTGTGAGTGCCCAAAGTCCAGAAAAGAGAAACAAAGGGAATTGCTGCATGACCATCCCCCATGTGGGGGGCGCTTTCTGCTTTATCTCTCTCTGTCTCCATCTCTCTCTGGTAAGCATATATGCCTTCTAGAAAAGTAAAAAAAGAAACAAACCTGGGGGTAAAAATATATAATATACATGTATAATTTAAGTAAAATAACACAACAAAATCTCTTAGAAATCACACAGGACTTCCTTAAGAAACTCCTTTGTTTCTCATTTATTTTCTTCATTAGCAACATGTTGCTAAAATTGCAAGAGAATAAAGCATTGCTCATGTGAATTAATTCCTATCATCTGCTAAAAGAACTGAGGATCGGCTACAGCATCCAAAGAAAGGCAATTACACACAATGAGTGAAGGAGGTGGTTCAAGGCTGCCTTGCCAAGAAATGACATATTCCAGTGGACTCAAACCACCCTCTTCAAATCCTGGCATTCTGTGGTATAAAAATAAAACCGAAGAACATTGAAAAGCAAAGCTTGCCACCTGCTGCCCAATGGCATAATCGTAAATGTACAAATTGTGATCACATTTCTCCACTTAAGTCCTTTTATGAGCTGATTGGTGAGGATCTTCACATACCGTGCATTTATTCATTAGCTCTCACCAGCCTTTTTTCTTGTGTTAGGGAGTGTCGGCCCCAAAGTCTTACCCAGATGCTGTTTCAAAGTCTATACACTATCAGCTATATCCAGTGTGCCTCTAACCAAAACCCAGAATCAGAAAAAAGAAAAAGGAAAAAACAAAAACCAAAAACCTTCCAACTGTTATTCATGTTGTGTATTTAATAAATCGACCAAACTGCAGTTGTGTTTATTATAGTAACCAGACCACAGAAGAATTCCTTTGAAAATATGCCAATATTGACCTATCCTTGCATAGCCTGTCATCGTTCTAAACGATATGGAATACTAAATCCATTTTCTGGTGCATGCGAACTTTAAATTCCAAATGTTAATAGCTTAAGCTAGATTATAAATATACATTAAGCTAGCTTATAAGTAGTCTATATATACATTAAGAATATAACATTTTACATAGCAGTCAGCTCACCAAAAAGAAAACTCACTTCAAAGATTTCACCATTGCTTTATCAACTTTCAATATTTCAATTTTTAAATATTTTAATTATGTTAATACTGACTGCTTTTCATGGCTTCCCAATAAAACATTTTCAATATTTTTCATTTGAATTTTTTTTGAAGCCAGCAACAGTGCATTTATTGAGCACTTACTAGTTGGTAGAAACTGTTCTAAGCTCTGAGCTGCAAGATAGAAAACATAAAACCCCTCTTTTCTGGGACCAGCAGATGGCATAATGGTTACATGGCTGGACTCACATGTAGTTAACCACGGTTTGAGTCCTAGACCCAGCAGCTTAAAATTCATGCCAGGCACGTGTGCATGCATACTCAAGATCCCGAGAGGGGGATGGAAAAGGGATTGTGGCATGGTCATTCCCCCCTTAGGGGTGATTTCTCATTTTCTGTTTCTTCGGCAAGCACACGCTCCCTATGGTAAAGTCTCTCTCAAAAATAAAATTAAATACATAAATAAATAAATAAGCCTCTTCTCATGGCACTTAACACTTGAATGGATATTTTAGTATATATCATTATTCCCATTTTGCACATGAAAATCAAAGATATAGGGGTTTAAATCCTAGGAACACACAGTTTATTGAGAACTGGAATTAGAATCTAAGTGTGCAGTCGAGCTCTCAGAATAAGGAGAATACAATAAGTGATTTTAGGAACCATCTCATCTAACTGTTCCGTTGATGAGGAAATCTGAAAGCAACTCCATTTTAGCCTTTAAAATAAGAAACAGTGGTCCTTCAAATATCATCTCATTCTTTGAACTCTAGATTTGTGTGTTGATCCATCATCAACCATTCAGAACACTAAGAAGAAAGTGAAATTCTTAATTAAGGAAGCAAATGGCATCTGAGAGAGAAAGGTGCCCTGAAAATGGACCACAAACCTGATAAGGAAAGCACAGGGTGTGAGGAAGACTCCATCCTCTTCTGCCCTGCAGGGAGCTGAGGAGAGGGTGGGACCAGTGGCCCCCTGAGAGGCTTATGGGAAACAGTCTCATCACACCACATTTTTAACTCCTGAGGCCCTTTGAAATACAACTTTAAAGACTTTTGCCTGCTGCACTTGTCCATATGCAAAAGAGCACCAAAGCCGGTTGACATTTTTTAGTTGTCTGGGAACTACAATAAAACAGATGATAAAAAAATAATTCATTTTCAAGACAGATGGCACCGTGATGTTGCCCTGTTTTCGGGTGTGCAGTTTTTCCTAAACACTAGAGGCAGAGTCTCCACACAAAAGAAAGCCCAGCCAGCTGCAGCCACTTAGCTTTCAGACACTGCTGATCTGGGGAACATCACACTCATTAAAAATGGCCTTTCCTTGTCGTGGTTGGCTTAACCCTTTCTTCAAAAACTCCACAGGAGCTACTAATTCGTGCACTACTGTTGTCCAGTGTTTCTAGTCAGCCAATATCTCTTTTCTGCAGGCATCGGACTGCCCACACCTAAGAACATCTAGCAGCTGTCTGCACTTGTAAGGCTAGCGTTGAGTTAGGTCTGCCTAGATGTTGTGTCTACAACTCGCAATGGGGCCTGATGTACACAGTTAATGGTAAAGTAAGTTAATCTACTCAATCAATTCTAACCTCATTCACACCAGAGCTGGGATCTGACTCAGGTTAAATATCCAAAGAAATCTCAGTAGAGGAAATAGCATTACCTATGTTCTGTCCTATAAAAATGAAGTCCTTAGGGCAGCAGATGTAGTGGTTACGTTGCTTGGCTCCCACAGGACAGACCACAGTTCAAGTCCCAGTCCTGACGGCTTGAAAAATCACATTAGGCGTGTGGGTGTACGTGCCCAAAAATCCCAGGAGAAGGGATTGCGATGTAACCATCCCCCGAGGGGCTGATTTCTCGCTTTCCCTCTCACTGGCTGTCTCTGTCTCTCTCTTTCTCTCTCTCTGTATCTCTCTCTATCCTGCAAGCACACACGGCCTAAATTAAAAACTTCTAAGAAAAAAAACAAAGTCCTTTACTAAAAAAAAAAAAAAAAAAAAAAGAAAGAAAAAAAGTTATTTGGTTATTTGTTCTAGAAATAATAAAAAGTGAGGGGAAAATATATCCCAGGTATAGATTTATCACTGAATAATATTTACATAGAATATTTATTTCAGCCTGTAGCTCAGTGCCTCACACACACTAAATAAGAAATATATATGAAGTAGTAAGTCCCAAATCATTTCATTTTTGGCGGGGGAGGGGGGTGAGGGGTGGGAAGGTCAAAGACTATAATGGAGCTTTATCAATTATTATTTTTTTAAGGGAGAGATTTTTGCTATAAGGTGTGTGTACTCACCAGAGAGATAGAGACAGAAAGCAGAAATCACCCCTCAGGGAGAATGGCCACAACATATTCCCTTCTCCTCCATTCTCCTCTTGGGATTTCGGGTACATTTGCCCAACATGAGTTTCAAGCCACTGAGTCTAGCAACCTAACCATTACACCATCTGCTGGTTCCATCAATTCCGTATTTTTTAATGAACATCCAAAATTAATTTGTACATAAAGATGATATGTACGTTTTTTTAAAAGAAGCACAGTGTTTCCTTACTAGGTTTGGAAGGGTTAATACTATTTAATTCCTATCAAGTACCATGTTACCCGTGCTTCACACAGCACATCACAAAAACTGCCCTAGTGAGGGATCAGCAGATGGCATCACTGGGTCCCATGTAGTCAACCACAGTTTGAGTCCTGGACCCGGTGGCTTAAAACTCACCCTAGGTGATTATGAGTGTATGCCCAAAATCCCAAGAAAATGGAAAAGAAGAGCCTTTTGCATGGCCATCCCCTCTAGGGAGTGATGTATCACTTTCTTTCTGGCAAACACACACACCCTATAGCAAAACATTTCTCTTTAAAAAAAAAAAAAAAAAAAAACTGTCCTAGTGATCTTAAAGTCTGAAACAAACACTGCATTATTTATCAGTATTTATTATCACATAATCAATACGTCATTTTTGTTTCAGATTTTTATTATTGTTACTTTATATTAAATTAAATGGTCACGAGGATGCACTTCAACTAAAAAGACATTTAGAGCTTAGCGACACGTGGGTTAGTGTACACCTGTGTGTTTGTGTTTGCACGTGTGCTTATCAAAGGCTCATTTGCAGCTTGCCAATAAAGACATTATGAAAGATGAAGGATTTCTACCACCTAGAGGAGGAATGTACTCCTAGTATCACATGAAAACACAAAGAGGCTCCCAGAGAGTTATGTCAGAAGAGGCAGACATGATATAAGGCAGCTATGGCAAGAACTATAAAAGAAACATAGAAAACTAGAATCTGGTGAACAGTTGAAGGAAAAAAAAAAAAAAAGAAGACCTTGATATTTCTACAAAGCATGATGAATTGCCACCAAATATACTTTGAGGACTGTTAGTTTGATCAACACAGAGGAAGGATAATCTGGTTTTGATTATGGGCTGGTGAACTTGAATCCCAGGATAGAGAGGAATAAGGTAAAAGAAGCATTCAAAGACAGCCCCTCTGGCCCCCTTCCTGAAAGAGATAAGATTATATATTATTCCATTTAACATATCTACAGAGAGAGATAAACATTAGACTATATGTAATACCTTAACCTGCATCTGAAAAATTGTTTCCTTGACTGGTAGTCTGAATCCTTTTTGTTTTGAAATGAAATTAGATTTCCTCTGCTCTCAAGCAGTTACTGTGAGGGACCAGTCAGTTAGCACAATGGCTATGTCGCCGAACTCCCATGTAACCAACTGCGGTTCGAGTCCCGGACCTGGTGGCTTAAACTCATGCCGGGCACGTGTGTGTGTGTGTGTGCCCAAGATCCCGAGAGGAGAATGGAGAAGGGACTGTGGTGTGGCCATCCCCCCGGAGGGTGATTTCTCACTTTCTATCTCTCTGTCTTTCTGGCGAGCACACGCACCCTATAGCAAAAACCTCTCCAAAAAAAAAAAAAAGAAGAAGTTACTGTGAGAGGCAGGCAGGATACAGGGCCCAATCCTTTAAGGCACCCCTCTCTCTAATTTACCCATCAACCACCACGGCCTCTCAGCACATTTTCACAGCACCCTGCTGACTGACTTACCCTTCTTGAGTGGCATTAAAGCCACCCTTCTATTTCTCACAGCTCCCTCTCTGCCCGACTGGGAAGGCCTTCCAGTCTGGACCTAACTACTCAATCTCATTTCCTACTACTCTTCAATCGCCCCTAAACAGATCAATCCCCTATCTTGCCCTATGGAACTGGATAGTAACTCCCAGAAAACCTTCCAAAGGCCAGCCTCTCCCTCACTCTTCCAAGTCATCCAGATCCCAGCCTGATCCCTCCAGCTGGACTACCTAGAACAGTGTCTGGCATAGGACTGGCACACCTAATAAATATTTGTTGACTGAATGAATCAACTCCTATAAATTGAAAGTTTGTGTTGAAGAGGTGAGGAGGACTAAGATTCTGTCTTCATTATGATGAATCAGAGATAAGACTACCAGTTAGAAATGCACTGAGAACTATTTAGGCTTGGAAAGTAGTATTTTAGGAGAACATAAAGATTCCTGTCCATATAAATCAATACGTCTCTCATGACACAGCAGAATTCTGAAATAAATTATCCAATGAGTAGTAGATTGTTTTCTAGTCCTCATGGGTAATTGGGGATTTTCAAAATCCAATTTAAGACATTTCTCCCAGGAGCCAGCAGGTGGCATGGTAGTTAAGGTCCTGAATTCCCACATGGCTGATGGCAGTTGAGTCCTGGACTGGGGGCTTGAAAATCAAACCAGGCACATGTGCCCAAAATTCCAGGAGGAAAATGGAAGAGAAGGGATTGCAGCATGGTCATTCCCCCAGGGGCTGATCACTGACTTTCACCCTCTCTGTCTCTCCTTGTCTTTCGCCAGTGAGCACACCCACACTAAAACAAACAAAAAAGATGTTTCTTCTAATTTGGGATAAAAAATTCATTAAGTACTAGTAAGTTTCTTTACATACAAGTGCAAATGGAGAATTCTTGAACTGTTTGACAAAAAAAAACTTAAATAAATATGTACTTACAAATAAAGTATGAAACATGTAACAAAATGTTACGAAGGATGTTAAGAGATTATTCACACAAAAATACGTAGGGCTTATAAAAATATGAAAATGGGGAACAGCAGATGGCATAATGGTTACATCACTGGACTCCCACACAGTGAACCATGGTTCAAGACCTGGACCCAGTGGCTTAAAACTCATGCCGGGTGTGTGCACGTGCATGCCCAAAATCCTGAGAGAAGAATGGAGAAGAGATTGCATTATGGCCATCCCCCCAAGAAATGATTTCTCACTTTCTGTCTATCTCTCTCTCTCTGGTGAGTGCACGTGCCCTATAGCAAAAAATCTCTTCAAAAAAAAAAAAAGTGAGGGACCGGCAGGTGGTGTGTTGGTTAAGGGCAGTGGACTCCCACATGGCCGGCCATGGTTCGAGTCCCAGGCCTGGCAGCTTGCTTTCTCACTTTCCCTCTCTCTCTCTCTTGCTCTGTCCCTCTCTGGTCAAATTAAATGGGTAAATAAAGTTGAATAAAATAATTTTTTTGAATGTGAAAATGTTTGACTGCACTAAGAAAAGAAAAATCTAAGAAACAAAAATTAAAATTAATCTGTGAGCAAGAGGATGAGATCACCCTTCACGGGTATATTCAAAATCACCAAGACTTTATGAACTGTAATTTATTTGCTTTATCAAAGTCTTATTTGACAGTGACTAACATTTGATTTAAAATAACAAGGAGAGGCCAGATGGTGACATGGCAGTAAACATGATGTTTTATGAGGCTGACCTCCATGAGAAGGCTCTGGGTTCAAGACAGAAGACGTCCCTGAGTTCACCAGGCAAGAGTGTGCCCATGGCCTGGGCTTCGATGAGGCTGAAGATGGATCACAATGTGGAAATTATGTTGGGAGTGCTATGACTGTCTCTCTGTCTCTCACTAGCTCACTCTTGAGAAAAATAAACTTGAAAAATAAATAAATAAATAAAATAGGAAAAAATTAGATGGGCCAGCCCCATACCCACTGCAATTGAGCACAGTGCAGAGGGAGGCAGATCCTACACAGGGGACCACAGTTCAAGTCTTAGCCCAGCAGCTTCAGAGGCATGCCAGCCATGTGTGTGCATGCCCCAAATCCTGATGGGATGGAGAAATGGAGGAAAGAGGATTGTGGCATGTCCATGTCCCGTTGGGGGTACTTTCTCTCTTTCTGTCTCTCCCTCTCTCTGTCTAATGAGCACGTGCACCCTGTGTCAATAAAAATGAGGATCTGAAATAATCTACTATACTATATACGTCACTAATTGACATATTTATTCTCACTTAAAAGCCACTACATTAAATTAACACAAAGCGGCGATGGCAACAAAGAAATGAATCAAAAGAACCGCTAAGTGTTCGACTTCATGTAAAGTGTTTCTAATATATACATGAAATTTTTCAGTTATTTAGATTCACAGATTCACTAGACTTCACAGTTATTTAGATTCACCTTTCAAGATATAATGGCAATTAAGTTGCAGAATACCTGTCTCGTTTGGTTGGTTTTTTTTACTCCTTCAAAGTAGTTTAGTTAATCCAGAGGATAAAAAGGAGTCACAGGAATGAAAGAGCATGAAAAAGAAAGAGAAAGGCTCTTCAGAAGAGGGAGGAGAAATGCTTGTGTGTGCCCAGAGAGTGAAATGGGAAATGAATAACACTTCCTTTCAGACTTCTTTTCTCACAGTAAAGTGCATCCTAATCTTCTTAAAATGTTTGTCATCTTCCTGTTTGAGTTAAGAACATCCTTCCTAGAAATATAATTAGGAAGGATTAGCTGCTACATACAGAGGCTTTGAACAAATTAAGCAAGAATGATGTCTCACTTTAGATTCTGTCCATCAAATCTCCAAATACCAGCACTTGGCAAGACACCAACACGAGGCAAAAAAATCAAAGGCAGTGCTTTGAAAGTAATAAAAGTGATGCCTATGAAAGTCCTAAAATGAAAAATTTTAAAATAAATACATTCTGTATCTATAGGGGACAATCCAACTAATTTTTTGGAGAGGTTTTTGCTAGAGGGCGCGTGCACTCGCCAGACAAATAGAGAGAGACAGAGAGATAGAAATCAACCCCCAGGGGGGATGGCCACACCGCAATCCCTTCTCCTCCATTCTCCTCTCGAGATCTTGGGCATACACGCACACATGCCCGGCATGAGTTTAAGCTACCGGGTCCAGGACTTGAACTGTGGTTGACTACATGGGAGGTTCAGCGACACAGCCATTACGCTAAGGTTTTTTTTTTTTGAGTATCCAACTAATTTTTAAAGACTGGTGAACAGCCTCCTCCCTTGGTAACTTACTATAATGAAAAGGTTCTTCATGAAACAAAATACATTTTTCAAATAATTTTTAATATGGTATCTGGTTTATAAAAATATAGTTGTCCATCTTTGTGGAATGTGGTTTTGTATGCAGTATGTAATAATCACATGAAGCAAATAATCAAATTTACCGTCTATAACATTTACTGTGACTTTGTGTTGTACACACTGGAAATTCACTCTTCTGGTTATCTGGAACTATACATTAGTCACCAATTTTCTTTCCTGTACTATTCTATTCTATAGCAGCCTGCTCTACTTGCTTATATGCGCTTTTGTATCTGTTAATCAGGTTCTCCCATTCCTCCAACTCCTATCCCTTTTCTAGCTTCTGGTTACCCACCATTACAGACTCTACCTCTATGTAATTAAGTCCATAAGCTACCAGTAATGAATGAGGACAAACAGTATTTGTCTTTGTTTCCTTTTCCTAAATAATTAATTTTTTTTTTCACATCTTGCTATGGGACATGTGCACTCACTAGTGAGAGACAGAGAAAGTGAGGAAGCAAGCTGCCAGTTTGAGAACTCAGATCACAGTTGGCCATGTAGGAGTGGCCTTAACCACTATGCCACCTGCTGCCCCCAGTATTTATCTCTCAAAGTCTGGTAAATTTCACTTAGCAGGGCCAGCAGGAGGCATGATGATTAAGGCTGCTAGATTCCACATGGCCAACTGTGCAATTTGAGTCCCCAACCCAGCGGCTTGGAAAACACACCAAGCACACATGCATGTATGACCAAAATCCAGAGGGGAGATTGGAGGAAAAGGGACTGGGGCATGGCCGGCCCTCCTGGGGGTGAGTTCTCACTTTCCCTGTCTGTGTCTCCCAGGTAAGCGAATGTGCTCTATGGCAAAAACAAACAAAAATTTTCACTTAACAATACTTCTTCCAGGTTCATTTGTTTAGCTTCAAATGATAGGAATTCATCCTTGTTATGGCGGAACAGTATCCCATGGTGTATTATACCACATTTTTTTTCCCATTCATCAGATGTTGGGCACTTAGGTTGATTCGATGTCTTAGCTACTGTGAATAATGTTGCTATGAACAGGAAGTGCAGATATGTCTTTGGCATATTGATTTCTTATCCTTTGGGTAAGGATACTCAACAGTGGGATGACTGGATCACATGGTAGTGCTATTTTTAGATTTCTGAGGAACCTCCACACTGTTTTCCACAGCGGCTATACTCACCTACATTCCCAACCACAGTGCAGGAGGGCTCCTCTGCCTCCCAAGCTTTCCCCGCTCATTATTCTTTGTTATTTTGTTTTGTTTTGTTTCTTTTAAAAAAAAAAAAAAAAAACAAAAAAAAAAAAACAGTCATTCTAAACAAGATGCGGTGACACTTTATTGTGGTTTTAGTTTACATTTCATTTATCATTAAATAATGGTGAGATTTTTTTCACGGATTTTTTTAGCCCATTGTGTGTCTTCCTTCAATATTTATCTGTTGCTCATTTTTAACTGGATTATTCATGTTCGTGATGGGGGGTTCTTTTTTTCTTTGTTTTGCCTGGTGAGCTATGAAACAGAATGTACTTTAAGTGACTCTTGATTGTTTTAAAAATAAATCATTTTTTTTGCAGCAACAGTGGTTTACTTGAGAACTCAATGAACAACTAAACTTTTCACTCTTTTACACTTTTATTTTGAGCTTCAAAAATATTATGTAAAGTGGTTTCGTTTTTTTTATTTTTCTCCATTATGTTGGTAAAAGGAGTCAGACAATGACATGTAAAAGATGCAAGGAGAACAGGAGGTCAGGAAGCCTGGGGTCAAGTCACAACTCAGCTGCCACCTTACTGAGTGACCGTGGGCAAGGCCCCTAGCCCCCTGCACTCATAAACTATCAGTTTGTCTTGGTTAAAAATTCTAAAAGATGAAAAAAAGAGGAAAATTTTTTAAAAAAAAAGTCCTACCTAATTCTTGTTCTATTTCCATTAGGCTCCAATAATAACTTTTGAGAGACAAGCATCCAAGATTAGCTTTATTCAAAGACACTGGTATTCATAAAATATTTCTTCTGTGTTTTAGTAAGAGCTAATCACATGACTGTGGAACTCAATGAACTCTAAGTGAAAAATAATTAAATTCTGCCTGAACATCACTGGTTGCTTTTCATGAGCACTTCAGCTAAACTCTGTGAAGGTTCAAATCAGTATTTAATTTAATATTCATGAGTACTAAGAGGTTTGAGCTCATAAACTGAATTTACTTTCTTATTCATTTTTTAGTTTTGTTATAGGGCTCTGTACTCATGAGAAAGAAAGAGAGAGAGAGAGGAGAGAGAGAAGGAAAGTGAGGAATCACCCCCCCCCCCCATGAGGAGGGCCACACCCCAATCCCTTCTCCATTCTCCTCTTAGAATTTGGGGCATGCATAAACACACCCAGCATGTTTCTCAAGTCACAAGGTATAGGCCTAGAATTGCACAGTTTTCCATGTGGGATCCAGCCTTCTTAACCATTATGCCACCAACTGGCCCCTATAAACTGAATTGATAATTTTATTATTATTATTATTATTTAATTTTGCCATAGAGTGTATATGCTTGCCAGAGAGACAGAGAGACACAGAGACAGAAAAGTGAGAAATCAACCCCCAAAGGTAGTGACTATGCCATAATCCCTTCTCCTTCATTCTCCTCTTGGGAATTTTTTTTTTAATATTTTTATTTTGTTCTTATATTTATTTATTTATTTATTTATTTATTTATTTTACTTGTTGCTATTATTTTTTAATTTGACCATAGAGTAACTGAGAGAAAGGGAAAGTAAAAAAGCAAGCTACCAGGTCCAGGACTCAAACAGTGGTCGGCCATGCGGTAGTCTAGCACCTTAACCACCAAGCCACCTGCAAGCCCTTCTCCTCTTAGGATTTTCAGCATGCAAGCACAGATACACCTGGAATGATTTTTCAAGTCCAGGACTCAAACAGTGGTCAGCCATGTGGGAGTCCAGTGCCTTAACTACTACACTACCTGCTGACCCCATGAATTTATAATGTTAGTTTCAGTAATTGTCCCAAAGGAAATAATAAATAAATAAATAAAGACAGCTATTGTCTTCCTGGATTAGCAAATGTAGAGTTTCTCTTCTCTGTCATGCCTAAGTAGACATTCCTTCCACTAGCTCTTGTCTCTGGGACCACAGGATCGGCTATTTCTGCTCGATCATCTCTAATACCTTTGAGGAACAGATTAACAGGTAAACTGGCTGCCTGACTGTGCTGTCACTGTTGTTGTTTGTTAATATGCTTAGGTCTAGCAGAGGCATTGTAGGAAGTACAAGGAGTAAGAGGACTCAGCACCGCAGGGTCAAGAACATAAGACCCAGAAATTGAGTATATTCTTATGAAAAGCCCTTACAACACCCAGGGATATACACGAAGTGTGTCCAACATTACTGAGAAGAATCCCAGAAGAATGAGATGCTGTGGCTGAACTACTTAACTGTCCTGGAATGGTTAGGGGCATCAGTGAGTAAATGTTTCCCTACTCCAATCAGTGGCTTCCATAGGTTAGTATCTGCATTCCTGCTTGATTAGACCATTGGGTTCAAAGTAGTCACACAATATCGCCTTCATGTAGTCATTCACCAAGTAAGCATGCATCCAGCAGAATAAATCACAGACCCACATAAACAGGAGGAACACACCCACAGTGCTACGAGAGCATCATCCAGGGAGTAACTGGGGCACCAGGGAGCACTTCGTGAGAAACTGAGAGGAGCATAATGAGCAGGTGTGACACAGGGAACAGGAGGAGGGGTGGTCTACAGACAGAAAGTGTATGAGCAAAGGCCTGTGTCAGGAAGGGGCTGGGCAGGTCAAGGAGCACCAGTGACCGGAAGGCAAGAACCAGAGGAAAGTGCTCAAGGGAGACCAGGAAGTCAGACCTCACAGGTATGGAGGACTGTCACCTTCATCCTCAGGGCACTGAGAAGCCAGTGAAGACTCTTATGCAGGGGAGGGCAAGAGGAGACTTCCCTTTTGAAAAGATCTCCCTGATAATGGCCACAGGGTTGGACTTAATCCTCTCTTAATCCTTTACAAAGTTCTGAGCTCCTGGGATACAGGGGCAGTCCAAGCCTCCCCACCCTGCTCATGGGAAAGTCCATCTAACTCCAAAGGCACCGGAATGTTCTCCAACACACCATTGAATTCCACCTGGTCT
Source organism: Tupaia tana (assembly GCA_026018925.1). Lineage (NCBI taxonomy): Eukaryota > Metazoa > Chordata > Mammalia > Scandentia > Tupaiidae > Tupaia > Tupaia tana. The sequence continues at coordinate 200,755,251 of JAKSZU010000003.1, forward strand.
TTCTGGTTTCTGCTTGCTACCATACACACACATAATCATCTTGTCCAAAAACAGCAGCCCTGAATAAAGACAACTATTGTCTTCCTAGATTAGCAAATCTAGAGTTTCTCTTTTCTGTAATGTGTAAGTAGACATTCTTTCACTAGCTCTTGTCTCTGGGACCACAGGATTGGCTATTTCTGCTAGATCATCTCTAACACCTTTGAGGAACAGATTAATAGATTATATATATATACACACACACACACACACACATATACACACACACATATATACACACACACACATATACATACACATATATAGTCAACCTCACAAACCTCAGTGAAAATACACTAACCCTGAGAATATTTACCATATAAATGACTGAACTTAACTTTATGGATTAATTTAATTTAATTTTTATTAGCATCATCATTATTACTATTTAATTTGACCAGAGAGAGACAGAGACAGAGAGAAAAAAAGGGAGAAAGCAAGCCACCAGGTCCAAGACTCATACCATGGTCAGCCAGGCGGCAGTCCAGCGCCTCAACCACCACACCACCTGCCACAAGACTCGCACCATTCAGGTTCTTAATCTGATCCCAGGAAACTCTGGGACAGAGAACTGCTATAAAAATTTAGTCTTAAAATTTAGTCTGCACTTTGCTTAAACATAAAAACTCTTAGCCAAGGGAAACAAGAAAAGAGGATTTAGAGCAACCCCAGAGGCACCTTGGGGGGATTCGTGGGCAGTATTCCTGAAACGCAAAGCCTACCAATGTAAAGAGAGATGTTTACTTCATTCTGCACAACACTCAAAGTCAGGCTTTAAAAAATCATTCTCATTTGCAGCATCAATCATGCAGGCATGGCCTAAAGTTCACCGGTCCCATGTGTCAGCCAAATTGTATTGTTACACTGCTTGTCAGTGGATTCGTGTGTGTTTTAATCCCAGCCCGACTGTCAATTTGAGCAAGATCACTGACATCTAATTAAGTCCATTTTCAATGCACAAATTATTCCAACTGTAAAAGATTAATCATATGAGAAACACTTTATCAGGCTCAAGGACCACAGTCTATTGGGGAAGGTTAGGACAATTCCTAGCCGTCTCTCACCTACTGTTTTACTGCATCTGCCCCTTCCTAACTCCCCACAAGAGAGCTGCAGTTGGAATCCATAGGCCACATTGTCTACTGCATGGGGACACTGTATGTCCATAAGTACTTTTAGGGGGCATTGTTCTCATTTTTTCCGATCTTCTTTCCATGAGGCTAAGGACAAAGGAAGAGTCGAGGTCCCTTGTGGTGCCTGGGGTTAAACTTTATGGACTGTCTAAATTTGAATCCTGACTCTACACATACTAGCCAAATGAATTTAAATATGACTTAGGGAACCAGCAGTTAGTGTAATGGCTATGTCACTGGACTCCCACGTAGTCAACCGCGGTTCGCGTCCCGGACCTGGTGGCTTATAACTTAAGCCAGGCGCGTGTGCGTGCGTGCCCAAGATCCCGAGAGGAGAATGGAGGAGAAGGGACTGCGGCGTGACCATCCCCCCTGGGGGGTGATTTCTCACTTTCTGTCTCTATGTCTCTCTCTGTCTGTCTGGTGAGCGCATGCGCCCTATAGTGAAAATCTCTCCCCTCCAAAAAAAAAAAAAAAAAAAAAAAAAAAAACATGACTTAAAACCTCTGCACCTGAGTTGCTTCATCATGTAAAACGGGGATGATAATGGTACCTATCTCACATTGTTTTAAGAGTCACATGAGATAATACTCAAGAAGTCCCTAGAATAGTGCCTAGTACTTAGTAAATATTAGCTACTATTATTACAGACACCCAAAACACTATTCCGACTTTAGGCAATTAAATTGGAAAGCAAACTCTATCCCACACTTGCAGTTTTCAGTGCAAACTGAGTTTCTACCCATTTCCTTATGCACATTAGACCAAAACTCAAATTCAGTCAATTCCTAGTTCTAGCCCCAACTATTGTACTTTTGGCCAACTCGCCCCTCTGGGACTCAGCAGTGTGCAGAAGGCAGGAGATACAGGGATGCCCCCTACTCTGTCCCGGTCTCTCCCACCACCGTCTCACAGTCCACTCTTCCGTCAGTCTATCTAGGAGAAAATAAAATAAGAGTTTTTTGTCTCCAGTTACTCAAAACACCCTCTCACTTCATCAATTAGCCATTTGCATGTTTTTTTCAAACAGCAAAATAGCACTGATCAACCACTAGCAATATGATCAAATCTTATACAATTTTCATGGATCATAAAGTCCTTCTTTTTTTTTTTTTTTTTTTTTTTTTTCTTTTTTTTTTTCTTTTTTTTTTTGGAGAGGTTTTTGCTATAGGGCGCGTGCGCTCACCAGACAGACAGAGAGAGACAGAGAGATAGAAAGCAGGAAATCACCCCCCAGGGGGGATGGCCACGCCGCAATCCCTTCTCCTCCATTCTCCTCTCGGGATCTTGGGCACGCACGCACACGCGCCCGGCGTGAGTTTAAGCCACCGGGTCCGGGACTCGAACCGCGGTTGACTACGTGGGAGTCCAGCGACATAGCCATTACGCTAACTGCTGGTCCCTAAAGTCCTTCTTAAACCTTGACACTGCTATAACTGATTGGGTTTTGGTTTTCTGAGTTCAAAATAGTCCTCTGGAATTCCTAGATTCATATATACATACACGTGCATGTGTGCATACTGACACACACACACACACACACACGCACATATACACACACACACATCCTACACATCAGTATTCATAAGAGCCTAAAGTTTCTAAAAGGGTGCAAAAGTTTAGTTAGACTGAATGAATAAGTTAGGAGGGTCTAATGGACAGTATGGTGATTTTAGTTAACCATACTGAAGTGTATACTTGAAATTTGCTAAGAAAACAGGTGTTCTTAAATGCTCTTAGCACAAGCAGAAACAGCAGTGACTGTGAAGTGAAGGATAATGTTAATTAGCTTGACAGTAGTCATCATTTTATAGTGGATACATGTTCCAAAACCTAACACTGTACAGTCTAAATACATACCATTTTTACTTTTCAATTATACCACAATAAAGCAGGCAATAACGAGCCAAAATTGGAAAAAATCCAAACACCAAGAGCAAAATAAATAATAAATTGTGGTATAGTCACATAATGGAATAATAGTTAGCAATGTACATGCACAAACTACAGCCAAACATCCGCACAGATGAAGCTCAGACACAATATTGAGTGAAAAAAAAATACATGTTACGTAACACACACAGTACTAAAGCAAACAGAATTATCTCAGGTGTCAAAAGTCAAGACAGCAGATCCTTTTAGAGAATAGAAAGAGGGCAGGGTCTAGGAACGACGGGGCTTACGGTGCTGCTAACAATACCATCCTCAACATGGATGGTACCTATAGGAGTATGGTTTCACTTAGGATAGTCGTTAAGTTGTGCCCGCTTTCAACTTGTATTTTTCAGTATGTAATCTTAATCAAAAGTCAATGTTTTTTAAGAGAGTTGTTGCTATAGGGTGTGTGTGCTCACCAGAGAGAAAGAGAGAGAGAGAGAGACAGCAACCAAGAGATCACCCCCTCAGGGGGAATGGCCATGCCACGATCCTTTCTCCAGTATCCTCTCAGGATCTTAGGTATGCACATACACACGCCTGGCGTGAGTTTTAAGTAACCAGGTCCAGGACTCAAACCATGGTCAACTACGTGAGAGTCCAGCAACATAACCATTACACCATCTGCAGGTCCCTAAAGTCAATTTTTTTTTTTTTTTTGAGAGGTTTTCACTACAGGGCGCATGTGCTCGCCAGACAGACAGAGAGAGACAGAGAGACAGAAAGTGAGAAATCACCCCCCAGGGGGATGGCCACGCAGCAATCCCTTCTCCTCCATTCTCCTCTCGGGATCTTGAGCACGCACGCACACGCGCCTGGCGTGAGTTTTAAGCCACCAGGTCCAGGACGCGAACCGTAGTCGACTACATGGTAGTCCAGCGGCATAGCCATTACGCTAAGTGCTGGTCCCTAAAGTCAATTTTTATGATGTTTGAAATAGATATGTATAAAATGATAAAATCAGTCACTAGCTCAAATGTTGATCCTCATTCCAACCCGAAGGTGTCATGAAATGAGCACTGGAATCCTTGAATTTAACTCCTTTGCTTTCACTTTCTAACACTTGATCTTTTTTCCCACAATCTAGAGTAGGGATCAAAGCCTTCATCTCCCTCCTACACCTACTGGACAGATCAAATACAATAAAGAACACAAAGTACTCTGCAAAACATTCTGGGCTTTACAAAGGCAAATGGTATTCTTCCAAGAAAAAAGGTAACTCCTGTAATATAAGGATTCCTAGAACAATTCACAGAAAGGGGTTCAAATATTATTAAGGTTTTTTTTCTCCATGCAAAACTCAAAAGAAAAATATGTTCAACAAATATTTACTGAAGCCCTTCTGTGGACAAAGATGAAAGACTGTGTGGTGGTGGTAGGCTAACAGGAAGTAGAGAATGCACAGAAGAGACACCTGGCAGAGGGTTAGTGGGGTCAATGTGAGGGATCAACCTTGAGCAATGTCCCCCGCTACAGTCTGACAAAGCATTTGAGGAAATTGTTTATTCAAATATTAACCAATTCCTTGGCAGCTTTAGTAAGTTCTAACAAGGTCACAGTATCAACTATTAGTGCTACAAAAGTTTAAAACCTCTAAGTTTTAACTGGTAAATGTAACTTTATAATAAGCTAGTTTTCCTTTAGGGAAGGGGAAAAAAAAAACTGTGAAAAAGTAAAAAAAAAAAAAAAGGAATGAGGTTATGTGTTGTTATTGTTGATGCTGTCCATTAGGAGGACAGTTCAAAGAACATTCCACAGTGTCTTCCATCCTTGTAGATATCACAGCGTAGCATTTCTGAAGACTCAACCACAATGTCAAGAAGATAACAACTGGGCAAAGAAAGATGAAGGACAGTGTGGCACTCTCTTCTTCACAGAGCAGACATCACTCAACGTGGCCTATCAACCGACCCATGATAAATGTGCAGTATTCATTTCTCAAGAACTTTGAAAATGGAGCCCATCATCTCAACGTGGATTTTCAAAGGCCTTCTCTATACTTAGAAAATGTGTGGCATACTATAAACTCACTGATAAATATAGAACACATCTGAATTATTACTGTCCTTAAAAAAAAAAAAAAAAAAAAAAAAAAAAAAAAAAAAAAAAAACTTCTATCTTTACCACATGCCTGAGAAGACAATGAGAGAAAAGAGGAATAATCAATGCCATTAGATAAATTTAGTCTCCTCAAGTGGTTTGAGACAAGACGAAACTAGTCTCTCCAGAGAAACCACACATTTTAATATCAGGACAACATAAGATAATGAAAATGGCCTTCTCCAGGGAGGAAAGAAAGACTGGATCCATGGGAGCTCTCTAGATAGATTTGACATCCATATCCTGAGTAAAACCAGACTTCCTTCTCGAGCTCAAGGAGAGGAGGCCTAGTGCACTGTCCCCTGCAAAAGTGCTTCCTCCTTATACAGAACAGATAACAGCTCCCCGTTTGGCAACACAGTGGTCATTTGTACCAATGTTCCATAAACAAACAAAAGGCAGCAACAGCTAAAAATGTCCCTTCTGACCTCTGCCTTGTGGTCTCATGGTCAGTACCTATGACACCCATCATGAATAACAAGGATAAAAATACACACTTGAGACAACCTCATACACCAGTACTGAGAGTTGAAAACAACTTTTATGGAGTACTTCAATGCATATGTGAATAAAGATCTTGACAGGTGATGAAAAAGCTCTGGAAAGCTAAACAGTTTTGAATTCATCTGGCCATAAATATCAATAAGAAGTGTTAACACCCTTTTATGTTTCCCACCAAAGACAGACCCCAAGATGCACACATGAACAGCAACATTTGAATAGCATCTGTAAGATGCAATTATCCTAATAACCTGACATGTTCATACAGATTTTCTGGGCATTCAGAATCATAAAGTAGAGTCAAAGATTAAGGAATCAGAAAAGTGGCTGGGAAATATTTTTTAATAACAAAGGACATGTGCACTTACCAGAGAGACAACAACGGGAGAGAAACAGAGAGGGAGTAAGCACTCCCCCACACACTGGGGCATAGTCATGCCTCAATCCCCTTCCCGCAATTTCTCCATCATGTTAGGATTTGAGGCATGCACGCACACATGCCAGCCATGGCTTTCAAGCCAGTAAGCCAAGATTTAAACCACATCCACCATGTGGGATCCAGCTACCTTCACCACTAGGCTACGGGGCTGGCCCTGACTGGGAAAATTTGTACACAGGAAGATGAGGCATCATTTGGTCTTTACTTCTCACATGATATGTGGTCCACAAAGCTGGAAAAGGTAATCTCATAATAATAAACCCCAATGAAAAGCAAGAATAAAATTACCAACGACAGCAGTGACTACTGCCAGAACGTATTGGTCAGAATCCTTGCAGACCACTACCTGAGCAAGTGGCCAGCCATGTTCTCCTGGGGCCCACTTGTTTTGGGTCCCTAATGAGGTGCGCAGGATGATCGTAGTTACTCAACCATAAAGCTTTGCCAGAAACTATCCATGGACCAAGTATCAATCAAACACCTTTAAAGACCTTGGGAGTCCTGATCTTACTAAAGTAATCTTCAAAACATTGCAGGAAAAAACTCCACATCTTCCATTCCTCCCTCAGTCCCAAGACTCAACTATGCCTAACCCTTTTCCCTTGCCTTCTACATTTAATTGGGGCAAGAGTTTTTTATTTACCCCCGAGTTCTCTCCCTTCCTCTGTGTTACCATCACCACTACCCTGTTTAAGAGCTATATTCCCATTACCACTAGTTCTAACCCACTTTAGCTACGAGAGCCAGATTTGTCTTCTAAAGCACAAGTAAATGTATAGCACTTTCCTACTTGAGACTTTATGTATATCATTCATTACATAAAATTTCAAAACTATAAAAAGAGTGAATGTTGTAACCAACTCCATGTGCCCAGATTCACCATCAACAAACATCACATCACAGCCCATCCTGTTATCTTTCTGTACCAACCAACTGGATTATTTTGGATCAAATCTCATATCATTTCATCTACAACATTTGAACATGATTCTCCTCCTTACAGACATAGCACAATGCCATCCTTGTGTCCTCAAATGATTATGCTTTCACAAATCAACAATATTTTATATCACCATTTTTTTTTAGACAGAGAGTTTTGCTATAGGGCATATGTACTCACTGGAGAGACAGAGAGGCAGAAAGATAAAAAGCAAGAAATCACCCCCCAGGGGTTATGGCCACACTGCAATCCATTCTCCTCTCAGGAGTTTGGGCACGCATGCACACATGCCAACATGAGTTTCAAGCCTCTGCATTGGGGACTAGAACTGTGGTCAGCCACTGAACTCCACTGTAGGAGTTCAGTGACGTAACTATTTCGCTATCTGCTGGTCCCTATATCATCAAATTTTTAATCTATGTTAGCATTTTCATGATTGGCCTATAAATCATCATGACTTTCTTTTTCTTTTATTAGCAGTTGGCCTAAATCAGAATATAAACATAATCCAAATGCTGTGGTTGATTAATGTGTTCTTTAACCTTTTTTTAAACTATAAAAGTTCTCCCTCCATTACATTTTTTTTTCCTATTTTGTTTTGTTGTGTCTTCTTAGAATTGTTTTTGTTGAAATCTTGGTCATTAGCCTGTCTCTAGAGCCTCCATCACCACTGGTCTTCAACTCTATCAAGTTCCAACCACGTCCTAAATGTGATCATTTCATATGCCACACAATGGATGTAACACTAAACATTTTGGCATTTTAGACGTACTATGTCTACAGTGGAACATTATGAGGAAACTTAATCTTCCTTACTGGTTAAAATAACACCTAACTGTGAAATACCCTACAGCAGGCAATCTTAAGAAAGAAATTTTTAAAAAAGGTAACATAAAAATTGTACCACTTCTCAAAAGTAGTGCAAATGGGCCTATCAGATGTGACTCCTCTGTAGTTTGCTAAAAAAATGATTTGAAGTGACTATATCCTTAATTAAATTAATCAATGGGCCAGGTGTGCCCCTTCCTTTGAGCCCCTCTCAAGTTATAGCTCATCTATTATTTCAAAACTCTTTAAGGAGGCCAGCAGGTGGTGTGGTGGTTAAGACACTGGACTTTCACATGGCTGACCCCGGTTCAAGTCCCAGACCTGGCAGCTCAGTTTCTCACTTTTTCTCTCTCTCTCTGGTGAGCACACATGCACTATAGCAATTTTTCAAATAATAATAAAAATAATGAATAATAACTCTTTTTAAGAATTAACTTATGGATTCATTTATTTATTTTAATTTTACTAGAGAGAGACACAAACAGAGAGAGAAGGAAAGTGAGAAAACAAGCCACCAGGTCCAAGACTCGAACCATGGTCAGCCATGTGGGAGTATCCAGCACCTTAACCACCACACCACCTGCTGGGTCCAATAAGTAAGTAATTCTTTAAAAAGAAAAACTCTTTAAAAGTAGGATTGGGTTTTGTGTATCCCATTCTCCCTGTGATAACCAACTAATGGAGCAATCTATAAAAGTTTATTAGGTAAATACCAATATTGATGGCATCCTAGGCCAGCTCTTTCCTGACCCCAAAGCACACAGCAGACACACCCACATACACAGGCCTATAATAACACTACCATAAAAAGCAACTGCATTCAGCGGATGAAGTCTACCGAGCAAATTACCTAATGACTTTTATTTTACCAAAGCCGAGTCAGAGCTGAAACCTTAGCCCTCCTCCTTGACTAGCAACATTCTTGTCTAAATCACAACGTGGCAACCAAAAAAAGAAAGGGAATAAAAAAGGTTGCCTCTTTATCTGACATCCAACATATGGCTCTTACTAACAATCCATATATACACATCATAGGAGGTCAAATTCTAACAGTAGACGGTGATATTCAAGATGAATAATATCGCCTGTAAATTACCTCACAGTTTATGTAAGGAATAATGCTAAAAAAGAGGGAATAAAAGTAATTGCAATGCATGGTAATCTGACTCTTGATTGCCAAAGCATAGTTCAACACAAAACTGTTCTTTGTTTTTAAGACCCAGAACAATGCTGGAAGGGAGATGTCTAGCTAGAATATAATCAAAACTTTCTATCATTCCAAGGACACAGCTATATTCATGTTCTGGTACAAAAGAAAAATCAAAGTACTGCTTCCCTTTAGAAAATTGTCTAATATCAGCAGCTCACTATGGCTCACAAGTTAAAGATGATTTTTACATTTCTTTTTATTTTTTTAATAATTTTATTTAGCATTATTATTAATATTTTTCAATTTAACCAGAAAGAGACAGAGAGAGGGAAAGTGAAAGAGAAAGCAAGTCACCAGGTCCAGGACTCAGACTGCGGTTGGTCATGTGGGAGTCCAGCACCCCAACCACCATACCACCTCCTGGCCCCATTTTTTTTTTTTTTTTTTTTTTTTTTTTTTTTACATTTTTAAATGGTTAGGGGGAAAGTTTAAAAGATGAATATTTTTGTGCCATGTGAAATTGAAATTCAATCTCCACAAATGAAAACTGGGGGAATACATTTACACTCATTTACTCAGGCAATGTCTAGGGCTACTTCTGTCCTATAACTGCAGAACTAAGTAGCTGCTACAGAAACCATACATCTGGCAAAGCTGAAGACAAGGACTAGCTGGCCCTTTACCGAAAATGTTAGCCAATACCTTCCTAGTAGGGCGTGGATGCTGGAACCTGTCTGCCTCCACTTCAGTCCTAACACTGTCACTTAATAACTGTGTGACCTTGAACAAACTACTTCGCCACTCTGCATCTCAGTCCTCTCATCTGTAAAATGAGGCTAATAACAGTACCTGCCATATAGGTTATTATGAGCTATAAATGAATAAGACATATAAAGCATTTAAAACAATATCTGGCATACAGTAATCCATATCTACCATTCCTCATCCTTCTTTTTTTAAGTTTATTTATTTACTTCCTTCATGACAGAAGACAGAGAAGTGTACACTTCTGACAGTTTCATCACACCAGAGTCACCACCAGGATTCCAGCCAGCCAAGATCATGGGCATTCCCAGTGTGTTCAGGTGGACCCAGGATCTGACCCTGGGACCTTCCCATGTAACTCCAGTATCACATAGCAGCATCCTACCACCTGAGCCACCATGGCTGCCTACCATTCCTTCTTGTTGCAAGCTGTAGGATATGTTTTCCCATGGAAATGCCAGCAAGGGCCAGCCTCATAGCTTGGTGGCTAAGGGAGTCAGATCCCACATGGCTGACCGTGGTTCCAGTCTTAGCCTGACACTTGACAACCACACTGGGTGCATGTGCGTGCATGTCCCAAATTCTGACAGGATGGAGAAGTAGAGAAGGGACTGCAGTGAGACCTTGCCTCAGTGGGGAATGCTTCCTCGCCCTCTCTGTCTGTCTCTGGTGAGTGAACACACCCTCTAGCAATGAAAACAAATAGAAAGAAATGCTGGCAACTGCTTAGACTTCCAACTACTTCCCAAATCTATTTATCATGGTACAACTGAAGCAGTACAAGATAAAATGAAATGAGAAAAAAAAAAAAAAAAAAGAAGAAGAAGAAGAAGAAGAAAAACCAAAAAAGAAGATTAGGAGGCAATAAGAAAAAGAAAAAGGAAAAAGTTATAAAGACCACATGCAGCAGGAACAGTAGGTGGCCCATTCAAAGGGGAAGTTCAAATTAGGATAATTTCGTCTGGAGTGACAGATTAAATCCCTTCTGTGGGCTGACTGGATAGTAATCATCAAGTGGAAGCTGTCTCTATGGGGGTGCGGGTGGGGGAGCAGGCTAAATTCCAAGCAAGTGACTTACAAACAAATGCTGGGTCAAGCCCATTTTTAAGTTGAGAACTTCCTGTATTTTACATTCCTAGACAAATGACAAGTGATGGTTGCAGAAAATTCTGCATCTTATTATTCATACAGAGTAGCTAATTAAGAGGAGACCATTTGTGTAAAGACCCTGCACTACAGAAGGGGTTGCTCTGAATGTAACTCAGAGGACAGAGATAAACCCTCCCAACCAGTTTTCATTTTGTTCAGCATAACATTTACTTACAAACACTAAGCAAAAAACATGTTCCCCAAAATAGAAAACAAGCTCATTTACCAAGAATGGACCCCTATAACAGCTGAAAAGTCAACATGGTATTAACGGAAGAGACACTTAACCTGCTACCGAGGTTGATACCGTATCTTGTTCCACAGACTGATTTTCATTTGAACACCTTCTCTGTATAAAGTGGAGTTCCCACCTTTCCCATAAATCTTTCAAAAATCATGCTCACTAGTTCTCTTTTTAAATCATTATTTCAGGGACCAATAGATGGCTGGTTACATCACTGAACTCCCATGTAGTCGACTACAGTTTGAGTCCCGGATCTGGCAGCTTAAAACTCATGCCAGGAATGTGTGCATGTGTGCCCAAAATCCTGAGAGGAGAATGGAGGAAAAGGGCTTGCAGCATGGCCCTCTTCTATGAGGAATGATTTCTCACTTTCTGTCTCTGTCTCTCCCGGCCTCTCTGGCAAACACATGTGCCCTACAGCAAAAATCTCTCTTAACAGAAAAAAATTATTTTAAAGCTTTCAAGCACCTCCCCCAAAACAGGAGAATTTTTGAACTCACCACTCTACCACAATCAAAAAACTACCTTTACTCTTCCCTATCTATCCTGATCCAATAATCTCATTATTGCTATAAGTTATACTTAGGATAAAATTCCCGACAGAGGCTACACACACATATCAATTGGGTTTTTTGTTTGTTTTTTAACTTGTTTGTTTGCTTTTTTGTTCTTGCCATAGCGTGCATGAGCTTTCCAGAGAGCTAGAAAATGAGGGAAAGTGAGAAATCACACCCCCCAGTGGAATGGCCATGCCACAGTATCTTCTCCTCCACTCTCCTCTTAGGGTTTTTGGGCACGCACACACATGCACCCAACGTGATTTTCAAGCCACCAGGTCTGGGACTCGAATACGCAGCTGGCCATGTGTGATCTAGTGCCTTAACCTCCACACCACCTGTTGGCTCCATATCAATTGTTTTTTTGTTTGTTTGTTTGTTTGTTTTTGAGAGGTTTTTGCTATAGGGCGCATGCGCTCACCAAAAAGACAAAGAAAGACAGAAAGTAAGAAATCACCCCCCAGTGGGGATGGCCATGCTGCAATCCCTTCTCCTCCATTCTCCTCTCAGGATCTTGGGCACATACGCACACACACCCGGCATGAGTTTAAGCCACTGGGTCCGGGACTCGAACCACAGGCAACTACATGGGAGTCCAGCAACATAGCCATTACACCAACTGCTGGTCTCCGTATCAATTGTTTTTAAGTGACTTGATATATAAGCCTAACATGCGATATCTGAAGGACAGAAAAGGAAAACAATATTAGCCAAGCACATTCTGCAAACTGCAAGAAAAGAAAGTGATTTAAAGTGATGCATCCAAAAGAGTAATGAGGATACTTCTTAGAGGCAAGTTGAAAACACTCACTGAGAATGCATCTGCTGGGAGAGTCCTACTGAAGGCTTCGGCTTGAGGGTCAAGGTCATTTGTGCCACAGGACTGACTCTTGGCAGAGTGTCTGCCTTCTTGGAGGACATGTGCTTTGCTGCTTGCTCAGGAGGGACCCAGGAGGAGGCAGCTCCGGGACTTGCCCCTGCAAAGACTGGTGATGCGGTGTCCTGAGCAGCTATCGTCTCACAAGCTTTGCCCTTGGTCCCTGGTTTACAGACACAGAGTTGAGGCCGGAGACACATCCCTCCATTCTGGCACGGTGGGACACAGCTTGCTGCAGAAAGAAAATAGAAAGCATAGCTTTGACGCAAAGCATTGTAGATGTACTAATTCTTCCACAATACTGACAGTAACAAGGAGATGTTTTCCATTCATATAAAACCACACTTAAATATTCATGATGATGATGATGATGATCTTGACAGTGGTGGTTGGTAATACTTATCGTGCATGGTGTCCTATGTAACAGGCCATGTTACATAGAACATAAAATAGATCAATAAATTTAACCCTCAGCAACCACTTTTTAACAATTATTTATTTAAGGGACCAGCAGTTGGCATAATGGCTATAACATTGGACTCCCATATAGTCAACCACGGTTTGAGTCCTGGACCTGGTGGCTTAAACTCACGCCAGGTGCGTGTACATGTGCGTGTCCAAGATCCCCGAGGGGAGAATGGAGAAGGGACTGCAGTGTGACCATCCCCCCGAGGGTGATTTCTTGTTTTCTATCTCTCTGTCTCTCTCTGTCTTTCTGGAGAATGTACATGCCCTATATCAAAACCTCTCCAAAACAAAAACATAATAATTTACTTATTTTTATTTATTTATTTATTTTTATTTGATCACAGAGAGAGAGAAAGGGAGAAAGCAAACCGCCAGGTCCAGGACTTGAACTGCAATTGACCATATAGTAATTCACTTCAACCATAGTGTCACCCACTGGTCCCTTAGCAACTTTTTTTTTTTTGGGGGGGGGGGAGAGGTTTTCGCTATAGGGCGCGTGCGCTCGCCAGACAGACAGAGAGAGACATAGAGACAGAAAGCGAGAAATCACCCCCCAGAGGGGATGGTCACGCCGCAATCCCTTCTCCTCCATTCTCCTCTGGGGATCTTGGGCACGCACGCACACGCGCCCGGCGTGAGTTTTAAGCCACCAGGTCCGGGACACAAACCACGGTCGACTACGTGGGAGTCCAGCAACATAGCCATTATGCTAACTGCTGGTTCCCAGCAACCATTTTTTTAGTAGATATTTTATTTTGCCCACTTTACAGATGAAAACACAGACACAGAGGTTAAGTAGTTTGCCAATGATCATTGAACAACTGGTAAATAGAAAAGCAGGGATTTGAACTCAAGCGAGCTGGCTCCAAAACCTTTGCTCCTAACTACCTTACTGCCTCCCAGCAGAAAATATAGGGGTAATCTTAAGAAAATCTTCTGTCATTATGTGTAAGTTGTATTCTATGATTTAAGTGTAAGTTTAAGTTTAATTTAAAATTTTTAAGTCCAATTTTTTTTTTTGCTATGATTGGAAAAAGAAAAAGAAAAAGGAAAAGGAAAAGGAAAAGGAAAAGGAAAAGAAAAAGAAAAAGAAAACAAAAGAAAGAAAGAAAGAAAGAAAGAAAGAAAGAAAGAAAGAAAGAGAAAGAAAGGAAGAAAGAAAGAAAAAGAAAGAAAGAGAGAGAGAGAGAGAGAGAGAGAGAGAGAGAGAGAGAAAGAAAGAAAGAAAGAAAGAAAGAAAGAAAGAAAGAAAGAAAGAAAGAAAGAAAGAAAGAAAGAAAGAAAGAAAGAAAGAGAAAGAAAAAGGAACCTCTGGAAATTTTTCAAAATCAAGATGGAATCATGTATGTCTGCCCTGACTGAACTGAGTCGGAAGGCCACAGAGGAGGTGTTTGTTCACTTTAGCATGACTGATAATACGAACTGCTATTTACAGAACTCCCCCAGAATTATAAACTTGCTCAAAGACCACTGCAACCTGACACACACCACTTTTGCAGGGACACCTGCCCAAAGACCACCTGTCCAACCTCAGACTGATGCCACTCTTGTACTGATCTTGGTGGCTAAGGATATTTGTCCCTACAAGTCTTGTATCTCCTCTCTCCCCAGCTTTCCCTCTCACTTGTGGTTGTGCCTTTAAACCCTGTCCAAGGATTATAAAACCACAGTGAGCACGTTTGGGACTACATGAATTATACTCATCCATGCTGTAAGCCAGCTACAGTCCTCAACCCTGGCCCATGTAAATTCTTTTTCTTTTATGTTTTGTCAGTTTTGGGTCATCAAGCCCAATATAACAGTGCTCTGCTTTAGACTTCATCTTGTATAGGCTATCAGAGCTTGGAGAGCCTGTTTTACAAATGTAATTCAATCTACTTTTTTTAAAAAAGAGTTATTTATTTAATTTTATTTGTTATTATTATTTTTTAATTTGACCAGAGAGAGAGAGAAAGGGAAAGTGAGAAAGCAAGCTGCCAGGTCTGGGACTCGAACCATGGTCTGCCATGTGGGAGTCCGGCGCCCCAACCACCACACCACCTGTCAGCCCCCACAATCTACTTTGTAATATATGAAAAAACCAAGGGCAGAAAGGTTAAGTCACCCAATGTACACATGCTAATTTGTTTAAAAACCAAAAAATCCAGTGTTTGTACACTATCCCTAATCTTACAATGAAAGGCAACCAAAAAGAAACTTCTTCATCTTCTATTTGCTAGGATGTCAACTCTTTGAATTAATAGACTAGTGACCAAGTATAGATAGTTTTAAAGTCAGCAGGGCTATGGGTCATGGGTGAGTGGATTTTAACATAGGCAAGGTCCTTGGGAGTTTAGATGTTACTGATGTTAAGTTTCACTGGGTAATGTCATAGGCTACAGAAATGATTCCTTCAGCCCCTTCTTCATTTGTTCAAATGTATTTATTATGCTGCCCCTTTGCTATCAGTCTACCTTTGACGCATTAAAAGTACGGTCTAAAACAGATCACACTACCAAATCTCACATAAAATTCAATGCCATATTCAGTCTACAAAACAATTGGAAAATAGATGAAGAAAACAAACCATTAGCGACTCCATTAATAAGAACCAAATGACCAAAACCTAAAAGATCTGAAACCTATTGATTTTGTTTTATTAAAAAAAAAAAGGATACTTTCCCATATTTCTACAAAATAAGTCCTAATGGGGACTGGCATGTGGTGTGATGGTTGAAGCGCTGGACTCCAACATGGCTGACCATGGTTTGAGTTCCAGACCTAGTGGCTTGCTTTTTCACTTTCTCCCTCTCTCTGTCTCCCTCTGGTCAAATTAGAAGACAAAAGAAAAATAACAAACAAAATTAAATAAAGCTTTAAAAAATATTAAGTCTGAAAGTTTACAGCAAATAATAATAGGTAGTCCTCAAGTGTCAGAATACTAGGAGACAAATTTTCAAAAAGATGAAAAGGATTCTTCTAAAAAAAATATATATATATATATGCAGCCAGTTCCCCAGGTGCCCAAGAGGTAAGTCAGGTATCCTTGGGCTCTGCACCTGTGTGTTTGGGGACATGGAGAGGGCAGTATACTTCCCAGGGGCTGTTCCCATGTAAGGCTTCTAGAATTCAAATTTAAAAGTTATGTGCTTCTAGAATTTAGGATTTTCTTATTTACTTAATTTTTATTTTTTATTTTTTATTTTTTTAATTTGACCAGAGAGAGAGAGGAAAAGTAAGAAAGCAAGCTACAAGGTCCAGGACTCAAACCACGGTCCATTATTTGGAAGTCTAGAATCTTAACCATCACACTACCTGCTGACCCAAGAATTAAGGATTTTTGATTGATCAGCTTTTTCCTAACCAACTGAGCAAACTCCATCACCTGATCAGAGATACTATGCTCAGGTCCCTGCCCTGAGGTCCATTCATGGTCATTTATGGGCTGTTTTAGGAATGAGAATGGGCCCTGGCCTTGAGATATACAGCCACACGTGAGGACTGGACTAGACTTTCAAAGCTGCCCCTCTGCAGAGATCACCCCTAGGCACTTTCATGTATGCATTCTCTTCATGTTTTCAATTAGGAACATGTTTCAGTTTCACATCTGAGAATGATTTCTGCTCCTCCTCCCTCCCAAGGTATACTGCCAACGTCTGCTAATCTCCCAGGAAGGCTGCACCAAGACACCTGCAAACACTGGCACCCAGATGGGGGCCAATGACTAAAATCACCAAACATACCTATCCACAAGAACCTCTTTTTAGGGACCAGCATAATGGCTATGTCTCTGGACTCTCATGTAGTTGACCACGGTTCAAGTCCTGGATCCAGTGACTTAAACTCATGCCAGGCACATGTGCATGTGTGCCCAAGATCCCGAGAGGAGAACGGAGGGGAAGGGATTGCGGCGTGGCCATCCCCCTTGGGGGTGATTTTTCAATTTCTGTCTCTCTGTCTCTTTCTGTCTTTCTGGAGAGCACACACGCCCTTAGCAAAAACCTCTCCAAAAAAATAAAAAGGAAATACTATGAACTGAAAAATGTGTATTGGAGGATGCTACTTTAGAATACTATTCTTTACACAACCATGTGACTATAACCATCCACATACATGTTAAGACAATGTTATTTGTTTTAAAATCATTTTATGGCTATATATGAAATCAATAAAAGTATAAAAAATACATACTGGAGTCATAATAAGTTCAGGATAGACTCACCTCTGCAAAGGAAGTAGAACAATACTAGAGAAGAAAAGATGTCACTTTATTGGAACATTTTTTTCTTACAATAAAAGGGAAAGGTGAGTGGCAAACATGACCACAAGTTGAAATATATTCATTGTGGGGAGTAGGCACATAGGCATTTTTATCTTTTGTACTTTCTGATTATTCAAAATAAAAAGAAATTTAAATATTCTCCCCAAAAGACCATTGAGAATTGCAGAAAGTTCACACCTATCCCTTGATCACAAGGTAAGGTCAGTCAAAAGTGGCAGAAACTGCCACCCAGACAATGAAGAGCTCAGTTTGCACATACCAGACTTGCAGAACGACAAGGAGCACCAAGACCTTGGGTCTTGGTGAGCAGACCGGGCAGCATGATCCTACTGCATCCCAGCCACCAGGTCACTCTTCTGAAAACTCTCCTTCATCACTTGAAATGGTCAAATTGGAGTCAGTTCTCAATGTTTGCTTCCAAGAGTAAATAGTCTTATATTTCATTCACATTTGAATCTACTCCACTTTGACCAGCTGATCCCACAGTTCTTTAAAAGTTCAGTGATTGTATTTTTAGGAAGAAACCCATACCCTGAGTTCAGTCTCTACTGCTTTTCATTCTAAAAAAGTAACCCCCCCGGTTATATTTAAAACTCAGGCCAGCCCACACAGCACAAAATGCATGACTCTCTGCCCTGGCCTTTCTCTCCAAACAAGTTGCAGCATGTCTACCGAATGTGTCCTGGGGAGAAATGTGAGTCTAACTGTGTCTTCTGTGATCAGAGACAGCAGGTGAGAAATCGCTTTGCTGTAAGTGTCTTCCCAGTAATTCCCAGCTGCCCTTTGAAGTTATTCAATAACACTTAGTGATATCAGATCACAAGAAACATAGCATGAGGTCACACATTTTAGTCTATGCCAACTCTTTCTGTTCCTTGTACCAAACCCAAATAAATGCTCTACTTTCATTGTAAATATCCTTGAATCAGCTTCCTCTAAAGTCACTTAAGAGAATAAAAATATTAACATAATATCCCAGTGCCTTTTCTCTCCAGCCTTCTGGAATAATGAAGAATTCCACATAACTAAATTTTCTAGACAGGTGAACCATGTCCCATCAAGTACAAATACATGTAATAACCATGGGGGGTGTTTTTTAAGAATTATTTAATTTGGGGGGCCAGCAGGTGGTGGTTAAGGAGACTGGACTCCCACATGGCTAACCACAGTTCAGGTCCCAGACCTGGCAGCTTGCTTTCTCTCTCTCTCTCTCTCTCTCTCTCTCTCTCTCTCTCTCTCTCTCTCTCTGGTCAACTTCAAAAAAATAAAATAAAATAATGACAATGAATACAATTAAATAAATAAAAATAATTCTTTAAAAACTATATTTAAATTTAGGCCCAACAGATGGCATAATGTTTATGTCACTGGAGTCCCACGTAGTTGACCATGGTTTGAGTCCTGGACCAGGACGCTTAAAACTCAGGCTGGGGGGACAAGCAGTTAGCATAATGGCTATGTCACTGGACTACCACGTAGTCAACCGCGGTTCGAGTACCAGACCCGGTGGCTTAAACTCACGCCGGGCGCGTGTGTGTGCGTGCCCAAGATCCCGAGAGGAGAATGGAGGAGAAGGAATTGCGGTGTGGCCATCCCCCCTGGGGGGTGATTTCTCGCTTTCTGTCTCTCTGTCTGTCTCTGTCTGTCTGGCAAGCGCACGCGCCCTATGGCAAAAAAAAAAAAAAAAAAAAACTCAGACTGTGCACATGTGCGTGTGTGCCCAAAATTCCAAGAGGGAAATGGAGGAGAAGGGACTGCTGTGGCCATCCCCGCAAGTGGTGATTTCTCACTTTCTGTCTCTCTGTCTCTCTCTGTCTCTCTGGCAAGCACGCATGACCTATAGCAAAAATCTCTCTCGCAAAAGAAATCACAATTTATAATTATTATTATTTTAAATTTTTCTATAGAGCACATGTGCTCACCAGAGAGAGAGAGAGAAAGTGAGAAAGCAAGCCAATCATGGTTGGCCATGTGGGAGTCCAGTGCCTTAACCACTACGCCACCTGCTGGCCCCCATTGTGTGGTTTTTATCAGATAAAATAGTTTCATTTTGTGTTTGTGTGTGTCTGTGTGAGCGCACGTGCACGTGTGTGCTTACTTTCATTGTTCTCCTCCAAGTCAGAATGTCAAGCAACACATGCTTCCTCACCACCCTATCTGATCTCACTGACTTTTTTAGTTTGTTTGTTTGGGTTTGGTTTATTTGAGTCATTTTTGCTATAGATCGCATGCACTAGCCAGGGAGATAGAGAGAGAAATGGAGGGAGAGAAAGTGAGAAGTCACCTCCCTGGGGGAATGGCCATGCCACAATCCCTTCTCCTCCGTCCTCCTCTCGGGATTTTGGGCACGCACACACATGTGCACAACATGAGTTTCAAGCTGCTGAGTCCAGCACTCAAACCACAGTCGGCCACATGGGAGTCCAGCTTTTTAAATCTACTCTCCAGTCATAAGCAGGAAGACAGAGAGTTCAGCACAGTGTACGTTATATGGAATTCAAGTTACAAAGGTTGTGTGCAGAATCTTGTGGTTTTACTCGGGAGTTTCAAGCCTTCATATCGAGTATGCAGTTCTCATCTCCCTAATTCCCCAAGAGCTGAATTGTGGACGGCTGAGGTTCTCTCAGCCTGAGCTCAGCAGGAGTGGCTGTTACTGTGTGATTTCATTTAAAATAGGTGGTCAGCTAGAGCCAAACACACCCCTCCCAATGTCATCAACAACTACAAAAATCCCTCACAGAATATAATTAAATCACAAGTCATGTCATGAAAAACAACTAGCAGTTTTTCTGGAATGCTTCTGGTCTTATTGCTGTTTCACAAAGTTGGCTTCTTTTTTTTTTTAAGTCACAGAAGCTCTCGATAGAAATAAAAAAGGAAAACAAAATAACAGATCTATAGTTGAGACTATATAGATATTTAGCATTTAATGTATAATAGCGAGAGAAGGAAAAATAAGTCAGAAAAAATCTTTTCAGAAAAAGCTATCTATGACGCATGGGGGTCTTCAAAAAGTTCATAGAAAATATCCATCGTGAAGAAACTATGTGCGGATTTCAGAAGTCTTTGCACCAAAATCAACTCATAACTGAATTCCATTTTCCATGAATTTTTTGATGTCCCCTCCTATAGCAAAAAGTTCATAAAAATGGTCTTTAACAAAGACTGAAATTGAAAAATGAAAACAGGACAGAAAGAGACAATTGAGACAAAGAAATGTAATTAGCAAATAAACTTGTGAGGTAATGTCCAAATTAATAAAAATCACCCCAAAATGCAAACTAAGGCGAGGAGACACATTATGACTACTTGATTTTTATTTTATTTCAACATGGAAAAGTTTTAATACAAAGTGCAGGAAGGTGGTAGTAAACTGGCACAAGCCTTTTAGAAAGCAATTTAACAACATGTTTGAAATATTTCAGCAGCCGCATTTCTAGAAATGTATCCTAGCCATCAAAAATGAAAACAGCGCTGGACTCCCATGTAGTCGACCGCGGTTCGCGTCCCGGACCCGGTGGCTTAAAACTCACGCCGGGCGCGTGTGCGTGCATGCCCAAGATCCCGAGAGGAGAATGGAGGAGAAGGGATTGCGGCGTGACCATCCCCCCTGGGGGGTGATTTCTAGCTTTCTGTCTCTATGTCTCTCTCTGTCTGTCTGGCAAGCGCACGCGCCCTATAGTGAAAAAAAACTCTCAAAAAAAAAAAAATGAAAACAGGACCAGTAGTTAGCGTAATGGCTATGTCACTGGACTCCCATGTAGTCGACCACGGTTTGAGTCCTGGACCCGGTGGCTTGAACTCACGCCAGGCGAGTGTGCGTGTGTGCCCAAGATCCTGAGGGGAGAATGGAGGAGAAGGGATGTGGCGCGCCCCCGCCCATCGCCTCTCGAGCGCGCCCCTAAGATGGCGCCAGGGGAAGCCCGAAGTCTGCCCAGAGGGTGAACAACTTTGAGGAAGTGGAACGGCGGAGAGCGTGGAGAGCACGGGAACACGACATGCGACCAATCCTCATTCGAGGATTGGCTTCCGTACACGTGGACAATGCGCTGATTGGCTAAGGGCCCTTTAAAAGGCCCTGGGAGGAAGCGGGGAAGGGAGGAACTTCTGAAAGATAACCTGGGGAAATAAAGTGCTGAAGAGAAGACCGTCTCAGGGTCGTCTGTAACGCCGACAAAGGGATTGCGGCATGGCCATCCCCCCTGGGGGGGGTGATTTCTCACTTTCTATCTCTCTGTCTCTCTCTGCATTTCTGGCGAGCGCACGCACCCTATAGCAAAAACCTCTCCAAAAAAATAAAAGAATACAACTATGTGCATATTTGTGTCCAGGTGTCCACAGCACTGTTATACCAGTAAAAAAAGTTCATAATGGTGGTATAAAATATGGTATCAGTACCATTTGAAATTAGAACGATAAAGTGACGCTGCAAGTTTTTAAAGTGTTAACAATATGTGAATAAAAACACAATGTTAGTTCATTATTTATTCCATCATCCACTTTTTTTCTTTTTTTAGCATTTAATTTTAATTTGCTGTAAGACATGTATATTCATCAGAGAAAGATAGAAGGAAAGTGAGAAAGCAAGCCTCCAGGTCAGGGACTCGAACTATGGTCAGCCATGTGAGAGTTCAGCACCTTGACCACCATGCCACTTGCTGGCCCAGGCATCATTCTTTCCTTAAGCACCTTCCTTAATAGCATAATTTTACTTTGTGTATGTACATATGTATGATAAATACAAGTTTCTGAAAAATCCTGGATTTTTGCAGACTATTACATACTATATTGTTATACCTGACATCTTTATACCCCATTTGAAGAAAGACAATAGATTTTGAAATAATTCTTCTTTAAACTTGTCTTAATCCCATTCATACTATCTTTATCCATTCACTGTTCCAACATTAAGGGCTAGCATGTGCCAAGAACTGTGGGTTAAAAGATGGTGACAAATTTCTTGCTCTCAAGGAGATCAGAGTCTGGTCAGGAAGACACAGAGTATAGGAAAAAAAATCACTTTATAGTTATGTGTTGTAATAATAAAGGCTAGAAGAAATGAGAGGGTTTTGTTTGGACAACTGGCAAATATCTATGAATTATTATATTTAAGGGACCCTAAAGGATCCAAAGAATCCTTAGGAATGGTGCATTTCAAGGAGTTACCAGCCAGTTGAAGATAATCTGAAAATGTGGACTATTCAGCTCCCCATCTAAGCTCATCTCCTGGTGGAAGCAGGCAGGAGTGAGGTGGAGGTGAGCTCTGCAGTTGAACAGACAGGAGTTTGAATCCTTCTCCTTCACCTCCATGCCCTTGGGCAAGTTTTAGAAATTGACCTCACCTTACTAATTCATCCAATAAAATACCAAGTGACAATTTTGCCCTCTACTTTGCACCAGTCATGTGTCCTGTGGCTAGGACTGGACACAGGAAGACATCATCTCGGTCCTGTGGCTCTCACAGCCCAACCAGCAAGACCAACAAGGAAAGTGATTGCAACTATAGAGAGACTTTCTGAAAGAGGACGGCAGTGTGCAACAGGGGCTGGTCACAGTGGAATTCAGGGACTTAGGAAAACCTGTCTGAGACCATTAATGATAAGATCTGAGAGTGGAGGGGAATATGTAACACAGAAAACTATCCCCAGAGTGTGAGGTCAAAAAGTGGTAAAAACTGCCACGAAGCCACAAAACAGAAATAGACTACTCATTCAGGAATTACTTTTCCTAAAAGACTAGGTTTGTAGGGCTGGCAGGTGGCGTGGTAGTTAAGGGTACTGGATTCCCACATGCCTGACTACAGTTCAAGTCCCAGACCTGGTGGCTTACTTTCTCGCTCTGTCTCTTTCTGGTCAAATTAAATAATAATAATAAAAATAACAAATGGGATTAAATAAATAAAAATAATTCTAAAAAATATTTTTAAAAAAAGACTAGGTTTGTGGGGTGATTAATTATAATATGTTCTTAAATATATACCTCTAGTATGCTGTTCCAGTATGATTCAGTGTAACTATCAGGGACATTATTTTATAAATCAGAAGGAAAACAGTAATGCCCACTGTATTGGTTTGCAAGGGCTGCCAGAATAAAAGTCCCACAGACTGAGTGGTTTAAGTAACAGAAATTTGTTTTCTCACAATTTTGAAGCTGAATGTCTAAAGTCAAGGCATCAGCAGGGTTAAGCCCACTCCTTGGCTTGAAGATGGTCATCTCTCTTGATCCTCACACAATCTCCCTCTGTGTCTGTTTGTGCCCAAATTTCCTCTTCGTCCAGGGGCACCAGTTATATTGGATTAAGATCACTCTAGTGACCTCCCTTTAACTTAATTGCACCTTTGAAGATCCATCTCCAAATACAATCTCATTCTGAATTACTGGGAGTTAGGACCTCAACACAGGATTTGGGAGATACACAATTCAGCTCACGACACCTCTAATCCCATCACTGCTGGACCTTTATGTTGATCTGGATATTCCAGTCAATTCAGTAAGAGACTCCGTGGTCCCTAGGCTGCCAGTTCAGTGGAGGGTCTTGATCCTCTCACTTCTTGACCAACAGCAGTCCCGGTCACAGAGGATAAGTCCCTCCTTTCTCACCACTTTCTTCCCTGGCTACTGAGAGTTCTTTCGACCTCACTGCCAGGCCCTTCTCACGGTTCCCGTCTCTTCCCAACCTCTAAATGTTGAGATGTCCCAAGACTTGCTGGATCCTCAGACACTTTTCCTGGTGACCTCATTCAGTCCCATGGCTTGATTTCTATCTTGCCTGTCCCCAAATTTAGATGTCTGGCCTTGTCCTGTTATCTAAACTCCAGATTTCCATGTCCAACTGCCTCACCAACACCTCCACGTGGTTATCTAACAGGCTCTCGAACTCAGTGTATCTCAAGTACCCCCTGCAAACTCCAAGACCTGCCCCTCCCTAGCATTCATCTCCCTAAAAAGCACCACCATTCACCAAGTGGCTGATGGGTGTGTTAGTGTGTTAGGGCTGCCATAACCAAGTACCACAAAATGGATGGCTTAAACAACAGAACTGTATTACTGCCCCAAGGTGCTGGAAGTTAGAAGTCTGAAACCAAGGTATGGGTGGGCTTGGTTCCTTCCAAGGGCTCCAAGAGAGAATCAACTCCATTGCTCTCTCCTAGCTTCTCATAGTCTCTGGCATTCCTTGGCTTACAGGTGCCATTATTCTATGTTCTTATGTGTTTCCCTTGTATGTGTCTGTGTCCAAATAATCTTGTCCTGCCTTTTTAAAGAGATTTTTGCTATAGGGTACGTGCACTTGCCAGAGAGACAGAAAGCGAGAAATCACCTCCTGGGGGATATGGCCACACCACAACCCCTTCTCCTCGCGTCTCCTCTCAAGATCTTGGACATGCATGCACACTCGCCTGACCTGAGTTTCAAGCTGCTGGATCCAAAACTCAAACCACAGTTGACTACATGGTAGTCCAGCAACATAACCATACATAACATCACCTGCTGGTCTCCAAATAACTTTTAAATAAGGACACCAGTCATGTTACACTAGGCCCTCTCCCCACGAGATGACCTCACCTTACCTAATTTCACCTGCAATGACTCTACTTCCAAAGGTCACATTCTGGGGTACTAGGGGTTGGGGCTTCAACATATGAATGGGGAGGGGAGTGGGCAATATTTCAACCTATAACACCAAGTTGTCATTATATCTGACTGTTCTCTCTCCTTCACACCATACATCCTACACATCTCCAAATCCTATTTAAGTATACCTTAAATCTGGCCATTTTTCTCAACACCTCCCCCAAACTCCTATCCCAGCCACCCTGTGCCCTGCGGTCTATTCTCACAAGCAGCCAAAGGATCCTGGCAGAACCAAAGCCAGATGGCATCACCAATCTTCTTTAAACTCTCCAGAGGTTTCCATGTTACCCAGTGAAATGCAAAACCCTTTCTTCTAACCTGTAAGCCTTCACCACCTCTCCCGTGTCACCTCGTAGCACCTCAAGTGCCCCGTCCCTGTCACACTGGCTTTGTCGCTAATCCCTGGACACACCAAGCCTGCTTCTACCACATGGCTCTTGCCCAGGCTGTTCTCCACCTGTAGCGTCCATCCCCAGATACCCCTTCCTCACACTACTCAGCCCCCTCTGGGATCATACCCTCCAAAACAGCAGCCTCTGTGCCTCTATTCTCTAACCCTATCCCTATTTTCAAAGCACTTTCCCTATCTGACATTACATTATCTTTTTATCGGGTCATTGATGCCTCTCCTATGAAAGTACAAGCTCTCCAGACTAAGACTACTTCAGTTCCTACTTCTGTCCTTGGGCCTAGAACAACTTGTGGCTCCTAGAAAATAATAAGCAATTGTTGGAAGATCAAATGCCTGAATGAAGGCTGGAAGAAAAATACACTTAAATGCTAATGTGAATTATTTACCTCTGAGTGGTAAAATTATAAGTTTTCTTTTTATACCATATTATACTGTCCAGATTTCCTAAAATGATCTGTTATTGCTTTTATAGTACAGCAAAAATCAGTGATACTTTTTGTAAAAGAAATGTTAATTTACTTAAGGCCAAGTTTAAATATATTTAATTCTTAAGTGTCATAATTTCTTTTTTTTTAAGAATTATTTATTTTATTTATCACTGTCATTATTTTTTTAATTTGCTACAGGGCACGTGTGCTCACCAGAGGGGGGGGGGGGATGAGAAAGTAAGCCACTGGGTCCAGGATTTGAACCACAGTCAGCCATGTGGGAGTCCAGGGCCTTAACAACTTCATCACCTGCTGGCACTGTAATTTCTTTTTTATTCATTATTTCAGGTTTTTCCATAATGTACCTGAGCTTACCAGAAAGGAGAGAGAAAGAGAAAGAGGGAAAGTGAGAAATCACCCCCACACCACGCTGCATCTCCTTCTCCTCTATCCTTCTCCTGGGATTCTGGGCACGCACGCACACACACCCAGTGTGATTTTTAAGCCACCAGGTCCAGGACTCAAACTGCAGTTGGCCATGGGGGAATCCAGGCACCTTAACCACCACACCACCTGCTGGCCCCAAGGACTATAATTTCTTTTTCTTTTTTTTTTAAATTATTTTCATTTAATTTTATTTATTCATTCATTTATTTTAATTTGACCAGAGAGAGACGGGGGGGGGGGGGGGGGGGGAGAGAAGGAAAGGGAAAGTGAAAAAGTAAGCCACCAGGTCCATGACTCAAACCATGGTCGGCCTTGTGAGAGTGTCCAGTACTTTAACCACCAAACAACCTGCTGGTCCCCATAATTTATTTTTTTTTCCCCAAAGAATTATTTATGTATTTATTTCCATTTGTTATTGTTATTTTTTTCTTTATTTGATGAGAGAGAGAGAAAGGGAAAGTGAGAAAGCAAGCCACCAGGTCCAGGACTTGAACCATGGTTGACCATGTGGGAATCCAGCACCCCTATCCACCACACCACCTGCTGGCCCCTGTCCCCATAATTTCTAATAATCTAAATAGTATGCGAGGCAGAGTACCATAAACTAGACTTAAAGATATCTGCACGAGGGGATCAGCAGACGGCGTGGTGGTTAAGGTGCTGGACACACCCACGTAGCCAACCATTGTTTGAGTCCTGAACCTGGTGGCTTTCTGGTCAAATTAAAATAAATGAATGAATAAATAAAATTAAATAAATAATTCTTAAAAAAAAAAAAAAGATAACTGCACTAAATTGGAATTTCCATTACTTTCACTTTGAGACTTATTATTGACATACTACGAATGGTTACTATGTCTACCACTATTATCAAATATTTCATCTGTTTTAAAGGTTGACTTATTTTCATCAACAAAAAATATTAAATGAGAAAAAAAAAACTTCTTGAAAATTAGAGCAATAAAAAATAAGCTTTACATGACCAAAATGATCACCAACTTGAGACTCAAATATTTGAAAACTGGTGTAAAATAAAGAGAAAAAGCACTAAAACAAACAAACAAAAAAAGACCTACTTTGATTGGAGAATGTCATATAGTGGTTAAAAGCCAGAGTCCACTGAAGACATGAAGCCAAAACTGTATCTTTCTTCATACAATGACTAGCTAAGTGGCCTTGAGTATGTTTCTACTACATTTTTGGTAACTCGGTTTTCCCATCTGTAAAATGGGAATGAAGAAGGCTTATATGTAGATTAATTAATATACACAAAACACTTAGGACCATTCTGGTTCAGTGCAGCCCCAGACAGGTGTCAATGATTATTATCCTGGCCACCAAATTCATCCCACACATGTACCAAAATAGCTTCCAAGGAAGCTCTTGAGAAAAAGGTCATACTTATATCTGGGATAGAATTTTATTTCTACTGCTGAAAATTACACTAACCTAAAAGTCTTTCTCACAGAATCAAACATTATAAGCTTGATATTTTTTTCCCCTGTATTTCCCATGCTTATGCATTCAAAGTAAAATCAGAGCCAGCAGGTGGCGTGGTGGTTAGGGGCACTGGACTCCCACATGGCCAACCACAGTTGGAGTCCCAGACCTGGCGGCTTGCTTTCTCACTTTCTCTCTCACTCTGTCCCTCTCTGGTCAAATTGAAAACTAAATAAATGAATAAATAAAGTTAAGTAATTGTTAAAAAAAAAAAAAAAGTAAAACTGTAACAATAGCAAAATGATGGAGCACATCCTTAAGCTAAAATAAACTACTTCATGATTATTCTGATGCTCAAGATCCATAGTTCCAAACTAATTTTCTCAGTTGAATGCAGAATAATAGCTATATAAGTGAGGCAGAGTTTTTGAAAATTACCATTTGATTTATTTTTTATAGTATCCCTTAAGGTAAATTAATAATATCACATGACTAAGGATGGAACACCTTGGAAAAACGCAATCCAAGCCATGCCAAGACTTTTCCTTGCTAAATATAAAAACACTTTCAAACACCACTGAAGCCTGCATAATGTCACAGAACACACACATGCAACAGGCTGGGGACATGGCCTCTGCCACACACACCACAATAATTAGTCTCTACACGCCAAAGAGGCAGCAATGGTGAAGCCTACCAGAAATGTAAGGCCATTTCTCTAAATGGAAGCAAACTGCAGTGCAAATGATGCATTTGCAAACAATTAGTCTTCTGGCTAGTAGCTCTCTTACTGTCAAGTATGATTTAGCCACTTTTAGAAATGAAGCTGAAATAGAACTGTGCACTTCAAGGGCCCATGAGGGGACAGCTGAAAGGAACAAGCAAAGTTGTTTTCAAAACAATAATATGTACATTTCTTTTCATTTTAAATAGTTTTTTCTCATTCCTGACATCCTTCTGAATGAAGAAATTATCCTAATAATTATCATGAAATTAACATGTTTCTTTGATCCATATACTGAGCCTAGCAGTTTCTACAGGCATTTTTTTAAAGCCACTTGACCTATAACATCTTTCCTCTCATGGTAAAAGAATAGAAATTTACACAACTGTTAAGAAGAGAAATTAATAAGGATTATCTTTCTGTTGGAATTTGCCAGCTTTAAAGTAAATTAGCTATTTCCAAAACACTATGCCAAACTTATTGTTAAATAATGGATGGTAATGAAAATCAGGTGTTACTATCCCCAAATTTCTAGCATTTTGTTTTCCAAGGAAATAAATGGTCAAAGAAGTTTTTAAAGATTTAGGCCCAGCCATGTGGCACACAGGTAGTGCCACCACCTGGGAGGCTGGAACCAGGTTCAGTTCCTGGGCCAACTTGATTAGGTGTGGTTGCATATACCAGTAATCCTAGCTAACTGGGAGGCAAGGGCACAAGGATCACAATGCAGTGAAACCCTGTCATAAACACCTATTTCAGCCCAGACTCCATAGTGCAGCTGGTAGCATACCAGAGCACGGAGCTGGACGCCACATGCTGGTTTGAGTCCCCGGCCTGGTCAGCCTGAAAACATGCCAGGTGCATGAGTATGTGTCAGCCCCAGCTGAATTCCCAACTAACAGCCAGTA
Source organism: Tupaia tana (assembly GCA_026018925.1). Taxonomy (NCBI): domain Eukaryota; kingdom Metazoa; phylum Chordata; class Mammalia; order Scandentia; family Tupaiidae; genus Tupaia; species Tupaia tana. The sequence continues at coordinate 200,784,628 of JAKSZU010000003.1, forward strand.
CCATCTTGCCAGCCATGTGAGTATGTTACAAGTCTATTCTCCACTCAGTCAAGCCACCCAAGCTGATGTCACATGGAGCAGAGATAAGCCACTCTTACTCAGCTCTTTTCAGGTTGCAAAATCATGAGCAAAGACATGTGCATGCTTGTTTTAAGCTGCTAAGTATTAGGGTAATTTGTCTGCAGAAACAGACAACTGAATCTTCCTGAAAAAGGGTCATCATACTTTGTCCAGGGCTTTTGCTAATTCTACCACGCCAAGCCTTCTGCACTAACACAACAGTGGTTGTGTAATCCACTCTTCAAAATAAAAATCAGTATAGTCATAATCAATCATCTTATGAATCCTATGAAGCAAGAAGATCCAGCACAGGTCTCCATATCTATACAATCTTCAAGCAGTGAGTACTATCGGATAGAAAAACAGCTTTCTAATGATTTCCTGGCCAACTTACCTGGGACAGAAAAATACTCATCTTTGATAATACCAGCTACGACTGAATACTTTTTTACAAATGTTATACATATTTTACAATTTGTTAAAGTAGTATATTTGATATATTTGAAGAAATCAACTTGTACACTTTAAATGGGCAAATTGTATGGTATACAAAGTATATCTCAATAAAGCAGTTTTTTTTAAAAAATCACCATGCCCGTGTAAGGTAATGCCATCAAACAGCTTATCACAAAGCTTAAGGAGTCCAGATACAAGAGAACACATACAACAAATTGGCCCAGCTGTGGCCGAGGCTTAAGTCACAGACATTCAGGGTGAGCAGGACCTCATCCAGGATTAAAATTCCCTTCCAACCTCTCTGCCTAAGCCAAGTACCTCCAATAAAGATCTCCACCCTGAAAACAGTCAAGGTCATCTGGGACAGCTCTATCTTAAAAGATGGCTCCTTTTATTAAGCTAAAATCTGTCTGCCCCAAGCTTCCCCTCTTGCCTCCCCTTCCCACAGTTTTTTTTTTTTTTTTTTTTAAATAATTATTTATTTAATTTTATTTATTCATCCATTTATTTTAATTTGACCAGAAAGAGATACACAGAGAGAGAGGGGGAAAGTGAGAAAGCAAGCCACCAGGTCCGGTACTCGAACCACAGTCGGCCATGTGGGAGTGTCCAGCATCTTAACCACCACACCACCTGCAGTTTTAAAGACAGCTCAACCTGGAACTTCTTTCCTTCTGATTCAGCACACCCATTCCTGCAGCTGCACTTTTTGAGGGACTCTGTAGCACATTCTGCCATCATCTGGCTGCACTGGACAGTAGGTCCCAGCTGGGGAAGAGACTTGCTTTGAAGACAGAATGCAGAGGTTTAAATCTCAATTTCACTGCTAACTAGTCTCATGACCTTTGGCACGTTATTTAACCCTTCTAAGCCTCAATTGCAGCATCAGTTGAGGACAGAAGGAAGAAGTCTCAACTCTGCATAGAAGCGAAGCAGGGAATGAAGTCAGTTCCTAATGACTCGCAGCCAGAATTACTCTTGTGTATCCACTTAGACTAACACATGGGCTCTCAAAATGCCTTTCTACATTACAGCAGGTCACTATTTTTCTGTTTAAACACACACTCTCTCTCTCTCTCTCACTCTCTGCCAAGCACATGCAGTGAGCAATTCAAGCTCACTAAATAAATCTATGATGCAAACCCAGTATAGCAGAACCCACCTCAAAATTAAGCAGCGAGGACAGGGTCTGTGACGGAGGCAGCACACTAAAATTGAGAACTTTTATTGCTCTACTATAAGGGAAAGACTAGGTCCAGAGTGACAATTCAAGTCATCAGTCCAGGGAGGAGAAGAGCAGACTTTCAAGTGGAACAATACTGGGTTGGTTCTTTAAGATGTCATGCAGGTGGCGTAGTGGTTAAGATGCTGGACTCCCACCTGACTGACCACAGTTCAAGTGTCGGACCATGTGGCTTGAAAATCTTGCATGGGGGACCAGCAGAAGGTGTAATGGTTACGTTGCTGGACTCCCAGTAGTCAACCACAGCTCAAGTCCCAGACCCAGTGGCTTGAAACTCACACCAAGCACGTGTGCATGTGTGCCCAAAATCCCAAGAAGAGAATGGTGGAGAAGGAACTGTGGCATAGCCATCCCCCCCAGAGGGTGATTTCTCACTTTCTGTCTCTCTCTGTCTCTCCAGCGAGCACACACACCCTATGGGGGAAAAAAAATCTCTAAAAAAAAAAGAAAGAAAGAAAGAAAGAAAGAAAGAAAGAAAGAAAGAAAGAAAGAAAGAAAGAAAGAGAAAGAAAAAACATGCCAGGTACGTGTGTGTTCATGCCCAAAATCCTAGGAGGAGAATGGAGAAGGGATTGCAGCATGGCCCTCCCTCCTGGGGGGTGATTTATCACTTTCTCTCTCACTGTCTCTCTCCAGCGAGCACACAGACCCTGTGGCAAAAACCTGAAAAAAAGTGATGCCCATAAACAGTTGTGTTCACACTTACCTGGAAGTCCTTATCCCAATGCTCCTACAGCTCAGGGCCATCCTCACACACAGAAAAGGAGAAAGTGGCTTAGCCTGGGCCCACCCCACTGGCACCTGCCCCATCATCTACACAAACGTAATTCCCTTAGTAACTAAGGTTTTGCATTTGCTCAACAGCAGTAGTGCAATCGCCCAGGTGTACTGTTGAAAACTGACATTAAATATTGATATATTCTGGGACCAGCAGATGGCATAATGGTTACATTGCTAGACTCCCACATAGTCAACCACGGTTTGAGTCCCAGACCCAGCGGCTTAAAACTCATACCAGGCGCGTGTGCACGCATGCCCACAACCCCAAGAGGAGATCCGGGTGAGGGAAAAGTGATTTCTCACTTTCTGTCTCTCTCTCTCTCTCTCCAGTGAGCACACACACCCTATAGCAAAAACCACTATATTAAAAAATTAATATATTCTCCCACAGAATTGAACCATTACAGAGGTTAGGACACTCCAGGGCTGGGGCCAGCAGTGGCATGGTAGTTAAGGCAGCTGGAGCACACATGGGCAACTGCCCAGTTCAAATCCCAGAACTGATGGCTTGAAAACACACCAGCACATGTGTATGCATGCCTAAAATACTGAGCAGAGAACAGAAGGGAATGAAGTGTAGCCATTTCCCTTTGGGGTTGCTTTCTCACTCTTCCTCTATCTCTGTCTCTTTCACAAGTGAGCACATGCACCCTATGGAAAAAATCAAGGGGGAAAAAAAAAGACATTCTAGGGCTATTTTAATATTTTTATTTTAATTTGCTATAGGGCACATGTGCTTACTACAGAGAGAAAGAATAAGAGAGGAAAAGTAAGAAAGCAAGTTGCCAGGTCCAGGACTCAAACTGTGGCCATCCCTATGGAAGTCTAGTGCACCAAACACCATGCTACCTGCTGGGCCCCAGGACTATTTTTTTAAATGAACAATAATTAGAGTCATTTGCCTGGTCAAAATACTCTTCCATTGATGCAATATCTGGCCAAAGCCACGGTGGCTTCCTGACAGACAGCAGCAACCATGAGGCTGTGTCTGCATGGCCACTGGAGGACACTGCTAGTGTCCTCTGCTCTGCCACCAAGCCCAACTTTATGCACAGAGGGGAGCACTTAAACAGAACACTGAATGCAAGTTACTTTTCTCCTTTTATTATATGTTTCAGGGAAGAGAATATAACTACCTTTCTGACAACCAATGTCCGCTATGGTTTGTCCCATTCTGACCATGCCCCTGGCAATGAGAAGTCATCGTCAGATCTTTGCCACTGCCACAGCCCACTCTGGCAGGGTCTAGTGATAAGTAGCAAGGGAATACATATGCATTGTTTTCTGCACAAACAATGGCATTAGTGATCACTAGCTTGGCAGGGGAGTCAAGTGATATTAAGTGCATGACAGGACTGAGCCAAAATCCTAATTTACACTGAGCTCTTCATGTCAACTACTGGTAACTCTCCAGGAAAGTCATTTCCTCTCCTCAGATCCTTTATCACCAAACGGAGGACTACTTAGTGAGAAACTGTATCTAGCAGGAGAACTAGATTCCAGGTGTATCAAAAACTATTTTATCATTTTTTAAAGAATTCATTTTATTTATTAGTTTTTAATTTGATCAGAGAGAGACGGAAAGTGAGAAAGCAAGCCACCAGGTCTGGGACTTGAACTGTGGCCGGTCATGTGAGAGTCCAGTGCTTTAACTACCACGCCACCCACCAGTTTTCCCAAAATTATTTAATCTTAAGACAGTGGTTCTAAGTGTCGTCCCTGGACCAGCAGATCACTAGGATCTTATTAGAAAGGCAAATTCTCGTACACTACATCAGACGCTCGGAATCTGAAACCCTGGTGGTAGCACCCAGCAACCTGTGCTTTTTCAAGCCCTCCAGATGATTCTGATGCACTAAAGTGTTCTAAAGCCAGAGTCAATTGTGAGACTCACTGTCAAGGTGGGACTGTCTGTGTAGAGGACATTTCCAGGTGACCAACCTTCTGGGAGCTGCAAAGGGATTTGGTACTTGGAACAAAAGGCAGAGTCAGGCAATTCCATCAGGAACAGGATCAGAGTCATTCAGGATGATAGCATGATGGACCAGGTAAGAGGCAGCTCAGGGGTTGAAGGTCAACACGTCAGGAAGGCAGGTGGTCACAGGACAGAGAAGGTGTCCTGAACTGTGGCTCAAACGCTGAGAATATTGCCAACTTCAGAGAGGCCCCGTATCTGTGAAACTGTAAAGAGAATTCTCTCTCCTGATCTTGTTGAGATGGGGAGTTCTGAGTCCTCACTCCCAGAGCCTGGATGTCGGGTCACAGTGTGGGATGGTGCGGGAGCAAGGAGGAGGAAGGAGACAGTAGTCTTACATGGCTTGCAGCCCTGAGCTCCTTTCACAGGCCTCTGACACCTCAGCACCAATGCTTGGACCAGGGTCTCAGTGCAGGATGCTAAATGGGACCACCTGAGGAACTTTTGAAACTACTCAATAGATACCCTCAGCACAGGTTGGTGATGCAATCAGTGGCAAAGACAAGTGCAGTGCTGGAAGACACACGGCCAACTGCAGGTTCAGATCCCTGGTGGGCTTGGAAACACCAAGATCCTGATGAGATGGAGGGCCAAGGAAAGGGAATCATGGCTTGAAGAGACACCATAGAGAGTACTTCTCTCTCTAAAGTACACACATGCTCTCTACCATGAATAGAATAAACTTGAAAAACAAAACTAGATGTCTAGACCCTGCCCAACTCAATGGATTCTACCTGGATTGTCTTGGGTGGAGGCAGACACCAGTATTTTTACAGGCCTCTTGTGTTTTACAGGCCTCTTGGGTTATAATGCACATCCGGGGGCTGGGGGGAGGGGGGTGGCAGGGAGGGCAGTGGAGGGAACTGTCTGGAGCTCAGTTTCTCAAACATGAATCTAGGGGCTGAACAGGGATGCAGCAGTAAAACATGACACTCTGCTAGACTGATCCACATGGGAAGGTTCTCGGCTCACATCCACTTCCCCAAATATGCTGTGCAGATATGTGCCCATGATCCAGGGCCGGCTAAGGGTGGATCGTGGCACCAAGACCCTGTTGGAGGTGTTATTTTTCTCTCCTTTATCTCTTATTCACTCATGGAAGTGATAAATATATAAACTTTTTTCAAATAAAAATATTTTTTGTTTTTTCTCTCTTTTTTTTTTTTTTTTTTTTTTTTTGGAGAGGTTTTCGCTATAGGGCGTGTGCGCTCGCCAGACAGACAGAGAGAGACATAGAGACAGAAAGCGAGAAATCACCCCCCAGGGGGGATGGTCACGCCGCAATCCCTTCTCCTCCACTCTCCTCTCGGGATCTTGGGCATGCACGCACACGCGCCCGGCGTGAGTTTTAAGCCACCGGGTCCGGGACACGAACCACGGTCGACTACGTGGGAGTCCAGCGACATAGCCATTACGCTAACTGCTGGTTCCCCCAAATAAAAATATTTTTTGAAAAGTAAAGGTGTACAGATCCCCTTAAACTGCAGTTTCCGATTCAGTAGCTAGAGGCGGGGCCTGAGACCCTGCAGTTCTAACAAGCTTCCAGGTGACGCTGATAATGTTGGTTTTCAGGTCACATTTGGAGTAGCAAGGATCTAGAGGTTCTCAACCATTAGCTAACAAGAGAATCACTCGAAGGCCTTGCTAAAACAGAGACTACCGGGCCCACTCTACAGCTTCTAATTCGGCGTGTCTGTGGTGGGACTCTCTAATCCGTCATCTAACAAGTTTTCAGGTGATGTTGTTGATCCTAAGACCACAGTTTCAGAACCACTGGTCCAGACCACTGTCTCACCTCAGGCTGCTGTAACATGATACCTCACACCAAGTGGCTTATGAACAACAGAAACTTGTTTCTCACAGGCCCGGGGGCTGGAAATTGGGGGTGAGAGTGCCAGCACAGCTGGGCGGTGGCATCAGCTCTTTTCTGGGTTACCGAAGGCCAACACCTCTTTGCATCTTCAAATGGCAGAGAACGGAGGGCAAGAGGCAAGCTCCCCTGTGACACTCCATGGGCCTTCATCTCATCCAGTCACCTCTCAAAGGCCCCATCTCCTACCATCAGGGAGAAGGTTTCTAGGCATAAATTTTGAAGAAACACAAGCATTCAGTTTATAACAACCATGGGTTTTAAATAGCATATATATATTCTGGGGACCAGCAGTTGACATAATGGCTATGTCACTGGACTCCCACGTAGTTGACCGTGGTTCAAGTCCTGGACCCAACAGCTTAAAACTTACTTGGGGAGTGTGTGCCCAAAATACCAAGAGGAGAATGGAGGAGAAGGGATTGCAGTATGGCCATCCCTCCTGTGGGGTGATGTCTGTCTCTCTGTCTCTCTGGTGAGCACATGTGCCCCTATAGCAAAAATATCTAAAAAAAGAAAAAAAAAAAGAAAACTTGGTAACCCCACAGCATGGTAGTTAATCCCAGTAAAATCATGAATATGTGACAGTTCTTACAAATACAAGTAGAGCCATAAAATCTTAAGAGTTGGAAGGGACCTTAATAATTATCTTTCAACCAAGACAGGAAACTCAAAGAGCAGTAGCACAGCATCACATAGGCACTTGGGAGAAATGCAAAACGCAGGTTCCACCTCAAACCTTCTGGATTGGACCCTGCACTTTAATGTGGTCCCAAGGAGATGCCTATGCACCTGGGTTCGAGAAGCACTGCCTTGTAACATCTCCACCAGCTAGGGCATATGTCATGGGATCTCGGCCTTGATGTGAGCTGAAATCACCTAAAGAGCTTTAAACAATGCAAGGTTCTACCCCTAGAAAGTCTGATTCAACTAGTTTGGGATGCAGCCTAACAAATGGGATTTTTTTTCTTTTGAGAGGTTTTTACTATAGGGTGTGTGCACTCACCAGAAAGACAGAGAGAGACAGAAAGTGAGAAATCACCCCCTGGGGGGATGGCCATGCCACACTCCCTTCTCCTCCACTCTCCTCTTGGGATCTTGGGCATGCAAACACACATGGCCAGCGTGAGTTTAAGCCACTGGGTCCGAGTCTTGAACCACGGTCAACTACATGGTCAACTACAGTGATAGAACCTTTGCACTATCTGCTGGTCCCAAGAATTGGGATATTTTAATCTTCCCAAAATATCTGAACAAGCAGCAAGGCTGGAAACCATTAGTGTAAGATAAGTGCACAACAGATGGCATTGTGGTTAAAATGCTAGACTCTCACATGGCCAACTGCGGTTTGAGTCCCGGACCTGGTGGCTGGAAACTCATGTCAGGACTTTGTGCATACATGCCCAATACCCCAAGAGGAGAAGGGATTGCAGAGTGGCCACCCTTCAGGGAGGTGATTTCTCACTTTTTCTCTTTCTGTCTCTCCAGTGAGCACACATGCTCTACAGCAAAAAAATCTGTAACAGAAAAAAAAAAGAAAAAAGATAAAACACAGAGACTGTGAGGTCAAATGTATGGGTATAATCCTGGTTCTACTACTTACTAGTTGTGTTACCTTGGGCAAGTTTACATTTAGGTTCGACATAAAGACCTCCAATGACACAGATTCACCCTTCACGCTTCAGCATTTTCCCCTGTAAGACACTTGTTGGAAAGTTCTGCTAACAAATTATGAGGGCATTACGGCCATCGGTTGGGTCCCACTGCTCTTTCCCACAAGCAAGTTCTGTAGCTGGAAGATCCCTGAATAACCCCCGACACACACACACACACATAATCGCTGAAGTCCCCTCTTTGTCTGGGCCATCCACCTTTGAATGAACATCCCGGCCTTGGATGAACGAGTCACTTCTAGCAGCAGGAATGCCCAGCATCAGGCCACAGGCCGGGCCTCTACTGAGCTGTGTGTCCTGAGCCAGTCCCAGTTCTCAGAGCCTTGGTTTCCTCACCCATTACATGAGCCGGTCAGGCCGGTGTTCCCTCCCAGCACCTCAGCTCTCGAGTTCCCTGGGGTCTCAGTGCCAGGAAAAAGCACTCACAAAGGAAGGGGTTGTGTTTTCACCTCATGGAATCAACAGAACAAAATGCCACCCCACAGTGATGTGTTCTACAGTCTTCTAGTGATCACTCGGTAAACTTAACTCCAACAATAGGCTTTTCTAAAAATCTTCTAAATATAGACACATTCTCTGGGAGAGCAGAGGATTTCCTGAAGGGTTTTTCTGAGGAAACTAACAGGCCTAAATAGGTGGTGTTTGGATTGGACCTGTATATATGAGAGAGTGTGTGTATGTGTGTGTGTGCGCACGCATGCGTGTGTGTGTAAAAAAACAATGTGAAGATTGTTCCAGGTTTTTTTTTTCCCCCTGAGAATGCTAAGATACCCAGAATCATCTGTCAGGCTGTCTCCACCAATGTTCCTTCTGCCAATGTCTCTTGAACTCATTCCTTTCTTTGCTTTCAATGAACTCCGTTTCAGTTCTGGCTCCTTTTCCACACTCCGAGATGGACTGCAGGCCCCACACAATCCAGGACCTCCCTGTGCTCACTCCCACGGGCCTCCTGGATTCCACAATCCTCCTGGTAGGCGCCTCCTCAGTTTCGGCCCCTATGGGCTCTCTTTGCCTAGTGGGCCTGCCAGTGCATTTTCATGTGCCCAACACCAAACTGGACTTCCATGCCTATCCTCCTAACCCCCCCAAAAACTTGAGGTGCCTCTCCCCTCTCCCTCCCAAAATCAGTTCTACTGACTGTCCCTCCTTGAGCAGTTCTGGCTCTCTTTCTTTCCCCACTGCCAATGCAGCCACCCTACCTTCCTCTGTCATCAGGAGAGGTCCCTCTGACATGACAGTCATGACAAGGTACCCTGTACTCCACTGCCCGAGCTACTACTGGGGCGCCCTGCTTCTCGAAGCCTATGTCATCTATCGATGTGCAGAATTCTTCACTTAGGCATCCTGGAATCCTTATCATGGGCACAGAACTCGGTTGGCAGATTAGGAAGCTGAGGCTCTGCAGCAATACTTAGATCAGACCCAGGTCGGTGCTCTTGCAGTGGACTCGTGGCGCCGCTGAGCACAGAGCCCAGGTGGGGAAACAAGCCTGCTGGAGCTGTGGCTCGCCTGACACTTTGTATCACCTTCCCTTTCTCTAAAGCGTCCTAGAGGCTGAGCAAGCAGGCCATTCTCTCCACTCCTTCTAGATACAACTCCTGCTTCCCACCCCCTGGGTTTTTGGCCACCATCTCTGCCTATAACACCTCCTCCATCTCGCCCTGCAGAAGTATCCCACCTAGTACGGAATTTGATCTCCAGCTCTCCTTCAAACCCCAGGGGCACTTGGTTTCCTTCTTATATCAGCCAGTGTAGCTTTCCAATCCATTCCACACCACGGCATCTCTGTTTCCCATATCTTCCACCTACCACAGAGGATAGCACGTCATGTACAACTGACACCCGACCAATACCTGGCTGAATCGAGCAAATGTTATAAGGCCAATCAAGGAGAAGCACAGTGAGAAAACACCCGAGTCAGAAACTATATGTAATCATCCCACCTTTACCAATATTTTAAAGAATTCCTTATAGAAGTGGTGTGGTGAGTAAGGCACTGCACTTCCACATAGTGGACCGTGGTTTGAGTCCTGGACCTGGTGGCTTGCTTTCTCACTTTCTCTCTCTCTCTCTCTCTCTCTCTCTCTCTCTCTCTCTCTCTCTGTTTCTCTCTGGTGAGCACACATACTCTGTAGCAAATTTTAAAATAACAATAATAATAAATAAAATTAAATAAATAATTCTTTTTTAAAGAAAGAAAAAGAATAAGCATGAAGAGTCCGTCATCTCCAAGTAGAAACCAACAATGCTAGCCAGTGAATAGAAGTGTTAAGAGAACACATTTAAATTCAACAAAACTAATTTTATTTTCACAATTGAAAGTTTTCCATGGGGAGGAAAAATGGTCATGAGGGAGCGAGCTGCTTGTCCCGGAAAGATTCAGGTCCAGGCTAACTCTGGCCTGCAGCTGAGGCACCCAGAGGATTGCTGGGTTGGAAGAGGGCTTGGGTAGCTAGATTAGATGACTGACTTCCTACATCATTTCCAAATAAGATCCTAAAGCCACACCCCCTTCCTGGGCTGAGGACGCCCACTGAAGATGACTAGCATAATCTGATATAACAGTTCACTGAAACCTCACCCCATGTTACTTAATCAAGCATCAGTGTATCACTTAACCCTGATGTTATGTAACAATAAAAAGTCAAAGAAGCCAATGAGGTCATCCTCTTCTCATAAACTCTTATTTTTATTTAATATCATAAAAATCTATGGGTAATTTTAAAACATTTTCCACACCTGCCAAACACTAGCTTACTGTTTACTAAATGGTTCAGACAGCAATTATTTTGCAAAATTTTCTGAAAAGTTAAATCATACAACTATAATTTGAGAAAGAAAAATTTACATGATTAGAATCATGAGAGTTGATTCGCAAGTGATAATTACACATTCATTTAGAGACACACTGGGTGAGTTTCCCAAAGGTTCAGACTGTCGGGTTGAGTCATATTATTCTTTCCTATTGGCTTACATTGTTTACCTGAAAACTGATCTCAGGGAATAACTGTACCTGGGTGATACAGTGTATAATGAACAGTGTATAATGAACCAGAATGTGTGATTAATCCAATTCTTGACACCTAAGATCAATTTTTAAAATATAGTGGCTTGAACCCTCTGTGACTACAAGTATTTATGTAGACAAAGATTAAATAGAAAGATAAGGAAATATGAGGTCATGTTTCCTATTCTGTAACTGTTAATAACAAGTTCTGAGATATAAAAAAAAAAATTGGAACAAATTCAAGCAAAAGAAACTAAGCACTTTATTCTTCTCAAGGTAAAATTTTGTTGTCACAGGGATGGACAGCAGTACAGCAATAAATCATGACCCTACGCAAAGCTGGCCCATGTGGGCAGGTTCTAGGTTTACACCCAGAAACCTCCCTGAGTACACACGGGTACATCCATGACCATATTTCAGGGGTAGCTGATGCTAGGGATAGATGATGGTATCAAGACCCTATGGGAAGTATGTTCTCTCCCTCTCCCTCCCTCCCTCCCTCTCTCTCTCTCTCTCTCTCTCTCGCGCACGCGCGTGCACATGCACGCTCTCACTCTCACTCTCTCTCATTCCTGTAGGAAAAAAATTAACTTAAAAAAAAAAAAACTGTCATCACTTTTGAAAATTTGCAACAGCTTTCTTGATTAACTATGTAATTCTCCTTGGAGCTGGGGTAGTGCTATCGTCTTTGAAAATAAATTATCTATGAGAGAGTGAACTATCCCTTAAGAGAAAATGCCACAGTCTTCTCTAGAGAGAAGAGAGCACCGAACAGCCTCAACAGTTAAGGGAATGAGTAATTTCTTCATGGAAAACTTTCATATTTCCCTTATGTGCCGCCCCAAAACTTAATTAATTTAAATTGTTTCTGACCCAGATGAAAATGCTGCACAGACAGGTAGACTCATAATACCAAACTGAGTCATAAAACTTACTAATGAAACATGGAACTTTCATCCACACAGCTGCCGTGCAATGCTGTGCTATGAATCATACACGGTAATCTGAAGATCACTCAAACACAAACACATTCACTTATTTAACAGCTTATAAACCAGTCATCGAAAAAGAGTATTTAAGAAAAGTACATGAAAAGCATCCAAATTTATGAAAATGTGGTTAATCACCCAGGTACAGTCATTCCCTGAGATCAGTTTTCAGGTAAACAATGTAAGTCAATAGCAAAGAATAATATGACTCAACCCGACAGTCTGAACCTTTGGGAAACTCATCCAGTGTGTTTCTAAATGAATGTGTAAATGGAACTCCACTAATGGTCTATACAGAAATCACTGAAACTAACATTACACTCATAAAAACATTTTAAATACCATACATTCTGTCTCCATATGAAATACCCTATACTTTGTCTTAATGACTTGATATAGACATTCACCATGATGTATAATTTGGAAATTAAATCCAAGCTGTAGAAGCACTCCAGTCTCACACAATAGACAGTGGCCATGATAACATGAGCAATTGACCAGAGACCTCTGCCAATTGCAGATGCACAAGGTATCAGTGGGCACAATAATCAACAGATCAGCAAGGCAGCTCCCCATGTGTGGAAATTAGGAATAGGCATTAACTGTCTGCTAGGAAAATCCCAGGTACCAGTCTACCGCCTTACAGACAGGAACTTACACAGTCACCTACAGATCCCGAGTAATGAGTATTCGGTCACCTACCACCCTGTGAGGTAGGTGCCATTATTCTCCCCATTTTACCAATGAGGATCCAAGGCAGGGAGAGGACATATTAGCAAGTGGCAGAGACAGGCCGGAATGTGAACCCAAGTTTGTCCCCTTGGACACTACACTTTTGCCTTTCAAAAGTGAACACACTGGGGCCAGCAGTTAGCATAATGGCTATGTCGCTGGACTCCCACAGAGTCAACTGCGGTTCAAGTCCCGGACCCGGTGGCTTAAACTCATGCCAGGTGCGTGTGCGTGCGTGCCCAAGATCCTGAGAGGAGAATGGAGGAGAAGGGATTGCGGCGTGGCCATTCCCCCTGGGGGGTGATTTCTCGCTTTCTGTCTCTCTGTCTCTCTCTATCTGTCTGGCGAGCGCACGCACCCTATAGCAAAAACCTCTCCAAAAAAAAAAAAAAAAAAAAAAAATGAACACACTGGAGCCAGGTGATGGCACAACAGTAGCACAACTGAGCCCACATGGTTCTGGGTTCATATCCTGGGACTTCCCTGTCCACATCACACAATGTGTACCCAAGATCTGGGTTGGCTGAGACTGGGAGTGAAGCATGTAACCCTCCTGGGGATGCAATACCCCTTCCTTTTTCTCTCCATCTCCCTCCCTCCCTTCCTTCCTTCCTTCCTTCCTTCCTTCCTTCCTTTTGAAGTAAGCATACTTTTCCCTGATGGCAGGTCTATGCTGCATGGGTTCTTCAAAATCTGTGCAACTGGCAAAAGTCACAGAGTTGAGAGGGGAAAAAAGGGCTTTTTCCCAGACACCTCTATGACTCACGCACTTCAACCCTGGGCTCCCCTGGTCCACATCACACAGTCCTAGACCTTGCAGAATTTGATCCAAAGGTCAGAGAAAAGCATATACCATCTATTAGGAAAAATTACAAAAGATTTTGAAATGAACACTCCCCCCCCAAAAAAAAAAAAAAAAAATACTGTCTAAGCACACCCTTCCAGGTTACCGTTGTCTTTCACAGCCTTTAAACAATTTACGACCATGTTAGTTGTGGAAAACAGATAATAAAGTAAATGATTCAAACCATAAAAGTGCAAATTCGTTGTGTCTGTGCAATGCAACTGGTTACTGTCCTGTGGGTGGATCCATTTCGCATCTATTTATATATTCATTTCAGCACTCCTCTGAACCAGTTGTAACACCTCACTGGCTCCCACATTAATTAATGAGTTCAATAAAATCTCTGACAGACGTTCATCTTATATCTGTATGAGTCATGATTATGGTCTCCTTTTAAAATTGTGTTTTAGGTTGTATTTCCGAGAAGAGAATCGACCTAGAGAGTTCATCAGGGACTCAGTTCCAGCGGTGTTCCAATGCTTTTCTCATCTTTCAAGTTCACATACCATCTTTCTGGAGTGATCTCATTGGCTGAATCCAACATTGTGCCAATATTTTGGAATTCTAAGTTTCATAGTGGAACAAAAGCATTATATTTTGTTCTAAAAAAATTGTTTTATGACCAGCAGTTAGTGTAATGGCTATGATGCTGGACTCCAATGTAGTCCACCATGATTCGAGTCCCAAACCCAGTGGTTTTAACTCATGCTGGGTGCATGTCCATGCGTGCCCAAGATCCAGAGAGAATGGAGGAGAAGGGATTGTGGTGTGGCCCTCCCCCCTGGGGAGTGATTTCTGGCTTTCTGTCTCTCTGTCTCTCTCTTTCTGGTGAGTACACGTGACCTATAGCAAAAACCTCTCTCAAAAAAAAAAAATAGTTTTTAATCCTGAAAATAAAAAGGAAGTGTAAGCATTTGGGAGCAATTATACAGTATTACTTCCTCAAAAAAGAAAAAATGTGACCACTCGTGTGCCACTGTGTTTCTTCTCCACCATACCTGGACCATTACATTCCTATGAGGAAGGGCAGAATAAACCACACCATCACTCAGCATCTCCACAAGGCCATGGGCCGCTGTTGTGTGGATTTCTGTAGCACCTGGGAAGTGGGGCAGAATAACCTCAAACAGTGTTAAAGCCCCTCAGTACTGAGCAATCGATGATACAGCAAGTCCCACGCTTGCTACTCACATTCAGCCAGTAATTGTCATTGGTGTCCGTGTCTCGCTCAGGCTAGAGCCCCCACGATAAGGTGCATCAGCCCTGGGAGAGCTGCAGCACAGGTTCATCAACTCCGAATCAAGAGCTGGCTCCTGGTAGCCTGACTCTTCAGGAACTCAGTGTGGTATAGATGACATGGACAACCGCTCCTTGGAACAGTCCTGCCTGACTCCCTGGAGTTCAGACCAGGAAACCTCAGTAGGTGCAAAAGTATGGTAAACACAGGAACAAAAGCAAGTAACCAAAGTCCATATTAAAAGCCTGTGCTATTTTCCTGCAGCTACTTTTACAAATGTAAACAGATTACCACAAACAGAAATGTCTTCTCTCTCAGTTCTGGAGGCTTGAAAGTCTGAGACGTGTATTTCTAGGATGGAATCGAGGTGCCGCAGGCTGCAGTCAGTCCCTCTGGACCACCGTAGGGAGAATCCGTTCCTTGCCTCTTCCAGGTGTCAGCAAGCATGCTGTGGCTTGTGGCTGCCACACTACAATCTCTGCCTCCACCTTCCCACGGCCTGCACTCCTGTGTGTTGTGTTTCTTTCTTTGTTTCCTTTTTTTTTTAGTGGTTTTTTAGTCTTAGGGTGGGTGGACTCGCCAGACAGAAAGACAGAGACAGTGAGAAGGAAAGTGAGAAACCACCCCCCGGGGGGATCTTGGGCACTAACACACATATGCTCACCATGATTTTCAAGCCACCAGGTCTGGGACGCGAACCACATGGGAGTCCGGTGACAGAACCACTACGCCATCTGCTGGCCCCCTGTGTGTTTTGTTTTTTTCTCTCTCTTATAAAGACATCTGTGATGGCATGTGGGGTCTAGCCTGATAACCGAGGACAGCCTCTCTGTCTCAATATCCTTAACTTAATCACATCTGCAAAGTCTTTGCCATATAAAGTATCAGTCTCAGGTCCCAGGATTAGGACCTGCTATCTTTCTTATATATATATAATTTCTTTACATTTTATTTATTTTTTTTATTTTTTTAATTTGCTATAGGGCACATGTACTTGTCAGAGAGAGAGAAAGTGAGAAAAAAAAGCCACCAAGTCCAGGACTCAAATCATGGTTGGCCATGTGGGAATCCAGCACCTTAACCACCATGCCACCTGTTGGCCCAGGACCTGGTATCTTTGAGGGGACCATTATTCTGCCCAACACATTCATTCAAAAGTATTTTCTGAGCACCAGCTGTATACGAGGCACAGGAGAGAGAAAAGGAACCTTTTTACCCTGGCAACTGACACAGACTCCCTTTTAGAAAGCCCCCAATGTGCTCTGTCCTTCCTTCAGGTAGAGAAGCTGGAGTGAAAGTGAGCATGGGCAAAGAAGCCACTCAGAAGCCAGGTATGGAAGGGGTGGAAAGGAGAACACTGAGGTGTTCCCTGTGGTTTCTAGAGGAAGGAAAGGATTTGTCTTAAAAAGCAGCAAATGCAAAGCTGGCCCTATGGCTTAATGATTGAGGGAGCCAGATCCCACATGGCTGCCCATGGTACGAGTCCCAGCCACACTGGCTAGAAAAATGCTGGGTGCAAACCAGCAGATGGCATGGTGGTTAAGGTGCTGGACTACCACATGGTCGACTGTGGTTCAAATCTCGGGCCTGGAGGCTTGCTTCCTCAGTTTTCCTCCATCTCTCCCTCCCTCCCTCCCTCCCTTCCTCTTTCTTTCTCTCTCTCTCTCTCTCTCTCTCTCTCTCTCTCTCTCGTGAGCATACATGCCCTATGCAAACTTAAAAAATAATAAATAAAATTAAATAAATAATGTTTTAATTAAAGAAAAAAGAAAAGGAATGAAATGGAAAGGAAAGGAAAGAAAAATGCTGGATGCATGTGCATGCATGCCTGAAATTATGACAGAATGGAAAAATGGAGAAGGGATTGTGGCACGGCTATACCTCACTGGGCAGTGCTTTCTCCCTCGCCCTCCCTCCCTGTCTCTCTACCAGATGAGCACAAGTACGTGGGAGGGAAAAGTGTGTGTGTCGGGGGGGTGGCAAATGCAAAACCAAGAAGTATCCTGGAGGGTTACACAGGGCCCCACCCATCCCTGAGAGTCCCCATTCCCACCCTTATCGTCTCGAGACCTGTCTGTTGAACACTCACCCCCTCCACAGGCACCTAGAGCCTGGAAGAAAAGAGGGGTCCCCTGGGAAGTTGAACTCCCAACAAAAATGTCAGCTCCTAGAGGAGGAGGTGCATCTTGGTGAGGACAACTACACAGGTTTGGCGAAGCAAAGGAGAATTGTTCCATTCCATGAGGGTGGGAAGACACATGGCCCTGAGTCCCAAGCGAGAACTCGAAGCTGAGTCTCCCACAGAACTATCTCGAACACACGGCTAGAGGGCAAGCACCAGCCCAGGTTTCGGACTGAGTCCCTCTATGTGGCAGTGGATGGCAGAGATGAAGAGCAGAAAGCGCTGGGTCTGAATTCTTTTGTAAGATGATCCCTTTCGGGTTCAGCTGTGGTGGTATAAGAAGGAGGGTACCATGATAGAAAGGCTGAGGCCCAAGTTCAGTTCCAGGCCCAACCTAAAACAGGCAGGCTACAGTGGTGGACATCTGTGGCTCTAGCTGATTGAGAGGCTAGGGCAGGAGGACAGCACATGGCATGACCCCATCAAATACCTCCTCCCCTGTTTCTCTCTCTAATTAATATAAAAAGAATTTATTCCTTCTAGGCCTCAGTTTTTCTTATCCATAAAATGGAAGCAAAAATGATATCTAACCAAAGGCTTGTGGTGTGGATTTTCAGACATAACCCACGTAGCACACAGAACCTGCTCCATCAAGGCCAGAGTTGATGGCACTATGGTACTGGGAAAAGGAAGACCCAAGTTCAAGCCACTATTGATAGCTGTCCTCTAGGGAAACACTTGTGCAAGAGTTGGGAATCCTTTTTATTAAAAAAAAAAAAAAAAAGAACTGTTTTATTTAACTTTATCTATTTATTTACTTATTTTAATTTGACCAGAGAGAGACGAAGTGAGAGAAAGAAAGAGGGAAAGTGACAAAGCAAGCCTCCAGGTCCAGGACTCGAACCGCCGTCAGCCACGTGGGAATCCAGCACCCTTAATCATCACGTCACCTGTCGGCCCAGGAGTAGGGGATCCTTCTACATTCTAGGTAGAAACGGCTTTGCCTTTCTGTATGTTTAATACTAACAGTAATATCAACACTAGGGTAACAACATTAATGTAAGATATCCTATCCAAAATAGAAGACTAATGACAGTCAATATCTGCAGAGCACTCTTCTTTCAAGTAAGTTTAAAATGTGTCTTACGCATTATTATCAAACCCTAGGGAAATTAAGGGCAGATGAAACAGAGTCCGCAGATCCTAGAAAGTCAGTTATTTTGGCCTTTACTACCCTCCCTGTAAAAGTGGACGCTGAGAAAACGTGAGCCCTAGACATTCTTACAGCTCTCTCATCTTGACCCCACAGGTCCTCAAGTCCAGCCCACTGTTACAGGTGCCACTGGGCTCACTCCAACACGACCCCAGGAGCGCTCTCCTGTTTTGAAAACACATCAGGAAAGGAGATTTCACAAGATCAGAGGGCCTTTCAAAGCCATGTGTTTTACTAGCAAGCTGAGTGATGAGACATGCTGGCAGGAAAGATGAAAGAACCTGAAATTCATTCTGATCCAGGAAAAGAAACGTGGCCAAAACCACTTCGAGTATCAGCAGAATAAGAGGATCACTAGCAGTAAAGCAGAAACGGTCCATGCGCGTCCAGGTACATATGATACGCTCTGGTGCCTCTGCTGACATACTTCAGTAAAGTAAAAACTTTTATTCTTTTAAGTCTTAACTGATCTACAGAGAACAGTTTGCTCAAAATAATGACAATGTGTTTGGTTAAGCATGTGCATGCATTTTATATACGCTTATGTATAAGTGAAATAAGTAACAGCAATGATAAAAAAAAGGAAGGAAAGGAGAATCAGAATTATTGGGTTGTCGGAAAAGTCATGACACATTTTTCTATGCAAATCTGCATAGAATACATGCTGTAATTCCTTCTCCTCCGTTCTCCTCTTGGGATTCTGAGAACACACACACACCAGTTGTGATTTCCAAGATGCCGGTTCCAGGACTTGAGCTGCACAGTCAGTCATGTGAGAGCCAACTACCTTAACCTCCACACCACCTGCCAGCCTAGCAATCTATCTGTTAATTGATGCATTTAGATAGTGTTTAAAGTGATCATTGAGGGGCCAGTAGGTGGCGTGGTTAAGGGTGCTGGACTCTCACACAGCCAACTGTTGTTCGAGTCCCAGACCTGGTGGCTTGTTTTCTCTCTCTCTCTCTCTCTCTCTTACTCTGTCCTTCCTCTCTGGTCAAATATGAATGAATAAATAAAGTCAAGTAAAAATAATTCTTTAAATAAATAAATAAAGTGATTATTAATATACTCATCCCCAGGGGGTGATTTCTCAGTTTCTCTCATTCTCTCTCCAGCAAACACATGTGCGTATAGCAAAAACTAAAAAAAAAAAAAAAAAAAAAAGACGCATTGCCAGACACATTGCCAGTGTAGATCAAAAAAGACCCAACTATGTTGTCCTACATATCTACATATTAATTTCACACAGAGTGGACTTTAGAGCAAGGAACGTTATCAGGGATAAGGAGCAACATTATATAATAACAAAGGGGTCAGTTCTCCAAGAATTCATACCAATTTTGGCCTCGCTGCAGAGGCACAGAGGTAGGGCACTGGCTGTGTGATACTGGAGCCATGTGGGAGGCCCTGGGTTAGGATTCCAACTCGATCTAAACATGCCAGACTTATTCCAGACCCTGGGTGGCTGAAATGTTCGGGTGGGGATCACATGGCAGATTCTGTTCAATGGTACACCTCTTTTCCTTTTTTCTTCCCTATCTTAAAAGAAATAAAGATTTTCAAAAGAAATGTTTATAGCAGCTGTATTCCTAATTGTCAAAACTTGGAAGCAGCCAAGAAGTCCTCTAGTACATGAATATATAAACTGTAGCATGTCCAAATCATAGAATACTGGGGCCGGCAGGTGGTGTGGTGGTTAAGGGCGCTGGACTCTCACATGGCTAGCTGTGGTTCAAGTCCTGGACCTGGCAGCTTGCCTTTTTTTTTTTTTTTTTTTTTTTTTTTTGTGTGTGTGTGTGTGTGGAGAGGTTTTAGTTATAGGGTGCGTACGCTCGCCAGACAGACAGAGACGAGAGGTAGAAAGCGAGAAATTACCCCCCAGAGGGGATGGCCACGCCACAATCCCTTTTTCTCCATTCTCCTCTCAGGATCTTGGGCACGCATGCACACGCGCCCAGCATGAGTTTAAGCCACCGGGTCCGGGACTCGAACCGCGGTCAACTACATAGGAGTCCAGCGACATAGCCATTATGCTAACTGCTGGTCCCAGCAGCTTGCCTTCTCACTTTCCATCTTTCTCTCTCACTGTCTCGCTCTCACTCTGTCCCTCTGGTCAAATTAAAAAGAAGAAAGAAAGAAAGAAAGAAAGAAAGAAAGAAAGAAAGAAAGAAAGAAAGAAAGAAAGAAAGAAAGAAAGAAAGAAAGAGAGTTAAAATCAAATTTTTTTTTAAAAAATCATAGAATACTATTCAGTGTTTACAAGACATGAGCTATTGGGCTATGTCGGAACCTTAAATTCACATCGCTAAGTGACAGAAGCCAATCTGAAAAGGCTACAGACTGTATGATTCCACCTGCTCAACATTCTGGAAAAGGTAAAACCATGGAGATATAAAGGATCAGTGGTTGGCAGGGGTTGAGGGGAGGGAAGGATGAACAGGCAAAACACAACATTCTGGGGGCGGTGAAACTATTCTGTACAAGAGTACAATGGTGAGTGCCCGTCATTATAAACATTCAAAAAACTCAAAGAGTACACCACACCAGGAACAAACCCTAATGTAAACTACGGACTTTGGGTGATAAGGATGTGTCAACGCAGGTTCACCACTGTCACAAACAGCCATGCTGGTGAGGATTTTGATGGTGGGCAAGGCTGTGTGTATGTGAAGGCAGAGAGTAAATGAGAAGTCTAATTTCCACTGAGTTTTTCTCTGAATCGAAAACTGCCCTGAAAAAAAAGTTAATTTAAAAATAAAAATTAGGGACCAACAGGTTGTGTGGTGGATAAGGTGCCTAAACTCCCACATGGCCAACTGTGGTTCAAGTCCCAAACCTGGTGGCTTGCTTTCTCCCTTTCCCTCTCCCTCTCTCTCTCTATCTCTGTTTCTCTCTGGTGAGTGTGAATGCCCTATAGTAAATTAATAAGAATAATAATAAATATTTAAAAATAAATTAAAAATAAAAATACTAATAAAGTTTACATTAAAGTTATTGTCCACTTTGGCCATGAAGCTTACTGATTTTTTTTTTCTTTTTTTGGAAAGGTTTTTTTCTTATTGGGCGCATGCGCTCACCAGAAAGACAGAGAGAGACAGAGAGACTGAAAGTGAGAAATCACCCCCCAGAGCGGATGGCCACGCCGTAATCCCTTCTCCTTCATTCTCCTCTCGGGATCTTGGGCACGCACGCACACGTGCCCGGCGTGAGTTTAAGCCACCAGGTCCGGGACTCAAACCGCGGTCGACTACATGGGAGTCCAGCGATATAGTCATTACGCTAACTGCTGGTCCTGAAGCTTACTGCTTTAATCCATAATTTTGCCTTATTAATCTACTGTTTTCCCCACAAAAAGTAAAAACTAAAGATTTTTTAATCTATATTTTTTAAGCAATTCCTCAAATGTGGATCTTTTCAAAATTTTAGCACTGTTTCCTAGGATCATGGCCTTGATACATGGCATAAATACTGGGACACTTCATCAACAGCAACATGCAGACATCTGGAAATAGCTACCTGCTACTAGCACTGGGAAGAAAAGACCAAGTCGGTACTTTTAACCGGGTATACCTATTGCTTCAATAACCATTTAAATAAGCTCTGCCCACCCACCCAAAAAATGCCTTCCTACTTGGAAAGAAATTAATTTTTTTAAAAGACTCAAAATTGTTTTTTAATACTCAGGCAATATTTCATTAATCTATTTTGTAGAAAGAAAAAAAAGATACATAATGGAGAAAACAGTCCCTATTTCCCAGGACAACAAACCAACTCCTTCAGCTCTTTCCACAAAGGATCCTAGTCTTATCATAGGCGATTCTTTTCCTAAATACACATCTAATAAAAGTGTGTGTCATTGTTGAAATTCTTAGCTGGGCTGTTTCCAAATCTCTGAGGCATTCCTCCAGCGACGTCCAGGACTGAGCCAGCCTGACCCCAGGAGCAGCCGCATGGCCCGGTGCACCGCCCGGCCCTCCCTCCAGCTCATCCCCTCTCCATCTTGACACAAGGAAGCGCCGACCCTGCCAACACTGAAGGCGTGCTCTGGACGAAAGCATGCTCTTCATCTCACTTTTAAACTATTGCAGAAGTAATGGCATCTGCCTCTAAAATACCAAGCCACAGCCTCTCCTTTTATTAATTGCATAACACTTTTCTCATCGTTCCGTCCCTTTGACATTCGGATTAGCAGATGTACTGTAAACCCGGGTCCCTAAGCTTTGGAGCGGGTCACTCAGCCGGGTCACTCAGCCGAGTGCTTGTGAAGATGGAGCCACAGGGTCTACTCCTGGGGACTGCAGTTCGGTAGGTCTGCTGGAGGGTCCCACAGTCTGCATTTACCACATCCCACAGTGGGTTCTGATGCCGGTGGTCCAGGCACCACCTCTTGGCAAACACAGTTCGGAAGATGAAGAAGTGTGATTCCACCTCCATTTCCCCATTCAGGACAGAATAGAACTAGGAAGACCTACAGGTGCAAAACTCACATTTATAGGTGTATTCACTGATGCCAGATGGTTTCTCTGAGTCTCCCCAGTGAGCTTAGAGTAGAGAGCATGGGTTAACTGCACAACTACACCTGCTCAGATACCAGGGGTCCCCTTCAAGACTGGAAAACCTGATCTATCTCATTGGGCTTTATGCCATACAAACTTATCTTTTTAAAAAAATTCTTAAGAATCATTTTATTTAATTTCCTTTCTTCCTTTCTCTCTTTTTTTCTTTCAATTTGACCAGAGAAGGATGGTGGGGGCATGAGGGTGGGGAGAGAAAGCAAGCTACCAGGTCTGGGACTCGAACCATAGCCATGTGGGAGCCCAGCGCCCTTAACCACCATGCCACCTGCCAACCCCTATTTAATTTATTTTATTTTAAGTTTATTATAGGGACTATGTACTCACCAGAGAGAAACAGAAGGATCATGAGAAAGCAAGCCACCAGACCCGGGACTCAAACCATGGTCTGCCATATGGAATCCAGCACCTTAACCAGCACACCACCCGCTAGCCCTATACAAACTTAACCTTAAGCAGAAATGAAGAGAAATCATAAACCTCTAATCCCCAAGGCCTGCCCAAGGGTGCCGTTTCCCTGTCCTTCTCCCCCTGTCACAAGTGGAGGAAGGTTGGGAGGGAAAAAAAAGAGAGGGGACACAGACTCAGGAAGTCTGGGTAAGACTGGAGAATCAGCATTTTTAACAAATTTCCAGGCAGTGGCGGATGCCTCTGGTGCAGGGACCACACTTTGAGAACCACTAGGTTAGAGGTCCGATGTGCCATGCAAGCAAACTATATTAAAGAAGTGGGAGACATTTTACCAAGAGAAAAGAGCCTCTTACACTGAAAACTAGGCATTACAAACTGTCATGCAGAGAAGTGTGCTATAATATACATTATTGAGCAACAAAAGGAACTGCTTAATAACATAATCTCAGTAGCCACTGGTTTAAATGAATTTCAGCTGGCCTTCCTTGCCAATGAATGTGTTTCATAATGTTTCTTAAGCACCTCGACTGAGGGTCTCTGGTACCCACAGAACTGCTGCGTAGCCCCACTTCCTAAAGGATCAAAAAGAGAAACATAAACCTCGGTCCCTGCCTTTAATTTACTTGTCATCTGTATTATTTCATCTCCAATTACTATGACATTTCGGACTAACTTAACCTTTTCCCTATCACAAAAAGAAAGAAACCGGGCCCTCTCAAGAGATGGAGTCTTATTTTTGCCTGTCCTCTGCTTTTTCTTAGTAGGAGGAGAATGCAAATTATTGGGGCAGCAGAGGAGGGGTGGTGTAGAGATTTAAGTATTTTGCTTTTTTTCAAACAAAACTTCCAGGAGAGAGCATGCCCGAGGCGGCTGATTCCAGGTTCTCAGCCAGAGGCACACATACCCATGATCCAGGGCTGGCTGAGACTGGGGGCAGAGAGAAAGACCCTGCTGGGGGACCAGTAAGTGGCATGGTGCTTAAGGTGCTGAACTCTTACACGGCCAACCACAGTTCAAGACCCGGACTTGGTGGCTTGCTCTTTTCTTCTCTCTCTCTCTCTCTCTCTCTCTCTCTCATGAGTACACGTGCCCTATAGCAAATTATAAAATAAAAAGAAGAAATAATAAATGTTTTTAAAATGAGGTTCATGAAACTGTTTCACAAAAGAGCCATGTAAACACAAGGCAATATTATTCATAAGACTTCTATGGCTATTTTGTGAAAACATTTTTTCAAACTGCAATTGGCCATGCGGGAATTCAGCACCTAAATCACCATTCCACCTGCTGGCCCTGAACTTCATTTTATTTGATCTTTACCACAGAATGGTGGGCTGACTACTAATCAAACTTGTAAACTTGATGGTGGGGGGTGGGAAGGATGGGACGATGGGGAAAATAAACTTCAGAACGGCATTCAAAATTATTCCAAAAACGCTTACTTTAATACATCCTACCTGCTCTCTGAGAAACTTCTGTGATCATCAAAATGAGGTGGGAACTTCATCATTACAGACTTTTAACACAGCAGTAACCAGAAACTTTTTTTTTAAGGTTTTTGCCATAGGGCACGTGTGTTTGCCCGAGACAGAGAGAGACAGAGGGAAAGTGAGAAATTATCCTCTAGAGGGAAGGTAATAATCCCCTCTGTTCTCCTCTAGGGGTTATGGGCATATGTTCACACACACCTAGCACAGTTTTCAAGCCGCAGGGTCTGGGTCTCAGACCACAGTCAGCTATGTAGGAGCCCAGTGCCTTAACCACCACGCCATCTGCTGGCATAGCACACTTTCCTATGTCTTGGCCTCAAGGTTCTGGCAAAGGGCTCCCCTTTCGGACAGAGATTGCAGAGGCATGAAGAGGTCCAATCAGCATGGAGCTGTTCTGGTCATTATGGCACAACACAGGCCATCAGGTTAGGACAACAATTTGTGTGTGGACTTGGGTATTTCACTATTCCATACACAATTTTAATTATCAATACAAAATAGCAATAAAGGTGACTTAATGAATTTTTTATTTAAAACATTCTTTCCAGGCTTTAAAAAAAAAAAATACAAAGGGGCAAGCAGGTGGTGTAAAGGTTGAGGTACTGCCTTCCCACATGGCCAACCAAGTTTCAAGTTCTGGACTTGAGAGCTTGAAACTCATGCCAGGCATGCGTGCATGTGAGTCCAAAATCCCAGGAGGAGAATGGACAAGGGACTGTGGCGTGGCCATCCCCCCACAGAAGGCCCTCTTCTTGCCTCTGTTTATTTCTGGCGAATGTGTGCACCCTATTCCAAAAATCTTAAAAAAAAAAAAAAAAAAAAGACCGAAAGGATGAAGATTCTACTTTTTCATTAGAAATAACAATACTAAATGAGTCTGTGAAAGATTGAACATCATACTGGAATTAATTGGTAACCTTATAAAAACTAAAAACATTTTTAAGTCTACAAAGACTAAAGACCCCTATTGCTATATTTTCCTTTTGTTTTCTTTTTAAAGAGATTTATAGGGTGCATGTGCTTGCCAAAGATACAAAGAGAGAGACAGAAAGCAAAAAAATCATCCCTCAAAGGGATGCAATCCCTTCTCCATTTTCCTTTCATGATTTTGGGCATATACGCGCACATGCCCAGCATAAACTTCAAGCTGCTGGGTCTGGGACTTGAACCACGGTCGGCCACGTGGGAGTCCCTCATTTTAACCATTATGCCATCTGCTGGCCCCATTTATTTTCCTTTCTTTATTATCATATTGTGATTTTTTTGCTAGTTACATCCTATCTCTTCTGTGAGGATTCCACTTAATTGAGTACTAAAATCCTTCTGAAGTCACCCCTGCAACCACATGATTCTCACTCCTAAATAGCTGATCACGTCCACTCAATGAGCTGACCACATCAACACCTCCCTCCAGTTGGTCCTCCCATGCACTGATGAAGCTCATCTTTCCCCTGGCCCAGCAAGACCAAGAGCATGTATTAAGACACCAGCCCATCCATCTTCAAATTTACAAAACACAACATTTCACAAACTGTTTACTTACATCCATGCCAACAATATTACTCAAATGTGGTGGAGTGAAAAAGCCACAGGGAATAGTGTAATTGGCCAAGAGCAGTATTCAGGGATCTAAAATTACAGGGAAAATCATACAACATTCACTCTACTTAGTCCCAAACCTCTATCAGATGATGTTGAGCAGACAGATTCTGAAATTGGCAGGGAGAAAGGAAAAGTTGTCTTAAAGTTTGGGCCATGCCAGGGCAGCTGGCCTTATAGAAAAAAAGGCAGAAGGAAACAGAATAAGGTGATGTGACCTTGAAAAGTTGTCAAGATCTACAGTGTCTACTGGGCAAGTATAAGCGCACAGAGAAAATGAGAGGGAAAAAAATTGGAATTGTTGCCAAAAGATGAGAGTAAACAAAGAAAAGAGAAAGCAGATTTCTTTTTTCTTTTAGACTTCTGCTATAGGGTATGTGCACTCACTGGAGAGACAGAAAAAGACAAAGAAATAGGAAGCAAGAAATCACACCACCCCTCCAGGTGAAATGGCCATGCTGCAATCCTTTCTCCTCCATTCTTGGCATGAGTTTCAAGTCACTGGGTCCAGGACTCGAACTGCGGTCAGCCACATGGGAGTCCAGCACCTTAACTGCTACACCACCTGCTGGCCCCAACAGAGTTCTTTTTATAGTGTTTAAAGACAGTGTTTGCAACAAGGCAAAATCAGAGGTGCCAACTTGATTCTATTCAGTTTAGTTGGCATCTGCACTATGGAAAAGCAAGGGGCCTCAGTATCTAAAATGTCACAAAGAACATCCTGCTCCCTAGGATCTCCACACTGATGAGGGGACAGACGCCTCCTCAACCTGACCCAGCTGCACCAAGAGCCAAGTGACTGCAAATCAGAGTGCTTGGGAGCCACCATGAGGAAGCTATGGTAGTCATCCGGGGAGAAAATTCTATGGAGGCCAGCAGGTGCACTGGACTCCAACATGGCCAATCGTGGTTCCAGTCCTAGACCTGGGGGCTTGCTTTCTCACTTTCTCGCTCTCTCTCTCTCACTTGCTCGCTCCCTCTCTCTGTCTGGTGAATATACATGTCCTGTAGCAAATTACAATAATATTAATTAATTAACAATTCTTAAAAAGCAAAAAAATATATAAAATTCTATGAGCTCTAAAGCACTGCACTAGTTACCCTCACACCCCAGGTAGCTCCCGATCCTAGGACACAATCTTGGTGAGAGTTGAAGGAGAGATGGCATAGCTCTAACTCTCCAAGTAGCCCCTGTTCATGCCTAGGAAGGACTTGCAAGCAAAAGCTGCATTTTAGAAAAATTTAATTTGAGCTCCCAGACATGTTTGACTGTGTTTGAAATATCCAAGACAACAAATAGCAGGGTCAGAAACAGCAAAACCCTGCGGTTGCCAAAGGTCCTTTCAACGTGTCAGTCTCCCTACAAGCTGAGGGCAGCAAAAGCCTCAATATAGCAGGCCAGGCAGGGGGCAGGTGGTATGTTCAGGCTGGGCCAATGCAGAATTTATGGTTCCTAATTGTTTGTTTTAACTAGTGCTGAGAACACATATTTGACCCAGTGTGAACTTGACCTCGGGGACCCTCTCCCTTCGCCAGGCTGTCTGTGCTGCATGACAAGATTTTCCTGCCGATCCTCCCACCCCTGCTCCCAGCACTGGAGCCAGGGCGACCCTCCCAGCAGCTGCCACGGTAAACCTCGCTGCAGATCTATTGGCAAAGCAGCTGTCAATGGCCATAGCAGGCATACGAAAAATGTGTAATCATTCTGGGCTGGACTCCCAAGCTTGGCCAGCAGGATGGTAAGCCAAGAGAGACAAGAGAGAGTAGCCTGGAGCATCCTCTCGGTCCCCTGAGCTCCAGGCACAGGACACCTTCCGGATGATGCCATCTATCGCAGCATCTCTAAGCACTAAGGGTTCACATGACTTTGTCTCCTCTGCATCTAATTTAAGGAAAATTTCTAGAGTGGAGCTTTGGGTTTTCTGTGTGTGTGTGTGTGTGTGTGTGTGTGTGTGTGTGTGTGTGTGCTCCCAGCAGAGTGTGGGCCGAATGCCAATGGAAAAGCAATGGAATATCGATTTTCTGTTTCTTGCTAAGGAGAGAACAAGTCATTTGATGTGCCATGAGTTAAGTGAGTAAAAACAGACCCTGCACTCCCTACAGCTGGCTGAGTTTCTTCTCTATTCATAGAACCTGGCACAGGGTGAAAGCTAAACAGATATCCATTAAGTAAATGAAAGAACCATCCAGGCACATAGGGAGGGCCACAGCGTGCCAGGCCCCGCTTTGGATTCCTGTCTGCCATCTTCCCTCTCCCCTCCACCTCACACAGCCAGCCCGGCCTCCCTGTCCCCTCTCCTTCATCATTTGGCATTGTCTGTTCCCATGTCCAGTCTCCTCCTCAAAGCTGTGCCTCCTGGCAGTCTCAGCCGCTGGCCCACACCTACCCTGAAAAGGGGACAAAAAGATTAGAAGAACCAATCTGGAGGTGAGAGAGCTCTGTTCGGTTTGGACAGAAAGAAAAAGCACAAAAATGGGAAAGGGCAACATTACACATGGGAGGCTTAACACTTCACTCAGAAGACGAAGTCCCTAAGCCACCAAGCCCTCCTCTAAATGTTAACTCCAGAAAGAACAAACGCAGGCCCAGCTCTTCCACCCCAAACAGCTCTCATACTCAACAGTCACCCAATATTACTAACTAAAATGACACCTCCCCTGCTGAGGTTTCAAACCCAGGGAGTCACACAGAGCAGATGTCTGGGAAGGCAACGTTAACATGCAGTTGGGCATCTCCACCAAGTGACTGGGCGCCCAGAGCCCCGAAATCACCTCGGTGATTCACACGTCCATTCTTTGCCCCATGTGGGTCTGCTGCCTGCTTGCTTCACATCTCTCTGATCTGCAATTTAAGGTTCACTAAATCTTCAGTCTGCAGGAGCATTTACCCATGGCTCATTTAAATTAAGTTTCAATCAACTAAAAACAATCCAGGCTGGCTCAGAGGGACACCTTCTTTTCCTCACTGGATCAAGCAAACACGGAATGACGTGGACACATCCAATCTCTTATGCAGAAATATTTTTTGGCATCAATTAGACATGGCATCTGTACAGTAAACTGAAGTTCTTCGGCTAAATCCTTTAAATTGGCATCAATTAGACATGGCATATGTACAGTAAACTGAAGTTCTTCAGCTAAACCCTCCAAATATAATGACAATTAGAAGACATTCTGGGTTATATGTTTACATGTACAGGCAGGGGCCAGAATTTGGCGTGGTGGTTAAGATGCTGGATTCCCACATGGCCAACTGCAGTTCAAGACCCAGACCCAGAGGCTTGAAAATAATACTGTGCACATGTGCATGCATGCCCAAAAAATCGCAAGAGGGAAATGTAGGAGAAGGGACTGCCCCTGGGGAAGGTGACTTCTCACTTTCTCTCTTTATCTCTCTCTCTCTCTCTCTCTCTTTCTGGAAAGTACACACACCCTATTGGGCGGGGGGACTTAAATAAATAAATAATAAATGTTCAGACAGGCAAATGTTTAGAATGACTATTATCTTAAGGAGAAGCTTCAGGGCCAGCAAGCGGCATGATGGTTAGGAGCACTGGACTCCCACATGGCTGACTGCGGTTTGGGTCCTGGACCTGGCGGCTTGCTTTCTCACTTTCCCTTTCTCTCTCTCTCTCTCTCCGGTCAAATTAAAATAAGAAAATAAATAAAGAAAATAATTATTTAAGAAAAAAAAAAAGGAGGCGCTTCATGTAGAATATCATCAGTTTGGGCATTCTGATGTGTAATAAACCATACTCAAGCACAATTGTTCAGTCTTAGCATAATAAGTAAGAGAGAAAGGAGCCCACACATCAGTTTATTTTACCATCTTTTTTTTAATAATTTTATTTAGTTTAGTTTTGTTTTATTTTGCTTTTTAATTTGACCAGAGAGAGACTGGGGGCTGGAGGTGAGGGGAGGAGTGACAAGACTCAAATCGTGGTTGGACATGTGGGAGTCCAGTGCCTCAACCAGCACACCACCTGCCAACCCCCTATTTTTCATTCTAAAAAGCACTATTATTTACTAAAGTAGTTATAGTGACAAAAATTCATAATGAGATTTTCCCATGCAATTTCCATTCAATTTATGAATGCATTAGGGGTATATCCTCCCATGCAACTAGCTTTTACACAAAAGAACTATATGTATTTCACTTCTTTTGAAGTTTTTTTTTTTAAAAAATAAATCATTCAAGGGATACAAAACAACCCAAACTATGTTGAAGCTATCATCCAAAAAACTATCCCCATCAACAGTATGAAAAGAAAAGGAGGAGGATGGGACCAGCAGTTAGCATAATGGCTCTGTCGCTGGACTCCCATGTAGTTGACCGCAGTTCGCGTCCCGGACCCGGTGGCTTAAACTCACGCCGGGCACATGTGCATGCGTGCCCAAAATCCCGAGAGGAGAATGGAGGAGAAGGGATTGCGACGTGGCCATCCCCCTGAGGGGTGATTTCTTGTTTTCTGTCTGTCTCTCTCTGTCTGGCTGGCGAGTGCACGTGCCCTATAGCAAAAACCTCTTCGGGAAAAAAAAAGAAAAGGAAAGGAAAGGAAAGAAGGAGGGATATACACAGGTAGATGAAAACTGATAGATAAATGATACAGTGTGTACTGGACTGATCCAACGCTAAACTCTTAAGAATGTCTCTGGTTTCATCAAGGCTTCCATCCCCATTCTCTCTCATCTTGTTTCCTGCAACAATCATACAAAGAAGTCAAGGTGTTAACACAGTCATTACTGGGTGGGAAAATGTAGGGTCAGAGAACTCAAGTGAATTCCCCAAGCCCACACAGCTAGTAGAGCTTCAGCACTGGAACGCAGGTCTCTGAACTCAAGGCCAGGGGTCTTTTCTGCTGTCACATCACTCAACCATGGACACAAGTCTCACAGCATCAGTGGTCCCCAGTGGTCTCATCTAAAGGCAAAAGGTCCCTTATGTCTCTGGATCTTCAGGTACACACAAAACAAGTCCCCCATTAAAAACACTCATCTGGGGACCAGCAGGTGGCGTGGTGGTTAAGGAGCTGGACACTCCCACATGGCCGACCATGGTTTGAGTCCTGAACCTGGTGGCTTGCTTTCTCACTTTCTCTCTCTTTCTCTATGTGTCTCTCTCTGGCCAAATTAAAATAAAAAAATGAATAAATAAATAAAATTAAGTAAATAATTGTTTAAAAAAAAAAAACACCCATCTTTAGATACATTACTTTGTTTTGTGCATTGACCTACCACCAGCATCTCATTTAAAAACACATTATTTGAGACTAGCAAGTATAATGGTTAAGACACTGGACTCTCAAATGACTGACCACAATGTGAGTCCCAGACCCCAGTGGCTTGAAACTCATGCCAGGCACATGTGCATGCATGTCCAAAATCCCAAGAGGAGAATGGAGGAGAAGGGACTACAGTGTGCCCATCCCCTCTGGGCGGGGGTGATTTCTGGCTTTCCCTCTCATGGTCTCTATCTCTCTGTGTCTCTCTGGTGAGCGCACACACCCTAGAGCAAAATTCTCTCTTTGGGGAAAAAAAAAACAAAAAACAAAAACACATTACTAGAGGCCAGAAGGTGCTGTCACGGTTAAAGCACTGGACTCCCACATGGCCAACAATGATTCAAGTCTAGGACCTGATGACTTGCTTTTTCACTTTCTTTCTCTCTCTCTCTCTCTCTCTCTCTCTCTCTCTCTCTCTCTCTCTGGCACATGAGCTCTCAAGCACATTAAAAAAATAATAAATTAAATTAAATAAATAAAACACACACACATTATGAGGGCCAGGGAGTGGTGCGGAAATGATGCAACTGAATTCACACAGAAAAGGCCCTGGGTTTATGTGGCAGGATCTCCCTGAGCAGGCCTGGTATACACGCGTGCCCATGCCCATGCTGTAACTCACCCATGGCTGAGACCAGGGTGGGTTACAGCATGAAGCCCCTACAGGGGGTATCTTTCTGTCTCTCTGAAGAAATAAACTTTGAAACACACACACACACACACACACACACACACACTTATTCTTGAAGGGACTTGTGCTTCCAGTATTTGAGCCTGAATTCGGATAGAGCAGCATAGGAAGGCTAATATTTGAATGCTGAAAACCTAGAAAAGGACGGTGATGTTGCACTGAACAATGCTTAGATTTGGGTGCTATTCAAGGGCTACACCTCCTGGCTAGAAGAAAATTGAAACCGAAGAAGAAGAAATGTTTAAATAGCTAGAGGCGTTTGCTGTAAGTATATGAGATTAAACCAATGCAGCAACTTCCTCTGGAACCCTACAATTCAACCCTAACTTTCCTGACCAGCAGCCTTCTGTGGTCTCTTTCTTTCTAGATCAACAGGAGACAAACCCAGCTAAACCAGGCACACACGTGCCTTTGCCTTCCTTGCCTGGAACAGCTAGAGACCATGAGGCAATTCTTCAAAATGTGGATGCTCTCCTTTACAGTATCTGTGGATCCTTGCATCCTCAGACAACCTGAGAACGAGGGACTACCCTCTTTGCAGAGAAGACATTCAATAGCACCTTTGTGAAGCATACTTCTTAGAGCCTCAGAACACTGTTCACAATTGGCTACAAGGAGCATCTTCCCAAATGCCCTCTATTATTAACCTTCACACAGCAATACCCCCTGCAAGGATGCTGTCCCTGATGGGTTAGCACTATGTTACAGGCAAACCACATCGTATCAAGTTCTGAGCAGGAGTTACTGGAGGTAGGGAAGGCATGTCATTTGACCTGAGCAATTCTAAGTTCAAGAAAATGCCGACACACTTTTGCCAAGTGTAATCTAAGAAGAATTGAAAAACTATGATTTAATCTACTGTGCCTACAACCCTGAGCATTTCTCATCTAGTAGTTTGACTTCAATAATAAGGCTATTCATGTCTCCCATTATTCCTTGATCACAGCCAAATCATAAAATATTCAGGACTAGCAGTTAGCATAATGGCTATGTTGCTGAATTCCCATGTAGTCGACCGCTGTTCAAATCCCGGACCCGTGGCTTAAACTCATGCCAGGCACATGTGCGTGCGTGCCCAAGATTCCAAGAGGAGAATGGAGGAG
The DNA here is from genome assembly GCA_026018925.1 of Tupaia tana. Taxonomy (NCBI): domain Eukaryota; kingdom Metazoa; phylum Chordata; class Mammalia; order Scandentia; family Tupaiidae; genus Tupaia; species Tupaia tana. Next base: position 200,817,979 of record JAKSZU010000003.1, read on the forward strand.
AAGAGATTGCAGTGTGGCTATCCCCCCAGGGGGTGATTTCTCACTTTCTATCTCTCTCTGTCTTTCTGGCAAGCACACACGCCCTATAGCAAAAACCTCTCCAAAAAAAAAAAAAAAAAAAATGCAAGCATTCCTTTCTACAAAATTAAAGCCACTCTGCTTCCACCCCTCTGTTTCCTTCAGGGATTGAAGGCATTTTTCCACAAGTCAAGTCACTAGAATTATTATGCCCAAGTTTTAACAGTTCATCCAACAGTATTTTAAAGTCTAAACTACCAGGTTGTCAGGAAACCTGTGACACATTTTTGCATAGAAAAACATATCATGACTTTCCCAATGACTGAACACATAAGACAAATTACTAAATTTTACTTACTATGCTGAGTGAATAGCCAGCAGAAAATCTGGACCTTTCCAATCCACATAGCAATGGTTCAAGCTCTATGCAAAGAACATCTAAGAATGCTTAACTTTTTCTGAGAGTAGGACTTCTTTATTTCTGATTAGCACCAGACTTGTATCGCTTGGGAAAAGGAGCTTCAGAAGACATTTTCACTTAATCCTTAACATCACAATGCATACAGGGAAATTGTTCCAGTATCCTCAAATCTGTATGCATCATATGAACTGGAGAAACACTGCAGGAAGCTGGGCTCCTCAGTTTGGAAGAGAAGTAGAGCCCATTATGCAAAACAATCAGGCCTCAAGATTGGAGGATCCTGGTTGCTGTTTTCAGAAAGCTTTAAACACTCTTGATGTTTCATTGCCAAGTAGGGCCCCTTCTCAGTCTCCTCCAGCCCTCTTACAGAATGGTTTTCATTTGTCGGTATTAGGTTTAAGTTAATTGTGTTGGTCCTGCCTTATGGCACACCCTTAAACGGGAATTTCTTCCTAGCTCTTGACGTGCAGGCATGATAGAGTGATTAATAACCTCCGTTACATGGAGAGGAATCTCAGATGCCCAGCAGGGTTCTGTAGAATGCCCTGCTGGGGGCACTGGATACTGTCATCACCCTGACTCAGCCCTTCCTGCAGGAAGGCTGCAGGAAATGGGTGGACTGCATCTCCAACTGCGCCTTGGCAACATAGGCCCCTTCAGGTGACCCCCTTGCCGCCCCCACCCCGTGGACAGTACCACTTTGTCCACTGAGCAGGGCCACTGTGAACATGGCAACTTACGTTTGGTGCACCTCTGGGAGCCAGGGGCTTTACTCCAGCCAAGGCAGCACTGCCCTCCACACACATTGACCCTGAAACAAACAAGACCCCTGAGTCCAGCAGCAGTGGCACTCCCAAGAGCCCCCGCTTCCAACAGGTTCCTGCAAGGCCAGAGCCTCGCCTCCGCATTCCTCTGGATTCAAATGATTCCCACAGGGCACCCAGGATGCCCATCCCAAAGCTGCCCGAGGACCAGGAGAACCATGTATCAGGGAATGCGGGTTGGGGAAGCTACCCACCAGGGGAAAATGAAGTCTAACTAAATGATGTTCTTTTTGTTCTTTTCTTTTCTTGGAGAGGTTTTTGCTATAGGGTGCATGTGCTCACCAGAAAGACAGAGAGATAGAAAGCGAGTAATCACCCCCCAGGGGGGATGGCCACACCACAATCCCTTCTCCTCCATTCTTCTCTCGGGATCTTGGGCACGCACGCACATGCGCCCGGCGTGAGTTTACCATCCGAGATTCGAACTGCGGTCAGCTACATGGGAGTTCAGCGACATAGCCATTACGACTGCTGATCCCACTAAATGATTTTCTTAGCCCCAAATTACAATAGAATGGAAGTCCCTTTGTGTATTATCAGGGACCACATTTGAAACTGAGTTTCAGAAAAGTGTCCAGCAAGAGCCAGGTCATGTCACCTGGAACCTCCCTCGAAGGAAAAAAAAAAAAAAAAAAAAAGAGCCAAGTAAGTAAAACAGCCCCCTCACCCCCCACACACACCCGAATCTGTGATCAGTGGGGAGGAGGGGGATGCAGGGAGGATAGTTCTGAGTGCCCAGTGTCAGAAACGTTCCAGACCAAACTCCTGCCCATGCTAGAACACCTGGCCATAGGAGAGGGGCTCCTCAGGTGCAGAGAAGCTCAAGCCCACAACTCTGAGATGTTCCAAAGTTCTAGGCCACAGAGCAGGAGCTGCATCTGTACAGCTAGCCCGCCCTCGAGACCTGTTTTTCCTTAGCTAGACCAAAATTAAAATTGAATTGCAAAGAGAAGTTTCATTGATGCTGAGGGGCTCTGCTGCAGTGACTTCATGTTGACGCCCAAGTAGAAGCAGAGGAGCAGCTCGGTCTGGCGCAGGAGGTTCCGCCCCGGGCAGAAATGCCTTTTGTGTTTACCCGCAGCTCGGAAACAATGCACGCCGAGCTGAACGTCAGTAAAAGTTTCTGGGCTCCCCGCACTCCGCTCTTCCCCCGGCTCTCCCAGCAGGCAGAGGCGGAGGGGAGAAAGCCGAGCTGCAGCGCACGCCGCCCGCGGCCACAGCGGGGCTCCGAGCGGCCCTGACCCCGGGTCCCTGGGCGGGCGGCGCGCGCTGGCGGGCGGGCGGGGGTGTGGGCTTACCCCTGCAGCTGCTGCTTCTGGTGAACCTGCAGCCTCGAGCCCCCGCCGCTCTGAGTCTCCTGCGGCACTTTGGAGCGCACGACTTGCCTGCCTTGTTTGGCGAATGGGGCGGCCGCGGGGTGACCGCCGGGCTTGAGGTGGAGCTGCCCGCCGGGGGCCCCGGGACGCGCCGGCTCCGGCGGTGGCGGTGGCGGCCGGAGCCCCTGCAGGGCCGCCCCGCCGGGCTTGCTCGTGCGCCGGGTCCGCTCGGAGGGCGCCCCGAGGGAAGCGCGGCTGGGGGCGCCGGCCGAGCTGCGGCTGTACCTGGCGTTGAGCGCGACGTTGAAGGTCCGCGGGCGCGGGGGCCCGCCCAGGGGCAAGGCGCCCGCCGCCAGGCCGGGGCCCGGGCGCACCACGTACGTGATCCTCCGCACCCGGCCGTGCGCCGACGACGCCAGCAGCCCTGCCCAGAGCAGGAGCCCCCACCTGAGCCAGGCCCCCGCCATCGCGGGCCGCAGCCGGCGCGCTCGGCCCCCGCCCCCGGCCGTGCGGCTCGCCCGCGCCCTTCCTCGCGCGCTCGGGCTCCCCCGAGAACCGCCGAGAGCCCGGGGAAGGAAGGCGGGGAGGCGGCCACTGGATTGCAGGAGAGGAAGTTGTGCGGGCGGCTGAGCGGCCCCAGACCCCGGCAGGCTGCGGCGGGGAGGAGGGGGCGGGCGTGGGGGTGGGGAGCGCGGGCCGGGAGGGGAGGGGCGAGGGGAGCCGGCTGCGCAAGGTGAGGGTCCTCTGGCCAGCGGAGGCAGCGGGCGCCGCGCCCGGGACCCGGCGAGAGTGGGCAAGGGCGAGCGTGAGCGCGCGGGACGCTCGGAAGCAGCCCCGGCGGCAAAGTCTTTTAAAAGTTTCTCTCCCGTGAAACCGAGTGTCAGATCCGAACAGCCAATCTCCTGCAGACGTGACGTCAGGCAGTAAATCCTAATTGGGGAAAGCGTGAGATGAGCCCGAGAACGCGCACCACCCCACTTCCAAGGGAGCGGTGCTGTGGGCGCAAAGGCAGCGGCCCTCACGCCCGGGTCCCCGCGTCCCGAGAGAGCACAAAGAACTCGGCGCAGTACCCGAAGGGTCTTTTCCTCTTAGAAGCCCCGCAGGAGTCGTTCGATACTGTTTGGAAGTCCAGGCGTTTTTAATTCTTTTTTAATCCGTGTTTGCTCGGATACTTGCTGTGGGGTTTGGGTTAAAATACCATATGGGGCCCCAGAAAGGACTGTCCTGGGTGCGCCCAGCTCTCCATTGAAAAGCGCTCAGTTGGTTTTCTGTGGGACTGAAAACCCGGCGACGGTCCTCGGTCTGCAGCCTCTGGTACCTACTGTTCGCTCCGCAGGTACAAGAGGAGAGCGCGGGCAGCAGGGGGCGCCCGTGTAGATGGGGAAAAACCGCAAGGCGAATCCGCAGCAGAGGCACCCCTGCCTGTGGTCCAAAGACTAGAGGAGAGGGATACAGTTTAAGCCCTTTGGCAACCCCATGCTACTATTAGTATTAAACACACACACACACACACACACACACACAGAAAGAAAGGAAAAGAAATTAAATTATCTTCCCCGGACACCAATCCAAATAGGGCCACTCACCTAGGAGATGACCCGAGATGAAATTAAAGGAGATGGCAGGATGTCCCAAGGAGCAGAGTTGTAGTGCTCTTGCAGAACACTATACAACAGCGACGTATTTATTTCTAGCATTTGAATTTACAACAATGTCACTAGCAGAGTGCATGATCTGTTGTATGAATGTAATAGGAAACCCATGATCATCACAGTCCACTTTTTAAAGCCTTTATGAATGATGGTCCATTTCCAAAGATTTGGTTATTCTTGTTCATATTTCTTTGCAGCTTATCCTTTTTTGTTTTGTTTTGTTTTGTTTTTTTGGAGAGGTTTTTTTGCTATAGGGCGCGTGCGTTCGCCAGACAGAGAGAGAGAGAGACATAGAGACAGAAAGCGAGAAATCACCCCCCAGGGGGGATGGTCACGCCGCAATCCCTTCTCCTCCATTCTCCTCTCGGGATCTTGGGCACGCACGCACACGCGCCCGGCGTGAGTTGTAAGCCACCGGGTCCGAGACGCGAACCGCGGTCAACTACGTGGGAGTCCAGCGACATAGCCATTACGCTAACTGCTGGTTCCCAAAAATCCTTATCCTTTTGTTTTCTTGTCTGCCCAAATTAGCTAAATTGGTAAACCACTGGTAGCGCAATGGTTTAAGAACAATTAGTGCAGGACCAGCAGGTGGCATGGTGGTTGAGATGCTGGACTCCTACGTGGTTGACCTCAGTTCGAGTCCCAGACCTAGCAGCTTCCTTTCTGTTTCTCTGTCTGTCTTTCTCTGGTGAGGAAATTAAAAAAAAAAAAAAAAAAAAAAACAAGTAAAATTAAATAATTCTTTTTAAAAAGAAGTATTAATGAAAAAATCATTTAAATTGAAAGAAATGTTATGCTCTTTTTTTTTTCCTGTACATTGGAGAAAGATCGCCAATATTTAATTTGACAGGAGAGGGCCTTAGTCCAACTGAGCACCGGCTTCCTGTGAAAACACAGTCTGGGATTAACTGGCACTGGACTGGAGGGAACTCAGTTTTGGTCCTAACATGGCCGCTAATTCGCCGAAAGACAGTCCATCTGTGCTCTCTGAATCTCAGCTTTCTCCTCCATAACACACGAGTTGCTTTAAAAGTCCCTTCCAGCCCACAGGGGCCAGCAGGTGGCATGGTGGTTAAGGGCACTGGACCCTCACATGGCTGGCTGCGGTTTGAGTCATGGACTTGGCAGCTTTCTCTCTCTCTCTCTCTCTCTCTGTGTGTGTTTGGTCAAAATTAAATAAATAAATAAATAAAGCTAAATAAAACAATTTTTTTTTTTTTTAAATGTTCCTTCCAGCCCTAACAGTCTGTGGCTCTAAGAGCATCCAGGGCTCCTCTGGACAGGTGAATCCCAAGTCAGCCTGCGAACCAGGCCAAAGTGAACCAGCTGAGAAAAATTGAGGAAGGAGGTAGATCAAGAAGCTGCCTCCGGCCTGAGTTCTGTATGAAGGCTACGGCCCTTGCTGATAAATACCCAAGTGTCTGTTCTGAGGAAGGCAAGGAGGCCTGGGACCCATAGGAGATACAACGCACCACAAGATCCTTTGTCTTTGAGTTTCATCTTAGCTGAGAGAGAAAATACAAATCACTGAAAGCCATTGACCCACTGGAGATACAAAGTTTCACAAGACCTTACGCCTTTGTCACAGAGCTACTTCTCTAAGAAACAAGATACAAATCAATGAAAGCTTAAAAATAAGGTCAACGAGTGAATGAAGCAACACTTTAAGATAACTACAGAACTCTCAGAAGGCAGGACCTGATTTGCAGATGTCTACATCCTAGTATAGCCCATAATTCTTTGTCATCTAGTAGGAAATTCACAATGTATAGGGAAAATATTTCCTACCTGCAATTCAGTCCACGGAGGAAGCGGCACCACTGTGGTGGGAACTATATGGTAGCACTTGAAATGGCTAGGGGTGGGTCAAGGTGTCAGGCAGAGCTGAGGATGTGCTGAAAAGTCAGAAGAGAAAAGTGTCAGGCGACAGCTCAGAAAATGGCAAAGGACAGTGTCACCCTAACTAGGTATATTTTGGTGGTGGCTGGGCTGTCCTGGTGGCTCACTCACAGCACCCAGAGGGGCGGGTGGCACACATCCAGGCCACCCTCAGGCAGGGAGAGGCAGCTCCCTGTAGAGGCCAGCCTGGTGGGGAAGTCTGGCAGGCTGGGCTTCAGTATTGCTGCGGGTCATTTCGCCTCCCTGAGCCTCAGTTTCCAGAGGACCTGGGAATCTGCCTGAGGTCCTGGTGGGAGTAAGGGGAATGGGGAGGGGATTACCTTTACCAAGCTCTTTGGCTCATCGGAAGAATGTTTTCTATTAAAAATATACAATTCGGGGACCAGCAGATGGCATAATGGCTACATTTCTAGACTCCTATGTAGTCGACTGCTGTTCAAGTCCCAGATCTGGTGGCTTAAACTCACACTGGGCACATGTGCGTGCATGCCCAAGATCACAAGAGGAGAATGGAGGAGAAGGGATTGCGGCATGGCCATCCCCCGGGGGAGTGATTTCTCCCTTTTTGTCTCTCTGTCTCTCTCTCTGTCTTTCTGGTAAGTGCACGCACCCTATAGTGAAAGCCTCTCTCAAAAAAAAAAATATATATATACATATATATGTGTATATATATATATATATACACATATATATGTATATATATGTATATACATATGTGTGTGTGTGTATATATATATATATATATACACACACACATATATATATATACACATACACAATTCGATCTTTCTGTTGACCAGGGCTAATGCAGAGGTAGCCAATCTTTAACCCAATTTCAACCCGCCTTATGCCAGATTTGGATATCACACAGTCAGGTCATCCCTGAAGCAGAACCCAGCAGGAAAAATCTCCCGAGTGAATGTTAACCCCATCCCTTAACGGACCTGTACACATGTGTGTGTACGTGTGTGCACATACAACCATTCATATGGACATATACTATTAACCAAGCAGCCCCACTCTCTGGTTGGGAGACTCCAGAGAAGTCAGTTTCCTACATAAGCCTCTCGCTATGTGCGTAACTAGCGAGATAATCCCTGAGAAATGTGTCACGCACTCCCTGTACAATCATGAGACGGCCACTCATCCAAAACACTGAACTCACTGGTATTCTGAAAGTGAAAGCCCAGTTTCTGTCAGGCATGCGGACCAGCTTTTGCCAAGTCTAGACCCAGCTTCACACCACAGGTCCTGGACCCAAACACCCCCCCTAGGGTTCGAGGTCCATTTACATTGGCAGTACACAACTTCCTGGTTCAAAACACAAGTCCTTAAAGATCTCATAAAACGTCTTGGACTTCAGATGGTTTTTACAAAACAATACTCTGATGAGCTAAGTGTAAATGAATCAGAAAAGAAGATTATGTTTCCCATAAAAACTCATGGGTTTGAGGATTAGGGGAAGAAAGAAAAGCAAATGCCAAACATTTTAAGGCGCTTTGAGACCATTAGTCAAACTCGAAATGCAGCCAGGTTCCCTCATCTTTACACTTTATGAGTTTTGTAATTGAAAATCTTTGCCTACATTTAAATCAGCTACAAATCAACTTTAGTGGCTGCCTGTGATCAGAACTGCCTCCATCCTTGTTTTCTTTTAGCCAAGGATTTCGTGGAACCCCTTTCGTTCCCTTCTAGTTTCATCAAAAAGTTCTTAGAAAGAGAAAGGGGAGGGAGAAGGAAAAGAAAGAGGGAGTGAATAGGCTGTGGATAAAGGAAGAGAAAGAGCGAGAGAGTGAGCAAGTGGCCCACTTCCTGGTTGGCAGCCTCTTGCTCCAGGTAAAGAGATTGAGGGAAGGAAGGAAAGCAAAAAAGAGAAAATAGGAGAGGGAGTGTGGAGGGGGGAAAGGAGAGAAGGAGGTGGAATGGGGTTAGAGGTAAAGGAGGAAGAAGCATGAATGGGAGTGGGGAAGGGAGTGAATGAGAAGAAGGAGTGGAGAGAAAGGTAGGAAAAAGAGGAAAGAAATAAGTGAAAAATGAAATGTAGGGAGAGAAGAATTATGAAAATAACGGGATACATTTCTAGGAGGCTGGGACAGCCTTTTCTGAACATTGGCTAGTCCTGACCTGGTATCAGTTTTCTATATTTTGGCTAAAATTAAACCTGTGGTCATAGGAGGTGCTAGCGAAGTGTGACGGGCTGGTCCACACCTCAGACAAAGTAGTAGGGAGGATCAGGCCCCATAGCGCAGCAGTTAAGCTTTGTACAGAGGAAGCTGGATCCCACATGGCTGGCCAGGGTTTGAGTCCCAGCCTCGTCAGCTTGCAAAACTTGCTGGGCACATGTGTGCCCAAGATTTTGATGGGATAGAGAATTGGAGAAGAGGGATTGTGGTATGAACAGTCCTCATCAGAGTAATTCTCTCTCTCTCTCTCTCTCTCTCTCTCTCTCTCTCTAGCATTACCATGCACTCTCTGACAATAATAAATAAAGAGGTAAGGACAGAAGTCCTCCAATCTCCTATACAACCAGGAAGCCAAAGATGACAGCTTCAGTTCAAGACAGCCACAAATAGGCATCTCATTCACTCTCACAGTTCTTGCTCTTATACTTTGATCCATTTAATCCAAAAGTCATAGTGAGACAGATTAGAAATGAATGACATGGGACAGTAGGTGGTGCGGTAGCTAAAGCACTGGACATTCCCACATGGCCGACCTCAATTTGAATCTCGGACCTGGTGGCTTGCTTTCTTACTTTCCCTCTCTCTCTCTGTGTCTCTCTCTGGTCAAGTTTAAATTAATTAATTAGTTAATTAATTAATTATTAAAAAAAGAAAGAAAGAAATGAGTGACCTCCTCCACATTTGCTTCAGCTTTCATGAGAAATAGCACGAAGCTTTGCCAGTGAAGAATTAAAGCAGATACGTGTGGTGGAGGCGTTGCTGTCTGTCTGCTGAGCTACCATGAGCAAGATGGAGACAGGCCCGCTTTGCAGAGTAAGCTGAGGTGCTCCCGGGAGTAGAGCAACAAGTAGAATTAAGATGTACCCCTCATGTTTCCTATACCTTCAAAGCTTCAGGTTTGAACCCTGTTAGTTGTTTTCAACAAATATTTACTGAACAACTATAGGGGCCTCAAGTTATCCTATGTAGAACCTTACAGGACATTCAAAGCAGGCTTCCATTTTTTGGTAGAGAAGTTCAAATAAATATGTCATTGTGTTGGGGACCAGCAGTTGGTGTAATGGCTATGTCACTGGACTCCCATATTGTCGACCACGGTTCAAGTCCTGGACCTGGTGGCTTAAACTCACTCCAGGCGCGTGTGCATGTGTGCCTAAGATCCAGAGAGGAAAATGGAGGAGAAGGGATTGCGGTGTGGCCATACACTCTGGGGGGGGGGGGGGGTGATTTCTCACTTTCTATCTCTGTTTCTCTGTCTTTCTGGCAAGCTCACACGCCCTATAGCAAAAACCTCTCAAAAAAAAAAAAAAAAAAAAAAAAAAAAAGTCATTGTGTTGAGTCCAAAGTTGCCCCTGGACCAGCAAGTGCTTTCGTGCTAGCCCAGAGTGCCTGGCAGTGACCCTACAGAACCTCTCCACAAGAGAAATCTGAGGGGGGTAATCAGACCTCAATAAGTCACCGTATGTGTGACAAGTGTTAAAAAAGGACCATGGGCTGTGGATCAAGACCCAGGAAGGAAAGGGGGTCAGGATCATGTTCTGCCTTCCTACAAAACTAGAGGAGTCAATCATTGAAAAGGGAATTCAAGAAAATAAAGTTCTGGGGCCAGCAGGGGGCGTGGTGGTTGAGGGCACTGGACTCCCACATAGCCAACCATGGTTTGAGTCCTGGACCTGGTGGCTTGCTTTCTCATTTTCCCTCTCTCTCTTTCCCTGTCTCTCAAGTTAAAAATAAAATAAAATTTAAAAAAAGATAATAAAGTAAAATAAAAATAATTATTTAAAATAAAAAAGTTCTGTGGGCACTGAGTTTCCTTTTGTGCTCTTTTTGGTCACCTTTTCACTTGTCTTCCTTGTAACCAACGTGAACATCACACAGCAGAGGCTGCTAAGACAGCAGACTGGCTCTGTCTACGGCCAGCATATCGACTAATGTAGCTTTCACTGAAATTTTTGGCATACCCTCTTATTCAGAACTTTTGAACATTAGACATAAGACTACACAATAATTAAAGAGCTGTTGACACCATTTTATCTATACTTGTCATTCACATCCTCCAAACATCATTAGGCCATCAACTGGTCTACGCTCAAGGAATCATAAAGAAAACATGTTCTTTCCCCCAAGGAATTTGCATTTTGGAAAACATTTTGACATACACCAAACTGAGATGCATGTCAACCAAGAAATCTATGAAAGGACCAGCAGGTGGCGTGGTGGTTAAGGCACTAGACACTCCCACATGGCCGACCATGGTTCGAGTCCTGGACTTAGTGGCTTGCTTTCTCACTTTCTCTCTCTCTCTCTCTCTCTCTCTCTGTGTGTGTGTGTGTGTGTGCACATGCATGTATGTTTCTGGTCAAATTAAAATAGATTAATAAATAAAATTAAATAAATAATTCTTTTTTTAAAAAAAGAAGAAATCTATCAAACACTTGCCCTTTGATCACAAGCAAACCCCCAAATTACTTTCATTTTGCATTGGTATCTCAGTGGTAAATGCTTCTCTGATCATCCATCCAGTCACTAGAACTCTTCCTAGTTTCCCTGCTTACATTTTTTTTTTTTTTTTGAGAGGTTTTTCGCTATAGGGCGTGTGCGCTTGCCAGACAGAGAGAGACAGAGAGATAGAAAGCGAGAAATCACCCCCCAGGTGGGATGGCCACGCCGCAATCCCTTCTCCTCCATTCTCTTCTCGGGATCTTGGGCACGCACGCACACGCACCTGGCGTGAGTTTTAAGCCACCGGGTCCGGGACGGGAACCGCGGTCGACTACATGGGAGTCCAGCGACATAGCCATTATGCTAACTGCTGGTCCCCCTGCTTACATTTAAACTCAGAAACGACCTGACACCTGCAAGGTCGGTGAAAGCCACGTGAGCAATAATGCTATCTCCCCTCAGATACAGCTTCTTATAAATTCTGATCAATCCTAGTTGTTTGTTTGTTTGTTTTCTATAGGAAGCATGTGCTCATAGAAGAATGACAGACACAGAGAGTGAGAAAGAGAGAAATGAGAAATCATCTCCCAGAGGGGATGGCCGCACCACAATCCTTTCTCCTGCATTCTCCTCTCAGAATTTTGGGCACGCACACACACACACACACACACACGTTTTCAGTCTCTGGGTCCAGCCCATGGTTGGCCATGTGGGATCCAGTACCTTAACCACCACACTAATAGCTGGTCCATGCTCCTTTCTTTTTTTAGGTTTTTGTCAGAGGGCATGAGTGCTCACTAGAGAGAGTCAGAGAGAGAAGAGAAACAGTGATAGGAAAGTGAGAAGTCACCCTCCGGGAGAATGGCCACATTTCTCCTGGGATTTGGGTTTGTATGCACATGTGCCCTGAATGGGTGGGTCTCAAGCCACCAGACCCAGACCTCTACCGACAACCAAACTTGCGAGAGTTCAGTGCCTTAACCTCTATACCACCTTCTGCCCCCTCCACAACCCCCATGATCCAGTTCTAAAAGGAACCTCCTGCTTTGCTTTAGCCTCGGTGTCTTCCAGACTGTTACATTGCTGGAATTGCTTCTAGGCATGAGTAAGTAGAATTATTTCTTTGGTTTGCATTAGAATGTTCATCCAGGGGTTAGCAGGTGGCATGGTGGTTGAGGGGCTGGATTCTCGCATGGTCTGTGTTTCAAATCCCACACACAGTGGCTTGAAAGATCACAACAAATAAATAAACAAAAGTTAAAAAAAAAAAAAGACAGGAAAAAGAATGTTTGTCCAGTGGTGCCAAACATGGTGCTGCCTAGTATAACATTTGATCCTAATTATTTTTTTCTCCTGCTTGACTTTTCCTCTCATCAAATTAATGGGGACATTGTATAGTGAATACAACAATCTAGAAAAGAGGAGAAAACATGAGTGGAAGTACTACACCACCTCCACATAGCAATTCTTAACCTTGGGGCTTTTCTAGGATCCAAGCCCTCACAGACTGCTTCCTTCATACTTTCCCGACTTGATCTTGGGCTGCTGACTTAAACAAAACTTCTGGTTCAACTATTGGGTTGTCCAGAAAGTCATGATGCATTTTTGCATAGAAAAACAAAAAAATATGTCATGACTTTCCCAACAAACTAATATATTTATCTATTTGTTTTTCTTCTTTCTCTTTGAAAGAAAAAAAAAAAAAAGACCCTGATCGGTCACTAATCAATAAAACAGTCAGATGCCTGCCTTCAAGTCTCCTTTCATGTTATTCTCCTAAAATACTCTTCCCTCAACTAAGACCTCCTTCTTCAGATTAAATGTGGCACATATACACCTTGGAATACTACTCAGCCATAAGAAACAACAAGGCTCTGGAATTTGATAGAAAGTGGACGAATGTGGAAGATATGTTGCTGAGTGAAGCAAGTCAGGCTATGAAAAAGACATTGTATATCTCCACTTAACACATTCTGACTGTCCGTACTCTATAGTAGAAACTGAAAGACTGGAGGACATAAAAGCAGTAAAAATTGTTACAGACACTAGAGACAAAATGGAAAGAGCGTAGGAGGGAAAGGGTGTTGGAAAGGAAATTTGGGGGAAAAAATAGAGGTAAGACATTTGTGGAACACAGATATGGTTTATTTTTTGTTGATGAGGATGTGTATAATATTCTCAACTAGGCTGAACTGAGGTGTACATTATGCTGGGTAAAGTCTCTTTACAATCTAAATGATATATAGTGATTAAATGTATAAATAATAGTAATAAAGTCACATAGAAAAAAAAATTCGATATCCTTTACTTCCGTGAAGCTCATCAGAGCACCCTAAACCCTCAGGTCCCTTTCTCTTCTTAACTGTGGTAACATTTATCAGCCATACTAGGCACTGAATGTACAATACCTGCTCTGTCATAGACATAGAACACTTCCTGCAGGTGAAGACGTTTTGTCCTGGTCATAGTAAGACAAACCAGAATGAAAGCAAGTCATGGTTAACGATAGTTGAAGTTTGGTTAGGACATTCTGACATGATGTTAGCCATTTACAGGCACAGTTCTGCTGAGCAAGGGGGTTTGCCCAAATTTTCCCCAACCTAAAGTAAGATGCTTTTTTTTAAAATTTTTTTATTTTTTAAGAATTATTTATTCAGGGGCCAGCAGATAGAGTAGCGGTTAAGGCACTGCACTCCAATATGGCAGACCACGGTTCAAGTCTTGGACCCAGCAGCTTGAAACTCATGCCAGCTGTGTGTGCCTGCATGCCCAAAATTCTGAGAAGAGAATGGAGAGGCAATTGCCATGTGGCCATCCCCCCAGGGGGGTGGTGTCTCAGTTTCTTTCTCCCCGTCACTTTCTGTCTGGTGAGCACACAAACGCTAAAAATCTCTCTTGAAAAAAAAAATTCATAGGAAGTGGTCAAATATGGAAGATTTATTGCTGAGTGAAGCAAGCCAAGCTATGAAAGATATTGTAAGTATCCACTTAGTACATACCAACTATCTGCACTATATGGTAGAAACTGAAATATTGGAGGGCATAAAAGCAGTGAAAATAGTTATGGATGCTGAAGACAGTGTGGAACGGGGGTGGGGAGAGGGAAGACTATAGAGAACAAGAACAAATAGAGAGGCATGACATTAGTGGGACACAGAAATGGTTTATTACCTGTTGATGATAACATGCATAGTATTCTCACCTGGACTGGTCTGAGATGTATTTCATGTTGGGTAAAGTCTCTTTACAAGCCAAATGATGTATAGTGATTAAATGTTTAAAAAATATAATGAGAACGAAAAAAAGAATAATAATATGAAAAGCTATTTGATGATTTAAAAAAAGAATCCCTTAATTTTACTTATTATGATTATTTTTTAAAGAATTATTTATTTATTTATTTCCATTTGTTATTGTTATTTTTTCCCCCTTTATTTGACGAGAGAGAGAGAGAGAGAGAGAGAAAGGGAAAGTGAGAAAGCAAGCCACCAGGTCCGGGACCTGAACCATGGTTGGCCATGTGGGAATCCAGCACCCTTATCCACCACACCACCTGGTGGCCCCTATTATGATTATTTTAAAGAGAGAGAGAGACGGGAGTGGGGGTGGAGTGAGAAAACAAACCACCAGGTCTGGGACTTGAACTGTGGTTGGACATGCACAGCACCTTTACCACCATGCCACCTACAGGCCCCCCAAATTCAGTTTCTTTAACCAAATCAACCAGCAGCTACCTCTGTGTGTGTGTGTGATGAGTAGGGAGTGTGAGGAGTAGATGTTTCCTATCCCTGAAGTAATGGTTTGAAACGTTCAGTAGAATTTTGTTGTATATGTGTCTGAACCCTGTCACATCGACAGAATTGTGCCATTAAAACAGTCAATGTTTTTATAACATCTTTTATTGTTCTCTCAACTTACTCTATTATTGGAGACCAGGAATACTCTGAGACGGCAACCAGTGAAAATCAAGCATTAGACAGAAGTCATTCACACCACTGAAGAAATACCAGCTAAGCGAGGAAAAGCCTGGCTTTCTAAACAGTGAGGGGAGACCAGTAAAACCAGCCCAGTGTCTGTGATTCCTCCAGGTTTCCTGGTTTGAAAGCCCAGGTTTAAAAAGCTTCTGCAGAGAGAGATCAGGTTACCTCTGCCAGCTGCCCGAAAACTTTACACTTAACCCTTCACAGTCCTCATCCTGGGTCTTACACCTCCATCTCCCTTACTAGAAAAGGCATCTTCAAGCGTCTTTACATTTCCCTCCATTTTCTTCTCTACAGACAAGTAACGGCCAAAGCCCCAGGTGACGCTGCCGGTGCCTCGCGCTCATCTCTGAAGGCCTGTGCTGAGGACAGAGCCCCTGTGTGCCATATTCGCAGTGCTCCAGCATCCACAGTAAATGCACGTGTTAAATGAACGCTTATGTGCTTTCAGATGCCTAATTGCAGCCCGTAGTCAGCAATGAGAAACCTGCCAACATCTTTTCATCATGAGCACAAACCTTGCCCAAGATTCCTAAGTTGTCAAGGGTCCGGTCAATTCATTCAGTCATTCATTCATTCGCTGACTCATTTATTTGCCCACCATTCACTATTCGTTTGTGAGAGCCAATGTGTTTTAATTAAAAATGAAGAAAGGATTTTAGAAGTGTTTGCTTCGGAATCTAATATTCCTTACTAGACCCAAGGATTCTTTTTGAAAGTTGAAATTATCATTAGGCATGAAATAAGGGAATAGGCAGGTCTCTCTCTACACTCCTTTTGCAGCTCACTCCAGAAAGTCTACGTGAGCACGTGTACCCGATATCTGCAGAATACGAATATGCAATCCTGGATATTTGTAAACTCATACCAGGAGGAAGCAGGAGGTGGTCAGGAGCACATACTTTGATATCAAACAGCCTGGGCTCAGCTTCCAAAAATGCCCCTAGGTTCAGGAGTGAGCTTGGGAGCAAAGGCCCATGGTTTGGAGGATCCCAGGAGGCAGCAGGGCGGGCATGAAGGAATGAAACTTTTTTTTTTTTTTTTTTTTTTGGAGAGGTTTTTGCTATAGGGTGCGTGCGCTCCCGACAGAGAGAGAGAGACAGAGAGACAGAACGCGAGAAATCACCCCCCAGGGGGGATGGCCACACCTCAATCCCTTCTCCTCCGTTCTCCTCTCGGGATCTTGGGCATGCACGCACACGCACCCGAAGTGAGTTTTAAGCCACCGGGTCCAGGACGCTAACCACAGGACTACATGGGAGTTCAGCGACATAGCCGTTATGCTAACTGCTGGTCCCAAGGAATGAAACTCTTCACTTTCCCTTGAACAATCACTTTCCTGAGGGAATCTTCCTGAGTTACTCAGTGCTGTCCTGAGAGCCACTTTTCAGCTGGAAGCAGTTAGAAATCATCTCAGCCTTCGATTCTAAGGGGTCAGTCGAGCCTGCGATTTTATTTTATCACATTACAGTCCCACACACAGAAAACGTTCTCAGTAATCATGAAGTGCTTTCTAGGAGCTGGCTCAGTCCCTACAAATTTACCACCCTATTTCTTCAATTAGGAAAAGCCATATCTGGGGAGAAAAAAAATTAGAGCTTCTTTAAGAGTTTTATAGTTAAATATACCAAAAACTGTTGAGGGTCTTGTGTTTGTGATTTGGCAGAGGGAGGCCACAGGATCACACGTCATATGCTCTTGCTTGCAGAGAAGAGACCCAGGCTGGGGGCGGGGGTGGGGGAGGTGGGTGGGGGGGAAGCTAAGAGCAGAGATGGAAGAAGAGGCCTCAATTTCACAAAAGGGGATGATGGGAAGAAGGACAGGGAATTAAATCATTGATCCTCTTCCAATGAGCACTTACAAAAGCCCATAAATACTACAAGAAGCCAGCAGGCAGTGTGGTGGTAAAGGCGCTGGAATTCCCACATGGCTGATCGTGGTTCGAGTCCCGGACCTGGTGACTTGCTTTCTCGCTCTACTTCTCTCTCTCTTTCTCTGGCGAAACTCATGTGAAAAAATAATAATAGCCAAATAAATAAATAACATAATTCTTTAAAAAAAAAAAATACTACAGGAGGGCCAGGGCTCTGCACCTGCCATCACAGAGAGGGGCAGCCCTGTAGGTCTTCGTTTGCATCTCCAAAAATGGCGTTCTGTGACTCAATAAACCACATACTTCTGGAAGCTTCTATTTTATCATCTCTAAAACAGGAACAATCCCTAACACTGGATTTGGCAAGCATTTTTTTTTTTTTTGGTAGGTTTTTGCCATAAAGTACATGCACTCACTGGAGAGAGACGGAGAGAAGGAAAATGAGAAATCACATGCCCCCATCCCCCCAGGAATAGCTATGCTGCAATCCCTTCTCCTCCATTTTCCTCCTGGGGTTTTAGGCATGCACATGCATCTGGTGTGATTTTCAAGCCACCAGGTCGAGGGCTTGAATTAAAGTTTACCATGTGGGAGTCCAGCGCTTTAACTACCACACCACCTCCTGGCCCCTTGGCAAGATTTTTTTGAAAGAGGACTAGATAGCTAATATTTACAACTTTGTGGATCATATAGTGTCTGTCAACTCCTCAGCTTTGCCACTGTAGCATGAAAGTAGCCATAGACAATAGGAAAGTAGATGTGGGTAAGTTAGGTTTGCAGGTCACAGCTTGCCGTTCCCTATCTTAATCCCCTATTTTAATAGGGAAGGTGTTGTGAGGATTAAATGAACTAACTCAAGTGACATATTTAGTCCAGTGTGCTGTAGGTAAGTGCTTAGTAAACACTAGCTTCTATAGAGTGGCTTGGTGGCACAGTGGTAATGTGCTGCTCGAGTGATACTGGATCCAGATGGGAGATCACGAGTTCAGTTCCCCGGTCAACTTATACATGTCAGGTACAGACTCCCAGATCCTGGCTGCCTGGGAAGGCTGGGGTGGGGTGGAAACCACAGCATGAAACCTTGTTGAGAACGCTCTCTCAAGCTCATGAATGAAACAAACATTTTAAAAAGATCCAACTGCATCCTTGCTCTGACTTTCGTCACTCCCATCTGTGTGTATGTCAGCGAGTGAGGCTGTCCTCAGTGCTCCTCAGGAGCTACTCCCAGTCCTCCCTCTCGGGTCCATGGCGAGTATCACAGTCTGGGTTCTCTGAGAACAATCCGGAGACGGAGTCGAGTGTACAGAATGTGTATTAAAGGTCCTAGGGAACATCCCGTGTGGACAGAAGTAAGCTAGACTGGGCAGAGAGCAGTCACATTGCCCAAAAATAGGTTTCACAATCAGGGAACTGGTTTGAAATCGTCTTTAACACGTCTAATAGCATTATCATAACTAACACTAGCATTTGCACCAATTCACTAATTTAATGCTCACAACAACCTATGTATGAAATGAGTATCATTATTTTTAATTTTTTTCCCTTTATTCATGATATAGCACATGGGTATGCTTTTAGAGTGAGAGAGTGAGGAAGAGAGAAGTGCCCTCCATAGGGTCTGGTCAAGCACAATTCCTTCCTTCAGTCCTTCCAGCCCATCACATCCTGGACACACACACACATGTCCAGTGTTTCAGACTAACCAGGAAGGAAATTCAAACTCCAGTCACCACGTGGGATCCACAGCTCTTGAACAGGAAGGTACCATGTGCCATGGTGCAAGCCTACACAGGTACCGTTAATATCCCCATTTGGGACCAGCAGATGGCATAATGGTTATGTCACTGGACTCCCATGTGGTCGACCAAGGTTCGAGTCCCAGACCCAGTGGCTTAAACCTCATGCTGTCGCATGTGAGTGCGTGCCCAAGATCCTGAGAGGAGAATGAAGGAGAAGGGATTGTGGCATGGTCATCCATCCCCACTGGGGGCTGATTTCTCGCTTTCTGTCTCTCTGTCTCTCCAAGTGCACATGCCCTATGACAAAAATCTCTATCAAAAAAAAAAAAAGAAAAAGAAAGAAAAAAAAATCCCCATTTTTAGAGATGAGAAAACTGATACTTAAAGAGGTTCATTAATTTGCACAAGGTCAGCAGTTGCAAACACCAAATCCAGCTCACTGCCTGCTTTTGTTAATAAAGTTTTATTGGAACATAGCACACCCTTTCATTACATATTGTATAATCATGGCCATTCCTGTTCTATAGTAGCAGAGTTGAATAGTTGCATGTGGCATGAAAAGCTTAAAATACTTGCCATCTGGCCCTTTACAGAAAAAGTTTGTCCACCCTCACCCTCTAGTAAATTGGTAGAGTCTGGTTCCAAACCCAAGTTGTCTGACTCCAGAGACAACACTCATAACTCAGATATAAATATATACCAGGTAGGCTCAGAACTTACAAGAATGTTATGAAATTTTTCCATTTTAATTTTCCTTATGGTACGTATTTTAATGGAAACATTTTCTGATGTTTATTTCCAGCAAAATGACAGACTTCATATCCTGAAAACCCACCCCTAAAAAGCACCTTTAAAATGCTGGATAAAATGAACAGCTGACTTGGCAAGATATTAAGGGATCATAAGTCCCAGAGGACAAAAATATGAAGTGGAAGCCAGAATCCAGAAAAAGCATTGTAAACACTCAGTCAGGAAGACAGCAGAAACTAAGGGCATTTGCTCATGTTTTGTAAATAAGAGATTTCAGCTTTAACAACCACCTGGAGTGGAGGGAAGAGGAGAGGGGAGACAGGTGACAAAATGGTGTACTATCAGCCTGAAGACTTTGGAATAAGTCCCCAAAGGCCCACATCCTAGTAAAGTGGTGAACTAGAAAATATACGCCATGCAAAGGAAAACAAGCAAAGAAAGTTTTGCATCTTGGCCTTGATTTTTTGGTTGGAAAGAAAAATAAAAGTTCCTACCTCCTCTCAGAGGTAATAAATAAACACCAGTCAGTCTTCAAGCCTGGGTTCAAATTTACTCTATGAGGTTTATTTTTCGTTTTGTTTTACCAGAGGGCATGTGTACTCTCCTGAGACAGAGAGAAAGTGAGAAAGCACCCCTGATAGGGAATGGTCATGCCACAATCCCTTCTCCTCTCATTTCTCCTTCCTTTCAGGATTTTTGTTTGTTTGTTTGTTTGTTTGGAGAGGTTTTCGCTATAGGGCGCGTGCACTCGCCAGACAGACAGAGAGAGACAGAGAGACAGAAAGCAAGGAATCACTCCCCAGGGGAGACGGTCACGCCGCAATCCCTTCTCCTCCATTCTCCTCTCGGGATCTTGGGCACGTACGCACACACGCCCGGTGTGAGCACACACGCCTGGCGTGAGTTTTAAGCCACCGGGTCCGGGATGCGAACCGCGGTAGACCACGTGGGAGTCCAGCAACACAGCCATTACGCCAACTGCTGGTCCCTCCTTCCTTTCAGGATTTTGAGCATGCACACACATACCCAACTTCTTTCTTTTTTTTTTTTGAGAGGTTTTTGCTATAGGGCGCATGCGCTCGCCAGAAAGACAGAGAGACAGAAAGAGAGAAATCACCCCCTAGGGCGGATGGCCACACAACAATCCCTTCTCCTCCATTCTCCTCTCGGGATCTTGGGCACTCACGCACACACGCCTGGCGTGAGTTTTAAGCCCCTAGGTCCAGGATTCGAATCGCAGTTGACTACGTGAGAGTCCAGCGACCTAGCCATTACACTAACTGATGGTCCCCCGATGTATTTCTCAAGCTGCAGCATCTAGAACTTGAAACACAAAGCCAGCCAGGAGGAATCTAGTCACCTTAACCACTATGCTATGGGCTGGCCTTATAAACCCATTTAAGATTCCGCTCCCCACAATTAATTTAAAATGGTCAGGCACTTGGCCAAAGTAAAATAAAGATAAATAGATAGGAATCTTCTCTTAATTCAAGCCTCATGAAATTCTCACAGATGATTCCCATACAAAAATGAGTTCACAGTAAAAAATCACAAGAGCACTTATGGGGTAAGACATTATCAGACAGAGTTATTGGAAACAACAAGCAGCACGATCAGACACACAAGGTCTTAGATGTTAGAATTATTACGTATAGCAGGGCTTAGTATAAAGGGCTATCTAATATCTACTTTAGGTTTGCACACCAGATCGTCTTTGTCAGAAAGACTCAGCTTTGCTGTTCTAAGCAGTCATGGGTATGTATGAAAATGAATGGGCTTGCCTGTGTGGCCATAAAACTAAATTTACCAAAATAGGGAGTGTTTCAGATTTGGCCATCAGGCTACAGTTTATAAAATAAGTATGTTTTCAATATTTAAAGAATTTAAAACATGGACGAGAAACAAAATACTATCATAAATATCAAGGAAGATTCTTAACTTCTGGAAGTAAAATATGTAGTAGAAATTTCAAAATTCAACATTTGAGTTAACTAATAGACTAGAACTGAAAAAACATAATTAGTAAATTGAAAGCTGGATATGAAAAATCTACTTAGAATTTAGTACAGGAGAGATGAAAAGGAGGGAATTGTGGAAAAGAGGTTCACAGATGGAAGTGTGAGGAAAAGTTCTTCCATGTATATCTAATCAGAGTTGTAGAAGGAGTGACTAACGAGAATGGGACAGGGACAATGTTCAACGTTTTTCATGGATCCTTATATTTAGGAAGTACAACACAATTTCAAAAAGATATTCGCACCCAGACTCATCCTGGTGAAACTGCAAAGCATTAAAGACCAATTGGAGGGACCAGCAGGTGGCATAGTGGTCAAGGCCCTGGATTCCCACACGGCCGATGGCTGTTCAAGTTCCGGACCCGGAGGCTTGAAACTCACACTGGGCACATGTACGTGCATACCCAGAATTCCAAGAGGAGAATATTGGAGAAGGGACTGCAGCATGGCCATGCCCCCAGGGAATGATTTCTCGATTTTCCTCTCTCTGTCTCTTTCTCTAGAAAGTTTTACATGTCCTATGACCAAAAAAAAAAAAAAAACTTAAAGAACAAAAAAAGGCCACTTGGATAGTTTAAAATCAGCTAGGGAAAAAGCTTATCTGTTTGACATCTGACTTATCGATACTAAGGTAAGCCAAAGGATTGTAAGTTGTCTTTGATGTGCTAAAGAAAATAATTGTCCATTTATAATGACATACCCAGAAAAACCTAACTTTCATGATGAGGATAAGATAGGATGTGTTTAAATGAACAAAAGCTAAGATAATTTAGCTTGTAAGGGAATTTATTAAGGATAGATACTGCCAAAAAGGAAGAAAAAGACGCCAGGTAGGATATGTAAGATATAAGGATGATAAGCATATAATCAAAGAAAATAATAACCATGATGATAAATCTAAAAAAGATTAGTACTAGTGATAACATCTAGTTATTAAAATTTTGTAAAATTCAAGAGTCAGGGGACCAGCAGGTGGCGTGGTGGTTAAGGCACTGGACACTCCCACACGGCTGGCCTCAGTTCAAGTTCCAGACCTGGTTGCTTGCTTTCTCACTTACCCTCTCTCTTTTGCTCTTTCTCTGTCCAATTAAAAAATAAGTGAGTGAATAAATAAGATTAAAAATAATTACTAAAAAAAAAAAATTAAGAGGTCAATCAGTTGCATAGTGACTGAGGCGGCTTGGTCCCACGTAGCTGACTGTGTAGTTCAAGTTCCGACCTGGCAGCTTGTACATGTGTGCCCAAAATTCTGAAATGAGAATGGAGGGAAAGGGATCACAGCATGACTCTCTCGCACTGGGAATGCTTTCTCACTTCCCCCTCCCTCTCTCTCTATGTTTCTCTCTAGGAAGCCCAGGCAACCTCTAGCAAATTTTAAAACTAAAATCAATTAATTAATTAATTAATTAAAGGTGGAGTGACATTGACTTCTAAAGTAGAGGTTATACTCAATTTCTCAAAGTGCTATATACGTAAGTGTGTGTGTGTATGTGTGTGTGCATGTTGAATACTCTTCCATATATGATACATTTCATAAACCACTTTGTTTTTGAGGTTCACTTACTTCTTCAGAGGGAAAGAGATCGCTAAGAAGGTCTCGTCACACTGCAATCCTTTCCCATCTTCCCAGCCAGCCAGGATCACAGGTGTCCCCATGATTTACCCAGTGTGTTCCGGTCAACTCAGATCAGAATCCCAGGCCTCCCACGTGACTCCAGAACAGGGCCACCCTACTACCTATGCCATTGCAGCCGGGTCCACAAAACACTTCAAGTAGAAGTGAAATACTGGACAATAATAGCCTGCAAGGTGAGAAACAGTTAAAAACACTTTAAGTTTTAGGAGGGAGAGTAAATACATATACTTAACAACTTCAACCATTAAAAAATTAGAATCCATAAGTACCAAAATAGTAGAGGATGCCTTAGGTTGTTATTGCATTGCTAACAGAAATACCTAAGACTGAATGATTTATAAAGAAACTGAAATGTATTTAGCTCACAATTTGGATGTCCAAGGTCTAGGGGCCAACTTGTGGTAAGGCAAATACATGACGGGGGCAGGGTCTTGAACAGAGCAGCTGTTTCTAAGTTTCTCCTTGTTCTGGTCTGTATTCACATGGTCTCTGCCTGCCCCCTTTCCTGTCCTTCTGTATATACCAGAACTCAGTCATGGGGGCCCCGCCTTGATAACTCTCACACCCAAAGGCCCCACCTGGACACCATGGAGGGATTAAGTTTTCTCTTAACACCTTTACAATACCACCAACTGCCAACTCATTAATTTTTGGGGTACATTCGATCAGCTCACTAAGACCTAATTCCAAAATATGAACCATTGGAGGAAAAACTATTATGCCAACCACAACAAGGAGGAAAAAAATGGAATAAGAAAAGAACTTCACAGGACAAAAAAAAAGCATAGCCACCCTTCACTCAACAAGTTGTGTTCCTGTTTAATGAAGACCTCTTGGGTTTAGGGTCAGTTCTTCAGCACGGGAATCCCCTTACTCAATCCTTGTCTCATTCTCACAGTTAGTAATCACTGCATGAAATGTTCCCAATCATGCAACACTATTTTGTTTATAAAGTTGTATATTATTGTGCACCCATAGTAGTAATCAAAATAAATAAAAGCGATCAGACCAGATTTATGTCATTGTGTTGTGATGTGTTTTGTTGCTTTCTGATACTTATCTAATGTATATTTTTTGTATGGGTGGTACTACACTATTCAAAGGTGGAATTGCATAATATCTATTGAAAAAGACACTTCTATGGTGCGAAAACACACAGGACATCTGCCTTCAAATGCCTCACTTATTGACCAATTCACTTAATGTTTTAGTCTTAGCAAGGGAACTTGGTCATTAAGTGAGGAATGCCCGTATGAAAAAGTAAAAAATTCAAATCTACCAATGAGCACAATAAATAAACCTTGAATTAAACAGGCTATTAGAAGATAATTCAAACTTAAAAATCCTTCTTCTTACAAGAAACACACTTAAGGGAACCAGCAGTTAGCGTAATGGCTATGTCGATGGACTCGCGCGTGTGCGTGCGTGCCCAAGATCCCAAGAGGAGAATGGAGGAGAAGGGATTGCGGCGTGGCCATCCCCCTGGGGGGTGATTTCTCTCTTTCTGTCTCTATGTCTCCCTCTGTCTGTCTGGCGAGCGCACACGTCCTATAGCGAAAACCTCTCAAAAAAAAAAAAAAAAAAGAAACACACTTAAAACAGAAATACAACAAACATTTGAGAGTATATGATGAAAAGCAATAGAAGGCAATTGAATTTTTCTCAGACAAAAAAATAGCTTCCGTTTCCCTTCTGTTGTAACCATTGACTCCTTATACAAAGTGAAGTATCATAATAAAACTAAAAAATGAATTAAATGGGACAAGAAAAATGAGAAAAGACCCAGTTCTCGGACACATCTAAAATCTGAAAAAACAGGCCCATCAGTGCTATTCTTGAGGAATTCAAACAAGCATTGGTGGACACCTGGAGTTTAATCATGTTAAGTAAAAAGTAAACACAATTTATCATTAATTGAATTTGGGTCGTTCTTTTTTTTCTTTAAATGATTTCTTAATTTAATTTTATTTGTTATTATTATTTACTTTTAAAATTTGACCAAAGAGACAGAGAGAGCAAGAGAAGGGCAAAGTGAGAAAGCAAGCCACGAGATCTGGGACTTGAACCACAGTAGACCATATGGGAGTCCAGCACCTTAACCACACCACCTGCCGGCCCCAAGTTTGGGTCTTCTTAATAAAGGAGTTTATAAAACAATCAGACATTTCAATATTAACTACATTTGAAGACAAGACAGTATGATCAATCATATGAGGGTCCTTACAAAATTTAGGGGAAATGGAATTATTTATTTCAGTACAAATATTTTTGAGATGCATGCACAGTTTTTTCATGATACACATTTTCCATGAACTCTTTTAGAGACCCATTATATTAATGCCACTCTGAAATATATGAGACATTATTAATTTAAATACAAGGATTCTAGGAAGAGTAAATACAACAATATTTTGAAATGCAAACAGAATTGACTATTTTTAAGATTCGGGGACAAAAAGTTATGCATAAAGGTGAATAACTGCTGTATTAAAATGGGGAAATTGTTAAAATGTGAAATTTATGTCCAAGGAAATGTTTTTATAGTTATTTTAGTGGCATAGGGAAATGCCCATGATATAATTAGCGAATAACCAAAATAACACACAAAACCATAAATATAAAATGATTATGAATATATATTTTTTTGGGGGGGAGAGGTTTTTTGCTATAGGGCACATGCACTTGTCAGAAAGACAGAGAGAGACAGAGAGACAGAAGGCGAGAAATCACTCCCCAGGGGGGATGGCCACGCCACAATCCCTTCTCCTCCATTCTCCTCTCAGGATCTAGGGCACACACACGCGCTGGACCTGAGTTTAAGCCACCAGGTTGGGGACTCGAACCATGGTGGACTACATGGGAGTCCTGCGACATAGCCATTATGCCAACTGCTGGTCCCAACTATGAATATATTTCATTATCATTAAATTTAGTAAAATGTGACAGCAAGAGATTTGAGAGGAAAAACCAGAATAATATAGAGTGATGAGGTCATGAGTTGTTTGTATTTTCTATTTTATAGTCTATTCCCCAAATTTATTTGTCTACTATGATCATTTCTATAAACAGATAGCAGAATCATTTTTACTTTAAATCTTTGATATTTTATGCGTTCATACATATCATGGTCCAGGATCCCAATGAATAAGGAAGTACATGAAAAAAATAAATTCTGGAAAGCGAAAACCTGGCAAGCCTTTAAGTAGATTTTTAAGAGACAGGAATATCACCAGTCTAATTAGTAGGTAACTTGATATAAAGTAACTTCCTCATTTTAAGTTTCAAGAATGTGCGACAAAGCAACGTTGCTATGGCAACAGAGGTAAACGTGATTAGGTCTGCATTTACTGCTTTTTGAGGTGAGGCAGGGGACAGAACACAGGGCTCTTGAATCAAACAGATCCCCCCTTGTGCCTCCGTCCTCTCTCCTCCCCCATTTGTCCCTCTTGCCTCCACGGCTTACCCCTTTTCCACCTCTTCCTCCCTACTTCTTAGTCTCCACTGGAGCCAACACTACCAGACTCTGTGCTTCCTGGAGTCCCTGTTTCTGGGTCTCCATAGGATCCTGCACTTTCCTGAGGGAGGGCAGGGATTCGTCCCATCCCACTACACCCTTGACCATGGGAGGTGTCCAGTAAAGGCATGTGGATCAATGAAATGTGCATGTATGAATGAAGGAAGGACAGTCCTCGGTCTCTTCCATCGGCCTCTCACCCTTAAATGAAAGCATTTTCTGAGATTTCACATTAGGTTAGTCTTTCTGTCATTTTTTTCCCTCGATGACCTGTCTTCCCTTTGCCTTAGCTAACTAACATTCATATGAAACTGAGCTGCAGGCTGGCCCCATTACCTAGTGGTTAAGGGAGCCAGGTCCCACATGGCCAACAGCAGTTCAAATCCCAGCCCTGGAGGCTTGAACAACACACCAGGTATGTGTGTGTCCTTGCCTAGAATCCCAATAGGATGGAGAAAGGAAAAGGAAGGGACCGTGGCATGACCACTCCCCATGGAATGGGGGGCTTTCTCTTTCTCACCTCTCCCTCACCTGTCTTTCTCCCCACTCTCCTCTCTGTCTCTCCCTGGCAAGTGCATGTGCCCTCTGACAATGAAAAGGATGAGTTCAACTTTTCAACTCTTCCTCGTTTTTCTCATCTGTGTTTCCAACTGCTTTCAGTCGGACCCCCAAGTAACCCGTATTCGACTTGTCCAAATCAAAAACGAACACCATTTTCTTCCCAGCCATTCTCCCTCCTAACGGCCACAACTCAGTTGACCTCAGTGAGGTCTTATTACAACAGGATCTCCTATTCCCCACTTTCTAGCTCTTCTGGATCCTGGGCACCATCCTGCACCAGGTATGTTTACAAGGGTTCTGAACCTGAGGCCAGCCATATGGCTTCCAGCCTCGCCGGGCACTGTTGTTACTACTGCACCACAAGGGCTAGGCCTGGATTAATTTTCTAAACCATAAAACTCACCATTTTCTCACCTTGCTCAAAAACTCTTGATTGCCTTCCAAAGAAAGCCCAAGCTACAGGCAGCTCACAGTCCGGTGTGGCCTACCTCTCTGCCTCATCTCCCATCATCCTTCCCCAAGGCCACCACTGCTCCCTCAGCCTCTCTGGCCCCATCTCCTGTGGCTGGTCAGACTGCATCTGCAGCTGCCCTTACGACTTGCCAGTCTGGATGCCATTCTCCCACTGCTCTGCTCTCAAGCTGCTGCTCCCCCTCCAGAGACCCTGGCGTAGCACATCTTCCAGAAGCCTTTCCCCAAACCTTCGGTCAGGGCTAATGGACTCTCCTCTGTGGTCTGGTAGCATCTGGACTGGGCCTCCAGTGCAGCACAGCCCAAGGCTTCCAAGTGCAGAGGGAGACAGTGAGGAGCCCCTGGAGAACCCTAGCACAGGGATGTAAGGTCCCACCCCGAGAGCAAACTCACAAAAACAACACATCATGGAAAATGACCGAAGCACCTGCTGAGCTCTCAGGAGCAACCCTGCCTGCTGGCACCAGCTGCAGCCCTGGGCCAATGGAGTCAACATGGCTGCACCGAGGCTGTGTTAACAGGAGCAGCCGTCAGAGTGGGGCTCCAAAAAAGCACATTTTGCCATTCCCAAACCTTTTCCAAGGGAAAACTGGGCTGATGGGGGAAGGGACTAGCTTCCAAGCACGGGAGTGGTGTTGTCTGACAAAGGACAGGGCTGATTTTTCCTATGGGATCACCTCCACCTGACCTGGCTATCCTGGGGTTCCTGCACTCCGCCGTGCTCATCAGAGTAACTAGCCACATCTTCTGACAACTAACCACAGCCGGGTGTATAGAAAGGGCCGTCCTCTAGAGATCGTCCCAGGCCCTGAAAGCGTTCCCCCACCACGTGCTCTTTCCTGGCTTGTACAACAGTCTGTGGTTTGGCATCTGTCAGTCCATTACAAACTTGTTACCATGTCCAAGTGAACTTACGAAGCCCGGTGTTTGGGTCTACAAGGTTCGGGAGTGGTTGGCTGATCATGGTAGTGCCCCAGGAAGCAGCCAGCCTACTGTCCCCTCAACTTCTTTGTCACCCACGGATCCTATTCAGAAGGTTACAGCCAAGAATTAGAGTTGTTACATGACTGGGTCTCTCCCACAAGACCAGGGCTCAGCAAGCTTTTGCTACAGCGGGTCATAGTCAATTCTTTCAGGTCTCTGTTGCAACTTTGCCCTGATGGTGGGTGCTAAGAAGCCATAAATAGTATGCAAGCAAACAGGTGAGACTGGATTCCAATAAAATATTATTTATGGGACCAGCAGGTGGTGTGGTGGTTAAGGCTCTGGACTCGTATGTAGCCGACCACAGTTTGTGTCCTGGACCCGGTGGCTTGCTTTCCCTCTTTCTCTCTCTTTCTATCTGGTCAAAGTAAAAAATAATAATGATAAATAAAATTAAGTAAGATAATTCTTTAAAAAGTTATTCACAAGAATAGGTGGTGGACTAGATTGCGCCTATAAGACATAATTGCTAACTTCTGTGTCAGGATGTGAGTCTGAGTTCTTTGTTTTTTGGGGTTTTTTTGCTTTTTAAAGTTTATTTATTTATTTCTTCCATAAGAGAGAGACAGAGAGGCAGGCTCCCTCAGCAGGGTCTTCAAGCCGTGACCAACCTCCAATCTCGGCTGGCCTAGTCCAGCATGTATGGGGAAGTCTCAGGCCATAAACCCAGGACCTTCTCCCTGCAAGCTCAGCTGTGTCACCACTGCACCATCACCTGAACTGTGAGCTCTTGTCACGGGTCCACCCATGCATACCTAGCACATATGGCTTGCTCACTGTGTCTATAGGATTGGACTGAAGGCCTTCCTCTCAGAGGGCCTGCAGGTCTTGCATAGCAGCTGTCACAGTGAACACATCTGAGGAACTCTCAGATGTGCCCTTGTCTTCAGCAAAGAGACCCTTCTACAGTGTCCTTGACTCATGATGCCACTTACTTCTGTGATGCCTCTGCTCTGGGGTAACAATCTGCTTACCCACCCACGGCCATTGGGGACTGGTAGCATGTGGGTGTGTGATAAACTGGAAGAATGGCATGTCACTCCTGTGTTGATTGCCTTCCAAGAGCTACTCAAGACATAATTGCTACACAACTGATTGTAATTATAAATTAATTTTGTGAACTAATTTGGGCAAAAACTGGTTGTCTTCTATAGAAATTATAAGCAACTAAAATAAGGATCTGAGGCAGAGAAGACCTTTTATCTACCAAAAGCACACTGAGTAGTTGGCCCTTCAGTGGCTGCAAACTTAGCTACAATGCCGCCTGCCTTCTGCTGACTGGGTTGTAGGCTGCTGCCTTGCCTGAGAATCAGGGGCACTCCACTTATACCTGGGATCTTGCTGTGGCCAGGACCTGGGCCTTCAAGGAGCCTCTACAGGTTCTTTCTAGTACACACATCCACTCAGGAGTAGGCCTGGAACAGAGCCCCTCTTTGGATTGTGAGCCTCTGAGACAGAGACCAAGAATCATTCATTTTTGAATCCTAAACAGATAGGAGAATGCTTGTTACAAGGCAAGAGCTTAATTGAAAGGAGGAGGGGAGGGGAGGAGGAGGGGAGGGGAGAAGGAGGGGAGCAGGAGGAGGGGAGAGAGGGAGTTAGGAAAGGGAGGGAGATGGAGATGAGGAGAAAAGGAAAAAGAAGAAGAAAAAGAAATTGAGGTTTACACCTCATATAATTAAGTGAACTGGAGAGTTGGAGCTTGATCCCATCTGGAATGTTTCTAAAGTTGCTGGGTCTAGGACTCAAACCACAAAGTCTTTGACTTTGGAATTATATCTTGTGGGAGGCTGCGCACCAGTGAGTCTGCTGAGGCCATTTTTCATGAGTCTCTTACTATTGCCATCTTAGGCTCAGAGAGCAAACAATTACAAAGGCCACAATTGGCTCCCCTTCAAAAACCTCACCTTCAAAACCATACTCTGATTGGCCATTTCCCATATCAAATTGGTGAGCTTAGAATCCCTCAGATTTGCATATCCGAGCACCTCATGATTGGTCCACAAAGCAACCAATCATAACCCACCTTTTACTATCCTTCATTCAACCAATCACGGCCCACCAACATGTATATAACCACGATCCCTGGCCCATAATCGCCTGAAGACCCTGAAGAGTTGTGACACCACGTCATCTCCGGACGACCCTGAGCTATGACACCGCATCATCTCCAGACGACCCTGAGCTGTGAGAGATGTGACGACACCGCGTCGTCTCTGGATGACCCTGAACACTGTGTCGTCTCTGTGCTGCCCACAATAAAGAGATGACCCTGAAGAGACACTGCATCATCTCCGTGCTGTGACAGTGCGCCGTTCGTCCCGTCTCTCACTTCTTCCCTCAGGAAACCTGTTCGACTGTCCTGCGGGCCGGGACAGTACCTCCTTTCTCATTACCATAACTGAACAATCCAGATTTTATTTGTTTTCCTGTGAGAGAGGGACACACACACATGAAGGGAGAGAAAGACATGTACCCCCAATGTGGTCCTCATGCCACAGATCTACCCAGCCTCGACTAGCCAGTATCACAGGCATGCACACACATGCCTGGTGTGCTCAGGGGGACCTCAGGACGTGACCTCAGGACCTTCCCAAATGGTCTCAGCATCACAGAGCATCGCATCACCCCTGCACTGCTGCAGCTAGCTATTAACTAAACAATTTAATGTGCTACCTCACCTGCTCATTGAACAAGACATTCCACTCTTTATGCTTTAAAATGCTAGTTGGGGAACTGGCAGGTGGCGTGGTGGTTAAGGACGCTGGACTCCCACATGGCCATCCATGGTTCGAGTCCTGGACCTGGCGACTTGCTTTCTCACTTTCTTTCCCTCTGTCTCTCTGTTACTCTGTCACTCTCTGGTCAAACTAAAATAAATACACAAATAAATAAATAAAGTCAAATAAAATAATTCTTTAAAAACAAACAAACAAAAAAAACCATGCTAGTTTGGCTCATTCCTGATTCTTTTTTTCTCCTCCAATACGTGGTTGTTTTGCAGAGCCAAGAAGTAGGAGGTTAAGTTCATTGGTTTCAAGAAAAGTCACTGCTAATGCAACAGAATATTTTTTTAAGAATTTTACTTTTTATTTAACTTTATTTATTTATTTTAATTTGACCAGAGAAGGACAGAGAGAGAGAGAGAGAAAGTGAGAAATCAAGCCACCAGGTCTGGGACTCGAACAGAGGTCGGCCATGTGGGATTCCAGCACCCTTAATCACCATGCCACCTGCTGGCCCCCAGATTTTTTTTTTAACGGAAGTCATTTTGGCAGAAGTTGGTTGGTTTCTGTAGAAATCTTAAGCAACCAAACTAAGGATCATGGTTGTATTTCCAATCAAGTAAACGCTGCCTCTGTTTAGCTTGGGCTTCCCTCACCTCTCTAGGAAACGGAATATTTTGCAACAAAAATAATCCTCTGCAGCTTTCCATCCTCTTCACCATGCAATCCCTGCCCTTTGGAGTCATCACCTAGAGCCAGAGAGGAGCCGACTAAGTGGGAAAAATTCATGTGCACCATAAGAAATAAAGAGTTCGTTAAACAAAGCGTTACATTCAAGCTGTGGTCTTGGATGCCTCCAGTTTTCAGTGTAGGAAAGAAAATCTGAAGTAGGGCAATGACATCACAAATGGAACGTTTATCGTTCCTGGGATAGAAAACCATTCCGTAAAGGAAAAGACTGCATGCTTTCAATGAGATCCAGGTGGAATGGTCCTGTCAGCAAATGTCCACAGACCAGCCGTAAAAGTGATGGAAAGGGCACGAGACAAGAACAAAGGCAGCACAGGGCCAGGCGTTTATCCCGACTAAACCCACATCCTCTCCACCTTGTCTTTCCAGCTGCTCCTACCATCCACTCTCTCCCAAGGGCTTGAATCTCTCATGCCTTCTGGGTTCTTCTGCTCCTTGTCTCCTTCCTGCCCCACCAGGCACCAAGGCTCTCCTGGTTCAGGGCGAGAAAGGGCAGCGAGGAGAATAAAATGATCAATGTATCTGATAACAGCAATTTGGGAAACCCTTGCTAAGTACCAAGTTCAGAACTGGACACTTGGCATGGATTATCTCATTTAATCAGGACAGTCTTTTTCTTTTAATTATTCATTGTATTTTATTTATTCATTCATTTATTTCATTTTGGCCAGAGAGAGAGAGAGAGAGAGGGAGGGAAAGTGAGAAAGCAAGCCACCAGGTCCAGGACTCGAACCGTGGTCAGCTATGTGGGAGTGCCCAGCACCTTAACCACCACATTACCTGCTGGTCCCTAATTAGGACTGTCTTACAGTGTGAGGTCTATAATTGCTCCCATTTTATAGCTAAGAAAAAATAACAGAATGGTTAAGTATCTTGCCCAACATCACACAGCTAGTTAGCGACAGAATCAGCTCTCAGACTTAATCTGACTCCAGAGTTAATCACTGTAACCAGTAGCCACGTACCTCTCCGTGGTAGCTATTAATTATGGAGACAATTTATTGTACCCATTTGTCTTATCTTTCCTCAAACACAAAGGTAGACTTTTTAATCCATGTTATAGATAAGGAAACACTGCTACACCAGTTGAGCATATATTATATGCCAGGAAATGCGTGCATAGATATGTGTGTGTGTGTGTGTGTGTGTGTGTGTGTGTGTGTATCTGGGTAGAGAGTTAGGATCATTACCCATATTTTACACATGGGATCCTGAGGCTCAGAATGATTCAATAACTTACCTGGTTAGAAAGCAACAAAAGTTGGGCCTAGAACATGGATTGGTTTGGGACCACCTACACAGACTGCCTGTACGTGGGCCCTTTCCTATGCAACTGCAGCCCAGAAGCACACGCCACCACAGGTACAGTGAATGAAGCAAGGTGGACAGCATGGATGTCAGAGAGAACTTGCAGGGGAGCCAAGGAGTTGGGGGTGGGGGGTGGGGTAGGGGCCACAGGCTTGGTAACTCGGAAATGTCCTGTCCTGCTTCCCTGAGGTCCTAGGGAAGGCTCCCAAGGCAGGAAGTGCAGGAAATGGGAGTGTCCTGGCAGGAGGAGGCGCTGTTGGGGCAGAATGGCCAAGGATTTGCCTCCTAGCCCGGGGAGCCAGAGGGGCAATGCAGTTTATCTGATGAAAAAGGGGGCAGGGGAAGTCCAACCTGTGGCCTCTCTGCAGCCCACAGTCCTGATCCCTCTTCCAATCCCACCTCCTTCCAAGAACCTCCTCATGCTGAAGCACTTCCCTACTCCAAAGGAGAAGCTTCCTTTTGTTCCACAGAGGGCCACATTGCAGTCTGCAAGGGTCAGTTCTGCAAGTTGTGTTTTGGTATTTACATGGTTCCTGATCAAAACCACAGTGCCAGCTAGACTAGCTTAGCTACCTTTGGGATTATCAAAAACCTTTCTTTCCCCGCCCGTCTGCAGAGTGTATTGTATATTTGGTCCTGGGGTGATCACCAACTACTTTGGCTACTAGCCAGCAGACGGACAGGCCAGTCCAAGAGAAGGCTTTTCTATACAAGATTATTAATATTTTTAATTACTTTTTAAAAATTTGCTATAAGGTACATGTGCTTGCCAGAGAGAGAGAGAAAGCACCCTCCAGGGGAGAAGACCACACCACAATTCTCCATTTTCCTCTCAAAATTTTGGGCATACACACACATGTGCCCAGTGTGATTTTCAAGCCACTGGGTCTGGAACTCGAACAGTGCACCTAGCCATGTGGAATCCAGCCACCTTAACCACCACCAACTGCCTGGCCCACCATACACAATATTATTTACAAAACAAATAGAGACTTTGAAATGAAAGATGAAATATCTGGAAATCAAGTGAAAAACCTTACAGGTGGACAAAGGAGAATGAGAGGTGCACTGTTTGTTTGCCCTATGGCAAAAACATTTTTAAAAAACAACAGCAGGGGGACCAGCAGTTAGCATAATGGCTATGTCGCTGGGCTCCCATGTAGTTGACGATGGTTTGAGTCCTGGACCTGGGCACGTGTGCATGCGTGCCCAAGATCCTGAGAGGAGAATGGAGGAGAAGGGATTGTGGCATGGCCATCACCCCTGGGGGGTGATTTCTCACTTTCTGTCTCTCTGTCTCTCTCTGTCTTTCTGGCAAGCGCACGTGCCCTATAGCAAAAACCTCCCCCCCGCCCCCTGCCCAGCACCAAAAAAAAAAAAAAAAGAAAAAAACACCAGCAGGATCCCACATAGTTGTCTTCACAGTTGGAGTCCTGGACTGGAGACTTGAAAAAATCCACAGGCTGTGTGTGTACATGCCCAAAGTCCTAAGACAAGAATTGAGGCATGCCCAGCCCCCGTGGGGGTGCTTTCTCACTTTTCCTCTCTTTCGTCTCTATCCAGCCAACACATGGTGCCTTATACCAAAATTTTTAAAAAATCAAATTAAAAGATTATGTGTGACTACTCTGCATTGGAGAGTGCATCCCCTTCCGCCTCCCCTGTGATTACATACACATACACTCTGGTACTTACAAAATAAAATAGCTTAAAAATAGCTTTTCTCACAGCTAAGATGAGATTCCTGTCTGAAACACAGAAATATAAGGAGTAGTCCTTTCAAAAGCAATAGCAAGACGTAGCTTTATCCATGAAAAGGAGACGCAGAAGGATGGCATGTTCCTGGGGAAAGTCACTCAGTGCGAGCGGCCACAGGCTAAAACTACAGCGAGACGTAATCAAGAGCCCTTCCGGGGTGAGGGTCCCCATGGGTACCCAGGCATGGATGAGGCTTTCTGAAGGCAGACCACACAACTACACGCAAGCAGGAACAGGGCAGGGACTTGAACTATCTTTGTCTGTTGGAGGTCACATTTGGCTGAAATAGAGTAGCTCATAAAATTTTTAACATTCCTAGCTAACAATTTCAGCTCTCTGATAAATGAAGAAAGTGGTATTCTAGCTGTGATTTTAACCAATGAGAAAGAACTGGTTTCTATATAGGAATTATAGGGACCTTGGGAGAATGTGACCATGTCTTTAGGGAGTCCATAATAGCAAGGAAAGGGAACATTACAGAAATTCCAAGGCAATGTAATAACGAATAATCCCAGTGAAAAGGAAAGGGTAAGTAAACTCAGGAGCCAGCGTGGCCACACAGAAAACTTTCTCATGAACTTGTGTGTTTTTTTTTTTTAAGGACATATTCACAAGCGATAATGAGGGATACATATCCGAGAATCAACCCTAAAACTGCATCTGTTCAGGAAGGCTGATTGGATGGAAAAATCTAAGAAACAAGCAATACTACAAAGGTGTTCCATGATGGGTTCTGCTCGGAGAGAGTGAGCGTGAGGTGGGAGAGGGAAAAGGAAGGAAGGAAAGGAAAAAAGGAGGAAAGAAGGGAGGGTAGGGAAAACACAAGAAAAAGATTAAAGAAGGAGCGAAAAAGAAAGAAGATGAGATAGAGCAAGAGGAAATGATGTCATATTACCAAGTGACAAGGAGTTCCAGTACCAAATATTCAAATTCCATCTTCTGGAACAAGAATGGATTCTGCATTCTCAATGCACAGTAAAGGGACAGTGAAAAGAGGAAAATGGAACCCACACCGAATTAGGGAACAAGGAAGAATCCAGGCATAATAAAAGAGTTCAAACCTCCAAGTCGAGACAAATTATGTCCCAGAGTGTGAAAGGAATTCGCAGGTATAATCTCAGAACGGCTAGCAGTAAGTTGAGAAATCATGGAAAATGGGCAAGATGACAGCAACCTTGGGAGATGTTCTGTTTTACGCTCTGTTAGGGGCTGGGGAACAAGAGATCTGGCAACTCCAGATCCGGAAACTTGATATGACCCTCATCACGGTGACGGAGTTTTATTGGATCCTGTAGTGGTCTAGAAAACAGAACTAGAAACAATTAGAAGAAATGTTAAGTAGGCAGATTTTCCCTTACTCATTTTTTAAAATAAATTATAGGGAGCACGTGTATGTGTGCCTGAGAGAGAAAGAGAAAGCACCCTTGACATGACCTTGCCACACCACAGTTCTCAGGATCCTGGGCACCTGCACCCATGCCCAACATGTTTTCAGGCCACCCTGGGGATGTGAACCCACAGCCATGGGGTCCCAAGCTCTGTAGTTTAGCATGCCACAGACTAGGCCACCTAAGCTAGACCTCCCTTAACATTTGAAAGAATTTTCTGTTTGTTCATTCATTATTTATTCATTCACTCAAAAGTATTTTTTGAGCAACTTCTTTATGCCAAACTCTGGCCTAAGCTCTGGGAAAATGATATATATGTTTTCAACCTTTATTAGACTTACAGTCTCATAGGGGAAAACTAATAAACAGTAAACAAATAACATAAAGATTATAGCAAAATCCAAAAATAAGCAAATAGGAGGTGAATAGAGAGTAACAAAGATTATCAACTTTAAAGATAGGAAGGGAAAGCCTCCCTGAGGAGGTGAGATTTGGGCTGAGAGCTACATAATAACAAGGACAGAGCTCTACAAATGCTTTGGGACAGAGAAGCAGGTACAAATGCCCTGAGACTGGAAAAAGCTGGACTTGTTCCCAGAATTGAAACAAGCCAGGATAATAGATCGGAGGAGTAGAAAGAGGAGCTGTGAGATTAGGAGATAAGGTGGAAGAGATAGGAATCACAGGACAAGATGTTGCCATCACAAGGAATTAAGAATGCATTCTGGGCCAGCAGATGGCGTAGCTGTTACATCGCTGGACTCCCACATGACTGACCAGTTCGAGTCCTGGATCTGGTGGCTTGAAAATCATGCAGAGCACATGTGTGTGCATGTCCAAGATTCCATGAAGAGAAGGGATGGTGGCATGGCCATCCCCCAGGGGAAGTGATTTCTCACTTCCCTCTCATTGTCTCTGTCATTCTCTCTTTCTTTCTTTTTTCTTCTTCTTTTTTTTGCTATAGGGCACATGCGCTCACCAGATAGACAGAGAGAGACAGAGAGACAGAAAGCAAGAAATCATCCCCCAGGGGGGATGGCCATGCTGCAATCCCTTCTCCTCCATTCTCCTCTCGGGATCTTGGGCACGCATGCACACGTGCCTGGCGTGAGTTTAAGCCACCGGGTCCGGGACTCGAACCACGGTCGACTACGTGGGAGTCCAGTGATATAGCCATTACGCTAACTGCTGGTCCCTGTCATTCTCTCTTTCTGATGAGCACATGCACCCTAAGGCAGAAACCTCTAAAAAAAAGAAAGTGTTCTGGGGCTAGCAGGTGACCTAATAGTTAAGGCACTGGACACTCACACAGCTAGCCACAGTTTGAGTCCTGGACCTGGTGGCTTGCTTTCTCACTTTCTCTCTCTCATGAGCTCATGCAGCAAATTTAAAAATAATAATAATCGATTAAATTAAATAAATAATTACTAGGGGAAAAAAAGAATGTATTCTTTTAAAAATAATTTATTTATTTATTTTTTTTCATTGACCAGAGAGAAAGAGTGAGAGAGAAAGAGGGAAAGTGAGAAGCCACCAGGTTTGGGACTCAAACTGTGGTCAGCCAAGTGGCAGTCCAGCACCTTAACCACCATGCCACCCGCTGGCCCCCAAAAATGTGTCCTAGGAGACATCATAAGCCATGGAAAGTTTGGAGCAAGAAAGTCATATGATCTGGTGTGCGTCTGGATTATTGTGGTCTCTGAGAGATGGCCGCAGTGCCAATTAAGGGCATAAAGTCAAGCTGGAGAGAAGCTCACTTGTAATGTTTCTGAGGAAACAGAATTTACTAATGGGGGACCAGTAGATGGTGTAATGGTTACATCACTGGGCTCCCACATGGTTGACTGTGGTTCAAGTTCCAGACCCGGTGGCTTAAAGCTCACATGGTGTGTGTGTACGTGCCCAAGATCCTAAGAGGAGAATGGAAGAGAAGGGATTGTGGTGTGGCTATCCCCCAGGGAGGGTGATTTCTCACCTTCTGTCTCTCTGTCTCCCTCTGTCTCTCCAGCAAGTGCATGCACCCTATAGCAAAACTCTCTAAAAAAGAAAATAGAAGGGACTTACTGATGAATTGGATATGGAATTTGAAGGACAGGAAGGAAAATGACCAGAATGATAAAAAATGAGCTGAGGGGGCAGACATCGAATGATCATGGGAGGATACTGCTAAATGGAAATGGGAGTGAGGAGGAGTGACGGTGGCAATGCCATCAAATGTGACGGTCTGTGAGGCTCACCCACAGGGCAAGTCCTGGGTTCTCAGCTAGAGATTTAACTCAGAATGGCAGGCATGCGCTTTCCCATGATCCAGAGCTGGCTGAGGCTGGAGGTGGATCACAGCATTGAGGCCCTGTTGGAGGTTCTCTCTCTCTCCTACTCATGGAAGAAATAAATACATTTAAAATAAAAAAAATATATAGAACTTGGAACTGAGCTGACAGGATGAACCAAAAAGACAAAGTTTGCTTCTCATTTGATGATGACAACAGAACTCCTAAAAACACGTGTCAAGCACCTACTTCACGTTGGCAAGTCGACTTGGAACTCCTGAAGACAATCTTTGGTTTGGCACTATTCTTAACTGCTCAGGGGTTAGAAACCTTGTCACAAGCACCAATAAATCATTCCTATAGACGCTTACAGTGCTCCAGGTGAAAACCACAAGAAAATTAGGAAACTGTGTGTACACTATATATACATATAACTTATGAAGTGTGGACCACCTCTTATAGCTTAAAATATAGAAGGCACCCATGCTTTCGACGCCGGTTAATACGCAACAGACACAACACAACTTTTCCCAACGACAGCACAGCAACATTCTCATCTGGCTACATCATCAGGAAAACCTATCCCTTCCTCGAAAAGACAGGTTTTTGAAATATAATCATCTTAAGATTTAAAACATCAGAATGAATTCCGAGAATGAGTCCTCCCATTCCTATTCCACTCCCAATATCTCATCTTCCGCAATGAAATTCCTGCCTTCAAGTACCATAAATATTGGGTACTAACCACAGAACATACAATAATTCAACTGTGGCAAGGATTCCTTGTTAGAATAGATTCATCTTAAAGCGATCAGCAAGCCCAAACCACAGGTTACTGTTACGAGTAGGGTTGCTGTGTTGTCAGAGTTGTGCATATCCTGTATCAGTCAGGCCACATTAAACATTAGGGTTTCATTCAACATCAGGGTTTAAACTCCAAATCACAAACAGCTTAAACTCAGCCACTTCACACAAGCAAGGTGTAGTTAGGCCACACAAAATGTCAATGACTGAATTAAGTTTCTGTGAGAACCTCAGCCTGGGGTCTTCTCTCCACATTAAATTCATTTTACATTTAATCTTCTTTTATGGTAAAGGAAAAAAAAAAGGAGGAAAACGCGAGCTGCAATGGTGGCCAACAGGTGTGTGGCTTTGCACATTTCTTATTCAGGAACCTAGACTGTGGTTTCAGCCCCAATGGTGTGTTTTGTCTAACTGTCTGGGCTGTAACGTGTGTCGTCCCACAATTTGCCACACCCTGAGAGTTGCATATCTGGGGGCAGAAATAGCACATACTGCATGGCAAAATGTCCTAGTCTTGTCAATTATAATCCTCAAGTCACAGGTCATTTCTTAAGACTGAATGTCATAAACTCATCCGAATTTTGTGCCCACTGAGTAATGGGTGATAACCTCCACCCAAGAGTCTGCCTAGAAGACACGCTTGTTAAAAGTCACCAAATATAAATAGGTAAGGAGTTCTCATACAGTAGCAACTTTCTGAATGGCTCTTTGGAGAAAAGAATGTTTGAAAATAATAAGTTTTACTACCAGATGCAGACTGGGGCAGAGATAACCTTCATAATGTCAGGATGCAGCTTTAAAATAGCCTCTTCTGTTTTTTTAAATTTTTCTTTCCATTCAACATTTGTTTTATTGGCTGTGCTTGGGAAATGGTTTTTTTTTTTTAATTGAAAAGTGCATGATTTAAAGGACAATGGAGCCAGCCAGTTGAACAAAACACTGTAAACAATGCATCATGGATTACGCATGCTCTCATAAAAATGGAATCGTTCTTATGTCAGAAGTAGGCATTCAGGAGCTTCTCTCTCTTTTTTTTTAAAAAAATAATTTTTTATCTAATTTTATTTATTTATTTATTTATTTATTTATTTATTTATTTTATTTTGACCAGAGAGGGACAGAAAGAGAGAAAGGGGGAACCAGCAGTTAGCTTAATGGCTATGTCGCTGGACTCCCACGTAGTCAACCGCGGTTCGCGTCCCGGACCCAGTGGCTTAAAACACGCCAGGCGCGTGTGCGTGTGTGCCCAAGATCCCAAGAGGAGAATGGAGGAGAAGGGATTGCAGCGTGACCATCCCCCCTGGGGGGTGATTTCTCGCTTTCTGTCTCTAATGTCTCTCTCTGTCTGTCTGGCGAGCACACGCGCCCTATAGCGAAAATCTCTCAAAAAAAAAAAAAAAAAAGAAAGAAAGAGAGAAAGGGAAAGTGAGAAAGCAAGCCACCAGGTCAGGGACTTGAACTGTGGTCAGCTATGTGGGAGTCCAGCACCCTCAACCACCATACCACCTGCCAGCTCCGAGCTTCTCTTTTAAAAAAAATCATACCACTGGCACTCGGTTCAGTTTTTTTTTTTTAATTTATTTATTTTATTCAAGATAGGGAGTGTATACATATGCACACATGCATGTAAGAGAGAGACAGAGAGAAGGGTCTTGTCACACCATGACTCCCTTTCCTCAGCCGTCCAGTTTTGCAGGGTCTAAGGCACCTGTGCACCTGCCATACTCCAGGTTGACTAGGGATCTAAACCCACCACTGGCCATGTGGCTTCCAGCACTGCAGTTCAGCACACACCTATCACCTGAGCCACCAAGGCTGGGTCACATTCTGCTCATTTTTATCCACAAGAGAAAAATATTGGGCCATCAGAAAAGTCATGATACATTTTTGCATAGGAAAGCATAGAAAAATACGTCATGACTTTTCAGATGACTCATAATTATGACCTTAGGAGTAAATGTAAGAGAAAAGCCCAGGCAAAAAAACGGGGGCCTGCCAACCCTGGAGAAGCAATGGAGGGCAGAGAAGAGACCTGGGAAACACCAGTGAAAGGACCAGAAAGGGGAGGCTAGCATTGTGGAGGGGCAAGCTGAAAACTTTAAAAGCTAAGAACCAGATTTACACTTTCTGAGGTGAGAGCATCTCGCTAATACAAGCCAAGAGGCGGTCAATCCATTAGGACTATGTAGCATCTATATGCTGCTCAATAAAGACTATTGTTGAAATGAATCTTAAATTTCCTAGCCTTCCTGGCCCTTCCATGAAGTATGACGACTCGAATTATGGTGGATCTTAACTCCTACATGGAATGTTTGACGCCACCTTCTCAAAGGTTCTCTCCAGTTAACAAAGGGGTGCCAGGGTAGCTGCATCTCATGGTTCTCAGGAAGAAACCCACCCTCTCTCTCCAGCTCCAGTTTCAAGCCACTGTGAGGTGCTGGTGCCCACTAGGAGAGCCTTGCTCTGCAATGCCTGGCTTTCTCTGTAGAGGCATCTCTGAGTCCATGGGATGCCAGCGGGAGGCTGGCCCACATGCTAGATCTTGCAGCCCGGGTCCAGAAGCCACTTGTCTGACCCTCAGCCTCCAAACTTTTTCCCAACACAGTCCCTGCAACCTTTGTCCTGAGCCCTCTTATATGGGGCATGTTCTCTCCAGCTTGGCAAACTGCCCAGCTTGCTCCTTCATCACCTAGGGGCCCCCATTTATGGGCCCTCTGTTACACCGAGGGATTGGCAGCTGGTAGAATTGCAAACATCAGAGCAAGTATGGAGAAGGGGAATGGTTTGGAGGAGGCAAGGGAGGCTTCAGAGCCAATCCACCTCTGGGAAATTATCTTCTCCTTGGGAACCCTCCTCTTCCAGACTCTTGGAAGACTGATGGTTCACTCTGAGTAAGGTTTGTGGGATTAGAGAATTCATGATGTACATCTGGATGAGGAGGAGATGTCAGTGGAGAGACCACGGCCTGTGCTCGCCTCAGTCACTCATGGGCTGGTTGACTGGTAACGGTCATCTCCTCTCTCCAGTCTTGGTCAAGGTCAGGTCCTTTCAAGCTCTAAATGTTCTAAAGAAATGCTGTTGTGATAGACAATAGAGGCGGCGCTCTGCCTTTGGATGAGAAACTTTATACATGTTGAGAAAGGAATGATTATTTTCTAAATCAGGAGTTTTTAAACACACAAAAATTCAAGAGAAATGAAAACATATGACCATATGCAAACCTGTACATTAATGTGTATAGCAGTATTCT
Organism: Tupaia tana; assembly: GCA_026018925.1. Taxonomy (NCBI): domain Eukaryota; kingdom Metazoa; phylum Chordata; class Mammalia; order Scandentia; family Tupaiidae; genus Tupaia; species Tupaia tana. Next base: position 200,860,514 of record JAKSZU010000003.1, read on the forward strand.
TCACAGAGTCAAGAAAGTGGAAACAACCCAAATGTCCATAAACTGATGCATAAACAAAATGGGATATAGCCCAGCAATGCGAGATTATTTAGCAATAAAAAGGAATGAAGTACTGATACATACTATTATATAGATCTACCTTAAAAATGCTAGGACCAGGACTGGCATGTGGAGTGGTGGTTAAGGGCACTGGACTCCCACATGATCGACTGTGGTTCAAGTCCCAGACCTGGTGGGTTGCTCTCTCACTTTCCCTCTCTTTCACTCGCTCTTTCCCTCTCTGGACAAATTAAAATAAATAAATAAATAAAGTTAATAAAATAGTTATTTTTTAAAAAATGCTTGGGCCAGGACCAGCACATGGATAATGGTTACTTTGCTGGACTTCCACATGGTTGACTGTGATTCGAGTCCTGGACCCGGTGGCTTGAAACTCAAGCCAGGCTCGTGTGCATGTGTGCCCAGAGTCCTAAGAGAAGAATGGAAGAGAAGGGATTGCAGTGTGGCCATCCCCCTAGGGTTGATTTCTCACTTTCTGTCTCTGTCTCTCTGGTGAGCATACCATGCCCTGTAGCAGCAATCTCTCTCTAAAAAAAAAAAAAAAAAAAAAAAAGAAAAGAAAAGAAAAGAAAAGAAAAGCAAAGCAAAGCAAAGCAAAGCAAAGCAAAGCAAAGCAAAGCAAAGCAAAGCTAGGGCCAGCCCTGTGGTCTAGGAGTTAAGGGAACTGGATCCCACAAGGCAGATCTCCTGGTTTGAGTCCCAGATCCAGTGACGTGAGAAATGTGCTGGGCATATGTGTGTGCATGCCCCACATTTCCCAGATGGAGAAATGGAGGAGAGGAATTACAGAGTGACCACACCCCATCAGGTGGTGCTTTGTCTCTCTCCCTCTCTGGATCTCTTTCTGCTCTTTCTGGTGAGCACATGTACCCACTGGTATATCAAAAAAAAAAAAAAAAAGCATGCTAAGTGAAAGAAGTCAGACACACACACTCAGTCAGACAGACAAGGTCACAAGCCGTAGAACTCCACTAATGTGAAATACCCAGAGTAGGGTCATCCACAGAGACAGACAGTGATTAGTGGCTGCCAGGGGCTTCAGGAAGAGGAAATGGAGAGGAACTGGTCGTGCATAGGGCGTTTTCTGTTGGCTAATTACCTAGAACGGGTAAAGCACATCGTGTTTTCCATCATCAGCTGATGGACATCTGTGTTGCTCCCAGTTTGGGGCTATTATTAATAATGCTGCTGTGATCGTTCACATACAGGTTTTTGTATGAACGTGTCTTCACTTTTCTTGGTATATAACTAGGAGGGGAGTTTCTGGGTCATATGATAATCTCATACTTAACTGCTTGAGGAACTGCCAAACAGTTTTCCAAAGTGGCTGCAACACTGTATAATCCCACCAACACATATGAGGGTTCCAATTCTACATCTATGTCAAAGCATGGTTTTTTTTTTTTTTTGAGAGAGAGGTTTTCGCTATAGAGCGCGTGCGCTCGCCAGAAAGACAGAGAGAGTCAGAGAGATAGAAAGCAAGAAATCACCCCCCAGGGGGGATGGCCACGCCGCAATCCCTTCTCCTCCATTCTCCTCTCTGGATCTTGGGCACACATGCACACGTGCCTGGAGTGAGTTTAAGCCACCGGGTCCAGGACTTGAACCGTGGTCGACTATATGGGAGTGCAGTGACATAGCCATTACATCAACTGCTGGTCCCAAAGCATGGTATTTTTCATTCAATTTTTTTTTGTTATAGCACCTCATTTAGTGTGAAATATTTCATGTTCTTTTGACTTTGCATTTCTTTTTTTTTTTTTTTTTTTGAGAGATTTTCACTATAGGGCGCGTGCGTTCGCCAGACAGAGAAAGACATAGAGACAGAAAGCGAGAAATCACCCCTCAGGAGGGATGGCCACGCCGCAATCCCTTCTCCTCCATTCTCCTCTTGGGATCTTGGGCACGCACGCACACGTGCCTGGCGTGAGTTTTTTTTGTTTTTTTTTTTTAAATAATTATTTATTTTTTATTTATTCTTTCATTTATTTTTTAATTTGATCAGAGAGTCACAGAGGGTGAGAATGAGAGAGAGGAAGTGAGAAAGCAAGCCACCAGATTCAGGACTTGAACCCTGGTTGGCCATGTGGGAGTGTCCAGCACCTTAACCACCACGCCACCTGCTGGTCCCCGTGGCGTGAGTTTTAAGCCACCGGGTCCGGGACGCGAACCGCGGTCGACTACGTGGGAGTCCAGCGACATAGCCATTACGCTAACTGCTGGTTCCCAACTTTGCATTTCTTTATGTCTAATGATGTGGAGTTTTTTTTGTTTTGTTTTATTTTTATTTTTCTGCCAGAGGGCACATGTGTTTGCCAAGAGAAAGAGAGGGAGAAAGAATTCCCACCCCTTATAGTGTGGTCATGCTCCAATTTCTTTCCTCCATTTAGTCATTCCATTCCATCAGGATTTGGGGCAGACATGCATATGTGTCTGGCATTTTTAAGTTGCCAGGACCAAGTTCTGAATCATGGTTAGCCATATGGAATCCAGCTCCCTACACACAGAGCTTACCCTCTGCGCTGGAGGGCTGGCTCTAGAGCACCCTTTCATGTCTTATTTGCCATGAATTTCCCACATTGGAGAAATGTCTATTCACATACTTTGCCCATTTTCAAATTCTGTAATTTATCTTTTTATTGTTGAATTATCAGAGTCTTTTATATATTTTAGACACTAGACTCTTATCAGATACAGAATTTGCAAATAATTTTTTCCATTGTATAATTTTTTTTACATGTAGTGTCCTTTTGCACATAAAATTTTAAAATTTTGATAAAAATCTCATTTATCATTTTCCTTCTTTTTTTTATTAAAGAGAGAGTTCTGCTATAGGGCTTGTGTGCTCACCAGAGAGACAGAGAGAGAGAAATCACCCCTCCATGGGGGATGGCCATGCCACAATCCCTTTTCTTCCATTCTCCTCTTGGGATTTTGGGCAGGCATGTACATGCACCCAGCGTGTTTTAAGTAGTCAGCCATTTGAGAGTCCAGTAATGTTTCCATTACGCCATCTGCTGGTCCCTCATTTATCTTTCGCCTTTGGTTGTGTTCTTGGTGTCCTGAGAAACAGTTGCCAAGCCTGAGGTCATGAAGATTTATACCTATGTTTTCTTCTAAGAGTTTTACACTTTTAGCTTTTACTTTTAGGTCTTTGATCCATTTTAATTTTTGTGTATGCTGTAGGGAGGGCTCCAAATTCATTTGTTTGCGTATAAATAAGCAGCATAATTTTTTGGGAAAAAAAACCACGATTACCCCTTTGAATGGCCTTGGTGCTATGGAAAAAAATTGATTGAACATGGGACCAGCAGTTAGCATAATGGCTATGTCGCTGGACTCCCACGTAGTCGACTGCAGTTCGCATCCTGGACCCGGTGGCTTAAAACTCACGCCGGGCACGTGTGCATGTGTGCCCAAGATCCCAAGAGAAGAATGGAGGAGAAGGGATTGCAGTGTGGCCATCCCCCCAGGGGGTGATTTCTCGCTTTCTGTCTCTCTGTCTCACTCTGTCTGTCTGGCGAGCGCACGCGCCCTATAGCTAAAACCTCTCCAAAAAAAAAAAAAAAAATTGATTGAACAGAGATGTAAGTGTTTATGCCTGGACTCTCACTTGTCCCATTGGTCTTCGGACTATTCTATTCTGATACTGCACTGTCTTGATTACTGTACTGTGTAGTAGCTTTTGAAATCAGAAAGTATGAGTTTCCAACTTTGTTCTTTTTCAAGATTGTTTTGGCTATTCTGGTAAAATACTCTCAATACATGTTTTATACACTGAGAAACTGTGTCCTCTGAGATTTCCAGTAATGAAGAATGAACAGGTCCAAGCACAGTGGTGCAAGCAGCGCAGTGCTGCTATATGAGGCTGGGCCACATGGGAGGCCCAGCTTTGCATCCTAGACCGGTCTGAACAGGATAGGTTTGGTAGCATGTGCCTGAAATCCTAGCTAAGTGGGAGGCTGGAGCAGAGGATTTCTATGGCAAGACACTGTCAAAAATACCTCTCCCTCTCCTTCTCCCATGCTTTCTCATTAAAAACAAACAGGGACCAGACGATGGCATCATGGTTATGTCACTGGACTCCCATGTAGGCAATCACAGTTAGAATCCTGAACCCGGTGACTTGAAACTCACACTGGACATGTATGTGTGTGTGCCCAAGATCCTGAAAGGAGAATGAAGGAGAAGAGATTGCAATGTGGCCATCCCCCATGGGGGTGGAGGGATTTCTTGTTTTCTGTCTCTGTCTCTACGGAGAGTACACACATCCTATAGCAAAAACAATCTCTCTAAAACAATGACAAAACAATAATGTATAATACTTTTTACTTTTGTACTCTCACCTCTCTGAATTACTATATTGCAGTATTAATGTGTAGAAGAATCTCCTTCTCTTCCTTCTTTTCACTCCATTACCCCATGAACTCGTAAACACTTCTCTATTTGTAAAATGCAGAATCTATGTCTATATAAACTTGGTAAAAGGCACTTATGTTCCCTTTTCACCAATGTCATGCTTCCTGGGAAAATTCTGTGATGATTGTAAAAAGGCTGGAATCCCTTAGAGTCTTGCATTTCACATAAAGAATAAGTGTAGGTTTTTATCCAATTATTTCCACTTTGGTTTAATGTCTCTAAGAAGTTTAATGCTTTCTAGATCGTTAAACAAATAGCATATAGCAATTACAAAATAAAAATAAGAAATGCTTTGTATTTTAAGAATCAGAGGTGGGATCAGGAGATGGCATAATGGTTAGGTTGCTGGACATGGCCAGCCACGGTTCAAGTCCCAGACCCAGAAGCTTGAAATTCATGCCAGGTGTGTGTGCATGTGTACCCAAAATCCCAAGAGGAGAATGGGTTGTGGTGTGGTCATCCCCCCCCTTGGGGGCATCGATTTCTCACTTTCTGTCTGTCTCTCCAGTGAGTACACGTGTCCAATAGCAAAAATCTCTGCAAAAGAAAAAGAGAGAGACAGATGAACATCTTTAAAAATAGATACATTGTTTATTTTTAAATTTTAAATCACTCAGAAATAAAGTTCTTAAAATACTATTCTTTACAGATAATTGTCATATGGTCATAAACCCTAAGAATAGTTGTATGCTTGCCCTAGGTGTTTTGCAGAATCTGAAAAAAAAAAAATGTGTGTTTCTCTCTGAATTGATCCTGGAGCCAATACTTTAGCCCTTTTTGTTTCTGATAAAGACACTTCACTAAACTAAATATAACAAAGGGTTTTCAAGAATGTTATAGAAAAGCATAGAACAGCATAGCCAACCTGGTACCATGGGGGTTGTCTTAGTTTGTTTTGTGTTTCTGCAATAGAATACTTGAGATTCGGTGGAAGTATACAATGGGAGTTCATCTGGCTTGTGGTTCTCAGGATAGGAAGCCCAAGGGCATGATGCAGGCATCTGGAGAGGGCCTTTGTGCTGGGTAAGCCAGAAGGGCAAGTGAGCATGGGAGGTAGAGATGAAACAGAGTCAGAACTTCATCCTTTTATTAGGAACTCACTCCCAAGATAACAGCATTCATCACCTCTTACAGTTCCCACATTTTTAAAAAAGAATTATTTTATTTATTATTATCATTATTAATCTTTAATTTGGCTGGGAGGGGAGAGAGACAGACAGACAGACAGACAGAGAGGAAAAGTGAGAAAGCAAGCAACCAGGTCTGGGACTCGAACCATGGTCAGCCATGTGGGAGTCTAGCACCTTAACCACCATGCCACCTGCTGGTCCCTAGTTCCCACAATTTAATACCATCACAAGAGCATTAAAATTTCAACATAAATTTTGGAGGAAGCATTCAAACCATAGCAAGGGAACCAAGAAGCCCTGGTCTGCTTTCTAAAAGTTAAAAGTTTAACAGCTGTATTAGGGCAACCAATTTGATTCTTAGAGCCTTTTTTGCTTTTACTGGCTTTCTTAAAATATGCCAGAAGGTCCTAGTAACAGCAGCCACACAAGAGCAAAGTACAAGCCCAGGCAAACCTACTGCTTCAAGAGCTCCCTAAATCCTGCCCTCCTCAACTACAGAGCTTCCTTCCATTAAAGGAAGAAATCAAGCCTTGGATGCAAGGCCTGTATTTAAGAGGCACTGTCTTTGGGCAGCTGTGACTCCTCTATCCCTTTTATCTTCCATAACAGACACAGCTCTCCAGAAATTCGCAGAGATAAAATAACCCCAGCTGAGGAACTTCAATGTGAAAAGACAGGATGAGTACAGTTTGAGGCTGAAAACATTATGAGATTCTACAAATCTGTAAAGTTATAACTGCAATGCATGAGATTAAAAATAGCCTAACTTTAATTTATAAATACATTTCTCCAATGCCAAACCAAGTTCAGACAGAGACTAACAGAAAATGGAGAATTTAATATTATTACTTAATCCCCGAAAGTGAGATAAAACAGTCAACAACAATGTTATGGTTGCAACCCCAGCTGTAAGGTTAGCACTGATTTAGAGGAAGGGGAAAGGTATATTTTTAGATTCTGTTTCATAGGCTGTCCAATAATATAGCAAACCCTGGGATCAGATTTGATGACAAACAACACTGGCCATGAGAAGCAGCAGGTGGTGTGATGCTAAACATATTTTGGGTGTGCCTCATTATTAAAATACTCTGGAATAGCAAAGAGGTCAGTAGAGGTGCCCACTACATACTATTCCTTAATAGCTGTAGAAGTCCTTGAGATTGTTCCTCCATGTTTGTTTAAAGTTTTCTGTCTGTGTTTTTTAAAAAAAGACCCCTTCTTTCTCCCAGCTATATTTCAATGCATCCTTGAAGTGCGGAGGTAGATATTCCTCAGAGATGGTAGCCCCTTCATCCTTCGGTCAACTTTCCTCCTCGGCTTTAGTTTGCAGTTCACCCATGAAATTTTTCCTCAGGAGTTTGGCTTTTTCCATCCTTTTGGAAAAAATCACACTCCTGGAGAAAAGGTCAGAGGAGCACAACCTCCTAAAAATAGTCTTCTTGGGAATGACCTTCAACCCTGGATGGTGACCATTACGGGGTCCCAGAATAGCAGGTTATTCTTGGGGCCTGTGAGTTTTAGATGCCAATCTATTAAAATACAAGGATCTTAAGGTTGAAAAAATAAACAAAGCCAATCTGTTGTATGGCGGTTAAGGCGACTGGATTCCATGTGACAGTTTGAGTCTCAGACCCAGTGACTTGAGAAACACGTTGGGCATAAGTGTGTGCTCCCTAAAATCTCAAAAGAAGACATAGAGGAGAAAGGATTGTGGTTTGGCCATTCCCCCTGGGAGTACTCCTCCCTGGGTCTCTCGGTCTCTCCCCAGTGAGCATATATACCCTTAGCAGATTGAAAGAAAAAAGAAAGAAAGAAAAGAGAGAGAGAGAAAGGAAGAAAGAAAGAAGGAATAAAAGAAAGTTGTGAAATTTTTTAAGGTTAAAATTTTTTTTTAGTTTTTTTCTTTATGCATGATACAGTGCATGCATGCACACGTGAGAGTGAAAGGGACTGGGACAGAGTGAGAGAGAGATGAGCACCCTCTACAGGGTCTGGTCATGTCATGATCCCCCTCCTCCAACCCTCCAGCCTGGTGGATCTTGAGCACTCACACACATAATGTGCATATGATAGCATATTTATTATTTTAGTGTTCACTAATATTTTAAGATACTGGTTGCACGTTGAAATGATAAGATTTTGTATATACTGGATTCCAGTTCCTCCCCTTCCTCACCCTGCTGAAGAGCACATGCCAGGGCCGGATTGCTTGGGTGCTCTCTCCACCAGCCTCGAACCAGAGGCTGAGGGAGAGGGGACATCTAGAGCAGTCACCAACCCCCATGGGACTATATTCTTGTCTCCTGAGGTTCTCTGAGCACCAGGAAGCTAGTCTCAGAGCGAGGTCCCAGCCCTCATCAAAGACTCTTCCAGGTGCTCCTCCCTTAACCCTCCTTCTCCCACAACTTTTCTATCTCTGCGATTTTTTTCTAAGTCATCCTTCTCTTCTCATGATGCAGCCTCAGTCCAGAACACTGTGGCTGTCCCCTGAATTGTCCCACTTGTGGCTGTGCTCTCTCCTTCCAGCTTTGCCATGATCTGATCCACCTGCCCATCTAATCACATGACTGCAAATCCACCATCTGTCCCCTGCTTGAAACTCTTCAGGAACCCCACCCCTTCCACCAGCACCTTAACAAGCTCCCAATGCCCTTTGGGGTTGGCCCTCACTGCCCTAGCTTGGACCTCCTTCATAGCTCCCCTCCTGGTGGTGACACTTGTCGCCGTCCCACCTACCGCACCCTCTGCCTGGAATGCCCATCCTCCTCTGTCCCTCTGCCTTTCTGTCTTGGACCCACTCCAATTTCACTTCTGAGGTACAGTTCAAGGACCCCTTTCTCCAGGAAGCCTTGTCTCACTTGCAACCAAAGCGTTCCTCCTTCACACTACACCGTACATGTCTTCATTGTCGTAATTCTGCCTCACTCTGTACTAAAACGGTGTCTGTTTCTTTTCCTTAACTACAAATTCCCTTAAGCAAATGACTGTATCCTAGTTACGTACTTTTAAAGTTTATTTCTTTGCTTCTTTCATGATAGAGGAAGACAGACAGAAAGGCACGCACCCCCACTGGGTCTTCATGCTGTGACCCTACACCCACTCTCCCAGCCAGGTCGCAGGCACGGCATGCAGAAGGAGACCTCGGGAAGTGAGCCTGGACCTTCCCATACGGCTCTGGCATCACACAGCGTTGTGTCACCGCTGACCACAGACTGGCCCCTTCGCATTTATATTCCATAACATAGCAATAGTTCCCGCCTCTAGGCAAATCCTCAGTGACTGTCGAATGACTAAGAAGGGCAGAATCGGGGTCTGATAACTTTGAAAGCTCTACGCATGGCAGGGTGGGGTTTTTCTCTCCTCTCCCCTCTTGTTTCCATCCCCACACTCTGCTGGGAAAATGTCTTTTGTACAATGAAGCAAAGAGACAGAAACTGATGGCACAGTATCTCATGGGTGCTGTGCTGTGAAGTGGTTAATACTTGCAAGACAAATGTGATTTGGGCTGTGAAGGGCTCCTCTGGGGAGAACCTTCAGGATCCACTGCTGCTCGGTCAGACTGAAGACAATTGGCTAAGAAGGGTGCCAACAAGGCAGAGTGGACTCTGGGGAGACAGGGCACAGGGAGATGGGGGGAGCCTCAGTCAGCCTCCAGGGTGACCCCAATATGGGCCAACAGAGATCAGATGATGATCAGTAAGGAGTATCTGGCACCATCCTCTGGGCTCCGCGAGTCTTCATAGGCACCTAAGAATAAGATTTTCTTTCTGGAAATGGCTATAGCTAGAGCCTCCCTTTTGTACCCCCTCCCCAACAAAATAATCTGACATAAGTAAGAGCTGAAATTAAAATAAAACAAAGAGGTGGGCCAGCAGGTGGTATGGTGGTTAAGGCAGCTGGGTCCCACATGGCCAACTGCACAGTTCAAGCCCCAAATTTGGTGGTTCAAAAACACACTGGGTGCATGTGTGTGCACACCCAAAATCCTGAGAGGAGAGTGAAGGACAAGGGATTGAAGCATGGCCATCCTCCGTGTGTGTGTGTGGGGGGTAATTTCTCTTCTTCCCTCTCTCTCTCTCTCTCGTACACTGTCTCTCTCTCTCTCTCTCTCTCCAGAGAGCTCATGTGCCCTATCGCAAACTGTAAAAAAAAGTTTTTAAATAAAACTAAGAGGAACTGCATGGTGGCATAGTGATAAAACGGCACTCTCCGCAAGGCTGACTCACACAAGAAGGTTCCAGGTTTGTGTCCAGAGACGTCCCTGAGTACACTGGCACACTTGTGCCTGTTATGGGGCTGGCTGAGGCAGGGAGTGAATGGAATGTCAATATCGTGTGAGGGTTACTCTCTCTCTTTCTCTCTCTCTCTTTCTCTCTCTCTCTCTCTCTCTCGTCTCTCTTTGTCTCCCTTGCTCATGTAAGGAATAAACTTTGAAAATAAACAACAACAACAAAAAAAACCCTAGACATCATTGATATCGTGGTTTATCTGCTGTAGATCAGGACTACCCCTATGTCCTTTTGTGTTATAGGGAAAATAAATGTTTTATTTCTATCTACCAATCCAGGAGACTGCAGTTATAGTTCTATGACACAATGAACAGCCAGGTCAAAACTCAGATACCTGAGTGTCCCCATTTGCAAAAATGGCAAGTCTTGTAACTTTACCTTAGCTCAACTGTGAATAGATGAACCAAAGCACCATGGTTTAGTGGCAACGGCAGTGGAGTAGGGAACAGATTTAAGCATGGGCTCTGCCAGTACCTTGCAATGTGATGTTTTTTGAAGTCGCAACTTTCCCAGACTTCAATTTTCAATATTCTTTTTTCTTTTCTTTTTTTTTTTTTTTTCTTTTTTTAGATAATTTGCTAGAGAGCATGATGCCCATCAGAGAGAGGGAGAGAAAAAGTGAGAAACACCCTCCATGGGCATGGTATTGTTGTAGTCCCTTCTCTTATATTTCTTCCTGTCAGGATTTTGGGCACACACACATTCCCCCAGCATGTTTCTCAAGCTCCAGGTCAGGGACTAGAACTGCACAGTTGGCCATGGGATCCAGCCACCTTAACCAAGAGGCCATAGGATGGCCCTCCCCACACACACTTCAATTTTTTAACTGTTTAGGAAACTGGAACAATTACTACTTGCTATACTGAGTTCAGAAGGATGTTGGACAGACAAAATGAGGCATTAGATTCAAAGGCATATCAAAACAATTAGGTGCTCTGCACATTCAAGATGCTTTTATTTTGGGGGGGGGGGGACAGAGATTTTTTGCTATAGGGCATGTTCACTCACCAGAGAGACAGAGAGACAGAAAGTGAGAAATCACCCCCCAGGGGGGATGGACATGCTGCAATCCATTCTCCTCTTAGGACCCTGGGCATGCATGCCTACTGGGTGTGAAGCCACCGGGTCCAGGACTCAAACTGTAGTCATCTGCGTGGGAGTCCAGTGACATAACCACTATGTCATCTGCTGGTCTCTCAAGATGCTTTTGTTAGCATTTTATTTAATAACTAACTTCTGTTAATTATTACTATGCCCCGATCCTCCTACCTCAGCCTCCTAAGTAAGCAGTATTACAAGCTTATGCTACTGTGCTTGGATTTTGGGGTAGGCTGGACATTGAACCCAGGCCTCCCGTGTGGCCTTGGCCTGCTGAGTAGTAGCATCTCCCAGCATGTGCTACCACAGCTGGACCTTAAACACCTAATTTTGAGAGTTTCCATTCATTCAATAGACTTTATATTAAATGTCTAGGTGAGGCAGTTGCCTAAGTACTGGGGGAGAGGCAATGAGGGGAGGTGAGGGAGAAAGTGGAAGGAATATGAAAATGAGAAAGTTTTCCCTTCCTGTAAGACCTCCCTCTGTCTCAGGAGAAAAAGACATTTTAATTTCTGTTCCAGCCATTGGTTCTTATTTACTTCTCCTTTTTTCGTTCTTTGTTTTGCCATAGGGTGTGTATACTAGCTGGAGAGAGAGAAAGAGTGAGAGGAACAATGAGAAATAACCCCAAGGGGGAATGGCCACACTGCAGTCCCTACTCTTTCACGCTCCTCAGGATTTGGGGCACACATGCACGTGTACCTGGTGTGATTTTTCAAGCCACTGAATCTGGGACTGAAATTGTGATCAGCCACATGTAAATCACCTTAACTACCACACCACCCACTGGCCACTCCTTTTCCTTCTTTACACCTCTTTGTTTTGTTTTTGGTTGTTGCTGCTGTCCTAATGGCCTAGTTTCTTTCAACAAACTTTAAATTTTAAAACAGTATCATAAACCATTAGACAAAGGCTGTGTTGACCTCTGGCTGTAACATTTATCTGTGGAGTGAGTCTCAACAAGTATATTTCATTACTCCATGCCTCAGTTTCCCTGCCTGTACAAGGGGCATAGTATTTTACTTGTTCTCTCATTAGGTTGCTGTAGGGATCAAATATATTGTAAGAGTGAAAAGAACTTTGTAAAATGAAAAGTACTGAGAATAGAAATGGAATTATAGTGACCTTACTTTTGACCCCATATCCCATATCTGACACTGTGAAGAAGAAATACACATTGTTTCACTAAATCGTCAAAATATGGTACTTTTCAGTATTCCTATTTTATACTTGAGTAAACTGAGGCAAACAACAGAAAGTTAGTAAGTTATAGTAATGATTATAAATAATTGGCATTTTCTATGGCCCTGGCATTGTTCTAAGCACTTTACATGTAGTAATTCATTTAATTCTCACAACAACCTGAGGAAGCAGGTTTTTTTCCTTTGGTGGGTTTTTGCCATAAGGTATGTGCGCTCGCCAGAGAGAAACAGAGACAGAGAGATAGAAAGTGAGAAATCACCCCTGAAGGAGGTATGGCCACACCACAATCCCTTCTCTTCCATTTTCCTCCTGAGATACTGGGAATGCACATACATGCACTTGGTGTAATTTTCAAGCCACCAGGTCTGGGACTGAAACTGCAGTCCGCCAAGTGGGAGTCTAGTGCCTTAACCACCATGCCATTTACTGGTCCCTGAATCAAGTCTTTATTACAAAAGAGTTGAGGCTCAGAAAGGATTTCAGAGCTGGTAAATAATAGGGTTAGCATTAGAACTCAGGTCTTTCTTGACTATTTAAATAAACTGCCTCCACCATTACTCATTCTTTTGGCAGATATTTATTATAACCTACTATGTGGTATTCATCGATCTGGGCACTGTAGGTCAGTAATGAATAAGACAAAATTCCTGCTCTCATGACACATTCACAAATATAAAGTAATGAGGAGACCAGCAGTTACCATAATGGCTACGTCGCTGAACTCCCATGTAGTCGACCGCAGTTTGAGTCCTGGACCTGGTGGCTTAAATTCACGCTGGGTGCGTGTGCATCCTTGCCAAGATCCCAAGAGGAGAATGGAGGAGAAGGGATTGCAGTGTGGCCATCCCCCCTGGGGGGGTGATTTCTCACTTTCTGTCTCTTCATCTCTCTCTGTCTTTCCGGCGAGCGCACGCACCCTATAGCAAAAAAACTTCTCCAAAAAAAAAAAGTTCTACAAATATAGAACTATTATTATAATGCTATTGTGTTAACATGGGAAACATGTGTCTCTACCTAGACTAGCCTCTTTCATTTAAGATCAATTAAGAGACTTTTTCCTTAAGGGGTCATGCCAGCAGTAACCTGCAGAGGACAGCATTGTTTTCACTTGATTTGCTGATCATTTTATCCCAGAAGTAAAAATAAATAAATAAATAAGTAGCAGGTGAATATTGCCTCAAGAACTAGGGTTGATCTATTCACGATTGTACATTCCTTTCTTACTAGTATCTCCCAGTCTTTTCAACTTCAGCTCTCCTCAGTGGCAGCTGGTTCCAGCACCCCCTCATTGAGAAGAGTCAGGATTCCTTAAGGGACATACACTTGTCCAGGCAAGTCTGGAGCAAGCGAGAACACAAGACACTATTGTAAATGGGTATGTTGCTCAGAGCTGCTGCAGGATGGAGCCAACAAAGAGAAGAAGGCCAATGCAGAAAGCCACAGAGAAGCAGAGCCAGTGCCTTGATAAGGCTTGGGTAAAGCATGGCTATTTCAGGATTTGTTACACAAGATAATAAGGCTCATGGTTTAAGCCATCCTGAGTTGGGTCTGCAGTTACTTGCAGCTAAAAGCATCCTCATTGATAAAGCATCCCAAAGGCCTCTTTGTTATTAACTGCACATTTGCCTGGGAATCTGCTATAAACCACCCATTTCCCAGAGGTACTAGCCAAGAAATCCTTCCACAAACCAATGAAATGCTCAGTCTTTGTGGTCAAATGCCCTCTGTCTGCCCTCTTCTTTTTCCTTAGCTTTATCCTCTCAGACAACTACTCAAAGACACTTGGTACATTGAAATCGCCTTAGCATTATCAAAAGCATTTAGTAAAGCTATGTGATGCTGACTGGAGACACTTGAAGAGAAACAATGCTTTGAACTAAAGCATGTTTCCTAGTGTTGTTGAATAACACATAAATAGGACCCACTTAGCCATATACCCCCACCGCGTTATTCATCATCGGCTGCTCTGATGAATGCCAAAGTGCTTCTGGGGGCCTCCCATTCCTTTCCTTGATTATATTCAAAAGAACTAAAACAAACAAAGCATGTTAACTACTAAGGGTTATTCATTATTTTGTTCAAAGCCTCAAAGCTCTAAAGAATCAGAACAATTTACTTTCTGAATTCACCCATCAGTTTCCAAATCAGCCAACATGGGGACGATGTTTAGTACTTGTTTAAAATGTTCTTACATATGAGCTGTTGTGTCTCTGGAGCACAGTTATGAGGTTATACTGTGGGCTAGAGGCAACAATTAAGTCTTTTTTCAAAAGATGTACAGATAAGACTGCATAGGAGTTAAGAAGTCCAGACAGTTCCAAAAAAGCACAGAAAAGAAAACCAACACCCATAAAGTAGCCAGAATGGCTTAAAAAATGCTAACATTTGCCATATTTGCGTCACATGTAATTATAATGATGGATCCCTCTATTGACTCATAAAATAAATTGTTAAGTTCAACCAATAGTCCTGTTTTCATTGTTCTCTTGAAAGAACATTTACAATGAAACCTTTCAGTTCTGAGCCTTTTGCAACTGTGATTTCAAAACAGAAGAGTTGAAGCCGAGAGTAGACCATAAATCCTTCAGATAGGACTATCTTAATAAGGAATGATTTATTATTACTATTTTTTAAAGAATTATTTTATTTAACTTTATTTATTTATTTATTTATTTACTTACTTTAATTGGATCACAGAGGGACAGAGCAAGAGGGAGAGAGAGAGAGAGAGCTGCCAGGTCCAGGATTTGAGCAGTGGTCAGCCATGTGGGAGTCCAGTGATCCCAACCACCACGCCACCTGCCGGCCCCATTATCATTATTTTTAAATAATTATTTATTTAATCTTTATTTTGTCATTATCATTTTTTAAATTTACTACAGGGCACATGCACTCACCAGAGACAGAGAGAGAGAGAAAGGGGAAGTGAGAAAGCAAGCCACCAGGTCTGGGACTCAAACTATGGTTGGCCATGCAGGAATCCAGAACCTTAACCACCATGCCATTCACATGCATGCAGGGTCTGGGACTCAAACCATGGTTGGCCATGTAGGGAATTCAGCTCCTTAACCACCACACCACCTGCTGGTCCCATACTGACAGTATACCTGGGGCACAGCTGAAAGGGGATTTCTGAACTGTAGACCCTGGACTTATGATGCAAGACTAAGATAAATGACCTATTTTCCCCCTTTCTCTTGAGAATTCAATCTGCTTTAACTGCAAATAGCTCCAGATCAGTAAGAAAATTATCAGAAATTTTCCCTGGGATTTGGCTTCCAGGAGAGGTAAGCTGTGACATTTGAATGGGCTCACTGAGTTGCTATTCACCTTTTTTTTTTTTTTTTTTTTTTGAGAGGTTTTTGCTATAGGGCACATGCACTCACCGGAAAGACAGAGAGACAGAAAGTGAGAAATCACCCCCAGAGGGGATAGCCACACCGCAATCCCTTCTCCTCCATTCTCTTCTCGGGATCTTGGGCGGGCACGCATGCACACGCGCCCAGTGTGA